>OY796887.1:15182107-15782107 GCA_963680785.1 Diplosoma virens | reverse complement strand
GTTGAAAACCCCTGGGTTAGCATTTAAAAATTCTTTAGTCATAAAATGCTCCCGCAGTGAGGGTTAACTCTATTTAGACTGGGCTTTCTAGAAAACTTGTACGGCTGGAAGGGGAGGCGAGGCGGAAAGTGCCCGCGCTCTTTGTTTGCTTATATTTCAAGAATTAGTAGCGCTAAGAGTGTCATTCAAGGTTGTATAGAAATAGAATTCCATACTCTTTCGATACAGATACTTAAATGTTGTAATAAATATTATTTCGAATTGAAAAAGCGAGTTTTCGAATAGTAGTCAACTTTCGTATACTGGCCGAAAAGCAGAGATTGATTTCAGAAAGTTAACCACTTCGGCGGTTTGATTGATCATATGATTAAAAGTAAAATTCTTTGACAGTTGTAATCCCCTTAGAGAGGCTACTGCAGTTCACAGAAGAAGAAACTCTATTTCAGCAAAATCTGATTTCATTATTAAAATGCTTCGATCTTAGCAAAAACAAATGTTTTCAAAATTCACTGGACTTTTTGAACAATTTTGAAAATGAACTTGAAACTCAGTCACACTAAGACGGTGACGGCAGCCTTTCACTTAAATAACCGAGAGCCCAAACGTGAGCTAAAGGTCTACAACAACGGTAGACGTTTACCGTTCTGTCCAACCCCTACTTATCTTGGGGTAAAACTGGACAGATCGGTCACGTTTCGTCACCACTTAGTGGCATTGCGCAAAAAACTATCCTCGCGCGTCACACTGCTGAGGCGACTTGTGGGCTCGGGATGGGGTGCTGGTGCTAAAACACTACACATAGCCACCTTATCTCTAGTCTACTCAACAGCTGAGTACTGTGCGCCAGTCTGGTGTCGCAGTGCTCACACTCGCCTCATCGACAGTGTCTTGAACAACGCCTTGCGCATAGTTACTGGATGCCTGCGTCCCACTCCAACGGACCACCTACCTGTACTCTCAGGCATCCAGCCAGCTGAGCTTCGCCGACTAGGAGCGACATTCTCCTTGGTTTACCGTGGATCTCTGGACCCCGATCATATTTTGTATGGTCTTTTAAGTGGGTCCTCAGATACTTGCCAAGTGAGACTAAGATCCAGGCGCCCGTTTGTGCCAGCTGCGCGAAATCTTTTCGACAACCTTGCCAGACTTGGCATCCGCGCCTCTGAATGGATAAATCACAAATGGAAAACGGAGTATTGTGAAAATGCTTCCAGGCTCCGTGCTTTTGTGCCCGAGACCGGTGCCAGGCCTGTTGGGATGGGCTTACCTCGACAAGCTTGAGTTAAGCTTAACCGCCTGCGGAGTGGTGTTGGGCAATTCCATTTGTCCATGCACAAATGGGGTCTCGCTCCTTCACCAAATTGCGAGTGTGGCGCCTCTGAGCAAATCGCAGACCATGTACTAACAGCGTGCCCTATGCATCGGGCACCAAATGGAGCACGAGGTCTGACGGTTTGGATGACGAAACTCGATGCTGGCTTAATAACACCAATGCCAGCATCTGATTCAGGCAGTGCAGCAGTCTGGTGTAGTAAAAGGATAAACCCTCGGCCCCAGTCCTTTTTGTGTCGGACCTGAAATGGATGCCCTTCAAACGACGACGACGACTGGTGTGAAAACATTCGAGTTTCTCCTTGCAAAAATTAATTCAGATTATTATGTTTTTCATCTATATACTGTATATATATCTGACAAATAGCAAAGTTTACCCAGCTAGTTTTTATCTTAAAATGATTTTACCAAATCCGAATTACTTTCCGAAAGAAATTGCATTACTTTATCCTTTAACACAATCAATCTTTTTAAAGCTTTGCCTCTTGACAGCCATCTCACTTTTGTATGAAGCAAAAGAGAGCTAAACTCTGAATCTATTTGAGCACGGCTTTTAATGTAATTAATAAATTTTACAGCATCTTGCAAAACTACGCTTAATTCAGCAAAAATTTTTTTTGCGGCAAGTGCTTATCGATGAATTATGCAGTAAAGAAAGTAATAGGTCCACTATTTAGGGATTTCACCTTAGCAGGAAAGCCAACATTTTTTTCTAACATTGCTGCTGCTCCGTCAGTACAAACCCCTACCCAGTCTTCTCACTTTAATCCAACTTCTTCGAGAGCTTCACTAACTTTAAGAAGAATTGTTTCACCTGTTGTGTATCCCTTTAACGCCCTACAGAAAAAAAGTCTTCATAAACATTAATATTGAAGCAATATCTGATACTTGAAATATCTGTACTTTTATCAATCTGGATTGCATACTTTGAATTCCCTTTTATTCTTGCAATTAGCTGTTCAAGTTGATATTGGCTAATGCCTTCAATTCCTCTACTTACTGTTGTGTTTGATAAAAGAATTTTTAAAAATTCATATACATTTATTTACGGCCATGGATGACTTCAGTTATTCTAACGGCTACTGGTAAAACAAGTTCTTCGCCAATTGTAAATGGCTTTTTGCTCTTTGCAATTTGATAGGAAGCTTCATAAGATGCGCATAAATGTTTAGAATTAGTAAGTACATGTGTTTCCATGGATAACTTTTGCTTTTTCACTGATTGCAATAACCTTTCAAAATACACCAGCGGTTTTTCGGCTTCGAAAGCATGCCTTGTGATTAGATGAATCTTATTTATTTATTTATTTATTTCATTTTTACTCACAATCAACTTGAAATTAATCATAGTGCATGTAGAAATAAAGATTGTGAATAAGGAAGCAGCGACTAAACGAAGTACGTTATTACAGTACATGCACAACGTCATGCTTGCATGGTCGTGCATGGTCGCTGTACCTTTGAACAAAGCGATGTGATGTTAATAAGAAAAGGAAAGCGAAAAGAAGATAATTAATACACACATCCGAGCCATAGTCAGAGAATGTTGTGTAATCATGGGTGGGAGAAACAGCAAACTCAAAGACCAAAAGGGTCTGGACCAAAAGGGTCAGAATTTTACAGCCAAAATTTTACAGGTTTCTAAAGAGATAAGAGTTTATCTTAAGAATCCGAAAATTTTCAAATTTTCAAAGAATTTTTTAAATTGCAACAGAAAATAATTAATAATTAATATTTTCTTTTGCAAGTTATTAAATTTAACCTGTTTTATTTGTTCTAAGTAAGATTGTATAGATTTATTTAAGTTTTAATTGTTAGAAAAAGAATTTGTAGCAAGTATTATGAGCTTAACACAATATTGACCCAAGGGTAGAAAAAATAGAGAAAACTTTCTGAATTTTTTATTAACAACTAAATAATAATGTGTTACAAGAAGAAACTTGTACGAAAAGTAAAACTGCATTTTATATCTCAAAGCTATTCATAATCTAAAATAATAAAAAAAACAGTTATTTTTAGTTAGAAAATGCATTTGAAATAATGACTACAAATGTAGTCATTGGGATAGTTCGGGTTAAATATGGATCGGTTTCATACTAACCAAGTCTCTGACAATTGATTAACTGCATTTTTTGATGATGATGGAAATATAAATGGAGCATTTAATTTATAAGAATTAGAAATGAAGCTATTCGAGTTTGAATTATGCGATATTTTTTTATATCACGTTACAAGCGTTTTATCACTATTACTGTGTTTTCATCTTTTCACGATTGCACGACCTTAAGTGAAACTTGTATATAATCTGCCTCGGTCTTGTCGAGTTTTCGTTCCAAAAACATATTGATATTTCAAAAAAGTTTTCACTTTGAAACTCTCTCTGATTTACTCGAAGAGGGGGAGGGTATGGTATAATGCTGCCCTCTAAATACTTTACTGGTGAAAATGTATAATTAATAATAGAATAAAAAAATGACAACCGGAAAGAATATCACAAAACTTCAGTTTAATCCGAAGAAAAATTACTAATTAAAAATATTTGTAAAACTATTCAACAATCAAATGATGAAAATATATAATAGTATTATATTACCAAAAGTGGAGTAAAAAAAACAAAAATTAGAAAGAGTCTTGCAATGCTTTAAACAAAAGCGTTGAACAATAATTAATTGATTATTCTCAAGAACGTATTGAACTTTCAAAGAAACTTCAAATTTTAGTTTAACAAAATGAAAAAAATAGATGAAGTCTTGAAGTTGAACCATTACTTTTGCTATTGCTCATAGAAAAAAAAATGCGTAATAGTTCTCATTTTAACAGCTTTTGTGTTTTAGGAAACTTTTGTTTATTCCTATTGTGGAAAGAAAGTTTTTTTTCGTTTTTAAACCGATTTATTTCTATTTCAATTTTTCCTGTAGTGAAAAACGGATTGCAGTTAAAATATAGTTTTTGTTGACATTACTTTTTTAATGTAATATGATCTTTATGCAAACTGAATTAAAATGGTTGAAGTCAACAAAAAGGACATTAGCATTAAAATAACATTAAAATAGTTGCGGGAAAAGCGTTTTCGCAACCTTTCCAAAAATTCTCCTTGTAGATCAGTTCTTGCGTTTACATCAGCTGCTAAAAGTACCCAATCTAATTATTGCATTAATAATGCAATAAATTTAGTTTATTGCCATAAATTAGCTAAAAACTCAGTTTAAACGAATTATCTGTAAAAACAATTGGTTTTTGTTACTATAGCATAGCACCAATAGATATATAAAAACTACAACTTAATTCAAGTATTGGATTTTATTGGAATTGAAAAACTGCTCGCTTACCACTTGAAGAGCTCTCGGTTACTACAGATTGAGAGCCACTGCTTTAGAGTCAGAACCCGATACGAATGACTAATGATTTTTTAATTTTTATACAGTACAGTATTTACAGAAACTAACATTTTTTATATGTACAGAATATAGGACCTTTATACGATAAAATCAATTTTTCATTACGAGTTAGTTGATTTTAGTATTTAATTTTTTTATTACTAATTTTTTTTTTTTTTTTTTTTTTTTTTTTGTTGCACGAAAGAAATGTTAATAGCAATTAAAACTGTCAACAAAAAAATTTGTGCTGTTTTTTTATTGAGGAAACAAAAATTATTTTTGTCACTAAATATAGTGGCAAGTTTATGATTTATGATTTTTTTTTTTTTTTTTATTGTTAAATATTTATGCAGAAGCAAGAGCAAAAAGAAAACAATAAAATAATAGAAGAAAAATACACATATAAAGCATAAAGTTTTTTCACATTTTGATTTAACTTAAATTTTCATGGATAGTGTTAATCACACTCATTATGTGTCTTTGGAATTGTTTGTTTGACCATGTGTAATGATTTTGTTTGTCTAATTCTTTCTTTTTTTCGATAATTTGGTTTTTTATTGATACTATTATTTTTAAGATTTTTATCATGTTTTTTTGATCTTTTTTATAGTGGTTATATAGTATTATGTCTTTATTTAATTTGATTTTAGCAATTTCGTTTTCTTTTAAATAATTTTCCAAATTTTGCCATATTTTTTGTATTGGTTTACATTTTAGTAGAATATGTTCGATTGAATCTGGGGGTTTTTGGCAGAAATTACAGTTTTTTGTTATGTTTGTTTGATGCCATTTATATGCATTTGTGGCAATTCTATAATTTACTTCACGCTCGTTGTTATTGAAATATTTTTTTATATTTTTTGTTTTTAATATAATATTTTTCCATGGAATTGTTTCCTTATTTTTATTTAAAATTTGTGTTTTTTCGCTTTTTATTTGTTTAAGGAGTAAATATATTTTTTTGTGTGATATTTTGTCCCATTCAATATCGTACTTTTTTAGACTCATAAATAAGGAAAAGGTGTAGTTCCAAGTTTCATTTCCAAATAGATTGTGTGCTTTGGTTCTGTCAAATAGTTTTTTGTTTATGTGTTTTATTTTATAGAAAAGATTGTAAGTGGCCCATTGATGCCATATTTCACTAGATTGGTCTATGTTAACTAAATATTTTATTTTTTCGACGTAGCATGTGTTAATTTTGCTCTCAATGTCTATCATTTTAATACCACCTTCTTTGATTTCTGCAATTAGCTTACTTCTTGATAGTTGTTCGATTGGATGTTTTGTCCATAGAAATTTGTATAGTATTTGGTTAATCTCTTTTATGATTTTTGTCGTTGGTCTATAGATTCTAGCTATATGAATAAACAAGGGTATCACCAGTGTTTTTATAATTTGGATTTTGCCAAATATTGATAGATTTCTGGTATCATGTTTCAGTATTATACCTCTAATTTTTGGAATTACTTCTTTCCAATTTTTCATCTTTTGATTTGGATTTAGGAAGAATTTTATACCTAGTAGTTTGAAGGAATCTTTTATATTGAATGTGGGGTAATGTAGTTTTATTTTTTCTTGAAAAGAAAGACTTGTTGTTAAGATTTGAGTTTTTTCTGAGTTTATTTTTAAACCAGACACTTTTTCAAATTTGTGCAATTCTTCCTGTATTTTTTCAATTTCTAAAAAGTCTTGGCATGCAAATGTAGTGTCATCTGCGTATTGTATTATTTTGAAGTTTGTTTTTTGTAGGGTTATTCCTTTGATTTGTTTATTTTTTAATATGTGTCTGGTTAAGAGATCTGAGCATGTTATAAACAATAGCATGCTCAGCGGACATCCTTGTCTAATACCTCTATTTATTTTAATTTTAGTGGTAGTAATACCGTTTATTTCAATTTTTGAATATATGTCTCTGTAAAATAATTTTAAAAATTCTAAGTTCTTTTTGCCAATATTTAATTTTTCAAGAGTTTTGAAAATTAATTGGTGGGAAATTTTATCAAAGGCTTTTTCGAAATCAACGGTCATGAGTATTATTTTTTCGCCCCATTGTTCGGCCATTTCTAATATGGCTTGTATGTTATAATGAACGTTTTCAATTTTACGGCCAGGTATTCCAGCATTTTGTTGGGGTAGAATATAATTTTGTAAAAGTGGAGACAGTCTGTTAACTATGATTTTGCTGAGGATTTTGTAATCATTATTTAATAAAGAGATTGGTCGCCAATTTTTTAGGTTTTTGTGATCATTTTTTTTATACAATAGTTTTATCGTTGCTTCTTTCATGCTGTTAGGTAACTATTTATTGAGTAGAATATTATTAAAAACTTCGGTTAGCTCTGGAATTATTAATTTTTGGAAGATTTTATAGAATTCTGGTGTTAGTCCATCTGATCCAGGTGAGGAATTATTATTTAATTGATTTATTGCAAATTGTACTTCATGTTCAGTTATCCAGTTATCAATTTTAGTTATTTCATGGTTATAAAAGGCGAGATTCTCAATAATTTCCAAATAAGAGGCTATCTCATTTTTGTTGTTTTTAGTGCAATTTCCCCATAATTCTTCATAGTATTTTTTAATTTCTTGCAAGATTTCCTTTGGTTTATATAGAGTTTGGTTGTTTTGATTGTTTATTTTATCAAGAGTATTAATTTTTTCCTGATAAACTTCTTTCTCAAAAAAATATTTATCTGGAGTTTCATCTTCCAATTTTTTTAATTTTGCTCTTACTCTAGCTCCTTCATATTTGTTTTCATAGAGTTTTTCTAATTGTTTTTTGAGAGAATCAATTTTATTTTTGTTTTGGTTGGAATTTTCTTTCAGTAAATTTGATAGGTCAAGTTTTGTTTGTTCAATGATTTTTTTATTTGAGCTGTTGATTTCTATTGAAATTTTTTTAAACGTTCTTTGAATATCAATTTTCTTCTTTCCCACCATTCATTTGAATTTGAGAAATTTTGTTTTGTTTCTTTATGTAATTGCCAACAATTGTAGAATTCATCTTTTACGTATTCTAATTTTAATATTGAATTGTTTAGTTTATAAGTTCCTTTTCCCCATTTAGTTTTAGAAACACATTTAATCTCAACAGTTGGCATAAATATATGGTCCGTTCCTAATGTTGGGATGTGTTGAAATTTTTCGGTAAATGGTATTAAAGAAGAATCAATATATATTCTGTCTATTCTTGTGGCTCCTTTTCTATTTTTGTAAGTAAAGATTTTTTGTTTTTTATATTTTTTTCTGAAAATGTCTATTATATCTTTTTCTAAAAAGTGTTTTATCTCTTGTATTTCGGAAGAGATATTGGTTTTTAGTGTCTAATTTAGATTCAACGAAATTGAAATCTCCTAAAATAATGTTGTTTTGATTTTTAATTGATTTTTTTAAAATTTCAATAATTTTGGTTCTTAGAGCCACTTTTGTCGGAAAGTAACAATTTAAAATAGACAGATTCATATTTTCATTATATAATTTGATATAATAAATTCTATTTTGATATATTATTTCCTCTTCAATATTAAAAAATTTCGTTGTATTTTTTTGTTATGATCGTGATTGTTCCTTCTTTGGAAAATTTCATTTGGGGTAAGTTATAAAATTGATGTATGTAAACTTTATAATTTAGTAAGCTTGCCCATTTTTCTAATTTTGTTAAGTCAATTGCATGGGTTTCTTGTACGCACAATATGTTTAGGTTATTGTCAATAATCATATTATGAATTAAATTTAGTTTATTATTCAGACCATTTATATTAATCGAGCCTATTTTAATTAATGTATTAAAGTTCTTACCTTTTATGTTGGCTTGTTGTGTTTTCTTTAACAGATCCATTTTTTAAGTTAAATCAAAAAAACCGAGCATTAAATTAATATTATACAGTATCTAGGATTTAGTTAAAAAGAAAATAGAAAAAGAGTCAAAGTTAATTTGTTGTTAAAATATTTTTTAGGATCATATCTCTATATGTTTCTTCAATTGGAGATGGTTTTGAGGAGGATGCCTCTTCATTTGTATTTTCTTCTTTTTTCTTTTTTTCATTTGTTTGCAATATTGATTCATTTTCATTTTGGATGGATTTATTTTTTGGATCAAAGTTCTCTTCATTTTTATTTTCTTCTTTTTTCTTTTTTTCTTTTGTTTGCAATATTTTTTTATTTTCATTTAGTTTGGATACATTTTTTGAGTCAAAGTTCTCTTCTGATAAGTCGGATAATTGAGGATGAGTGTTATTTTTTTCTTCGTTTTGGGGTATCTTCTCTTTTTCTTTTTGATCGGATTCATTTTTAAGATCAAAATCCTCTTCTGTTGAGTCAGATAGTTGAGGATGTATGATTTTTGATATTTCATCTTCTGTTTCCGATGTTTCATATGTTGAGCTTTCTGGTTCACTGTGTTGGGTTTCTTTTCTTATTTTTTTTGTTTCTTGTTTTCTTCTTCTTTTTTTTTGTTTTTTGGGGAGATTCTGGGTCTCTTCTTTCCTACTACTATAAAGTCTTGTAACGTTGTTTGACTTTCTCCCTTGTGATGATTTTCTTTGTCTTCCTCGGAAAAGGATGATTTCATTTGTTCTGTGGTGCTCATTGTTTCTTTACTTCTCTGTTGATTTTTTCTCCATAATTTGGCACAATCTCCAATTTCGTGGCCACGTGTTTTGCAAAATCTGCACATTGGCAGATTTCTATTATGGGGTGTTGTTACCGAAATCCAATGGCCCATGATGTTGACCTGTCCTGCAATTCTAAGGTAATCTGGATCGTGTATGTAAAGATTAACGTATCCATTTTTTATTTTTGGGTAATTCGAAGAGTTCCGAAGTGTATTTTTTTTATTGTTCCCCATCCACGACGTTCCAATGTTTTCAGTTCTCTTTCTCCCATTTCGAAAGGTACTGGAAATAATGTTATGAGTTCGGCAGGTTGCTGTGGAATGGTTGTTGTAATGGTGATTCCACCTTCTCTTTTAAGTCCATACTGACATATAGCATGGACAGGGTCTCGGACACTTTTCATTAAGCATTTTTCGATTATTGTAAAAGTTACTAAAAATTTTTTTTCATAATAGCTAATCATTCTTATCCCTTCGATTTTGTCTCTGAACTTGTCTAATTCACCATAAAAGCATTTTATTATGGTTTCAAAGTTGCATTCATTTTTTCCTACGACTTGGAAATATAAACTTCTATCTTGACTAAGATAGGGATACATTTTATAATTTCAATAAGTGCCGTCAAACTTATGGTTTTTAATGACAGCTTGTTCTATAATAGACCTTTGCAAAGAAGTGTTGCAGTTTCGCGTTAACAAATCTGAGCTTGTTGAGCTGACTGTCTACACCTTTCGGTTCTGTTTATGATTTGAATCTAAACTGACTAGCTAATCTGACGTCGACGACAACTTACCTTATTCAAATTGATTACCTTATTTATTAAAATTTGACCAGTCAAATAAAATTGTTAATTTGGTTTTAAAAAGGGTAATAGATTTAAAGTTTGTGGTTTCTGCCGAATGCAAGACAACACTGATAAAAGTGACATTGTGCATCACGCACGCCGATGACTAGGAATATATCGAGTTGGTACTATCTCGATATATATATCGGTGTATATATCGGATATATCGGATAATCAGATAAATACGTATATCGGATATTGGTACTATATATATCGAGTTGGTACTATATGGAATATATGAAGATCGAAATGGAATATATCGAGATAACACAGATGGTACTCTTTAGTACTATCTGTCTTATAACTCGGTAATAGATTTCTGTGAAGAGACTTTTAACATTTTAAAAGATTAAGTTTATACTTTAAAAGACCTCTGCTTGAACAACAGAAACAGCTTCTTTCGGTCAAGTAGAAAGACACAATCACGTTATTCGGAAATGCATTACACTTGCATTAAAATCAAAAAATTTGAATATTCAAAATTGGCTAATCGTTTTGCTTTATATTCGATTAAATCGTTTTGCTTTATATTCGATTAAATCGTTTTTATGCACAGCTGGAAACAAAGCTCCAAACAGAATTTTTTTTTCTAGACGGTTTAGTGTTGGTAGTTCGATTCCAACTTGGCAAACTAAACCAGGACTAATTTTTTAAAACGACATGTTCGAAGTTCGAAACTGATCCTTTAGTCGAAGTAAGTTTAATAGAACCAAATAACTAAAATAAAAATGTAAATTCTGGGATAAACAAGAAACTATTTTTAGCACGAAATATTTGGCTCCAGTCGGTTCAGAAGTTTAAGAAGTGACTGAATGTCGAGAACATTCAAGGAGATACTTGCATTTCTAAAGAAAATTAAAAAGATTTTAAAAAATACTGAAGATGAAAGCGACGTACCTTAGCAACAAAGGGAAATCTTGTCTAGGATACGTCTCTCCAACCTGTTTGGAGATTAACCAGAGTCCGTCGTCCAACCGATCGTTTAAATCTGTGAGGAAGAAATAAAACGTGTTTAAAAGACAAATCAATCGCTATTGCCAAAAGCGGTTAGCACTATAATTACTTGATAAATTAAGCTACGCGCAGTATGTCAAGTGTTACTCTGTTTGTACGCGTGGGAGTTGGAATGTTACATTAGCTGATTGTTTTGCGATGAACGTTCTTAAACTTTTGTGTTGCATTTAGTTTTTTTGGTGTACTTTATTTTAAAGTTGAAACAGTTGATCTTGAATAGTTTAAATCCAATATTGTTCTGGCAAACGCATGACCAAAGGTAGCCTATAAAAAACCAAATTTGTTTTTAATGGTGTGTTGTGTTTAAATTAAATTGTTAATAAATTTGCTAAAAAAAATAAATTCATCAAAATTAGTAGAAAAAACAAACTTTTTTTTTATAAAACATGTTTCGAGTTTGATCATACGCCACTGCAAAACGTTTGACCTTAACTTAATTCTCAAATGCAAAACCAAAAAACTTTCAAGCAACGTTTCATTTCATTAAATGTTAAAAAAAGTTGTTAATTTACGACAAAATTTCTCACTAGAATTTGTAGTTTACTTATCTGTAGTACAATGTTAATAAATGATAATTACAAAAATTTCGTGACAGCTTTTGGTAAAAAGTCTTAATATGTAATAAATAAAATCATAAGCAGTTCCCTTAAAATTATTATAAACTCGACAAAAGTTTATTTTGTTAAAAGCAAACGCCGATTATAGAAAATCGATAAAAGCAATAAGAAAAAAAGATGAGTGGTAATATGCAGGGATTAAAAGTATCTTTCTAAAAACATGATTAATAAATTATTTTATTCCACCTATCTTATTGAACTGTGTGATAGTCATATAAGAATCCAAAACTTTTATTTTTTAATTTTTGTATGTCATAATATGTATTTATTCTTTTATGATGTTTGTTGTAGTTCTAGTTACAGTGTAACATAAGATAAATTTATTATAATATAAATTGAAAAAACGCTATGAAATGCTGATGTATATATGTGTATTGTAACGGTAAACGGCGCTGAAGTTGGCCGATTGCCCCGAAGTAAATTGTCGAATAACGCGCTTTTGGCTTCGATAAAAGTAAAAGTCAAAATAACCGAGAAACGTTAATATAAATAAAAATTAATAATGAAGCGAAGCGAAGTGGTAATCTGTAAAAAAATAAAACGATCAAAAAATTAAACGTAAAGAGAAATCACACAGTTGCCTTACCGAGCAGTTCACGTTGATGCTCACTCACAGGGAAACGGGGAATACACAAACGTATATATCCTATTAGTATTAGTACACAAAACTAAGTCTCCCAGATTTCAAGATTACAAAAGCAGTACTAAGTCTCTCAGAATTAAACCACCCGCCCAAAATTATTGGTGCTGGTCGCCTAATAAATTCAGAAACGAAAGAAAACGCAAACGGGCCAGCACTAAATAAATACGCTACAGAAACAAACTATGCTAGGGGAAGAAGTTAAGTAATTATTAAGATGTAAAGTGAAAAGTCGCTGGCAGCTAGTGCACGCGCAAATAATGATTAAGAAACCAAAAGAAATAGAACAAACTCGTGCATTGGTTATTTTCACATGTATTGAATCAAAAAGCACCTCTGAAAACCATACCAAAACAACTTGTTAGATTATTAGTCTGTCAGATAATAAATTAATAACAAAAACTGTGGTCGAGTGGTTAAGAGCGCGGTGATTGTGACCTACATGATCTTGTTGCAAAACCTACTTGGGCCTTTCTGATGCGTCCTTGAGAAAGACACTTTACGGCACCACTTTCCTCTGCTTGGCAGTCTTAGAAAGCAGCTCTAAATTTCAGCCATATCTTTATAAAACTAAAACAAAAGTTATAAAATTTCAACCAGATAGCAAGCAATATCTTAATTGGCGTCTTTGGATGAATGTCAGGGTAACTGCTTGCTTTATGTACAGTGCCTTCATTGCTTTCCTGCGAGTCATGAGGATAAAAATAGGGGTGAAATGAAAGAAAATGGATTTAGAAGAGCAATTTAGAAAGTTGAATTTATGTTTTACCATTTAATCAGCTGAAAAGTTAAACAGGCTGATGTGGTTATTGTATTTATTGGTGTTTCAAAATTTAAGCATATTGATATAAGTGTAGTTGTTGATCAGTACTGTTGGTTTTTAAGTTGAATATCCATTAACTTATATAGGGTTGTTAGGATTGTAAGGTTTGGTTTTAAAACTAACCCTAACACAATATTACAAGCAAAACTTATTTAAACAGAATTTATTAATTAATTATAAAAACACATCTCTGTCCCAGAACAGCGGTGTAACGTTCTTTATAATTTTGTTGCCTGTCACTCCTAAAATGGTATACAGTCACGTCAGAATATATAGCTAGCATCACCAAATAATCAAATCATCGACCGTGGGACACAGAAACGCTGTCGCGAAATTTCACACACTATAAACATTACGGGAAGCGGAGTACGATTAATAAAATAAAAGCATAGGCCCGAACATAAGGCAAGCACGCTGCAACCACGCATTCAGCATACACGAATCACGCAGTATAATATTATCACATCATCTTACATTTTTAATAAAATGTTCAATAACTTTGTTAGAGCAAAAAATCTACAGCATATTACCGTAGGCTTTCTGGCATAAACCTCTTAATTATTTAAGTATAATATAAATATCTTGAAATGTGGATACACTTTTATTTTTATTTTTTTATCTACACTTTTGACATTTTAATTTTTTTTGCTGGTGTAACTTGGTAAATGTAAAAGTTTTTTAAAGAATTTTTGGTTAAGTGACCTTAATCAGTATTCAAAAAAAGTTTTTTGAAAGGAAACCACATATTTTGCATCTGTTTTACATGTATATCATACTTTCATACTTTTTCATTATTGTTACAAATATAATCTTTTAATTATTTCTTTTATAGTACTGCATTATTATTTCAACAAATACTTGGCAATTAAACCTTTGGTCTAATAATTGGCTTCTTTAGTAATTTGCAGTGAGAAGCATAAAATTTTTTATTAGAAGACAGAAACCATCTGCATTGTCTTATGATTACGTGTGAGCTTTACTCTTCATAAATAGAAGGCAAATGAGCAACATTTATAATCAATTTTAAGCAAATTTTCTGTTGATACATGTACCTCTACTGATAATAAAATGATTATTTACTATGTAAAGACAAGATTAAATTTTGTGTGTTGAGCAATTTAAATGTTATGATGAGTAACTGGCTTTAATAAATTAATAAGAGCTGTGCACCTCCACGCCACGCGGTACTCGCACAGAATTGCAAAAACTGAAATGGCCTTAGTTGTGGAAGACCAGAACGCATTACACTACGTAACAAAATTTTACAAAAAGTTTGTTTGGCTAAATTTTTTTGATGTGTCTGTATGATTTTCAAGCGCTGATTCCAAAAATGCTATCAGTTTTTTTTCTATCATCGATCGTTTTCAAGATATGATAATTTACGTTTTTTGTGATTTTCCGTTAACTGTATGCGTATGATGCGGTCATAATTGCTGTGATCTGTCTCTATCAGCATTATCTTGTTGTAAATCGGCGTTTATATACTTGAGGAAGTGAACGGGCATATGAGGGTGCGAAATCTCATTGTCAAAAGTATTTTTATTACCTATCAATTCTCAGTTTTCGTTTTATCTCTGCCTCTTAATTTCAGAATAGTCAATTAGAAAGTCATGTTTACATTGTTTAGTGTATGCAGAGAGAAGTACCGCGTTGTAGTCAGAACCTAACAGCCAGCCTTGAATGCAAACAATCTACTCAGTACCCCCTACAATAAAATTTTTAGAGTTAAATCTTGTGTTAATCTTAGATTGAATTCATCTTTTAAACAGTGAAAATCAAAATGTCTAGTAGAGAGTGAAAAAATTCACCGAATTGCTTTTGTTATGTATGTGGATTCTACATTAGCGGTAAACACACCACATACAAAATTGTGAAAGGAACAAAGTACTGGACAGCTTATAGACTATATTTTGTGATGAACATTGGTGATCAGGATAAGCCCTGGGCACCACATGTAATCTGTGGCAGCTGTAGATCTAATCTTAAAGGATGTTTGAGGGGTTCTGGAAACGTTACGTCATTTGCAGTTCCCAGAGTTTGGAAAGAGCCTCAAAATCATCATGATGATTACTATTTTTGCATGATAAACATTTCGAAGTATCGCAAGGTCAACGGAAGAAGAGCTATTACATATCCAAGTATACCTTCATCAATTGCACCTGTTCCTCACAGTGAAACCTTACCGGTTCCAAACCCACCATCAAATGTGAGTTTTTTTGTGGATTACTAACACCTATTTATTTGTTCTGAGATTGGATCCAATTTCTTAAACTTGATGCTATGTAACCTACTGGTTATCTATCATTTCAGATAGAAATGTACTTCAGTGAAGATCCATCAACAGCAACGGACACTGATGCCGAATATGCACCATCAACAAGCTCAGAATCTCATTTTCCAACTAAAAAAGAATTGGAGGATTTAATACGTGATCTGGGTCTTACAAAATCTGGAGCAGAGTTATTAACATCCAGACTAAATGAGTGGAATCTGCTTTGCGATGACTGTAAGAGTACTGCCTACAGAAATAGACACTTGGAGTTTTCTGTCTATTTTGATGTTATTGAAGACCTTTGCTATTGTAAAGATGTGGAAGGCTTGTTTAGCGCTTTTGGAATAGATCATGATCCTACTCCGTGGCAGCTTTTTATTGACAGTTCTATAAAAAGTCTTAAAGCATTATTACTTCACAATGGCAATATATATTCGTCAATTCCACTTGCATATTCATTACAGATGAAAGAAGACTATGAAAATGTCAAGAAACTGCTCATTAAAACCAATTATGCTCAGTTTAAGTGGTATGTTTGCGGTGACTTTAAAATGCTAGGAGTTTTTCTGGGTTTGCAGGGTGGATACTCAAAATACTCTTGCTTTTTGTGCTTGTAAAATAGTAGAGCTGACGGTGAGCACTATGAGAAAATGCATTGGCCGACACGGGAAGAACTAACTCCAGGAATGTACAATGTCATCAGGGGGCCTCTTGTAAGCCGAGAAAAGGTTTTACTGCCACCTCTTCGTATCGAATTAGGTCTAGTAAAACAGTTCGTTAAACCTTTTGGTTTTAAAGGAAAAGTTTTTCAAGATATTCGTTCAATGATTTTCAGACTATCAGATGCCAAAATAAAAGAAGGAATATTCGTTGATCCCCAGATAAGCAAAATGCTAAAGTCTGAAAGCTTGGAAGCAAAAATGAATGAAACAAAAAAGGAAGCGTGGCAAGCATTTCGAGGCGTGGTTAATGGATTTTTGGCATATAAAAGGAACCAAAATTACGAAGAGTTAATGAAAAAACTTATCAAAAGTTACCAAAACATGGGTTGTCGCATGTCTGTAAAACTGGACTTCTTATGCTCCCATCTGGACTTTTTTCAAGAAAATCTTGCTGACTTTAGTGAGGAGCATGGTGAGAGATTTTACCAGGATAATGAGCTCATGGAAAAACAATATAAAGGCCGTTGGTACAGTGCAATGATGGGAGACTACATTTGGTCTTTGGTAAGCAAGATAAGAGCGGTCATAAAAGAAAATCTCGCTCAACAGTGCATTTTTGAGTGACTCTTAGTAGTATAAAAAATCTCTGTTTATTTGAACCTTCTTTTTTATAAACGTTTTAAAGCTAATTTTTGCATTTAATAAACTGAGCAGAATCCTGATATGTAGATATAATCTATTGCAAGAATCGAACAATTCGCTAACTACAGCTGCGTCGAATCAAACAAAAAGTTTAAATATCTCAAAAAGTAATGATGTTACGAACAAACTACCTTGATTTTTGAATTCAGCACCCACAAATACATAAAAGGGCGCTAAAAAAAGTAGCCAAACAAAAATTATGTTACGTAGTGTTATCATCCACATATCATAAGCCACCAAAAAATCTATTTAACAAATTTTTTCCGATGCAGCAACAAACAATTGACGAACAACAGTTTTTAAAAAATTAACATATTAATACATAAGAAGTGATTCGTAAGCGGGGGAAAAGTTAAAAATTTAATGCACAAATTTAAGATTTACTATTAAGCCGGAAAGAATATGCATTTCAAGCTACGAATTATAAAATACTCTGCACTGAGCTATAATTTAACTATACAATTAAATAAAAAACATCACAATCATACAAAATTTTTATAAAAACAAACTCACCTACATTTTGCTGCCAAATTACAGAACAATATTACAATATTTCAGCAAATCAGTTTTTTTGTTTCTCCTATCGATTCTTTAGAACCAACACTAGCAAGGCGCGGATGACTAAGCGTTCAAGTTGTGCATTTTTGCGCAAAGGTCATCGCAACATAAACAAAATCTAAAATGTCGCATTGATTTATTGGTTTTAATTTGTGTGAACGCACCTTAAAATAGCTTGAAATCTTAGTTTTTAAAACTTTAAATTGCGACGAACCTGAACAATTGTGTTTTGTTTCTTAATCAAATTTGGAAAATCACCACAACCACATCAAATAACAAAAATATCAAAGAACCTCCGGGATCAAAACCAATTTGAAAGCTATAAGACCAAGACCACGTCATCTCGAGGTCAAGGCCGAGACTACCAGCAGAAATTCGAGACTGAGACCACAAAAATTGGCTTCAAGACTTCCATTCCTAGTTTATACGCTTCTAAAGAATTATTAGTAGTTCAATTAATAAGGATTAACATTTCTGACGACTACGTAAAGAAAACCTAAAAGAATTTTTAACTATATCAGTGGTACTCAAACTTTTCTGCTCATCAACACCAATTCAAGTACAAAAATTTTATTAACCCCTTAATCCAGTACACACTCTTAACCAATGTTATATACAAGTAAAGTAAAGACCTTCTTTTTTTTTTGTTCTTCACTTTCATGTATCATATAACTATGTATTTTTTCATTGTAGGTGAAAAAAGCAATTAAAGACCAAAAAACAGTTTTTATTTTAATAACTATATATTTTTTTGTACCGTTGCAAAAAAGGTACCATTGCTTTGTCTCCATTAATGTAGATTCTCCGCTCCTGCCAAGAAAAGCGCATTATAATTGCATGTTCTGTTCTAACTCAGAAAATTATTCATTATTTTGTTGCTAAACTGCTTTGTTTTTTTTCAAATAAGAGTGTTTTAGTGCAAATAAACTGAAGTAAAACTTTTTTTATTTATTTTTCTCTTCAGTAGCATCTAGCTTTGATTTCTAATTAAATAAAGTGAAAATGAAAAATAAAAAATGCTTTAACCTAAACTGAACATGCTTTGAAAACCATTTTTGTAAGAAAAAATAAAAACAATTTTTTGGCCTTTACTTAATTCTTTCTCCCTTTTTTTAGTTTTCGCTTTATTTTCCAAAATGCTTTTAAAATTGTAGCCCCCTCATCTTTTTTAAAATAGCCCTAACGTTTTCTAAAACCATTACTCGGGTAGTTCTTGGAAATTGCGCTTTATAAATGCGACCTATAAAAAATGTAATTTCTTGAATACGGCTTTGAAACGTCGCTTGCCACAACTGAATTAAGTAATACAGTTCTATTGAAAAAGTTTATAGCTTCTACTAACTCAATACAACTAGGATAAAATGCATCTTTTTTAATTCTTTTTGTGATTGCGAAAGTCATGTTATGACTCTTATTGCCTTCTTTAAGCTTTGAAAGCTTTTAAAAAAACTGACAACTTTGAAAAATTGCTTTTACTTAAAAAAATAAACTTTAAAAAAGTAAAAATTTCTTTTAAAATATGGCGACTTCTGTAAAATGATTTAGGCTATACATAAGCTAGCTAGAAATTAAAACGCATTGTGCCAATCAAGTGAAAATTTCATATAAAAAAAAATCAGAAAATTCTTACCCCATCGCTGTCCTGTTTTTCGATTTAAAACAATTAAGTCAAAGCTTGTTAAATTCACTGGCTTTAAAGTTTATTGGTCGTTTTTCTAATTTTATTTGATTAAATATTTGCAACAATATCTAACATGAGTAGATTAAGTGTTTAAAGATTAGTTAAGTTTTGTGCAGGTTTTGTTTTGGCCGCTTTTTGCTACGACTCATATAAATCCTGTTCTATTTGATACAAACTATGTAAATTTCTGTGTATTGGTTCTTTGAAAATGTTGCTGTCTTAACATAAATAATCATTTAATTTCTAAATATTACATTTTTATTTATTTGATTTCATTCAAACTGATTTTATTATTATTACCGTAGGCTAATGTCAAGAATAACCGCACGCTATTTTCACTAGATTGATACAAAACAAATGGCAAAAAATACATTTAGATAAAATATACAAAAAAGAAGGTAGTAATATATGAAAAATAACTTAAAATAAAAAAAATCGTATGAATTTGATTAAAGACAAAAAGCGATGATAAAAAATTTAGATTTTATCAAATTGTTATGAACTATTAGGATAAATCCTTTCGCAAAAATGTCCAACTGTGACTTTTATCTTCTGCCAGATTTTAAACTGACGATTCCACACTCTGACTACTGTGCTTGCGGCTGCATTTTCAATCAAACGGTTTCGAGTGTGGCCAATGCATTTACTGCAGATCGTTCGAGCTTGCGGCCAATTGATGATGTCCAACCTGTAATGAACAAAGTAATTAGTGAAAACAGAAATGAAAAATACTTAATTGTATAGGTTTTAATGTTATCAATTTCATTTTGCTGAATTTGAGCGAATATTTATAAAAATTATACTGTATTATATCAATAATAAACATAATATTTAAGCCCTTTTAAACTTTTTATTTATTTATATGATAAGTTAAATGCTGGTAAAAACTAATCATTGATTCAGAAAAAAATCACACTTATTCAGCAAGATCAACAATAAGAGGCAAAAAACATGTATCGTTTTGAAAATTGAAAAAAGCTTACAAAATTGTGAAGGTTATACTTACATTGAGTTTCGTCCAGTGACAAAATCTTTGCAATCGTACTTCTTGTACGGAACCAGTGTTCTCAAGCATTTGTTGTTGTTGTTTTTAATATGTCGAGTGATTTCACAAGAATCATCAGTAGGACCAGTTGATCGTTTCTTGATTCTATGAATAAATCGGAATGCCACTGGAGAATGCTCATTGATTCTGAAATAAAAAAAGAACATAAGTTAACATCGAATATAGTTAGATTTTTATCGGGTTTTATTTTCAGTTTAAGTATTTTATATCCGTCAAAAACTACAGTAATTTACAGTTTGTGCAAAATAAGTTGATAATAAAATTGTTGTTTTCGTAAAAGTAACTTACTTATTTTGTTGAAGTTTGTGTATTGCATTTTGATTATCGATGTTGGATGCGAGTTTTGCTGCATTGCAAATTTTATAAAGAGTAACTGTCAAAGTAGCAAAAAACAAACTTTTGTTGAAGTACATGGTTTAACTAAAAGTATATTTTAACTTATTATGTTACAATACGAGGATATGCTTATTTCTTTGACAAAATGAAACACCGACTTTATATTTATAGGAATTTACTTTTTTTTTTTTTTGCTCAGCGAACAAAAAAACGCCTATATTCACGAATTGAACGTTTGAGAAAAGAATCTTGTTATATTAAGAAATTTTGCAAAACAAAATTCACGTTTAGGTAAAAATAACTCCTCTTGTTTTCGTGTGGAAATATTTTACGGAATTCTTAGTTATCAACCTCTGCATTATTTTAAAAGTTATTCATGAAAATAACGTTAATATAGTTTCAGTTATTGGGCTATTAATAATTTACGATTTTTACCGTAGTTTCTGTTATTAGGCTATGAATGATAATTCTACGAGTGCAGCAGACCTGTCCGACCTTTAAGCTATTGTCACGCTTTATTCTAATCTTAATTTTATAAACCTAAAAGTTGATTTTCAACTTTTTGCAGTAATTTTTAAGTTTTCAGTTATGACGTCATTTTTTTCACTGTTACGTAGTGATTGCGTAATCGGGACGCCATCCCCTACTTAATTTATTTTGTCTTCAAGTTGTTTTTAAAAGTAATTGCAAAGAATTGTTTTACTGTTTTATTTAAAGCACGTTGATTGACTGAAGTTGTAAGCTATTTGTGAAGAGCAATGTGGCAACGATGACGTCATCTTTTTCTACAGTATAATCTAATATTAACAGGTAGATTCAATTTATAGGTTACATAACAAGTTTTGTACTCGATCAGATGATTGTATTTGTGACTTTATAAAATACTTTATTCGACAGCAAAACCTATATAATAATTTATACAAGAGCTCTTGTTAGTGGTGTATATACTTACAGTTCGCTTTTCATTTATTCTCGTTGAGTAGTCAAGTTAAGTTGTTGAAAAGTGTTTGTGTTTTGGTTGACTGATTGACATTACGTAAGTGTTTGAATAGTCAAAGGTCAGGTTAACGCCTTGGAAGTAAATTCTATAGTGAGCTAGAATTGTTTGAACGAGCTGTTAAGTTTGATATTAGCCTATAGGGTGCTAATTCATACTTAAAGTTAGTCAATACGAAATTGTTGAGTAATTATACGCAGTTGTTCGCCCTGTGAATTGCTTTGCAGTTTTGTGAAGCTTGAGAATCAAGTTTTGCGAGAGTTGATTAAGTTTGTTGATTTTGTGAATAATACGTGTATATTCTTTATAGTGAGAAACGGTAGTTCTTTTATTATCTGTTGAGAAAAGTTTTAAAGAAAATTCATCGAATTTAGCTAGAATTTACTGTATTAAAAACTTCTGTCTTGCGTCAATCTATTTCTAGAGCCGGTATAAACAAAAACAACTAACACAACTTTACTTCAGCGCAGGTATTTGGGTTAGTCAGTTCAACTGGTCTTTTTGGATCCCCGAATAAAGTTGTGACATCTATCGAGAGTCAAAATTTTGTTTAAAAGTTTGTCGCAGGCCGTAGTCGGTGCACTAATTAAAGTGAAGACAGAAAAAAAGAATCAAAAAATCTTTTTTCGTTTTATTCTAAAAAAATTCAAAGTAAAGTTTGCAAATGCACGTTGAGTTGCCCTGATCTACTATATAAAAACCAAAATGCAATAATTTTGTTCATTGATTTTCGTGTCTTTAGTTATCAAAAAAAAAATTGATTTCTGTATTGCTTTGGAAAAATACGTCAATATAGCACAACTTTACATTCATATTGGACATTTTTTTATGTAGAAAATAAAAGGTGAAATAATAATTTTAAAAAACTTTTGGTAATAAATTGAATATAAAAAATGTTTAGATTTCAAAAAATTTTTATGCTTTAAAACCCTTAGACATAGTTCCAAACAATTCCAATAGTTTACGGAGAGTAGTCGAATTTTCTTGCCTCCAACCAATTGCGATAAAAAATTTTTCCGGCTATGAATGTATATAAACAATATTAGGAATATTTGAAATCGTTCTGTGGGACAGAAAAATCACGTCGCCATGGAGACGGAGTTCAGCCAACGTTGGTCAAATTTATCAAAAAGTCTATTGCGACGTAATTGCTGAAAATTTTTTCTTATAAATACGTTTAAAATTAAAAAATTTAAGAATAATACATTAAAAGACTTTGCTACTTGAAATGTATTTTTGTATTATTATTAGTTTCTTGGGTCTACCAACCCTATTTTACCGTTTCGAGATTTTTAAAATATAACAATAAGAGTTTTTCAAAAATAGAGTAGGTTTTCTATATCTTATTAAAAATAAAGGTTTTTTTTTTGTATAAAACTAATTCTCTACAATTGAGAAAGACATTTTTATAACTTGTAGTTCTAGAAGTACGCTATAATTTTTTTCTTGATACTAGTCTTTACTGATGTCTTAATTAAAGTTGAAAATTTAACAAATTTCTTGCTAAGAATTTGCATTTGTCAATTCTCCTATTTTTGCAACCTTATGTGACTTACGTAACATGACTTACGTGATTTCGGAATCATAAAGTTACCAATGATTAATAACACAAGTCAATAGTGACTGCGGCATTCGGGCTACTCGGGCTCATCTCAACCCAAGCAGCCAGAGTGAATGATTAATAGTTTATAGTTTTAACCACCATATATTTTAATTTATTACAAACAATTTAGCCACTATCTTTAGCCTACTGTAAAAATCTACTGTGTAGTTATAGTGTATTTGTAACTTGTTGCATCAGTATTAAACACGAGCTTGAGTAGCGACATAGCCCTGGAGTCGCCTCTGGCACATATATCCATGTTTTAAAAAAGTTTATTTTTGATTGTTTTCGTTTCTTCACATCTTTTCAAAAACCTTTAAATGAATGAAATAATTCATTTTATACGAAAAATTTTTTAGAAAAACCGAAAAAGTTTATCTTGAGAAGGCAAAAATATTCGAAATTAAAAAGAACTTTTTCAAATTTCAAACAGCTAAAACTAATAGTAACGTTCAGTGTAGGCAAAAAAAAAGATGTTAAATTAAAACTGTCTTTTTTGTTCTAAATAATTGTATAGATTTATTTAAGTTTTAATTGTTAGAAAAATTTGTAGCAAGTATTATGAGCTTAATTATGAATCGGTTTCATACTACCCGAATTTCTGAAAATTGATTAATAGCTTTTAACAGCAAATGCTTCATCTAAAGCTCTTTTGTTAAATAAGTAGCCTTAAAAAAGGCTGTTTTGAAAACTCGAACGTTTTCGTCTAGCTCTCTTCAGGAGGTTTCGCTAGAATGAATTGCAGAACTGAACGTAGTATTTCAAAAGTTTTAAGACTGATCCTGATTGGCTGAAAATTAAGGTTAGTAACAGTTATCATAATAATTAAAAGTATTTAATAAATAAAACCACGTTTTGTCAACGTGAGAAATTTTTGGCAAAAAAAAAAAAGGAACAAAATTATGCAAGTTTTGTGCTAAAATTTGGAACTACAAAGACAATTTTTTACAATTATACTAACAATTTGTGTTTGTAAACAAATTCTTTCTGTCTACACAAATTAGGTTTTCGAAGAGTGATGAAAATTGATTCCAAGACTGATAAATGGAAATCAGATCGTGCTTTAGAGAGAATAAAAAATTGATTGTCCTTATAGTGAGATGCACATTTTTGGTTATGTAATAGATGGTTTCCAATCGCTGAATTACAGTGCGGTATTGAGTTCACTAGTTTTCCTGGGCGTTCTGGTTGTTTACGTTCTTGACTGGTTCTGTTCCGAATAGACTTCGGCACATGCTGGCGGATTCTGTCCTGCAAGCGTTGAGACGTTCGACCCACGTACCGACTTCGTATATGAATACGTATGCCACTGCGATAGTCGGTACGTGGGTCGAACGTCTCAACGTTTGCAGGACAGAATCCGCCAGCATGTGCCGAAGTCTATTCGGAACAGAACCAGTCAAGAACGTAAACAACCAGAACGCCCAGGAAAACTAGTGAACTCAATACCGCACTGTAATTCAGCGATTGGAAACCATCTATTACATAACCAAAAATGTGCATCTCACTATAAGGACAATCAATTTTTTATTCTCTCTAAAGCACGATCTGATTTCCATTTATCAGTCTTGGAATCAATTTTCATCACTCTTCGAAAACCTAATTTGTGTAGACAGAAAGAATTTGTTTACAAACACAAATTGTTAGTATAATTGTAAAAAATTGTCTTTGTAGTTCCAAATTTTAACACAAAACTTGCATAATTTTGTTCCTTTTTTTTTTTTTGCCAAAAATTTCTCACGTTGACAAAACGTGGTTTTATTTATTAAATACTTTTAATTATTATGATAACTGTTACTAACCTTAATTTTCAGCCAATCAGGATCAGTCTTAAAACTTTTGAAATACTACGTTCAGTTCTGCAATTCATTCTAGCGAAACCTCCTGAAGAGAGCTAGACGAAAACGTTCGAGTTTTCAAAACAGCCTTTTTTAAGGCTACTTATTTAACAAAAGAGCTTTAGATGAAGCATTTGCTGTTAAAAGCTATTTTAAAGTTTTGTACCAATAAAAAACTTTTTAAAATTGATTAACTACATTTTATGATGATGATGGTTATATTATTGGCGCTTATCATTAATAAGAACTAGAACAAAACAATTCTAGTTTGAATTATGCGATATCTTTTTACGTATATCTCGTAGCAAGCAGTTTTTCACTATTATTGTGTTTTCACTTTTTCACGATTACATGACTTTAAGTGAAACTATATAATCGTCTTTTTATTGGTTTCAGCTTGAATACCATTTCAGAAATATATTTACTTTTTAAATTAATTTCGAAAAGTTTTTAAATTTCTGTCCGTTTTTATTTTTGTGATTGTGATCTAAAAAATTCAAATTAAATTAGTTTTTCTGGGTCAAATTTAAACTACAAAATCAATTACTATTTTTTGTTTAAAAAAGTTCTTATCTCATTTATTTTTTGAAAATTTTCAACAAATTTAGAAAAAGTTAAAAAATGAAGTAGATACATAACTGTTTATAAAAAAATTTAATAGCAGTTTGTTCATTTTTAAGCATATTGTCTGCTGTTATTGAAGTTCGTTTCTTCATTCATTTAGTTTTTATTGGTAGTTAAGTTATTACATTTCCGAATTAGCTTTGACAACGTGATTGCGAATAAGCAATAAACAATATACTTTAATTCAGACACAACTTCAATTGTGTATGGTTGTTGTACGTCTAAAATAATGTAGCTAAGTTGATAAAAAAAATGATTAAGATAAAGTTAAAAAAATAATAAAATGCAAAAATATTCATATCGTTTATCAGCGAATAAACAAGTAAAAATAAGTTAACAATTAAATGTACACCTCAGAATCATATGAAGTGAAAGTTCCAAAATCATGGGCGAAAGAAACAAAAAAACTCCGCGACCAAAGGGTCAAGACAAAAAAGGATTCAGATGAACAAAAATATCTATCAAAAGAAATCCTGCCACCGGTCAAAACACCATTTCAAATGCTATACGGGTAAAAAAAAGCATTTAAATTTAAACTATAAAAGACAATAAAAAATTGTGTCCATCTCAAAAAATTAATTTAAGTTTCATCACGATCAACAATATTTTATGAATTTACAGGCCTAATTTTCTTTTAAATTGTGTTGAACCTGTAGTACTTTTGTTTCCAAACATATTATTTGAAGTTTCCTATAAAAAAAGAACAAAAACCAGCAAAATTTTTTCTAATATCCATTAAATCTAATTAAGCCGTTAAAATAATAAATTAAAAAATTTTTCTTGTATAAGACACCTTAAAAAACTTTTAAGAAAACTTTTTGAGTCAGACTCTTTTAAATTATATGCAGTTGTGTCCACTCCATAAGTACTCCACACCGTGTAATTTTCTATTGCCAAGTATAAAAATATTTTTTTTAATTTTAAATTAATTATATACTGGTAGTAATATTCTTATCAGAGCAATATTTCACTCTTAAACGAGATAATTATAATGTAACAACAATAGGCTTAATTTGTTAAAAAATTTAGTGGATGATGTAACAATAAGCTTTTTGTGATATTTTGAGCTCCGATTTGGCGCACGCAAACAAGCTTAATTTTTACTACGTATTTTCAAAGCAATTTTTAGTGGACATTTTATTGACTTTGCTTTTTTAAGAAAAACGCCTTCGTTTAAAGTTGGCTCTTTGTGCGCTAAAATAGTTGAATCTGAATCGTGACTTAAAAAGAGGTAAAGCGCACACTGGTTTCCCCTTTTTAATGAGAAAAAAGTCAATTTTAAAGGAGTGTTTGTACACACATTAAACTCTGAACGTAAAACGTGATTTGAAGTGACGAATTGAGTATCACAATGGCTGAAAAAAAATAGAAATCGATTTAAATTTTAAAAACTTGCCATTTTCTTCCCAAAACTAATCATTATAATAATTTAGCAAAATGGTTAAAACAGTCTGATGGAAAATAGCGTTCAACTGTTTCGCCAATTAATAGGCTCATTAGAAGAACCAGCTGTGGAAATATCCTATGGAAATGGGAAAGGGAAATGGAATGGAAATGAAAATGGAAAATAAAATGAAAAATGGAAAATGAAAAGGAAAATGAAAATAAAAAATGAAAATGGAAATGGTAAATATGCAATGGAAGTGCACTTTTTGTTCGTTTGCATTTCCTTTTTGTTTTTATTCTGATAAAGGATATGCTGAGTTATTTGATTTTGGTAATTCCAACATTTTATTATGCTAATCATTTAAATAACTTATTGAAAACTTATCCAAATATAATAAATATTCAATAGCAAATGAAGATTCTTGCAATGGTAATAAAATTAACTTTTTTCACAATGTAAATAACCAATACTTATCCAGTAAAGATGCTAATTCTCTACTGTTTAACACTTTCAATGAAAACAGTAATTTTTCAGTTTTATGCTTAAATATTAGATCATTAAGCAATCTAAAGCAATCTTAAAATTAGAAGGACTATTGACATCTTTAACTTTAGCACCTAGCCTCATAGCTGTAACTAAAACTTGGTTAAAGTCAAATTATTCAGAGTCAATTATAAATCTTCCTGGTTACTCATGCATTTCTAATCCAAGAATTCAAACCCAGGGAGGTGGTGTTGGCTTTTATGTGAAAGAAAATTTACTTTATTCAACATGACTAGATTTAAATAGAATGGAGGAAAAAATTTTTAATCTTTAGTCATTAATGTTAAATTTAAAAATAAAACCATTACATTTGGATGCAATAATATTGTATCACATTCTTCTTTTTTAGATATTCTAAATACTTTTCTGGAACGTAAAAAAAAGAGATTGTTTTTTATTAGGTGACTTTAATTACAATATACTTGATTGTGAAAAACCTCAGATTTCAAATTTTGTAGATCAAATGTTTGATAATGGGTTTGCTCCTGTTATCAATCAAGAATTTCACAAAATAATGCAACTCTTTTCAATCATACAGTATATGGAGCAATTCATTGGTAAGCATGAAGATAAACTGTGGTGTTTTAACCACTGTATATCTGACCACCTTCCTGTCATAATATGCACTTCCATCAGCAAAATTTTTCATCAAAATGTCCAACAATGTTGCCATTTCATAGATGAAAATGTAAATACATGTACATTCTCTGAAGCTCTTTCAGAAAGCAATATTACTTCTATATATGTGATACTGACCCCAATTCCAGCTACCAAAAATTACAAAAGCTTATATGAATAAATTGAAAAAATTTTTTTCTTTAAGTAAAATTTCTTGCAAACAACAAATAATCAGTGTCTTGATTCTGATCTTCACACTCTATTAAACAAAAAAGAAAACTTGTATAAAAGATATGTTAATAATAAATCTCACAAACAAGACAAGCATTTATACAAGCCAGAAATTTGTATTTTCCACTGTCAAAAAAAAAAACAGAAATATTATAATTTAAAATTTAGCAATTGTAAAAAAGACATTAAAAACACTTGGAACTTAATTAACCCAAGGCTCTAATCTAGGACCACGTCTTTTTTTAATATATGTAAATGATTTCGAAAATTATCTGAATGATAGTGATTCTTTGATGTTTGCTGATGATACAAGCATTTTTTTACAAAGTAAAGACATCAAAAAGTTTTTTCATGCTGCTAATAAAGAACTTCAACTAGTTGACCAGTGGTTGATTGCAAATAGATTATCAATTAATGTTTCTAAAACTAAAAACGTTTTGTTTAGGACTGCACAATCCGAATTAACAACAAAAATGCAAGTTCTCATATTGCGACAAAAAAATTGAACAAGTTGAATGTATAAAATTTATTGGTGTTTATATACAAAAGCACTTATCATGGTCAAAACGCATAAATCACTTAATATCTAAACTATTAATAGCGTTCATTCATTTATTAAAGTGAAGCCACTGTTAAACAAAAAATCTCTTCTCCTACTCTATCACTCTTTTAAAAACAGTCAACTTTCTTATTGCATTTTAAATTACCGGTATTGTTATTGCAATAAATCTTTGGTTAAAAGATTACAACGACTGTGTTATAAATTTGTTAAATTAGTTTTAAGTTTTAACAGTAATTCAACTGTTTGTAATATTATAAAAATAAATTGTTAACAATAGATCAACTCTTAACTAAAGAACTAATTGTGTTTATGTTTAAGCAAAAAAATGGTAAAAACCCAATTGCATTTTAAAATATTTTTACTAAAAACGAATCTAAATACAATACCAGAAACAAATCTTTCTTTATTCCAAAGAAATGTTTTAGCACAGTATGTCAGCAAGCTATTTTACACCGTATTTCAGCTTATTGGAATTGCATTCCTTTCGACTTAAAAAGTAAGAAACAAAGTGTTCGATCTTTTACTCTTTAGGTTTATAAATATCTTTTAAGTAATGGGAATAATATTTAATTGTAGTGTAACATTCCCAACACAATACTGCCCTATATATTTTTGATTACAGGTTTCTCGAAAAAGGCAATGGAAACGGTATAAAACTTTCTAATTCAATCTTTGGGAGAAAAGCTCAAACGATCTAGATATCCAGTCTGTTCACAAAGATATAAAGAACTCTTTTCTTAAATTTTGTTTCTCTGCATAATTTCAAACCAATCACTCGATCAAATTGATTCTTTTTCATCCTTATCTTCGCTCTTTAATTAAAATTTCTTTTTGGCATTGGTCTACTGTTTGATTTTAGCAATTAATTTTTTATTTTTAAAAATTTTAATGTAAATTTTTAGCAGTTATTAAATGCTATTTGACTTTGTTAAATTTGTTTATTGTGCTATTATGCTGGTCCGTAAAAATTTATTATTTTTTTTAATGAATTCTGTTGTAAAAAGTTTTTTTTTATTTTTGTTACTTTTTCTATTATTTTTTTATTTATAATTGTTATGTTATTCACATATGTTTCTTTTTTAACTCCATCAACTTCGACTAGCATAATAGTTTTTTTATATTATATTATCTTTTACATCATTAATATTTGCTTATTGTTTGATTTATCATTCCGTAATTTTTTTGTATATGCTCTTTGCATAATTCACAATTCCATTAATGTATAGTCACCAGATGCATTCAGAAAAGGTTTCCGGACCTGGTAAGGTTTCTTTTTATGGTTGGTTTTTCTTTACTCACCTTGCTCAGTTGAGCTAAATTCTCATCTTGGCTAGCTGTGCCACCCATCATTATTACGCAGACCAATCATGCACTGGTCATTCAAATTTTCAATTTGTTTCATAATATTATTATTATATATTCTTTTTTCTTTCTCATTTCTTATATTTTTATTTCATTGAGGGGTTGCGGCCATGCTTTCTACTGTTTTGTACTTTCGCTTTCTGATTATCTTATGCATGTTTTAACGTCTGACGTTGTGCTGCTTCTTCCTTTTCTTGATCTCTTTAATATTTATAATTTTTTCGTTATACTGTTTAATAATGATCGAGAATAAATGAAATGAATGAATAAACAAACTTTTCTTTTCTTCTTGTATAGCAAGATGTAATCGACTTAGAGTGACCTGATTATTGCTTCCTCTTGTAAGTTTGTACAATTTAACTTTGCAGTTGAGCAATCTGGTTCATCCGAAAATTTACCTTGAGATGACTTTGCCAAAACACAACAAGAATAACTCAGCTAAATAAGCATCAAACTCGCTTCCTTCTGCTCGTAAGAGATAGCGTATATCTTCCAATGAGCATGTTAGGGTTAGAAGGTTTGGTTTTAAAACTAACCCTAACACAATATTACAAGCAAAATTTATTTAAACAGAATCTATTAATTGATTATAAAAACACGTCTCTGTCCCAGAGCAGTAGTGTAACGTTCTTTATAATTTTGTTGCCTGTAACTCCTAAAATAATATACAGTCACGTCAGTATAGCTAGCACGCCGAATCATCGACCGTGGAACACAGAAACACTGTCGCAAAATTTCACACGATAAACATTATGGGAAACGGAGCACGATTGATAAAATAAAAGCATAGGCTCGAACATAAGGCAAGCACGCTGCAAACACGCATTCAGCGTACACGAATCACGACAAGCATTTATCGGCAAAACAGTTTTTTGAGAAAATGTTAATCAAAAAAATTTTTAACTAATTGTCTTCTTTTAAAAATATCACTCTGATTCTTCATTTATCAAGCACTCCACGGAAGATCTCAACCATTTTTTTTTCTGCGGTTAATTGATATTTACCTGATTATTGCTTTCTGCATTAAATAGAGCCGAAGTTATCGGGAAGCAACGTGACAGTATTTACAGATTTTTTGTAAAGTGCCCATTTCATAAACATTATACAGATATATTTTCTAATTGCACTTCTGTTTCGTCTCTCTTGTCGGTCAAACCTTTTGACCAATCGAAAAATTGGAATCATGAAGCATTCAATATTCAGCTTTATTCCTATAAATGTTACGAAAATAGCATTAATCTCATTGCTTCAAATCGCTTGATTCTTTGGTGAAAAAAAAACTAATGATAAAAAACTTTAAGGCTACTAAGTTTTCAATATTTGTTTTAGACTGCAGTTTTCAGTCAGCAAAAACAGCTAAAAGTGTTTTTAAACAGTTATTAGACATTGGTAAGACCTCGCCGTAATCGTAAAGCCTTGTTTGGCGTTTCCTGAATTCGCTCGGTCTTGCATTTAACCTCACTTAAAGCTTTCTCTCGCTTTAAATTGAAATTTGCTTCAAAACTAAACTGAATTGGCTTTCTTTCTTAATCATAAGTGTCATAGAATTTACTATAACATTTTGAAATTGAAAAGCTTATAAAAACATTCTATTTTATTAATGGGAAACCTTTTTAATATTTGAAGCCACATTTAAATTATGCAGTACAAAGGAGGCCGCTTAAGTTGAAATACTTAAGAAAATAGCGTCAACACTTTGAATCCGTCTTGGTTTTTTTGATTTTCTGCCGTAAAAAAAGGTGATCTCCAAAAAAACGTCCTTACTTTGAATTTGTCCCCAATTTTTTGATTTTTTACCTAAAAATTAGTGATCGCTAAAAAAAAGAGAAATTTTATTTATTTATTTTTATCTCTATATTTATCCTCCTAACTCGCAGGAAAGCGACGGAGGCGCTAATACATAGGGTAGGCAATTACCCCGACCTGCTTCCGGAGATGCCAAGATATTGCAGTCCGCTTGAAATTTTAATAGAGATATGACTTTAATTTGGAACTGCTTGCCAAGACCACCAAGCAGGGGAAATTGCCGTCAAGTGTCTTTCCCAAGGACACAGCAGAATGGCGCGAGTAGGTTTCGAACCGAGATCGTGTCGATCACGAACCCGGCGCTCTAACAATTCGACCACGCTGCCGACTAAGTCTCCTATTATTACGTGTAGTCTTTGATACATAATTCTATTACTTTTTAAATTGCCTTGGAACCTGCAGGTTCCCCAACTATGCTCTATTTCATTGGCAAGTGTTGCAAACCAAAATGCAACACACGTATGTAAAAAACGTAGCCGAATTTTTGTTCAAAACGGTGTAGTTTTAGTCGCTGTTTTATTACCGAAAAACAATCTCTGCTTTTTCGTTTTTTATATTATATTTAAATAGTTACAGGCATGAAAAAGGTTATTGAAAGTTCTAAATTTTTTATACTATTTTACTTTCTACTATGATACTTAAACCCTAAAAAAGTAGATAAATAAATTTGATCTAAATTTATTATTGTACAGTAAGATTTTTTAGTAGACTATGTATGTATACATACCGAAAGTGGAAAAGCGTTTCAATGAAATAAATATTTAAATTGTTCGTGCTTTTAATATTTTATTGCGTAATTTTTAAATCACGTAATCTAATTTTTCATGAGTTTCAGTATAAAAATACACTTTCTTTATCAAATTTAACCCAACACGTGAGAAAACTTAATAAAAGTTTTTTTAATCTATTAATTTTCAAAGTAGATTTTGATTTGCTTGAAAAGCACTACATTTAATATAACTAGCAAAAAAACAGAATAAAATATTTAAAATGAATCATGCGAAAAAAAGTAAAAAAAATCTGTCTTGTTAATTTTTTACCGATATATATGGCAAGTGTTATACATACATACAAACGCGAGATGCATTTAAAACCCTGTTTTCAAAATAACAAAATCCTTTTCTAAACCTGTTGAAACGTTTATTTCTTCAGACGTTTTAGTGCAAAGCAAAAAAGAAAAAAAGCGTTTTCATATACTGTACATATTATGCAACAAATTCAAAAACGACAAAAATATAACTAAAATTTAAAGTAATATAAATAAATAATAAATTTTTTGTTTTTTCGTTGCAGAATCAATAATCTTTCTCCCGTTGCACTCCAGTTTATTCATGAAATTAAGAAACGATCAACCTGTATATCTTATCCCCGGAAAATCAATCAAACCTTTTTTAAAAAATGTTTGACAAAGCTAGCTCAGCGCAAGAAATACGAATGTAAAAATTTTGTCAATGGTCATACTCAAAAGTAAGTTTAGATTTTTATTGATTTTGTAAATTACAATAATTCCTAAAAATATAAATTCAAAATTAGTTTAACAATTGCTTAGTAATCGATAACGAATCATTTTAAAATTTACAGTCAGATTGAACGATTTTACTCAGGCAACGCAATAGGTATGAAAAGAGATATTTGCTTGTATTGCTTTTCGATCATTCAAATAGGTTTATTTTTACACTGAACATGTATGTGATGGCAATAAAAGCAACTACTTTGCCATAATTATTTCACAGTAACATAACTGCTATCCAGTTGCGTATGATGATTGTCTTCCACATCCTTTCTTTTGATGCTCTTTTTTGTTACGTGCCTTCTCCTTTTTTGTTCCTTATAAAATATTTTGTAAAGCAGTGCGTATTAAACACCACTCAGACTTAAGCATTTTTTTCAAAAAATCAACCTTCAAAAAGGTATAATCTTTTATTGGTTCATCTTCTTTTAAGTATGCCTTATTCAGAGATCGCAAACCTTTTTCATAGAACAAGTCAAAAAATGTGTGTTTAATCAAGAATACCATTAAGTGGTAATTGGCTAAAATGAGAATGAAAAAGATCTAGAAATTTTATATTCTGCACCTTCTCAATGAGTAAATTTTTCTTATGGTGAGCTGATCACAAACGATTTTTTCATCTTCACTATCTAACATAAATCAAAAAAAATCTTTAACGTTAATCACGGTACAAAATGCATATGACGTGTTACAGATTTTTAATTGTTTTTTGAAATATGGTACCAAAAACAATTATAATTTAATACTGCAATAATAGTTTTTCGTAACACGGTACGAAAAACAGTTATTACAATATTAAATTATTATCATTTTTTTATTAAATTTAGCTAGTAATCGTAGAAAATAAAGCTATGCTTTATAAAAAGCAATGAGTAAATATTTGTATTAAGCTATCTTTATTTTTTTCCTTGTAATTGAATAAAGAAAAGTGTCAGAACATATTAACAAAACTTAAACAAAATTCATTATGTCATGCAACTTGACTGCGATAAGATTGAAGATTCAAAAAATTACAAGAATACACATAAGCACAAGAGACAAACCAGATGCAACAATATTATTTGATACAAGAATTGTAATAAATTCTAGTTATTTCTACAAAAATGTTGATATAAACGTACCCTTTCAAGTCTAACGGTACATATTTGTACCACCAACATATTGTTCCGGTCTGAGAAGCCCTTATTGTACCATAAATGCCTTTATTTTCATCTTTTCCGACTTTTCTAAAACTGCGCATCCTTTTTTTGCTTCATTTTGCTTCATTTTGCTTCATTTTGCTTCATTTTGCTTTATTTTGCTTCGTTTCGGTTTAGCTATCACGTGACCTATTTTCGCGCCTCTAGCTTCATTTTCCATGTGATGCAATAGAAATGTAGAGACAGATCAAAGGTTTCAGGTGTTTTGGATGGCTGTATTAGAGCAACATTGGCTATCAGTAGTTTGAAAATACGTACTTGCAAGTGTTTTAAAAGCAAGATTACAGTTACATTGGCTAGTTTTATATTGAATTATAAAGGCTGGCTTTTCTAGAGTGTAACTGGTATACCAGTGTACCAACAGACTTTACATAGCGAGCATAGTGGTAACTATTCGTACCAATAGGCCTCTACATAAAATTAGTTTCGTGACTCAATTATTTATTTTTTTAGTGAATCTGTAGAATTATCAATATGGCGAAACGTTATAGTGTACATGAAATTTGTGACGCAATATCAGACCTATCTGATACACAAGAATCATATGTTTCAGATTCTTGCTCAAAGTACCTGCCAGAACAACCAGAACCAGAAGATTTTGATTCTGATGATTCTGAAGTGTCTTCAAATAATGAACCAGAAGATTCAGCAAATGAAGACAATGATACAGAAAGCAACAGCGGTAGTAGTGACTCAAATCCTACTACAAACGCAGTAATATGGGGCAATGTGGCACCTGGGTTTCAGCCACATCTGAATATCAGCCAAGATAGACCTTGCACAATTCATCCAGAGATCACTCTCAATACAAGCATTTTAGACTTTTTTTTAAGCTGTTTCATTTAGCTTGCTGCTGCAGATAATTTACTACACAAACAAGAGAATGGATAAGTTTCAAAAAGCAAAAAAGAAAAGAAAAAAAATAGCCCCAACTGATGCACACGAGATCATGAAACTTTTTGGCTGTTTTTTTATTATGAGCTATAATCGCTTGCGGTCTATAAACAATTACTGGTCTAAGCACAAATCAATGGGAAACTCTCTTATGAAATCTGAATTTTCAAGGGATAGATTCAAATTAATTATATCAAAACTGTATGTCGCTGAACCAGATAAACCTCAACAAGCAAGCAAGTTGCATTACCTTGAAGATTTGCTTTTATGTCTGAAATCTACCTTTATGAAGTACCGGCAGAATAGTTTATTCCAAAGCATTGACGAATCGATGACAAAATTTAAGGGAAGGTGTTCTTTCAAGCAATACCTTCCCATGAAGCCTTTGAAACGTGGGATAAAGCTTTGGATGCGATGTGACCCACGCATTGGATATACGTATAATGTGAATGTTTCTGCCGGTAAAGATAGTGAAGACCTAAGCTGTCCATTAGGAGAGAAGGTTGTGAAGACTTTACTCTCTACTGCCCTGATGCTATTCGATGTTACAGACAAATTATGGGTGGCGTGGATAGAGCAGACCAGATGGCTGGTTTGTATGAACTAGATAGAAAGTCTGCTAAATGGTGGAGAAAAATTCTTTATCATATGCTAGCATTTTCGGCTGTCAATGTGTGGGTAATTTAGAAGGAATTGCATAGGCATTACAAAAAGCCGTACCTTGATTTCCTTGTGGAATTATTAGAAGCGCTAATTCAACGAGGAGATAGTGGATCCACAGTAAAGCGTCGCAGTGGTACGGGAAGACCATCCAAACGTGCTTCCATGACGCAAATTCTTGGAACACACCTTCCATATGAAGGTAGTACCAGAAGAAGGTGTACCAATTGCGGAAAAGCAGGAAACCAAAAAAGAACAAAGCTAATGTGTAGTGTTTGCAATTTGCCATATTGCATTCATTGTTTTATGTCGTGCCATTCCTAAAGGAGTGTTTGTTCAAACCATGCCATTTTTCAATGAGTAACAATTCAATGTTAACGTTGAGAAGTTTGCTTTGTGTGTTAGGCCTATAAGTTTTCTTTCTGTAAATAAATTTTTTTGCAGTCATTATGTCTATTGGTACATATTTGTACCAGCACCTTTCAGCTTAAAATGCCTAATGGTACATATATGTACCAAGTCGTTTTACTCCCCAAATCCCATTTTTTCATATTTCGCACTAGACACTCATAAAAATGATCTCCTTGGACTCAGATATTAGTTGTTGTTTCGATGTTTTAGCAATAAAACAAAATTCGACTTAAAAGAGTTAAATTAAAATATCTGCTTACATTAATTGTAATACAAAATACTGAATAGTTTGATTGTCTACCTAATTGTTTTTAATTTAAGCTATGTATGATGGGAGTTAAATAAATTTTAATAGCAAACTTACCACAAGCTACAGTGTAAGAGATATTTAGAACAATTTCTAAAAAAATTAACTACAGTATCTGACTACAAGCAAAGTCTAGCCTAATAAGTGCAAAAAATTATTAATAGTTTTCATTACTTGGTTAACAGATGGTAAATATTGAACTAATTTTAAATACTCAACGGTTGTTTATACAAACTAATTACAGCCAAAGATTGTTCGGCTAAGCAACTTGACCACTAGGTGGCGGGAAAAAGTTTTATCGAGTGTCGTTTTTAGCAAATTGCAAAAATCATCACAACCATATCAAGTAAAACAAATATTTAAAAAATGTCCGGTCTTGAGACTAATTTAAAAAACATGAGACCCAGAACAAAACCGAGAAAACCAGCACAAATTTGTGACCAACACCGAGACCGAGACCGAGACCGAGACCACCAAAAATTGGTTTCGAGACCTTCATCACTATTGTATATTTTTATATATTTTTAACCATACGGTTGTTGAATAATTTTTTAAATATTTTTCAATATTTTTTTTAAATTCAAACGAAGCTTTGCATTATAGTTGTTTTTTCTTACTCCACTTCCTTTTTACTCTTTTTCTTTCAACGCTCGGTTGTTGAATAATCTTAGAGCCTTAGAGGAGTTGATGAAAGAGGGTATGAGTGCAGCAACCAGTGGAATGTGCTCAAATTTTCTAGTGCAAATATTCTCATTTTGAAATTAAAAAGAAATAGATGTTTTGGTAAATTTGTGTTAGTTTTTTCGATATTTATTGTATTTTTTAACTTATTTGTAGTTATTGTGTATCATGCTTCAGCGTTGCTCGAATTTTTATGGGTTGTCAACATCTGCGAGATTTGTACGCAACCGAAAATGCCAAAAGTCAATTAGACAAATACAAACAAGAATCAAATCGAAAAGTAGCAACTTTATCATAACATATATTTATTGTTCTAGAATGGTTCCGTCAATACCTTTGGTCGTACACTGATGATAAAAATTGGGACGCCCTGTAAAAAAACCTTGAATTAAGTTTTATGAAACGCTTTTGTTGTAAGCCATTGACGCTTTTCTTGACAATATAATCAACGCGTGACTGTTGTTAAGTTTTCAGTTTAGAGGTTTTGCAGCTATGTACAAATAGTTGCTGAGTTTTGAGTTGTGATAAATATAATAGTTTTCTGTTGAAGTTTAATTTAATCTATTTGTTTATGTTGTGTTTTATTTAGATGCCCGTAACCTTTTAGTTAATTAAACGCAAACAAATGTAAAGTGTAAATATCATTACATTTTAATTAACTAAAAAGTAAAAATTGTTTAAGATGGATAAGTGTTTAAAACCTGACAGATTTGAAACCGATCCAACATCGCCTGATTCAAAGAGAAAGTGGCAACATTGGATTGGAACTTTCACGGGCTATATTAACTCTATCGAGGGAGTTAGTGAGGAGAACAAGTTGAATATTCTTATCAATCATGTTGATACCGCGGTGTACGAATACATAAGTGAAGCTGAAACGTTCGAGGCAGCAATAACAATATTGCATAATATTTACATAAAACCGGTAAACGAAATTTTTGTCAGATATCGACTAACAACATGTAAACAACAGCCAGACCAAACTCTGGATGAGTATATTTAGATTTTAAAAAGACTAAGCAAAGACTGCAACTTCACTGCTGCAAATCCTGAACAACATCGACAAGAAGGAATATGGGATGCATTTGTGGCAGGATTAATGTCTAATCACATTCGCCAAAGATTGTTGGAAAGCGAAAACATGAATTTGCAGCATATTCTAGATAAAGCAAGATCATTAGATGCGGCTCAGAAAAATTCTGAAGAATTTTCTATTGCCCAAGCAGGTTTTAAACCTGACGACAATGCAGCTGTAATTCGTCGTCCTTCTGTCGAAACGATCGACCAAGGAAATATTGCTTCTAATGAGAAAGATCTGAACTCAGAACTAAATGCAACAAGCAAAGTTGAAAAGTGCTATTTTTGTGGGAAGAAGCGCCATCCCCGTAAAGATTGCCCTGCGATAAATTCTGTTTGCTACAAATGTAGAAAAATAGGCCATTTTGCCCGCGTCTGTCGCTCTCAACTGAATTTTTCGTTGCAGCCTTCAACAACACAGTGCAATTTAACAGAAAAATTAAATATCTCTTCATTGAAGCAAGATAGCGGAAACAAAACCAATTTTGTGATACAACTTAATGGCTAACCTGTCAACGCTTTATTGGATACGGGTGCTACCAATAGTCATATCAGTGAAGAAATTGTCAAAAGATTGGAGCTTCCTGTAACTAAAACTTTCACGTGCATTAATCTTGCTGTTAAAGGATGCTCTTCCCAAACAATAGGGGCTTGCAAAGCTACGGTCGAGTTGCAACAACGAAAATATAAAAACTTTTCATTCACTGTACTAAAAGACTTGTTGACCGACGTTGTATTAGAACCAACATAAAGCAGTTAGTATTCATTTTGGCGGTACTGAACCACTGTTGCATTTGAATGTGTTAAAAGCTCTAAAAGTAACTAATCCGCCGCTGCTATTTCAGTATTTGACAAAAGATTGCCGACCCATTGCTACAAAATCACGACGTCATTCTAATGCCAATTGCCGTTTCATATCAACTGAAATAAGACGTCTTCTAGCTGAAGGAATTATTGAGCCAAGCACATTTCCATGGCGAGCTCAGGTTGCAGTCACTTCTAACGAGAATCACAAGAAAAGAATGTGTATAGACTACAGCCAAACAATTAACAAATTTACACTTTTAGATGGTTATCCTCTCCCTCGAATGCGAGATGTGATTAATAAAGTGTCTCAATACCGTGTTTTCTCCACATTAGACTTAAAGAATGCATATCATCAAGTTGAGCTTCCGAAAGAAGCCAGAATTTATATAGCCTTTGAAGCCGACGGACAATTATTTCAATTTACACGTCTTCCATTTGGATTGAAAAATGCTGTTCCTTGTTTTCAACGTATAATCGACAGAATCATAAAAGAAAACGATTGCGTAGGGACGTATGCGTACTTAGATAATATCACTGTTGGGGAAAAAACTCAAGAAGAACACGACAAAAACCTGCAAAGATTTCTGGATGTGGTGGAAAAATACAATCTCACTCTCAACAAAACAAAATGTATTTTTTCTTCTATTTGCATTAATTTGTCGGGATACCAAATTACGAGCGGAACACTCAAACCGGATCCAGAGCGTATTAAACCAATACTGGAAATCCCAGTTCCTGATAATTTAAAATCTCTTCGACGAGTCGTCGACATGTTCTCCTATTACGCGCAATGGATACCGAAATCCTCCGATAAGATAAAACCTCTGGTAAGCACCAAACAATATCCTTTAGCTGAAGAGGCTGTAAAAGCGTTTAAAGATTTGCGAAAAACTTTGACAGAAATTACTCTAAGCGTAATTGATGAAAGCAAGCCGTTTACTATCGAAACTGACGCTTCCGAAACTGGCATATCTGCTTCTTTAAACCAAAAGAACAAACCAGTGGCATTCTTTTCAAGAACTCTGAACGTAAATGAACTCCGTCATTCAAGCATTGAGAAAGAAGCCACAGCTATCGTCGAGGCCATTAGGAAATGGAGCCATTTTCTTCAAGGTCGCTGCTTTTATCTTATAACGGACCAAAAATCTGTATCCTTTATGTTCGATCACAGAAGACACAGTAAAATAAAGAACAATAAAATTTTAAGATGGCGTCTCGAATTGGCTCAATATGATTACGACATTATTTACAGAGCAGGCAAATACAGTACAATTGTGTTCCTGATACTCTTTCACGATCATACGTTGCAAGCATGGCAAATACCGCCCTTTATGATATTCATGCTTCTTTATGCCATCCTGGTGTAACTCGTTTCCACCATTACATTAAGACGAAAAATCTTCCGTTCAGTCTCCAGGAGGTACGAGACACTGTTGCTCGCTGTCGTATTTGCTCAGAAGTAAAACCAAGATATCTCAAACCAAACTCAGTACCGTTAATTAAAGCTACTCAAACGTTTGAGCGCCTGAGCATTGATTTTAAAGGTGCCCTTCCATCGGCTTATAGAAATTATTATTTACTGACAGTCATGGACAAGTACTCCCGGTTTCCGTTCGCCTTTCCTTGTCGAAACATGGAGACAAGAACAGTCATTCGATGTCTTAACGAATTATTTACCACATTTGGGCTGCCGTCTTATATTCATTCAGATCGGGGTAAGTGCTTTACATCTCAAGAGTTTATTAGTTACTTAAATAAACGTGGAGTATCAACTAGTTATACCTCCGTATACAACCCACAAGGCAATGGGCAGTGCGAACGTTTCAAATGCTATTATATGGACGGCTGTAAAACTATCTTTAAAGACGAAAAACTTAATCATCGAACAGTGGCAAGTTGTGTTGCCTGACACATTGCACTCTATCCGTTCGTTACTTTGTGCCGCTACTAACACAACCCCTCACGAGCGACTTTTCAATTTTAGTCGTCGCTCTTGTCCAGGTTTGTCCACCCCAACGTGGTTAAGTCTACCCGGTAACGTTTTGCTGAAGAGACATGTTAGAACAAGTAAACACGAACCGTTAGTCGATGAAGTAGAATTTATACATGCCACCACAAATTATGCTAGAGTTCGATTGCCCAACGGTCATGAAAAAACTGTCACATTGCATGACATCGCACCCATGTCTGAAAAACAGTGTTATGTAAATGACAACTTCCAAAGCGAACGTCTGACAAGCAACGAAACTGAAATTCAAGGCCAACCAGAAGAAAACTCATCATCTACGCCTTCCCTTGAAGATCAACAAAATAATGATAACCTACGAACCGAGAGAGAAAATTTTCAAAGTAAACCTGAATTACGCAGATCTACTCGCGATAGGCGGCCACCGGATCGCCTAATTTACTACTAATTCTTGTTTTGAGTTGTTGTTGTATTCTGTCAATTTTGTGTATTCTTCCTTTTAGTCGTTTTATGTAGTAGCACATGATGTATTAAGACTTATGTATAGCTCTTATTTTAAGGAAGGGAAAATGTAATAAAACCTTGAATTAAGTTTTATGAAACGCTTTTGTTGTAAGCCATTGACGCTTTTTTTGACAACCTAATCAACGCGTGACTATTGTTAAGTTTTCATTTCAGAGGTTTTGCAGCTATGTACAGATAGTTGCTAAGTTTTGAGTTGTGATAAATAATAGTTTTCTGTTGAAGTTTAATTTAATCTATTTGTTTATGTTGTGTTTTACTGTATTTAGATGCCCGTAACCTTTTAGTTAATTAAACGCAAACAAATGTGAAGTGTCAATATCATTACACGCCCTTTATAGTTGCACCATAAAAGCTCATAAAAGTTGTTTTACTAAAGTAAAGGCTTTTTCTTTAGTCTTCAAATCTACGACACCGTATATTTTTCATACTTCCCTTCGCGCGTAAAAAAGCAGTAGAGAAGAAAAGTTAAAATTGAAATAAGATTGTCGTCTTTGTAATTTGAAATGGCATGTACTCCGGATGACACGAACAGAACTATTGGCCAAAGTTTTATTTTTTTCCTATCGCAGGCTGCTGTACTATTCGGATAAGATGCTGGTGTTGAGCCTACATCGAGTTTTGTTAGTTAGAATCATAAGACATTGTGCTCCGTGGGGTTGTACTATTCCTAGAACACGTTTCTAAAATGTTGTCGGTGGTTTGTTCAGTGGCGCTGCGCTTCCAAATACGTGAGAAAGCAAAATCCCATTCGTGTGGAAGAATGTACTCTTGCAATACTCCGTGTTTAATCTATGATTTGTCCGCTGAGCAGCGCGGATGCCAAGTTCGGTAAAGTTGTTTAATAGTTTCCTCGCAGATGGTATGAACCGGCGACCAAATCTCGGTTTCTTTTGGCAGACATTTGAGGGCCCACTTTATTGACCATGCAATATATATTCAAAGCCTAAAGTTTTACAGTTAGGTAAGGAGAATGTCGCTTATTATTGACAAAGGTCAGCTGGCTGGATGTCTGAATGGGTAGGTGGTCAGTTGGAGTGGGACGCAGGCATCCAGTGGCAATGCAAAAAGCGTCATGCAAGACATTGTCTATAAGGCAAGTGTGTGTTCTATGACGACAAAGTGGCACCCACAACTCAGCTGTCGAGTAGGCCAGATATAGCGCGGCTGCAAGTGATATTTTAGCATCAGCACCCCGTTTTGAGCCCGCAAGTTGCCTCAGCATTGTGATTTGTAAAAATAGTTTATATGACAATGCCACAAAATGGTTAACAATCGTGAGCGATCTAATTTTACTCCCAGATAAGTTGGAACTGAGCAGAATAATAAACGTTTACCGCTGTTATAAACTTTTGAGTTACGCCTATTTAAATGAAAAACTGCTGTCCCGTTTTTAAAAAATTTAGCTTCAACCTCCAAGTCTGCAGACAGCTAAAAGTGTAGTCAAATCTTGTACTAAAGTTTCCTCCAAGTTTTTTCAGTTGTCCAGAGTGCAACAATGCTTTATTGTCTCCATAAATAAATTTTCTGAAGATTGTGAAAGGCAGATTATACATATGCATGTTAAAAAAAAGGAAAGCCGAGACCAAGTATAATCCCTGAGAAACGTCGTTTTTGTACAGTCGCGGAGCCTGCTTTGCTTGCTGTCAGCGACGGTAAGGGTAAAACTTTGGTTTTGGACAAGTTCTATAATTACTCCAACTATGTATTTATCCGAAAGAACTCTCAGTACGTTGCAGGTAAAGCCACGGTGCCATAGTGTTTCACTTTATAACAAATAAAAATTTTTCTCAAAATAGTTTTTGTTTTTACTTTTGCGGAAATGCCTATACCGGAGTTTTGAACGGAAGGAAAAATCAAAAAACTTTTGAAAACCACTAATCTACGTACTTAGTGATATAATTTCTGCAAAAACAGAATACTATTTTTATTAAATTGGCTTGTTTAGTTTTGTTAAGCTTATATTTTTTTGTTTTTAAAGTTTTATGAAGCTTTGACTTATTCAGAAAAACTTTTTTTTAAATGCTGACCTGATTATTTAATCTATATACATTTTTATTATGTTATACGTTCAACTCATATTTACGTTTTTTTCTTTTACTGTGCTTTTCTAGAGTCAATCGAGTTATCTCAGACCTTATCCTTACCTGCTTTTTGTTTTGCTTTTTGTATCAATGTTCAGCCGATTAAGTCAGGTTTACATCTCTCGAGCAGTCGTTGTGATAAAAAATAGACATCTAAACCGAAGTATAGAACGATCTGACTTTATGTTTAAATATTTTACGGTTTTGAAGTTTTTCTTACAGTTGTCAACTATACATTAGCTAACTTTTACGCATTTTGGGCGATAGCAAAAATTGATGCATAGATTTAAAGCATTAATAAAGTGAAAAAATTCTTTGTTCATGATCCTCTGGTAAAATTGAGTCTAAACTGCTGTTAAATTCTTTATTAAAAGGTAAAAACAATGATAAAAACTCAACGTTTCGGTATAGTGTAATTCAATAAAACCTTTATCAGGAGATTAAATGAAACACAAATATCATCTGTAATGAAATCATAGTGGTGCAAAAAAAAAAATAAAATAAAAGTATGTTTATGATCTAAATCGACATCTAACGGATATAAAATTTTTAATTATGATAAGCAGTTGGATAAAAACAATTGTTTTGTCATTATAAAAGCATAATTATTAGAATTAATAAAAAAAAACTCCAAAAATCTTCTTCTTGTATGATCTGTTTCTTTTGCTAAAATTTTTGAGTTATTCCAATTCATATGATGATTTTAGACGCGAAACAATTCTGTACAGTAAAAAATTTTTGAATACATTCTATAATGTTAGTGTTAAGAAAGCTACTAAAGATCAAATGTTTGACGAAATGGCCTCTATATCAATTAGACTAGTTTTGTCTATATTATGACCTGCGGTGTGGTTTATGGCAACAGGCCGAAGCAATTTTAAACAATCTTAATCATCACTCACTTCGTCTCATACTTATTCTGTTGACTTGCAGAACATCCACAGAAGCGTTAAAACCAGGGATGCGGACGCGGACTCGGACTCGAGACTCGGAACTTTTCAATTCGGTTCAATACAGCTGGACTTGAACTCGGACTCGCCAAAAAAGTTGTGAGTCCGGCAAGTCCGACGTCTAGATTAAAAGATTTTGTAGATTTTGGTGATCAGTACTTATTGAAAATAAAAATTTGCTAAACCTTAAATAAGAAATGAAAGAAAAGTTCAAATAGATTTTCCTTTATATTATTTCTCCTCGCTATTCTAAATTTTATTACTGTTTCTTCCTTGTTGCTCTGAGGTTGCAATTTTTTTTAATACCAACAGGGGCGCCGAAAGCCATTTTGTCCGGGGAAGCAAAACTTTGAAAATAGCAGCTTCTTTCAAAAATGGTTTTGCAGGGTTATTTTTACAGAGTTGTCATTTCGTATCACGATCGTTTGCCGCAAACAAAATCTAGTGATGAGTAAAAAAATCATTACTTCCGATCAGTATCCATAATCTTCTTTTTCGTTCATCACTTTCAATCGAGACAAGATCCCTAATTTCTTCTTAAATTTAAGGTGAAGACAAAAACAAAAATAAAAGCCTTTACCTTCAATAGATCTGATATTCTGGTCAAGTTTCTAAGATTGTAAAGCTAAATCTGACCCAATGTTGCTGTATCTGCACACCTGTACCTTCTCTTTTTTAAAAAGACAGGCAGGGCAATTTAAAAGAATTAAAAATGCCTGCTTCCGGCGCCCCTGGTGTTTAATACATGTAGAAAATAAAAATATTGCAAGTTAGATTTTTTTTTGCAACTTATCTCGGTTCTTGGCTGGCTTTGTCAATAGAAGTCAAAGGGATAACTCTCAATTCTAGACAGGGATGCGGACTCGGACTAGTCATTTTAGCCTGGACTTGGATTCGGGACTCGGATTTGCTTCAAAATTTTGACGAATCCACATCTCTGCATTAAACTATAAAGAGCAAGTGTCAAAAGATACAGTAATTTCAATCTGTTTTTGAATACGCTGAGAAATTGTTCTCCAAATAATAGTTGTATTTTTTTATCAAAATATACTGTATATCTGTAACTTAAAGTTGATTATTGTACTACCAGGCAAAGAAAATTATTAAAAAGTGCTTTTCCTAACTGCACAACAATAATTTTTTTGTGAAACAGGTTGATACAGTAATTCCGCTCGGCTATGATTTTTCCTTCTAAATTTATGAACAAATTATCTTGCTCACCTCTGAAATGTGCGGTTAAAGAGAAATCTGATTCATGGCAATTTTACTGCTACTAGAGTGTTGTTCGAACCAGTGCAGACTGATCACCTCACTAACTCGTTTCCACGTGTCTCTTAATTGAATCAAAGATTTATATCTCTTCGATACAGTGTTTTTCCTCGAGTCGTATGGTCCTCATCAAGTTTTTCGTTTTAAAATTGACAAATCGTTTTACTTATTTATTAATTACACGCTAGCTGGTATTACTCAAGATGTAGCAAAAACTCTCTCCTACTCTTTCTCCAATAAATGAAATAATTACATGGAGAGATTACATTGTTGATTTTTTCTTAATCGGCTACGAGCCAATAGTAGACCGCAATTTAAATGCAATACTTGCAACTTCGGCGACAACAAGTCGTTGCACCGAAAGCATTCAAGCATTTCTTGATAGCCAATCAAATAACTTATCTGTTCCGTCTGCCGATATCCATTTCTCTGTTGAAACACATTTGCTGCACAATAGTTTTTTACTTTTGCTCTCAAGCATTTCATGCCTTTTTTCAACGCTGTTTTATCACTACTTATTGTTTTAGCGTTGGCTTGGGGTTTGATCTTTACTGTCTATAGCATTGGAAACATTATTGAAAATCTTAAAAGTACGCTTAGTCCTCTTGTGGTATCTAAACTGAAGCGTTTTCAAACAGAGGAGAACACTAATGAGTCTTCCTCCTCCATAACTAATCCTAATTTAGATTCTTTAATTGATAGCGCCACAACTAACGTGTGGTATTATAAAGTTGCTATTATCGTTTTCGAATATTTTACGATTTTTCAAAAAAAAAAAAAAAATTATCAATGCTATTTTGTTGTGTTTTACTGAATCTTTAATTAAGATATAATTGTTAACCAAATTTGTTGTTTTAAAAAAAAACTGTTCTTTTGCGTATTCAATATTGTTTGTGGATATTGTACTGTAATATTTTCGAACATGTACTGCTGTTAGTTCCTTTTAACAGATGCAGCACTATCAACGGCACAATAACGACACCACGCGACAGAACAGATCGTTGACTACTTCCTCTACACAAGAAGTATAACGAAATTACTGAAGTGTTTACTGCTCCATGTAGACATCGCAGCGATTATATTCGGATACATCGCAAAAGTTTCTTAATTAGTCAACGAACTAAAAAAAAAAAAGGAAGACATATAACATTGTTTTCTGTTTTAAGTCGCGCTATAATCATCTCTTTTCTGTATTTACATGTATGTCCTTTTCACCGTCGTATCGTCGTGCTACAAATTGCATTTTTGAGAATTTCTGCTATATTAAGAAATTGTTTTTTTCTTATCGGCCAGGGGGTATCTGTAGCAATTAATTGGACAGCACAAGTATTTTCACACGAAATACAACTTTAATTATTATCGGAGTTATAAAATTTAGTTTAAAACGTTGAATTTAACTTTCACATGCTCTATTTTTATGCAATTTCGAAATTCACATCCTGCCGTTCCATATCGTATGATCACGTGGTAATACGCCCACTTGTATACAGCGATCTGGCTCAGTCATAAATTGTAATATATTGAGTTGCTCTCCGGCATATATCGGTTAGATAAGTTAACTTCTGTCATGCTAATGCTATACTAAATTGTCTCTATTATTGTTATTATTTTGTTTTAACGTTTATTTTGTTTTTATTTCTATTTGAATAAGATTCTATTCAAATAAGTAGTGGTTAATCTTCTGATTTTGAATTGCTGCAATTAAACTTGGACTTAACGCTCCTAACCTCTACATTGAATCCTAACCTAACACTCAGAAGGTTAACCACTAACTTGATTCTATTTACAGCACATTTTATTCACTTATTCAAATAGAAATAAAAACAAAATAAAAATTAAAACAAATAATTACAATAATAGAGACAATTTAGTATAGCATTATCATGACAGAAGTTAACGTATCTAACCGATATATGCCGGAGAGCAACTCATTATATTACAATTTGTGACTAAGCCACATCGCTGTATACAAGTGAGCGTATTATCACGTGATCATACGATATAGAACGGCATTTGTGTTGTATTTCGTGTGAAAATATTTGGGTTGTGAAAATATTTGGGTTAAAGTTGTATTTCGTGTGAAAATATTTGGGCTGTCCAATTAATCGCTACAATATCATTACTGAACAAAAAATGTTGCATAAGATTAGAAATTCCTTTTTCAGCTCTGTGCCTAGAGAAAATCATTACAAGAATGAAAAATATGAGATTAATTTTAAATTCATCATTCAGATATGTGTCGCTAAAAAATGAATTGCTATTGCGCGCCTATTATTTTTTAACTTGTCGTATCTCATTTTACCTTTTTTATTAGAAGCCATTACTGCAGTAGGATTCGAATGCTGAACCGAATACCTAATAAGTCGATCATGGTCGCTTTTAAAACCAGTTTTTCTGATCCGCTGACGATTGCCGTACATACTTGTATACAAGTCGAGTTTTTGGGAGACGATTTTAAGGTAATATATTTGGGGTCGACTTATACGTAGGTAATGTTTATGCAGAGTAGCATACAATGTGAAGGAGCAAAGAAAACTCCATTATTATACATGTTTATATCTCGGCCTTAGCAAACGCTCATATTATGATGCTTCACCTTAAAAAATGCATACATTTTGACGTTACTCCAAAACATTATCAAATATCAGTGTAATTAAGTTAAGTTATGTGGAATTAGCTTTAAATTTATATATTACCAGTAAACAAGTTAGCGACGAATGCTCGATCATAATTGAATAAAGTGTAATGCACTAAAAATCAACACGTGCCTTTAAATCAGTGGTTTCCAACCTATGTGTAATTACCCATTAGTGGGTAATTAGAAGATAGTACAAGGGGAAATTAGCTAAGTTAAATAAAAGGTAGCATTTTGAACTAAACATCGCACCTGGATTTGTATATTTGCTATCTTATTGCGTTTAACGTAATTGTTTCGTCTTAGATCTTTGCAACCTACAGTAATTAGTCTAATTCAGGGCTTCTAAAACTGTGGGTCGCGTAAAAAAATTCTGGGATCGCAAAACAAATTGGCTTTTTGTGCTTTTGAAATTGTTCTTTTTACAATAATATTTATTGACAATCAAAAACTAGAAAAGGTAAAGTGTTATTAAACCATTTTTGCGTCATAAAGTAGTAAGGTGGCGTGATCAGAAAGTGAGTTCTGTGGCGTAATCAAGAGAATAGCAAAAAACAATAGCAAAAAAACTACTTACTGAGTCTAAAGCCAAGATTGATTTTTATAGATAAATACGAAAAAATTAAATCATTTATTTGTCTTGATAAGGAAGCTATTAAAAAATGAGTAATTTTTCATTCTATTAAATGTGCTTGATAATGTTTATTAAATAAAGTCTGTTTTTGTACAGTAATTTTGTTAATTCGGTTTTGGTTACTATTTTCATTTCTCATTGTTATTATGTGATTTTTCATGCGCACCTGTGGTTTTCCATAGGAAAAATTAACGTAAAATTAGCCTACACATATTGGGGTCGCACAAACATTTATTTTTTTGTAATGGGGTCGCAGAACAAAAAAGTTTGAGAAGCCCTGGTCTAACTTGTGCTGTTATGTCTCGTCATAGTGATACTGTAAGAGCTGGTGAAAGCGAGTTTATAATTACATATACTTAATAGGCTATAGCTAAATTTTCAATAGCAGAAAGGAATGGCTAAAGGTAAAAAAAAATATAACAATGCTTATCTCGACTACGGGTTCACTTTCATAGAAAGAAAAGATGAGCAGTTGCCACAATGTGCTATTTGTTTTAAAACTCTATCTAATGCTTTCATGAAGGCGTATCAACGAAAGCAACATCTTTTGAATATCTACCAGCAATTCACTCACAAAAACAAGAACTTATTTGAAACTAAAGTATACAGCTTTAAAGAAATGAAAATGGAGAGTGCAGGACAATTTCAGACCCAATCAATAGTGACTCAGACGCGATAGTTAGCGCTTCTCACGCAGTTCTCTTCAAGTGGCAAAAGCCAAAAAACCACATAACATTTCCGAGTCACTGATAAAGCCTTGTTTAGAAGAGTGCGCTGGTATTTTGTTGGATGACAGTGCAAAATCAAAGATAAAAAAGGTCCCTTTATCCAATAACACTGTTAAATCTCGTATTGCTGATATGGCCTGTGATATCAAATCACAACTTATAGAAAATATCAAAGCTCACCTGTATTTGGAATACAGCTCGATGAATTGGTTGATTGAGCAATCTTTGTTTCTTGCTTATTTAAAAAAAGTCACGTTGAACAGATGAAAAATACGTCAATATATCAGAACGTTAGGTACATATTTGACATACTTTGATATTTGTTAATAGTAAATAAACAGTATATTAATAATCTTTAAAATGTCATTTGGCAATAAATTGATTGTAAAAGATGTTACAGATTGGGAAAAAAAATTTTTTTGTCAACTTATTGAAAAAAAAGTTACTGCCTTACTTACTTACCTACTGCCTTTTTGGATAAAAATGTTTTTTGGCAATAATTCTGAAGCACGGATATAAAGTGCCAATCACGTCAATGATAAATGAATTGTTCTTTGATCAACGAATACAAATAAACAAAATTAAGAATGTTTAAAATCGTTCTTCGTGACGGAAATATCATGTTGCTATGGAGACGGAGTTCGGGTCACGTTGGTCAATAATTTATCTAAAAGTCCATTGCGACGTAATTGGTAAAAACTTATTTCTTATAAACATGCTTAAAAATTGATACTTTACGTAAAATCCATTGAAAGACTTTGCTTTTAAAAAATAACAATTTTAAATTATTAACTTTTTGAGTGTACAATCGTTCTGTTTCGAGAATTTTAAAGCATAACTGCAAAATGTGTTCATCAAGAGTAATAATTTTTATAACGATTTGCTAAAATAAAGCAGTTTTTTATATTTTATTAAAACTAAATCTTTTGGTCGTATTAACGAATTGTCTATAATCGTTAAAAGTATTTTCATAACTTATAGCCTTGGAAGTGAGTGGTAATAATTTTTTCTTTGATTTAGAAAAATTATTTTTTTATTATTTGTCTTTATTGATGTCGAATTTAGAGTTGAAAAATTAGAAGATTTTTTGCTAATAATTTGCATTTATCAATTCTCCTATTTTTATAAATTTATTTTTAACTTGCGTGCCCTTTCAAATTTATTTTCAATCATAAATTGCCAATGATTCATAGCACATCTATCCTTGTTTTAAAAGATTTTAATTTTAATTTCAAATGTTCTTAATTGTTTCATATCTTTCCATAAACCTTTAAGGTAATAAAAGATATCAATTTATGAAAAGAGTTTTCTAAAAAGATAAGAGTTTATCTTAAGAATCCGAAAAATTTTCAAATTTTCAAAGAATTTTTTAAAATGTCAAAAAACTAAAACCAATATTAACGTTCAATTAAAACTTAAACAAATCTATACAATCTTACTTAAAACAAATAAAACAGTTTAATATTTAATAACATGCAAAAGAAAATAATTAATATTTTCTTTTGCAAGTTATTAAATTTAACCTGTTTTATTTGTTCTAAGTAAGATTGTATAGATTTATTTAAGTTTTAATTGTTAGAAAAACAATTTGTAGCAAGTATTATGAGCTTAAATATGGATCGGTTTCATACTAACCAAGTCTCTGACAATTGATTAACTGCATTTTTTGATGATGATGGAAATATAAATGGAGCGTTTAATTTATAAGAATTAGAAACGAAGCTATTCGAGTTTGAATTATGCGATATTTTTTTATATCACGTTACAAGCGCTTTATCACTATTACTGTGTTTTCATCTTTTCACGATTGCACGACCTTAAGTGAAACTTGTATATAATCTTCCTCGGTCTTGTCGAGTTTTCGTTCCAAAAACATATTGATATTTCAAAAAAGTTTTCACTTTGAAATTCTCTCTGATTTACTCGAAGAGGGGGAGGGTATGGCATAATGCTGCCCTCTAAATACTTTACTGGTGAAAATGTATAATTAATAATAGAATAAAAAAATGACAACCGGAAAGAATATCACAAAACTTCAGTTTAATCCGAAGAAAAATTACTAATTAAAAATATTTGTAAAACTATTCAACAATCAAATGATGAAAATATATAATAGTATTATATTACCAAAAGTGGAGTGAAAAAAACAAAAATTAGAAAGAGTCTTGCAATGCTTTAAACAAAAGCGTTGAACAATAATTGATTATTCTCAAGAACGTATTGAACTTTTAAAGAAACTTCAAATTTTAGCTTAACAAAATGAAAAAAAATAGATGAAGTCTTGAAGTTGAACCATTACTTTTGCTATTGCTCATAGAAAAAAAATGCGTGATAGTTCTCATTTCAACAGCTTTTGTGTTTTAGGGAACTTTTGTTTATTACTATCGTGGAAAGAAAGTTTTTTTTCGTTTTTAGACCGATTTATTTCTATTTCAATTTTTCCTGTAGTAAAAAACAGATTGCAGTTAAAATAAAGTTTTTGTTGACATTACTTTTTTAATGTAATATGATCTTTATGCAAACTGAATTAAAATGGTTGAAGTCAAAAAAAAGGGCATTAGCATTAAAATAACATTTAGCAAATGAGCTACCAAAATAGTTGAATCCGTCATGTTTGTAAAAGTCATTGTTATTAATTTCTTTTCATGTTGCTCAGTGGTTCTCAAAATTTTCTGTACGTCGACTCCAATTTGAGTAAAACTTTTTATTCATTTCCTAATCGGATGCACACTCTTAGCTGATGTAATATGTTATTGAAGTGAAAAACTTTTTTTAGTCTTCACTTTCATGCAATTGTGTTTTTGTTTATTAGATGTGAAGAAAAATAAGTGAAGACAAAAAAGGTCTTATTATTAATAATCATACATTTTTCAGTTTAGTTTATTTACAAATGAGGTAGCGTTGCTTTACTGGACTAAAGCCCATCATTTATTAATCGAACGGAACGCAATCGACCACTTTGAAAACCACTGGTTTATCCAGAGCTATTTTTTATCATGCTGTATTAAAGTTGCTTTAAAATTACTTCAGGGTAATACATTGTGATTCAAACAGTTCAAAAAGTTTTGAACACTTTAACTACATTTTTTATCATAATAATTGATTACACAAAAAAAGAAACGCTAATCTATTTTTCTTAATTAGTCGTAGTGTTTTTTTTTAATATTATTATTTTAGTTTAAGATTTAGTTCAAGGCGTGATGAAAGAAAACGCGTTCAAAAAAAACAAAATCAATCGTCTTTGGCAAAAACGTGAAACACTGTAATCACGTGATAAATTAAGCTACGAGCATAATGTAAGCGGTGTTTGTTTGTACGCGGGCGAGTTGGAATGTTACATTAGGGCTCCTTTCCACTACCAGCGTAGAATAAAGTACTTTTTCTTTCTTCTATTAATTTTTTTGTTTTGCTTAGCACAAACAGATCAATAAAATAAACAAAGAATGCTCCATTCCACACTTGTAGTGGAAACGAGCCTTTAGTTAACTGTTTTGTGGTGAATGTTCTTAAACTTTTGTGTTGCATTTAGCTTTTCTATGTAGTTTATTTTAAGTTGTTTAAAGTCAATATTTTTTTGGCAAATACATTACAACTTAAACAACTTTATATCTAAATTGTTGTCGTTATGAATAAAGTTTTGCGACTAGAAAGACTTGATTCAGATCGAAGTACACCGGAAGTAACTCTAAAATGAAATCATTGGAAAGCTACTTTCAAAAATTCTGTCGATTTGTTACCGCAAGAAGGCTTAAGTAAAAAAGTGGTCCTGATAAATTTTCTTTCGCTAAAAATATATCGGTTTGTTTCAGAAATCAATGAGTATGAAAGACCAATAGAAATTTTAAAAATTCAATACCTCAAGCCCAAAAATGAGGTTTATGGAAGACATAAATTAACTGCTTGAAATCTTATTCCGACAGAAAGTGTTGATCAGTACTTGCAAGCTCTGAAAAATCATAGCGTTAATTGCAATTTTCAAGCAATTAACGCAATAAAACACTGAGAACAACATAATTGAGATGCCTTCGTTCATTCTTTTCATAACTTTCATTTCGACGTCCTTGATGCTAAACCTGATATCACAGAGTGCTTTATGGTTATATTTGTAGAACAGCCGGATAAAACTTTATTAGATTGATGTGAAAATAAAGACTTTATAAAAACCGTTTATTTGTTCGCTATCTTTCAAACTGTATACACTGAGGAACTACAGCGGCTTTTTTGATCTTTTCCGCAAACGTTTTGGATCTTAGCGGGAGTTTGCGTTTTCTTTCATTTTACTACAAATTTTTACAGTGCGCGTTTTTTCGTCAGCATTACGTTATAGATAATCACAACGTCAGCTATTATGTAGTTTGCCCTGTAGGTTTTGAGGCTTCACTTCGTGTCTTCAGAACAGTGGTTCTCGACCTTTTTGTTACTACGTACCATCAAAGTATTTTTTTGTAACAGTAAGTACCACAAAGTTCATTGAAATATTAATTCCTTAGATTTGCTTAAATGCAAATGGTAATATTATTTACCTACGGTAGTAGGCTATCTGTTCTTCCTGCACAAGTTGGTTTATGCGCAGACCCACGGCACTCACTACGCATCGGAAGTCATGAGAAGGCATGGAAGACGATTTTGGCTTGTAATTCTAATACTTATCATTGCAGAGAAGCCCTACTCACACTTCCATGAGCTGGGGAATACTAGCAATTGCAAAATAGCTTTTGAGTCAGAGTTTGGTGCGTAGAGGTGATTGTTAGCCAGAAATTGATTGGCAAGCATTCTTTATGATTAATTTTAGGTGTCTCATCACATTGAATGTGAATGGTTGTCTTTTATCATGCTGTTTGACATGTAACTGGATGGATAAACAAAGAATAGATTAAAAATGTCGGGATAACTATTTATACTCAAAAAATAAAGCATTAAGAGCATTTCAAGCAGTTTAGATAGCAGCCAATTTCTTGAAACAACTCTTTTCAATGGTTTTTATAACGAGGAGACACGTGTCAACTGTGAACATTCGATACTCTTTTAGTTTCTATGATCATTGGTCATAAGTTTAATTTTCGTACAGAAGCTTGCAATTTAGAAACAAAACCTATAAAAAAAGCGTTTAAACCTTGAAAAAACTGACTCACTGTTTATTTTACTGTCACAAGGAATAATGTTCAGAAGAATTTTTGAATTAAGAAAAAAATTACTTGAATTTTATACAAAAAAATTACGGTTTGAATAACCTAGAGTTTCTATCATAGCTGCTTGTCGGATATTTTTGATACTTTCATCGTCAAAAATTTATGGAAAAGTACCTACAAGTTTCGATTGAAACTCCGGATTATTCAAATGGTGATTTTTTGTGCTTAAAATTCGAATAACTTTTTCCTTAATTTAGAAGCTCTTCTTGCCATCTTTCCTTGAGGGCGAACATAAGATTAATTCAGATTCGTACAGAAAAAAATGACATTTGATTTTTAAGACATTCGCAACGTCATTGTATGTTCAAAACATAAGCAATAGAAACAAAGCAATTTTATGAGAGACAATGATTTTTATGAGAAACAAAGATCTTTTATATTAACCTTGCACTTTCGCTTTGAAAATAGCTAAAATAATTGCGGGAAAAGCGTTTTCGCAACCTTTCCAAAAATTTTCCTTATAGATCAGTTCTTGCGTTTACATCAGCTGCTAAAAGTACCCACTCTAATTATTGCATTGATTATGCAATAAATTTAGTTCATTGCCATAAATTAGCTAAAAACTCAGTTTCAACGAATTATCTGTAAAAACAATTGGTTTTTGTTACTATAGCATAGGACCAATAGATATATAAAAACTACAATTTAATTCAAGTATTGGATTTTATTGGAATTCAAAAACTGCTTGCGTACCACTTGAAGAGCTCTCGGGTACCACATATTGAGAGCCACTGCTTTAGAGTCAGAACCCGATACGAATGACTAATGATTTTTTAATTTTTACATTTACAGAAACTAATGAGGACCTTTATACGATAAAATCAATTTTTCATTACGGGTTAGTTGATTTTAGTTTTTAATTTTTTTATTACTAAATTTATTTATCAAAATTTGACCAGTTAAATAAAACCGTTAACTTGATTTTAAAAAGGGTTATAGATTTAAGGTTTGTGGCTTCTGCTGAATGCAAGACAACACTGATAAAAGTGACATTGTGCATCATGCACCCCGATGACCAGATACTTGGAATATATCGAGTATATCGGATAATCAGATATATATATATCGGATATTGGTACTATACACATCGAGATGGTACTATATGGATATATGAAGATCGAAATGGAATATATCGAGATAACACAGATGGTACTCTTTAGTGCTATCTGTCTTATAACTCGGTAATAGATTTCTGTGAAGAGACTTTTAACATTTTGAAAGATTAAGTTTAGACTTTAAAGGACCTCTGCTTGAACAACAGAAACAGCTTCTTTCGGTCAAGTAGAAAGATACAATCACGTTATTCGTAAATGCATTACACTTGCATTAAAATCAAAGAATTTCAATATTCAAAATTGGCTAATCGTTTTGCCAAAAGCTTTATATTTGATTCAATCGTTTTATGCACAGCTGGGAACAAAGCTCCACACAAAATTTTCTTTTTCTAGACGGTTTATTGTTGGTAGTTCGATTCCAACTTGCCGAACTAAACCAGGACTAATTTTTTAAAACGACATGTTCGAAGTTCGAAAACTGATCCTTTAGTCGAAGTAAGTTTAATAGAATCAAATAACTAAAATGAAAATGTAAATTCTAGGATAAACGAGAAACTACTTTTAGCACGAAATATTTGGCTCCAGTCGGTTCAGAAGTTTAAGAAGTGAATGAATGTCGAGAACATTCAAGGAGATACTTGTATTTCCAAAGAAAATTAAAAAGATTTCAAAAAATACTGAAGATGAAAGCGACGTACCTTAGCAACAAAGGGAAATCTTGTCTAGGATACGTCTCTCCAACCTGTTTGGAGATTAACCAGAGTCCGTCGTCCAACCGATCGTTTAAATCTGTGAGGAAGAAATAAAACGTGTTTAAAAGACAAATCAATCGCTATTGCCAAAAGCGGTTAGCACTATAATTACTTGATAAATTAAGCTACGCGCAGTATGTCAAGTGTTACTCTGTTTGTACGCGTGCGAGTTGGAAAGTTACATTAGCTGATTGTTTTGCGATGAACGTTCTTAAACTTTTGTGTTGCATTTAGTTTTTTTGTGTACTTTATTTTAAAGTTGAAACAGTTGATCTTGAATAGTTTAAATACAATATTGTTCTGGCAAACGCATGACACAAGGTAGCCTATAAAAAACCGAATTTATTTTAAATGATGAGTTGTGTTTGCATTAAATTGTTAATAAATCTGCTAAAAAAAATAAATTCATCAAAATTAGTAGAAAAAAAACAAACTTTTTTTTATAAAACATGTTTCGAGTTTGATTAAATGCCACTGCAAAACGTTTGACCTTAACTTAATTCTCAAATGCAAAACCAAAAAACTTTTAAGTAACGTTTTATTTCATTTAAATGTTAAAAAAAGTTGTTAATTTACGACAAAACTTCTGACTAGAATTTGTAGTTTACTTATCTGTAGTATAATGTTAATAAATGATAATTACAAAAATTTCGTGACAACTTTTGGTAAAAAGTCTTAATATGTAATAAATAAAATCATAAGCAGTTCTCTTAAAATTATTATAAACTCTAAAAAAATTTATTTTGTTAAAAGCAAACGCCGATTATAGCAAATGTGATAAAAATAATAAGAAAAAAAGATGAGTAGTAACACGGTTCCCTCTAAGCTGCGCGCCTGCGGGGCCGCGCAGTAACGGGGGAACCCCCGCGCAGTATTTTCGTTTTGCCGCGTACTGCCTAAGTTTTGGCAAGACATGCTTTCGCTGTATGAGCGTTGACAAGGTTTGATTTCGGTAACAAAATAGGAAATTAAGGAATCGAAGTGAAGACCTTTTTTTTTTTTTGTTAGAGAACACCTTTATTTGGAGAATAAAATCAGGAAATTGGGAATGAAATCGAAGCGAAGACCTTTTTTTTTTTTAGAGAACACTTTTATTTTGGGACAGAAAACCAAAACTTCCTTGGCTCAGGTAATATTCACCACTGCTCACACAGCCTTTCATTCCGCGCACACTAAGCAAGCTCTTAGAGGGAACGTTGAGTGGTAATATACAGGGATTAAAAATATCTAAAGCAATAAGAAAAAAAGATGAGTGGTAATATACAGAGATTAAAAATATCTTTCTAAAAATATGATTAATAAATAATTTTATTCCACCTATCTTATTGAACTGTGTGATAGTCATATAAAAATCCAAAAATTTTATTTTTTAATTTTTGTATGTCGTAATATGTATTTATTCTTTTACGATGTTTGTTGTAGTTCTAGTTACAGTGTAACATAAGATAAATTTATTATAATATAAATCGAAAAAACACTATGAAATGCCGATTAATATGTGTATTGTAACAGTAAACGGCGCTGAAGTTGGCCGATTGCCCCGAAGTAAATTGTCAAATAACGCGCTTTTGACTTCGATAAAAGTAAAAGTCAAAATAACCGAGAAACGTTAATATAAATAAAAATTAATAATGAAGCGAAGCGAAGTGGTAATCTGTAAAAAAATAAAACGATCAAAAAATCAAACGTAAAGAGAAACTACATAGTTGTCTTACCGAGCAGATCACGTTGATGCTCACTTACAGGGAAACGGGGAATACACAAACGTGTATATACAATTAGGATTAGTACACAAAACTAAGTCTCACAAATTTCAAGATTACAAAAGCAGTACTAAGTCTCTCAGAATTAACCACCCGCCCACAATTATTGGTGCTGGTCGCCAAACAAATTCAGAAACGAAAGAAAACGCAAACGGGCCAGCATTAAATGAATACGCTACAGAAACAAACTATGCTAGGGAAAGAAGTTAAGTAATTATTAAGATGTAAAACGAAAAGTGGCTGGCAGGGAATGTACGCGCAAATAATGATTAAGAAAGCAAAAGAAATAGAACAAACACGTGCATTGGTTATTTTCACATGTATTGAATCAAAAAGCACTACTGAAAACCATACCACCACCACTTGTTAGATCATTAGTCTGTCAGATAATAAATTAATAACAAAACTGTGGTCGAGTGGTTAAGAGCGCGGTAATTGTGACCTACATGATCTTGTTGCAAAACCTACTTGGGCCTTTCTGATGCGTCCTTGAGAAAGACACTTTATGGTATTTTCCTCTGCTTGGCAGTCTTAGAAAGCAGCTCTAAATTTCAGCCATATCTTTATAAAACTAAAAAAAAAGTTATAAAATTTCAACCAGATAGCAAGCAATACATGTATCTTAATTGGCGTTTTTGGATGTACGTCAGGGTAACTGCTTGCTTTATGTACAGTGCCTTCATTGCTTTCCTGTGAGTCATGAGGATAAAAATAGGGGTGAAATGAAAGAAAATGGTTTTAGAAGAGCAATTTAGAAAGTTGAATTTATGTTTTACCATTTAATAAGCAGAAAAGTTAAACAGGCTGATGTGGTTATTGTATTTATTGGTGTTTCAAAATTTAAGCATATTGATATAAGTGTAGTTGTTGAGCAGTACTGTTGGTTTTTAAGTTGAATATCCATCAACTTATATAGGGTTGTTAGGATTGTAAGGTTCGGTTTTAAAATTAACCCTAACACAATATTACAAGCAAAACTTATTTAAACAGAATTTATTAATTAATTATAAAAACACGTCTCTGTGTCAGAACAGCGGTGTAACATTTTTTATAATTTTGTTGCCTGTCACTCCTAAAATGGTATACAGTCACGTCAGAATATATAGCTAGCATCATTAAATAATCAAATCATGGACCGTGGGACACAGAAACGCTGTCGCGAAATTTCACACACTATAAGCATTATGGGAAGCGGAGTACGATTAATAAAATAAAAGCATAGGCCCGAACATAAGGCAAGCAAACTGCAACCACGCATTCAGCATATACAAATCACGGTAGTATAACAGTAGTATTTAGCACATCATCTTACATTGTTAATATAGTGTTTAATAACTTTGTTAGAGCAAATAATCTACAGCATATTACCGTAGGCTTTCTGGCATAAACCTCTTAATTATTTAAGTATAATATAAATATCTTGAAATGTGGATACACTTTTATTTTTATTTTTTTATCTACACTTTTGACATTTTAAATTTTTTTTCTGGTGTAACTTGGTAAATGTAAAAGTTTTTTAAAGAATTATTGACCCTTTTTGGTTAAGTGACCTTAATCAGTATTCAAAAAAAGGTTCTTTGGAAGGAAACCACATAATTTGCATCTGTTTTATATTATACTTTCATACTTTTTCATTATTGTTACAAATATAATCTTTTAATTATTTCTTTTATAGTACTGCATTATTACTTCAACAAATACTTGGCAATTAAACCTTTGCTCTAATAATTGGCTTCTTTAGTAATTTGCAGTGAGAAGCATAAAATTTTTTATTAGAAGACAGAAACTATCTGCATTGTCTTATGATTACGTGTGAGCTTTACTCTTCATAAATAGAAAGCAAATGAGCAACACTTATAATCATTTTTAAGCGAATTTTCTGTTGATACATGTACCTCTACTGATAATAAAATGATTATTTACTATGTAAAGACAAGATTAAATTTTGTGTGTTGAGCAATTTAAATGTTATGATGAGTAACTGGCTTTAATAAATTAGTAAGAGCTGTGCACCTCCACGCCACGCGGTACTCGCACAGAATTGCAAAAACTGAAATGGCCTTAGTTGTGGAAGACCAGAACGCATTACATTACGTAAAAAAATTTTACAAAAAGTTTGTTTCGCTAAATTTTTTTGATGTGTCTGTATGATTTTCAAGCGCTGATTCCAAAAATGCTATCAGTTTTTTTTCTATCATCGATCGTTTTCAAGATATGATAATTTACGTTTTTTGTGATTTTCCGTTAACTGTATGCGTATGATGCGGTCATAATTGCTGTGATCTGTTTCTATCAGTATTATCTTGTTGTAAATCGGCATTTTATTTAATTGAGGGAGTGAACGGGCATATGAGAGTGCGAAATCTCACTGTCAAAAGTATTTTTATTACCTGTCAATTCTCAGTTTTCGTTTTATCTCTGCCTCTTAAATTCAGAATAGTCGATTAGAAAGTGATGTTTACATTGTTTAGTGTATGCAGAGAGAAGTACCGCGTTGTAGTCAGAACCTAACAGCCAGCCTTGAATGCCAACAGCCTACTCAGTAACCCCTACTTTTAGAATTTTTAGAGATTTTTAGAGTTAAGTCTTGTGTTAATCTTAGATTGAATTCATCTTTTAAACAGTGAAAATCAAAATGTCTAGTAGAGAGTGAAAAAATTCACTGAATTGCTTATGTTATGTATGTGGATTCTACATTAGCGGTAAACACACCACATACAAATTGTGAAAGGAACAAAGTGCTGGACAGCTTATAGACTATATTTTGTGATGGACATTAATGATCAGGATAAGCCCTGGGCACCACATGTAATCTGTGGCAGCTGTAGATCTAATCTTAAAGGATGTTTGAGGGGTTCTGGAAAAGTTGTGTCATTTGCAGTTCCCAGAGTTTGGAGAGAGCCTCAAAATCATCATGATGATTGTTATTTTTGCATGATGAACATTTTGAAGTATCGCAAGGTCAACGGAAGAAAAGCTATTATATATCCAAGTATACCCTCATCGATTGCACCTGTTCCTCACAGTGAAACCTTACCGGTTCCAAACCCACCATCAAATGTGAGTTTTTTTTGTGGATTACTAACACTGATTTATTTGTTCTGAGATTGGATCCAATTTCTTATACTGTATGCTATGTAGCCTACTTGTTATCTATCATTTTAGATAGAAATGTACTTCAGTAAAGGCTCATCAACAACAACGGACACTGATGCCGAATATGCACCATCAACAAGTTCAAAATCTCATTTTCCAACTAAAAAAGAATTGGATGATTTAATACGTGATCTGGGTCTTACGAAATCTGGAGCAGAGTTATTAACATCCAGACTAAATGAGTGGAATCTGCTTGGCGATGACTGTAAAAGTACTGCCTACAGAAATAGGCACTTGGAGTTTTCTGTCTATTTTGATGTTATTGAAGACCTTTGCTATTGCAAAGATGTGGAAGGCTTGTTTAGCGCGTTTGGAATAGATCATGATCCTACTCAGTGGCAGCTTTTCATTGACGGTTCTACCAAAAGTCTTAAAGCAGTGTTACTTCACAATGGCAATATATATCTGTCAATTCCACTTGCTTATTCATTACAGATGAAAGAAGACTATGAAAATGTCAAGAAACTGCTCATTAAAACCAATTATGCTCAGTTTAAGTGGTATGTTTGCGGTGACTTTAAAATGCTAGGAGTTTTTCTGGGTCTGCAGAGTGGATACACAAAATACTCTTGCTTTTTGTGCTTGTGAAATAGTAGAGCTGACGGCGAGCACTATAAGAAAATACATTGACCGACACGGGAAGAACTAACTCCAGGAATGTACAATGTCATTAGGGGGCCTCTTGTACGTTGGGAAAAGGTTTTACTGCCATCTCTTCGTATCAAATTAGGTCTAGTAAAACAGTTCGTTAAAGCTTTGGGTTTTGAAGAAGTTTTTCAAGATATCCGTTCAATGTTTTTTAGACTATCAGATGCCAAAATAAAAGGAGGAATATTTGTTGGTCCCCAGATAAGCAAAATGCTAAAGTCTGAAAGCTTGGAAGCAAAAATGAATGAAACAGAAAAGGAAGCGTGGCAAGCATTTCGAGGTGTGGTTAATGGATTTTTGGGATATAAAAGGAACCAAAATTACGAAGAGTTAGTGAAAAAACTTATCAAAAGTTACCAAAACATGGGTTGTCGCATGTCTGTAAAACTGCACTTTTTATGCTCCCATCTGGACTTTTTTCAATCTTGCTGACTTTAGTGAGGAGCATGGTGAGAGATTTCACCAGGATAATGAGCCCATGGAAAAACGATATAAAGGCCGTTGGGACAGTGCAATGATGTGAGACTACATTTGGTCTTTAGATAAGAGCGGTCATAAAAGAAAATCTCGCTCAACAGTGCATTTTTGAGTGACTCTTAGTATTACAAAAAATCTCTGTTTATTTGAACCTTCTTTTTTATAAACGTTTTAAAGCTAATTTTTGCATTTAATATACTGAGCAGAACCCTGATATGCCGATATAATTTACTGCAAGAATCGAACAGACTAACTACAGCTGCGTCGGATCAAACAAAAAGTTTGAATATTTCAAAAAGTAATGATGTTACGAAAAAACTACCTTGATTTTTGAATTCAGCACCCACAAATACATAAAGAGGCGCTAAAAAAAGTAGCCAAACAAAAATTGTGTTACGTAGTGTTATCATCCACATATCATAAGCCACCAAAAATTTATTTAACAAATTTTTTCCGATGCAGCAACAAACAATTGACGAACAACAGTTTTTAAAAAATTAACATATTAATACATAAGTGATTCATAAGCGGGGCAAACGTTAAAAATTTAATGCACAAATTTAAGATTTACTATTAAGCCGGAAAACATATGCATTTCAAGCTACGAATTATAAAATACTCTGCACTGAGCTATAATTTAACTATACAATTAAATAAAAAACATCACAATCATACAAAATTTTCATAAAAACAAACTCATTTACATTTTGCTGCCAAATTACAGAACAATATTACAATATTTCAGCACATTAGTTTTTTTGTTTCTCGTCTCGATTCTTTGGAACCAACATTAACAAGGCGCGGATGACTAAGCGTTCAAGTTGTGCATTTTTGCGCAAAGGTCATCGCAATATGGCATACTTAAAACACGGCCTTATATGTCACATTTTACGATCGATTTCTAAGAGGCCTAAAAAGGAAATGCTGTGCTGCAGCAAAATACACTTAATATCATTAGAGTTGAGGGATTTTGTCACATAAACATCTTTTTTGTGAAATAATGATCACAATTGTAATATTACAATAAATATTATTTAAACAAAATTGAAAATATTGAAAAGTCAATATGAATTATTTGTTAAAAATTTCGAAGGGTTACATTTCAAAGCACATACTAATGCGCGCTATGCTATATATTTTAAGTTTTTGCAATATGTACAAGTAATGTAATAAATTGCTGCAAAACAATGAATTCACTCAACTCAATTGAGCTTTCTTAACAGTTGCATATCAAGGTTTTAAACTACGGTTAATGCAGAAATTGACAAATAATTCAACACTTTGACCGTTGTCGCTTCTTAAAAGAACTTAAAAGTATAATACTACGACATCTTTTCTAATCTTGCTATTTTCAATTTTTTGTTTATTATTGTAGAAAATGTTTGTCATGATGTTATTTGCCCAATTTTGGCCCCAAACAATGTGATCGGAACACGTAAACAAAAATTGGTGCAGTAGGTATTTAAAACAGTTTCAGCACCTGTACGAATGTTATTACAACAGTACTGCTGCAGCTAAGCGTCTGTGAGGTCTGCAGCAAAGAGTGGCAAAACCAAAAGCAGCAAAATCTTTGAGAACTGCAGATGGTATTAAAATGTAACCAGAAGGGCAATGTTTCTCTGTTTTATCCTCGTCGTCGTTGTCGTCGTCGTCGTTGTCGTCATCGTTTGAAGGGCATTCACAAAATTTTCCACGTCATACACAAACAAGGCTGGGGCCGAGGGTTTATCCTTTTACTACCCCAGACTGCTGAACTGCCTGAATCAGATGCTGGCAGTAGTGTCATTAAGCCAGCATCGAGTTTTGTCATCCAAAACCGTCAGACCTCGTGCTCCATGTGGTTCTCGATGTATAGGGCACGCTGTTAGTACATGGTCTGCGATTTGCTCAGAGGCGCCACACTCGTAATTCGGTGAAGGAGCGAGACCCATTTGTGCATGGACAAATGGAATCGCCCAACACCAGTCCGCAGGCGGTTGAGCTTAACCCAAGCTGCTCGGGGTAACCGCATCCAACAGGCCTGGCACCGGTCCCGGGCACAAAAGCACGGAGCCTGGAAGCATTTTCACAGTACTCCGTTTTTCATTTGTGATTTGTCCATTCAGAGGCGCGGATGCCAAGTCTGGCAAAGTTGTCCAAAAGATTCCGCGCACCTGGCACAAACGGGCGTCTGGATTTTAGTCTCACTTGGCGAGTATCTGAGGACCCACTTAATAGACCATAAAAGATATGATCGGGGTCCAAAGATCCACGGTGAGCCAAGGAGAGTGTCGCTCCCATTCAGCGAAGCTCAGCTGGCTGGATGCCTGAAAGTACAGGTAGGTGGTCCGTTGGAGTGGGACGCAGGCATCCAGTAACTATGCGCAACGCGTCATTCAAGACACTGTCAATGAGGCGAGTGTGAGCACTGCAACACCAGATTGGCGCAAAGTACTCGGCTGTTGAGTGGACTAGAGATAAGGTGGCTATGCGTAGTGTTTTAGCACCAGCATCCCATCCCGAGCCCACGAGTCGCCTCAACAGTGTGACGTGTGAGAATATTTTTTTGCGCAATGCCACTAAATGGTGACGAAACGTGAGCGATCTGTCCAGTTTTACCCCAAGGTAAGTAGGGGTTGGACAGAACGGTAAAAGTCTACCATTGTTGTAGATCTTTAGCTCACGTTTGGCCTCTCGGTTATTTAAGTGAAAGGCTGCCGTAACCGTCTTAGTGTGACTGAGCTTCAACCTCCAAGTCTGGAGATACGCTAAAGTGTAGACATGTCTTGGCTCAAAGTCCCCCCCAAGTCCTACCAGTTTCCAGAAGAATGCAACAATGCTAAGTCATCAGCATAACCAAACTTTCTGGAAATCATGGAAGGAAGATCGTACGTATAGATGTCAAATAGGAGGGGAGCCAAGTCTGATCCCTGAGGAACGCCGTTTTTAAGACGGCGTAGCCTGTTTTGCTTGCTGTCACCGGTGGTAAGGGTGAAACTTCGATTTCGGACAAGCTCCATGATCATTCTGACCATGTGCTTATCCGGAAGTAGTCTCAGCAGCTTGCAGGTAAGACCACGGTGCCAAACAGTGTCGTAAGCAGCTGTCAGATCGACAAATACGGCACCGGCCTTCTTTTTAGCCTCAAAAAAATCCTCGATGTTCTGGGTTAGCAGAACCACTTGATCTACAGTTGACTTCCCGCGTCGGAACCCAGCCTGCTCTTTAGGGATCAGTGGATCGACTAATGGTTCAACGCGGGCGTAGATAAGTCTCTTGAAGATCTTGTAGGGGACACAGAGCAGAGATATCGTTTGTTTTATCCTCATTGTTGTGTATTTTATCTTTTTCCACAAAACTGTCCACCTGGTCTGGTTGGTATATACGAGATTTAGGAGACTTTCTAAAACCTGTAAGCGTAGGCAAGGAAGATGGTTTTGAAAGTACACTTTCAGGGTAAATGGTTGGTACTGGGTTTAATTTCCAATTTAACTTTTTTCTTTTCCCATTTAAAATAAATTTTTGATAAAAATGATTTACACATATAACTGAATTACTTGTAGGTGACCAATCCAAACGATTGACGAATGTAGTCCATTTTGCCACCAAATGAACATTTTGAAGGGGAAAGTGAAAAGATGGAATAGAATTTGCATTACTTTTATATCCAGATTTACAGCCGTAAATCACACATTTGTTAACCATGATTGCTCTAATAACAAATAATAACTACTTCATACATCTTTAAAAATTATTGCGTCAACAAAGAAAAACACGTACTGCAAAGACGAAATTTTGAAACAATTTTAGATCTAACCTATCGATGATTAACCTATCGATGATAACCTTCGATCAGTCAAGAACAAACCTTACACTAATGAACTTCTTCAAATGTAATAATGGTACGTTTTTTTTACACTGCTCGCGCTATTTTTTCTAAAGCTCCTACAGTTAATATATTTCATTAAAAAGTGTTGGAAGTTAGTTAGTAAGTTACTCATAGTGTTTTTTTTTAAGTAAGACAGTGGAAAATACAACTATTGCCTTTAATTACAAATTCAATGTTTAAAACTTACTATATTTGGCTAGCGTTCATACAGAATAGCAAACTAAATTTATTTGAATCCACCTACTACTTATACTGTAACGCACTAGCCCACAGCACTCAAAACCAAAAACAAAAAATGCATAGCCTATTATGCAGAAAGATATTTACACTAAGTGCGTTAGTAAAATACAGTAAAATACAGGGTGTCCATAAAGTCTCTTTACAATTTAAAAAATTTATTACAAAGTGAAATGATGAGATATCGCAATGAGGGTTGATGATGATGATGATGATATTTTATTCACGCTTAGTAACAATATTTAAGTATATGCAATGTACATTAAGCAAAGCATGAAAAGGAAACGCGACACAACGACGAACGTTAAACATGCAGAAAGTATAGAGAGGGGGTAAGAAAGAGTAAAAATAAGAAGCACGGCCGCGTTACCTAATTATTGTTTTATGTTAATCAGTATTTCATAAAGTTTTTATTGACACTAAAATTTATTGTTTCAGATAAAATTTCTTAAGTAAAATTTCTTACGTTTAATGATTGAGTTATATGAACTGAACCCCCATAATATGACTACTCCTCAAGAAAAAGCGCAATGTGTATCCTGGTTCATTGAGACAAAATCAGATGTTCAGACTCAGCGAAACTACAGAAGTATGGAAGAGACCCATCATCACGTCCTTCAATTCATTTATGGCACAAGAAATTTATGGAGACAGGGACAGTGTTCGATACAAGGAGGAGTGGACGATCAAGAACATCTGAAGAAAACATCGAGCGTGTAAGGCAAGCCTTTTAACGTTCTCCTATGAAGTCCATCCGTACTGCTGCCAGACAATTGGAACTAAGACGTTCAACAGTGCGCAAAGTCCTACACAAGAATTTAAGATTGTATGCTTACAAAGTGCAAATGTTACAGGCACTTCAACCAAACAACATGCCAAGACGAAAAGAATTTGCAGTGAACATGCTACAACGAATTTCTGAGGATGAAGTATTCCTCAAGCGAGTTTGTTTTAGTGATGAGGCAACTTTTCATTTCTCAGAAAAGTTAAACAAGCACAATGTAAAAATTTGGGAATCAGTAAGAAGGGTCTGAACATCTGATTTTGTCTCAATGAACCAGGATACACATTGCGCTTTTTCTTGAGGGGTAATCATTTTATGGGGGTTCAGTTCATATAACTCAATCATTAAACATAAGAAATTTTAATTAAGAAATTTTATCATCAAGGAATAGAATTGGGGGAGCCGTGTCAACTTTTCAAATAAAATGAGTAAAACAAAAAATTGTGCACTAAAGTTGACTATTTTTTAGTTTTTATTTGGGCACAAGCTTTCGTGGGCTACTGCTCACTTCATCAGGTGCAATGGAATGAAAATGCAATCAAAACAAGTTTTACACAACGGCATTAAACCTAACAAACAGATATGTGTGACGTAATGAGATACAAAAATATCGGAAAAAAAGTCGAAGTTTGAGAAAATATAGCAGTGCGGTGAATTACAGCAATTTAAACCAAGAACATATGCGAGAAAATGGAACGATGCGAAATGGATAAAAAAGTGAAAAAAATAAATGACGCTCACGTATACAAAAATTAATATTACACGTAGTTAGACATAAACGAGTAATCTTTATTTAAACCTTGGTTAACACAGTGTTTTTTTTAAGGCGATTTATGGTGACAAAACAGCCTCATAAATTTTCACTGCGTCACCATAAAATTTCACTTTTTCAATCAACGGCTCCCTTAAAATATTGGTATGCATGTTCTACAAAGAAATTATTTTGATGATCTAAAAATTATCGTTTTTGGAAATTGCCATTTTTTGACGCGACTACTTGTGGTTAGGGGAATCCCTCCTTTACATTTGGGGAAAGCCCCAACTTCACGATAGTGGCAGTTAATGAAAGTTGGATAACTGCCTATTACTGTAATGAAATGTTGGCAGTTAGTTGCCACATTCACGGAGGCAGTTGACATCACTACTCACTAGTTTTAAGAAGTGCTGTTCGGAATGGAGAAGTTGGTAAATAATTTCTAAGCGGTACAAGTGTGATGTCACAATAGAAATTTTGTAATACTAAATGACCATTTAAGATTAATTCTTGTCAAATGAGTTTGGCTGTTGCTTAAATAAATGCAAGTGTGAAATTACGAGGATTTACGTAAACCATTCGTCTTAGTTTTTTCCGTAGCATTGCACTAAATTTTATAACACTTTTCTAAATTTCAGAATATGTCTTCACAAAAACGTAAAGCTAGTCATCCAGATATAAAACAATACTTTTGTAGTAAGGCTAAAGAAGATGTAAGTGTTGTTAGCCAGCCAAAAAAAGCATACATCTGCAGCAGTAGCTGTAAAAATAATTTTTCAGCAGTGCAGGAAAAACAGCATTCAACAGTTTCAGAAGTCAATGATTCAAAGAAAAGCATTCAGTTGTCTGTTTCAGCTAGCGGTCAGTCAAAAATAAGCATTTAGCAATGTTACTTTTCAATCATGGATTAAGCTAAAAGGGTTCGATGAATTACTAAACATGAACGTGTTCACTCTGCATGCTGATGAAGGCATAATATGTTTGTTATGCTCTAAACATCCAGTAGTTAACACAGGCTGAGGAAAGAATTGTAATGTTTTCACTACCGAGCCTGCAAGGCCTCAACGGCCAAGCAAGTTGGATAACCATATCAGCTCTGATCAACACCAAAATGCAATTAGCACGGAAAAAAATCAACGTGCCTCGCTGTTTCATTGTATGCATCAGGATCGCATTACAAATAAAGTTAGCACAGTTGCTGAGCGAGTGCACTTAATTTATTGGGTTATGAAAGAAGAAATAGCAAATCGAAAAATAGCTTCTTTGCAAACATTGGTGGACTGCATTGGCCATAACGACTGACTTCGCAATTTACGCCATATCAGTTCAACTGCAGTAACTGAGTTTATTTTGCTTATCTCAGAGCATCTGAGTAATCACATTGTTTCTGCTGTCAAGGAGAGCCCATGCTGGGCTACTATGTTCGATGAAACCACCGATATTGCTACATTTCAGCAATACATAACTTTTGTTCAGTACATCAACACAAAGGGATGCCAGGCAACAGCATTTTTAGATATACGACACGTTTATGCTTGTGGAGCAACTGCTGCTAACCTGTTTCGACTTTGGAATGAAGTTGCTTGCGATTACGATCTTGATGTCAGTAAACACGTTGCATTTGCTTGTGATGGAGCAGCTGCTATGATAGGCCGCTGCAATTCTCTCTCTCAGAAATTGACGGAACAATGCCCAACTACTTGCCAGTGCATTGCCATGCGCATCGTTTGGCCTTGGCCTGTACAGACACAGTAAAAGAGCTACAGCACATCCAAGATTGTGAACGCGGTTTAGTCCAGACATGGAAGTACTTTTCCAGATCACCTCTGAAAACAGCTAAACTGCATGAAATACAAGCCGCTGATGTTGATTCTTCTAAGCGAAAATTAGTCAAAGCCTGCCGTACCCGTTGGTTATCTCATGGTGAGGCTATAAAAGCAATGAAAGCAGAACTATCAGCTGTGTATACTACTCTTACTTATTTTGCTTCTACAAAAAAAGATTGCACAGCAGTGGGTATTCTTCACTTAATTTGTACAAAGCACTTTTTGTTTTCCCTTTACTTGCTGCATACTGCTTTAGAGCATCTAAACAAGTTATCATTACTTTTTCAAAAAGGAAGCTTCCATTTTTCTCACTTGCAGTCATCTCTTGCATTTTGCAAAAAAAAAATTAGGAACATTGCTGATTCGGATCAGGTTATAAATAGCCTGAAACTAGATTGGGAAAAGATTTCAAAAATTTTGCCTGCAACACAAAAGGACCTTTATGAAGATGATGTTAAGCAAATCCGATGCACTACCAAAACATACTGTGAAGCCTTGTTATGAAATCTTGAAGATCGCTTTCCGGAGCCTCAAATTCTGTTTGCTTTTCGCATTTTTAATGCGAAAGAAATTCCTCTAGATGCCAACCAGCGACAGCTTTATGGAAATCAGGATCTGAAACTGCTGATCAAAAGGTTCAAAGTCGCTTCAGATAAAAAAATCTTGAAAGTAATAAATGATTACAAAACGCTGAAGGATAGAATGATTATGCCAGAGTTTGAGTTTTGCCTGGATGCCATTGCTGTTTGCAGCAAAATTGTTCGAGATAAAATTTTTCAGAAAATATTTCCCGAATTGCACCTACTTTGTTGCATCGCCTTGTCCATTCCACTTGCAACAGCCTGGCCAGAGAGAGGATTTTCCACTATGTGCCGTGTTAAAACTAAACAGCGTAACAGGCTGCTTGATGTAACTCTAAACGCGCTGATAAATGTTTTGATGAATGGCCCAAACCATCTAGACGATGAAGCGCTGTGGAGGTTGCTCAGAATTGGATAACAGCAAAGAATAGACGAAAAGTGACAAAGCGAGCGTTACAAACAATGATGTCTGCAGATGACATACAAGCAGGAGCTATGTGATGAAGTTGAAATTGACAAATTTGTGTTGTGATTTTGTAAATGCACTGTGTTTACAGTATAGCCTGCTTTGCCAGATAATACTTCAATAAGCAGTTGTTCATTTTAAATGTTTTGAAAAAAGCGTCCTCATAAACTTTCTTGGTGTTTCCTTAAATCAAACCTTAAAAAAAACACTGGTTAACACAATCGAGTTTGAAAATAATTTTTTGCTCTTCCACTTCCCGTTGTTGCTTTGTTTTACCTTTAACTTCCTTGATTACTGTTAATTTGAGATTGTCCAAAGTGTGCTCTGGTTTATTGAAATGCTCGGCTACCGGTTTGTTTCTGTTGTGCTTGATGTCGCTTCTGTGTCCGTTCATTCGTTGTCTGATAGAGTTGCTTGTTTCTCCAATATAGATAGCTTTAGGGCAGAGATTGCATGAAATTGCGTATATAATATTAGATGAATTACAGCTGAAGTTTTCGGAGATTTTTATTGGGACTCCGTTAGGACCAGTTATTGTAGGGTTAGTGTTTATGTTGGGACAGAGATGGCATTTAGAGGATTTGCAGGGAAAGGTTCCCGTGATGAAATGTTCATTTGGTAAGGAGGCAGATGTGAGTAAAAGTTTGAGGTTAGGAGGTTGACGATATGATATAAGTGGTGGTGTGGAGAAGATTTGGTTAAGATGTGGGTCTTTGTTTAGTAAAGGTTGCAAATTTTTGACGATTTTGTTAATAGGTTTAAGATGAGGGTGGTAAGTGAGGACTAGGGGTGTGCGATCAGATTTAGATTTGGTTTGATATTCGAGAAGGGCTTCTCGGGAAATGGACATGGCCTTAATTATTTGGTTTTTGATAGTTTTGGATTTGTATCCAAGTGCGGTGAATGCATTTTTTAATGTTTTCAATTGTAAATTCAATTCTTTTTCATCAGAGCAGATACGCTTGTAACGTAGAGCTTGGCTGAAAATTATGGAGGCGAAGGTGTGTGGGGGATGGGAGCTGCTGGGGTGCAAATAGGCTTGGGAATGGGTGGGTTTTTTATATAATGAAGTTTGGAGTGTGTTATTTTTTAGTCTAATAGCGGTATCCAAAAAATTAACTTCCTTAGTCGAGTGGTTCATTGTAAGGTGAATGTCCGGGTCTTCAGAGTTAAAATCTTTGTGAAATTGTAATAGTTTTTCTTCTCCATGTGTCCATAGAAGAAAAATGTCATCAATGTATCTGAGGTATATTAATGGTTTATTATGGGTATTTTGTAAGAAGTTTTCTTCCAGGTTGGACATGAAGATATTAGCATACTGAGGAGCCATTTTTGTTCCCATTGCAGTACCTTTGAGTTTTAAGAATTGTTCGTTTCCAAAGTTGAAATAGTTATGTTTTAAAATGAATTCAGTGGATTGAATGATGACGTCAGTTAGTTGGTTGTCAGGAAGTCGGTTCTTAAGGGCTTTTAGTCCGTTGTTGTGGGTTATGTTGGTGTAAAGCGAGGAGACGTCCAGAGTAGCCAGAATGGTGTTTTGTGGTACTGTTTTGATTTTCTTTAGCTTGTTTAAAAAGTCGTTAGTATCTTGGATAAAACTGTTGGCAGCTTGTGCATAAGGTTTGAGTAGGGTGTCTACGAAGTGTGATAAATGTTCAGTAAGAGTGTTATTGTTAGAAATGATGGGTCGGCCAGGATTGTTAGGTTTGTGGATTTTGGGTAGAAGGTAAAATTTTCCAGGTTGGGGATTGGGGGGAATGTAGGATAAGAGTTGGGATTTATAGGGATCTGGAAAAGATTTAATAAGTTTAGTTAGCTCTAGTTTGAAATTCTTAGTCGGGTCTAAAGAAAGTGGTTGGTAGTTTTGTTGGTGGTTGAGTTGATTTTTTCCTTCCTTTATATAATCTGATCTGTTTAAAATCACGGTGGCTCCGCCTTTGTCAGCTGGTTTAATTATAATATTTTTGTTTCTTTTTAAGCTTTGTATAGCTGCTCTTTCTTTACAACTAATGTTGTCATATGGTTTCTGATTTAATTTCATGATTTCGGCGTGCGATTGTTTTCTGAAGCATTCGATGTAAAGATCCAGGGTTTGGTGACGGCCACTTGGTGGGGTCCAGTACTGTTATGTTATTCGATTTTGAAAGTGGTTGATTTTTGTTAAACGTACCTTTAGAGTTGGTCGGAGTGTTGGGAGAAGTGTTGTTGCAGAAAAATTCTTTAAGTCTTAAACGCGGAATACGACTCAATGTCACTAAAGAATTGTATTTCATCTATTTTTTTTGATGGGCAAAAAGATAAACCTTTTTCGAGAATTGCTAGTTCATATGGACTAAGTTTATAATCGGATAAGTTAACAATTTTATTCGAAGGAGAAGCATTTTTATTAGAAGAGGGATTTAGTCTTTGCAGTTTAGCCAGTTTATTTTTTAAGAGTTCAGAAATCTTCTTCTTATAAACGTCTTTAACAATAGTTTCAATATTAGAATTCGGGTCACTTTCACAAAAATTACTTTTTAAAGATTCTAATTGTGACACTAAATGTAGTTGTTTGCTGTATAATACTTTAATTAGATGGTTTCTTAATTTAATCTCAAAATCTTGGCATAATTTTCGACTGTAAAAAGTATTGTACGTACTTGCTAACGGATTCTTGATGATTAAGCCTTTAGGTATAACATTAATTTGCTTGCATTTAGACAAGAAGAAAATATCTGATCTTACTTTAGCAATTTTCTTCGTTGTATCAACAATATTCCATTTGAGTCGGCTTTGATTTGCTGTGCTTTGCATTTATCATCAAGGAATAGAATTGGGGGAGCCGTGTCAACTTTTCAAATAAAATGAGTAAAACAAAAAATTGTGCACTAAAGTTGACTATTTTTTAGTTTTTATTTGGGCGCAAGCTTTCGTGGGCTACTGCTCACTTCATCAGGTGCAATGAACCACTCGACTAAGGAAGTTAATTTTTTGGATACCGCTATTAGACTAAAAAATAACACACTCCAAACTTCATTATATAAAAAACCCACCCATTCCCAAGCCTATTTGCACCCCAGCAGCTCCCATCCCCCACACACCTTCGCCTCCATAATTTTCAGCCAAGCTCTACGTTACAAGCGTATCTGCTCTGATGAAAAAGAATTGAATTTACAATTGAAAACATTAAAAAATGCATTCACCGCACTTGGATACAAATCCAAAACTATCAAAAACCAAATAATTAAGGCCATGTCCATTTCCCGAGAAGCCCTTCTCGAATATCAAACCAAATCTAAATCTGATTGCACACCCCTAGTCCTCACTTACCACCCTCATCTTAAACCTATTAACAAAATCGTCAAAAATTTGCAACCTTTACTAAACAAAGACCCACATCTTAACCAAATCTTCTCCACACCACCACTTATATCATATCGTCAACCTCCTAACCTCAAACTTTTACTCACATCTGCCTCCTTACCAAATGAACATTTCATCACGGGAACCTTTCCCTGCAAATCCTCTAAATGCCATCTCTGTCCCAACATAAACACTAACCCTACAATAACTGGTCCTAACGGAGTCCCAATAAAAATCTCCGAAAACTTCAGCTGTAATTCATCTAATATTATATACGCAATTTCATGCAATCTCTGCCCTAAAGCTATCTATATTGGAGAAACAAGCAACTCTATCAGACAACGAATGAACGGACACAGAAGCGACATCAAGCACAACAGAAACAAACCGGTAGCCGAGCATTTCAATAAACCAGAGCACACTTTGGACAATCTCAAATTAACAGTAATCAAGGAAGTTAAAGGTAAAACAAAGCAACAACGGGAAGTGGAAGAGCAAAAAATTATTTTCAAACTCGATTGTGTTAACCAAGGTTTAAATAAAGATTACTCGTTTATGTCTAACTACGTGTAATATTAATTTTTGTATACGTGAGCGTCATTTATTTTTTTCACTTTTTTATCCATTTCGCATCGTTCCATTTTCTCGCATATGTTCTTGGTTTAAATTGCTGTAATTCACCGCACTGCTATATTTTCTCAAACTTCGACTTTTTTTCCGATATTTTTGTATCTCATTACGTATCTGTTTGTTAGGTTTAATGCCGTTGTGTAAAACTTGTTTTGATTGCATTTTCATTCCATTGCACCTGATGAAGTGAGCAGTAGCCCACGAAAGCTTGTGCCCAAATAAAAACTAAAAAATAGTCAACTTTAGTGCACAATTTTTTGTTTTACTCAATAAATTTTAGTGTCAATAAAAACTTTATGAAATACTGATTAACATAAAATAACCCTCATTGCGATATCTCATCATTTCACTTTGTAATAATTTTTTTAAATTGTAAAGAGACTTTATGGACACCCTGTATTGTAACTTTGTTCTAACTATAACTGCTAAAACTTCAAGCTCAAACATTTGCCTTTTATTAGGATAACAATCAGCGACTGAACCAGGGTTGCCAACTCAATTGGAGAGTTACTAGCTAGATATAATTGTTTTTCAAGCTAAAAATAGCTAGATAATATAATTTTGTAGCCAAAAAATTAGCTATTATTTATAAAGCACATAAAACAAGTTTGAATAATAATTAGAATAATAAGAATAAATTTGAATAATAAGAAGCTATTTAAATTTGAATAATAAGAAGCTATTTGAATAAGAATAAATTTGAATAATAAAAATAACATTCTATTTGATATTTTTAAATTTGAATAATAAGAAATGCTATTGAATAAATTTGAAAAAACAAGTTTGCGAAACTAAGTTGAATCTATCGTATTCGTGTACAAGATGGTACCTTATAAGTTAAGTGATTAGCGCTGCCGCATTCACGATCAAATTGTTACTCAAAGAGCTTTTTAATGAGCGCCATCTGTTCAAAAGAAACTCCAAAACTAAAGATAACATACACAGTACAATTGTAAATTTTGTAATAACAACACGACAAGGCCCTGTTTCGACCTAATTAGGTCTCATCAGGTGTGTATAATTACGTACATATTACAAGATAAAGAACTTGATACTAGTACAATAATATACTGTAAAAATTATAAATGCATGCAGTCTTTAAAACTTCCTAGCGTACTATTCGGAAAAGAATTTCTGCTTCATAAATTCCAAAAGTTTCTTCTGGTCCCGCGAGAATTTATAAACTGTTTACGAGCGTCTTTATTTATGAAGCATTTATGAAGCAGAAATTCTTTTCCGAATAGTACGCTAGGAAGTTTTAAAGACTGCATGCATTTATAATTTTTACAGTATATTATTGTACTAGTATCAAGTTCTTTATCTTGTAATATGTACGTAATTATACACACCTGATGAGACCTAATTAGGTCGAAACAGGGCCTTGTCGTGTTGTTATTACAAAATTTACAATTGTACTGTGTATGTTATCTTTAGTTTTGGAGTTTCTTTTGAACAGATGGCGCTCATTAAAAAGCTCTTTGAGTAACAATTTGATCGTGAATGCGGCAGCGCTAATCACTTAACTTATAAGGTACCATCTTGTACACGAATACGATAGATTCAACTTAGTTTCGCAAACTTGTTTTTTCATCTTTGATTTTCGAAGTTGTAATCATCGCCAAATTTATGCATTTGTAGTTAACTATATACTGTAACTTTGTTTAGCTTGCCCTTAGACTTTTTAGCGTATATATTTTCGTTATCGTCAACAAATCCTTCAGTCAGCCAATCTTCGAGCTGTGGAAAAGACGCTCGTAAACAGTTTATAAATTCTCGCGGGACCAGAAGAAACTTTTGGAATTTATGAAGCAGAAATTCTTTTCCGAATAGTACGCTAGGAAGTTTTAAAGACTGCATGCATTTATAATTTTTACAGTATATTATTGTACTAGTATCAAGTTCTTTATCTTGTAATATGTACGTAATTATACACACCTAATGAGACCTAATTAGGTCGAAACAGGGCCTTGTCGTGTTGTTATTACAAAATTTACAATTGTACTGTGTATGTTATCTTTAGTTTTGGAGTTTCTTTTGAACAGATGGCGCTCATTAAAAAGCTCTTTGAGTAACAATTTGAATAAATTTGAATAATAAGAAGCTATTTGAATAAGAATAACATTCTATTTGAATAAGAGAAATTCTGCCACTAGTATGTGATCTTCAATTGTTAATTACAGTATTATTTTTAATTTTATAACTGAGCATTTTGGAGAATATTTTTTTGAATATTTCAACTAGTGATACCATGCTTACTGATAAAAAGGCTGTGACACTTGGAGCAACTAACAAAGTCCTAATATATTTGAGAATCTATATTTAATGACTTCTAAAAGTCTATATTTAAAGGTTATTGGAAATTAAACAGATGATTGCACTAACTGACTTAATTGTATGATTTAACTTTAGTAGTAAAATACAAGTTAGTTTACCTCCTAACAACTGCTTGATTAATTTTTAAAATTAATTGTTAAACTTGAAAACTGAAACATTGAAATAAAATTACTGAAAAAAAAAAATTATTTATCTATTATTATTATTTTTTAACTATTAGTTGTTAACTAAGTGTTGCTGATTGTACATATTTCTTGTCTCTGTTGTTGAATGATGCACCAGTATTACTTGACAAATAATATACTGAACTAAACCGCTTGAGGCAAAGTTACAACTGCTCAAGACAGATACTAACTGAAAACTAAAGTACTAAACAAAACATTGAGACGATTCAACGAAATTGAACGAATGCGTTCCGAACTTCCGACGAGTCTCGTCCTGTATTAAACTTGTACTAAACTCGTTCGATACTTCGATTGAATTGATTCCTGTAAGAACTAAGCATGCTTTGTTGTGTATCAAGTACTATAAATATTCCCAATATAAATACTTATAAATTTTAAAATCCACCAGAAAACCGCTGAATAAAAACGTTTATTAGCTAGATTTATAGCTATACGCTAGGCTGCATATTTCCTAGCTAGTTAAGATCAAAATTAGCTAGATCTAGCTAGAAAATAGCTAAATTGGCATCCCTGGACTGAACTGTAACAGTACACGAGGCAAGGTTATAGCATACGAGTACTGTGATGTCATAAAGGCCCGTTTCCACTACGAGCGTGGAAAAAAGCATTCTTTGTTTGTCTTATTGCTTTTTTTTTGCGCTCGCTTCAATTTTAACCGCTCGCTTCAATCGAAGATCAATAAAAGAGACAAAGAATGCTCTTTTCCACGCTCGTAGTGGAAACGGGCCTTAATACTCTATAATATAATGATCAACACTAAGTTACTTAATAGAACGATTTCCCTGGCATAAAGGCCCGTTTCCACTACAAGCGTGAAAAAGAGCATTCTTTGTTTCTTTTATTGATCTTCGATTGAAGCGAGCGGTTAAAATTGAAGCAAGCGGTTAAAATTGAAGCGAGCGCAAAAAAAATCAAAAAACAAAGAATGCTCTTTTCCACGCTCGTAGTGGAAACGGGCCTTAAGTTATATATTTAAATTACTTATTCTGTCTGTTTTTGTTCAAACTAGAATTTGATAAACATGACACTATCGGGGGCACTAGCCCGAGAAAATAATATTGAGTGTATTTTGCTACAGTACAGCATTTTCATTTTAGGCCTCTTAGAAATCGATCGCAAAATGTGACATACAAGGCCGTGTTTTAAGTAGGCCATAATCGCAACATAAACAAAATCTAAAATGTCGCATTGATTTATTGGTTTCAATGTCTCATTGGTTTCATTTTGTGTGAACGTGCCTTAAAATAGCTTGAAATCTTAGTTTTTAGAACTTTAAATTGCGACGAAGCTGAACAATTGTGTTTTGTTTCTTAATCAAATTTGCAAAAATCACCACAACCACATCAAATAACAAAAATATCAAGAAATCTCCGGGATCGAGACCAATTTGAAAGCTATAAGACCAAGACCACGTCATCTCGAGATCAAGGCCGAGACTACCAGCACAAATTCGAGAATGAGACCACAAAAATTCGCTTCAAGACCCCCATTCCTACTTTATACGCTTCTAAAGAATTATTAGCAGTTCAATAAATCAGGGTGAAAATTTCTAACAACTACATAATGAAAACCAAAAAGAATTTTTAACCCGTTAAGTGCGCATGACGCATATATCCGTCACAGCCAGGCGCTCTCTTAATGCGTATGACGGATATATACGAGTACCTCTTGATTGTCGTAGCTTTTCACAGCGCGGATTATTTCGCTTCTCGCATTAAGGCCCGTTTCCACTACGAGCGTGGAAAAAAGCATTCTTTGTTTGTTTTATTGCTTTTTTTTTGCGCTCGCTTCAATTTTAACCGCTCGCTTCAATCAAAGATCAATAAAAGAGACAAAGAATGCTCTTTTCCACGCTCGTAGTGGAAACGGGCCTTTAGCTATTGTTTCGGTGAAAAACGGAAAAACATTGTTTACAACAAAAACCGAGCTCCTGCCACAAATGTCATTGTTTTTATCTAAGTCAAAAAAGCTTTTTTTTAAAGTTTGAATTAAATACTTTGTGTCTGGTGGTTGTACTTATAGCTTAGCCTTAGCGTGCGATCTGACAGAATTTTAGCTAAAATGTTCGATTGTGGAAAGCGCTCTCAAAATTTTACTATTATAACTAAATTTGGCGTTTATTATAAAGATCGGTTTTGATTTCTTGCATTTGCAAAAATACCTTCATTCAGGTCAGATGTGTTTTTTCGTACACTCAGTAATAAAAGCATTTAGACCGCTTCTAAAAATAAAGCTCAGTTATTTGTCGGTTTTATAATTCCAAAGTAAACTTATCCTGCATTTACTTTCAGTTTTCCTTATATATTTGTAAAAGTATTTAGCCTGCATATAAGTGGAACAACCAAACGAATTTCTTCAAGTCTCAGAGGACAAATTTTTATCGCTTAGGGCTTGTTTCCATGACGAGCGTTGACAGAAGTATTCTTTATTTTATTGACTTTTTTACTTCTTTCCGCGCTTGAGCGCTAAGCCAAGAAAAAAAATAAAGAAAACAGAAAATACTCCAGCCAACGCTCGTAGTGGAAACGAGCTCTAATTCTTAATGTCGATAATGATTCGTCCTTACTCGAAAGCTCGGAAATTAAAAGCGCCGACGAAGGCTATTTAGCCTATTCTTCTCAAGCTTTTTCGAGCAATTGACTCCTCAACGTGGGCTTCAAAAGCCCACCAAGGTTTGACAATTCATAACTTGAAAATTACTTAAGGTGTTGTTTCGAAATTTAAACAGAGTAAAAATCTTTTATTTAATTTTTGTTAGGGCTAAAAAGTTTTTGAAACTTTATCTGAAAAGTATGTAAAATTGGACTTTAGCTAGGTTGGTTGTTTAAAAAGAATCTCAGATGGCTGGATGTTTAAAAAAATTGATAAGTGATCCGTTGAAGAGGGACGGAGGCATGAAGAGTCATTTAAAACACTATTTATTAAGCAAATAAGAGTGCTGCCACAACAAACCGAATCCCAGTACTCAAGACAGCAGTCAAATAGACCACAAATAAGACAACCGTATGTGGTGTTTTACACCAGCACCCGTCCTGAGCCCGCAAATCGCCTCAGCAGCGGGATACGCAAAGAAAGTTTTTGTGCAATGATAAACGATGGTAATGATCTGTCTCGTTTTACCCCAGGATTAATCTGAACTAGACAGAACGGTAAATTTTTAGCTCACATTTTTTCATAATCTGGCTATGGTGGAAAGTAAATTATACCTATAGATGTTAAAAAAGAATAAGTCTTGATTGATTTCGGAGAAGCACTGTTTCTCTGACACCCAAGACTGTTTGCTTGCTGTCGCCCTCAGTAAGGGTAAAATGTCTTTTTTTGGGAACAATTTCCGAAAAAGTTCCATGATCATTCAAACCATGTACTTTCCTACAGAAACCTCAGCAGCTTGCAGTTAAAGCCAATTTTGGAATAGCAGAGCGGCAAATATGGCACCAGCCTTCTTCTTAGCTTCAAAAAATCTTCGATGTTTTGTATTAACAGAACGACTTAATTCGCAGTTGACTTTTTTGCGTCAAACCCAGTCTGTTCTCCAAAAAGCAATAGATCAATTGGTTCGATGCAGACATAGGTAAGTGTTTCGAATTTTTGCAGGAAACACAAAGAAAATATATTTGTCAATAATTTTTTCTTCGTCTCTTGGATCGCGAGCGCAAGCAATCTTCCGTAGATTTTGAAAATTTGTAGTTGACGCAAGCAGGAAGAAAGAAAGTTATTGTAATCAAGACTTTAAAACAACTCCTACATGGATTATAAGCTACGAGCAGAAAAAACCAGGGATCCAGAATTTTACCGGGTTTTGCGTGGAATTTATTGTTTTTATGTAAAACAATCAGATTAAAATATCATGAATCTACTTTCCACCACAATCAGATTAAAACATAACATAACAAAATCTGTTCAATCTCTTCCAAAAAGTTATTTTAGTTCAAAATACAAAATTTCGATGCACTAAAAATTATTTGTTGGAATTAAAACAAATGTCGTTTGTAATTTAAAAAAACGGATTTATTACTTATACTTTGGAAACTCTCGCAGAATTTTGATGCTCTAAAAACAATTGTTGCTTGTAAAAGTAACAAAAAACCATTTCATTGCATAAAACTCTGGATTTTGTTGTTGCTAAGTATGTGAGAATGTGAAATTTCGTTGTTGCAAAAATAATTGTTGTTTTTAAAAATCAAAAAACCGTGTTATTACTAAAACTCTGGAAACTCACTTTATCTAAGCATTCAGAATTTCGTTGCTGTAAAAACAATTTAAAAGTAAAAAGAAACGTGTTTTGAAATAGAACTCTGGATTTTGCTGTTGCTAAGTAAGTCAGAATGCAGAATTTCGTTGTTGCAAAAATAATTGTTTTTAAAAATCAAAAAAACCGTGTTATTACTAAAACCCTGGAAACTCACTCTTACGTAAGCATTCAGAATTTTGATGCTGTAAAAACAATTTAAAAGCAACAAAAAAACGTGTTATGAAATAGAACTCTGAATTTCGTTGTTGCCAATTACGTGAGAATGCGGAATTTCGTTGTTGCAAAAATAATTGTTGTTTCTAAAAATCAAAAAAACCGTGTTATTACTAAAATTCGAGAAAGTTACCGGTTATCTTTGTATAACACTAAATAATGTTATTCTCATTTTGTCAGTTTGGTTGGTAGGAAATAAAAAGTTCTTTTCGAACTTCAAGAGTAGACCCTTTTTTGGTCTCCATTTGATTTTTGAAATGAATTTATTAAACAGTGTGCAATAAGTAAGAAAATTTTTCAGAGGAAAGAAATTACTTGATTAAATATAAGACTTTAGTGAAATGTTTCTAAACAGTTTTCCACCTGCGGCACATTTGAGGACTTTTTTAAAATTCGCGGCACACTTGGACCAAAGTTCTTGATTTTCGTTCCTAAAACTAGTGTACTCTAAAAAAAGTCTTTACTTTGAATCTGTCTCGAATTTCTTGTATTTCGTCCTCAAAAGTATTGTTCTCGAAAAAAAAGGTCACAGAGCAATGGACTAATGTCTTTCAAAAACTTTTGCCGCACACTTGAAAATCTCTACGGCACACAGATTGAGAAATACTGCTTTATACGTCATAAATCTATAAAAGTTGGAACCCCTGCTTTATTGTAATTCAATCGTATAAAACATATTGTTTTCATCCTATGTCTTCTGTTTGCAGAGCTCACATTTGAAAACTATAAACTTTTGACATAATATTTCCAAAAAAGTAAACTTATACATAAAGAATACACCGGATTTTTTGGAATGAGGAAAATTTCAACATAAAAACGGTCTATTATTTTAAATGCAAAGTGAAAAGCAATTATAAAAAGTCAGGTGCTGTTTAATTGTCTGAAGGCTTAAACATCAGGCCTAACATGTACAGTAGTTGTTTAATTTTTTCCCACACAAATGAATAGTTACAAGAATGTTCCATAAAAGATGCTCATTATAAGAATTAAATTTTGCCTTCTCGTTTGATATTCACGCTACCTTTGTTGTAGTCAAACAACAATTGTTTTGTGTAACAGAAAGTAAATGTGTAAGCTGTTTCCAAGCAATCGCAAAAGAAAATTTGATTTTACATACAATAAGTTCTTCATCGCCTCAGGCATGTCGACGTTAATAAAAGCGTGAAATTTCAATTTTACGTTTTGCTGCGATAGGAAGCAAAAATATAAACATTTGCTGAAAAACGTCTATTTTACCCGTTAACTCCTGCTCGAACCTACCTAAAAATAGTACCGTCTTATTCAGCAATTCAAATTAGGAAAAGTCAAGAAATTCCAGAATATTATCTAAAAAATGAATTACGAGTACAAACGTTTTTGCAAAGATTGGGCTTCAAAAGCCCGGCCGTTGAGGAGAATAGGGTTAACACAATGATGAAGAAAATTTATCACACTGTTTTGATATATTGATTGTTCAAATTTATTTATTTTTGCGCTTTTTTTTCGATTTTGTTTGAATTTGTATTTCGCTTCAAATTAAAATCACCTTCGTCGCATTTTTGTTTTGCCATTCGTATATTTGGGTATAAGTAATTTTTTCCATAGAGCTGTTATAAAAAAAACGCAGCAAGTTGATTCGACGTCCGGGACTTTCCCGCGAAGCTCAAAACAGCATCGATCGAGTCGAGAAAAAAAGCGAGATGCCAAATTAAATACGCACTGTAACTCAGATATCGAAAATTTAATTTCGCACTTAACGGGTTAATTATATCAGTGGTACTCAAACTTTTCTGCTCATCAACACCAATTCAAGTACAAAAATTTTATTGACCCCTTAATCCAGTACACACTCTTAACCAATATAATATGTACAACTAAAGTAAAGACCTTCTTTTTTTTGTTCTTCACTTTCATGTAACTATGTATTTTTTCATTGTACGTGAAAAAAGCAAGTGAAGACCAAAAAACAGTTTTTATTTTAATAACAAAATATTTTTATTTTAATAAAAAGGTACCGTTGTTTTGTCTCTATTAATGTAAATTCTCCGCTCCTGCTAAGGCAAGCGCATTATAATCGCATGTTCTGTTCTAACTCAGAAAATTATTCATTATTTTGTTACTAAACAGCTTTGTTTTTTTCAAATAAGAGTGTTTTAGTGCAAATAAACTGAAGTAAAACTTTTTTTATTTATTTTTCTCTTCAGTAGCATCTAGCTTTGATTTCTAATTAAATAAAGTGAAAATAAAAAATAAAAAATGTCGTCACCTGAATTGAACATGCTTTGAAAACCATTTTTGTAAGAAAAAAACAAAAACAATTGTTTGGCCTTTACTTAATTCTTTCTCCCTTTTTTTAGTTTTCGCTTTATTTTCTAAAATGCTTTTAAAATTGTAGCCCCCTCATCTTTTTTACAATAGCCCTCACGTTTTCTGAAACCATTACTCGGGTAGTTCTTGGAAATTGCGCTTTATAAATGCGACCTATAAAACATGTAATTTCTTGAATACGGCTTTGAAACGTCGCTTGCCCACAACTGAATTAAGTAATACAGTTCTATTGAAAAAGTTTATAGCTTCTACTAACTCAATACAACTAGGGTAAAATGCATTTTTTTAAATTCTTTTTGTGATTGCGAAAATCATGTTTGACTCTTATTGCCTTCTTTAAGCTTTGAAAGCTTTTAAAAAAACTGAAACTTTGAAAAATTGCTTTTACTTAAAAAAATAAACTTTAAAAAAGTAAAAATTTCTTTTAAAATATGGCGACTTCTGTATAATGATTTAGGCTATATATAGGCTAGCTAGAAATTAAAACGCATTGTGCCTATCAAGTGAAAATTTCATATAAAAAAAATTAGAAAATTTTTACCCGATCGCTGTCTTGATTTTCGATTTGAAACAATTAAGTCAAAGCTTGTTAAATTCACTGGCTTTAAAGTTTATTGATCGTTTTTTTAATTTTATTTGATTAAATATTTGCAACAATATCTAACATGAGCAGATTAAGTGTTTAAAACATCAGTCATATTTTGTGCAGGTTTTGTTTTGGCCGCTTTTTGCTACGACTCATTTAAACCCTGTTCTATTTGATTCAAACTATGTAAATTTCTGTGTATTGGTTCCTTGAAAATGTTGTTGTCTTAACATAAATAATCATTTAATTTCTAAATATTATATTTTTATTTATTTGATTTCATTCAAACTGATTTTACTATTATTACCGTAGGCTAATGTCAAGAATAACCGCACGCTATTTTCACTAGATTGATACAAAACAAATGGCAAAAAATACATTTAGATAAAATATACAAAAAAGAAGGTAGTAATATATAAAAAATAACTTGAGATAAAAAAACTTGCATGAATTTCATTAAAGACAAAAAGTGATGATAAAAAATTTAGATTTTATCAATTTGTTATGAACTATTAGAATAAGTCCTTAGCGCAAAAATGTCCAACTGTGACTTTTATCTTCTGCCAGATTTTGAATTGACGATTCCACACTCTGACTACTGTGCTTGCGGCTGCATTTTCAATGCAAGGGGTTTGACTGTGGCCAATGCATTTACTGCAGATCGTTCGAGCTTGCGGCCAATTGATGATGTCCAACCTGCAATGAACAAAATAATTAGTGAAAACAGAAATGAAAAATAATTAATTGTATAGGTTTTGATCTTATCAATTTCATTTTGCTGAATTTGAGCGAATGTTTATAAAAATTGTACTGTATTATATTAATAATAAACATAATATTTAAGCCCTTTTAAACTTTTTATTTATTTACAGTATATGATAAGTTAAATGCTGGTAAAAACTAATCATTGGTTCAAAAAATCACACTTATTCAGCAAGATCAACAATAAAGGCCCGTTTCCACTACGAGCGTGGAAAAGAGCATTCTTTGTTTGTTTTATTGATTTTTTTTTGCGCTCGCTTCAATTTTAACCGCTCGTTTCAATCGAAGATCAATAAAAGTAACATAAAATGCTCTTTTCCATGCTCGTAGTGGAAATGGGCCTTAAGAGGCAAAAAACATGTTTTGTTTTGAAAATTAAAAAAAAGCTTACAAAATTGCAAAGGTTAAACTTACATTGAGTTTCGTTCAGTGACAAAATCTTTACAATCGTACGTCTTGTACTGAACCAGTGTTCTCAAGCATTTGTTGTTTATAAAATGTTGAGTGATTTCACCAGTAGGACAATTTGACCGTTTCTTAATTCTATGAATAAATCGGAATGCCACTGGAGAATGCTCATTAATGATTTTGAAATAAAAAAAGAACATAAGTTAACATCGAATCCAGTTAGATTTTTATCGGGTTTTATTTTCAGTTTAAGTATTTTATATCAGTCAAAAACTACAGTAATTTACAGTTTGTGCAACATAAATTGATAATAAAATTGTTGTTTTCGTAAAAAAACTTACTTGTTTTGTTGAAGTTTGTTTATTGCATTTTGATTATCGATGTTGAATGCGACTTTTGCTGCATTGCAAATTTTATAAAGAGTAACTGTCAAAGTAACAAAAAACAAAACTTTGTTGAAGTACATGTTTTAACTAAAAGTATATTTTAACTTATTATGTTACAATACGAGGATATGCTTATTTCTTTGACAAAATGAAACACCGACTTTATATTTATAGGAATTTACTTTTTTTTTTTGCTCAGCGAACAAAAAAACGCCTAGATTTACGAATTGAACGTTTGAGAAAAGAATCTTGTTATATTAAGAAATTTTGCAAAACAAAATCCACGTTTAGGTAAAAATAGCTTCTCTTGTTTTCGTGTAGAAATATTTTACAGAATTCTTAGTTATCAACCTCTGCATTATTTTAAAAGTTATTCATGAAAATAACGTTAATATAGTTTTAATTATTGGGCAATTAATAATTCACGATTTTCACCGTAGTTTCTGTTATTAGGTTGTGAATGATAATTCTACGAGTGCAGCAGACCTGTCCGACCTTTAAGCTATTGTCACGCTTCATTCTAATCTTAATTTTATAAACCTAAAAGTTGATTTTCAACTTTTTGCAGTAATTTTTTAGGTTTTCAATTATGACGTCATCTTTTTCACTGTTACGTAGTGATAGCGTAATCGGGACGCCATCCCCTACTTAATTTATTTTGTCTGCAAGTCGATTTTAAAAGTAATTGCAAAGAATTGTTTTACTGTTTTATTTAAAGCACGTTGATTGACTGAAGTTCTAAGCTATTTGTGAAGAGCAATGTGGCAACGATGACGTCATCTTTTTCTACAGTACAATCTAATATTAACAGGTAGATTCAATTTATAGGTTACATAACAAGTTTTGTACTTGATCAGATGATTGTATTTGTGACTTTATAAAATACTTTATTCGACAGCAAAACCTATGTAACAGTTTATACAAAAGCTCTTGTTAGTGGTTTATATATTAATACTTACAGTTCGCTTTTCATTTATTCTCGTTGAGTAGTCAAGTTAAGTTGTTGAAAAGTATTTGTGTTTTGGTTGACTGATTGACATTACGTAAGTGTTTGAATAGTCAAAGGTCAGCTTAACGCCTTGGAAGTAAATTCTATGGTGAGCTAGAATTGTTTGAACGAATTGTTAAGTTTAATATCAGCCTATATATAGGGTGCTAATTCACACTTAAAGTTAGTCAGTACGAAATTGTTGAGTGATTATACGCAGTTGTTCGCGCTGTGAATTGCTTTGCAGTTTTGGGAGGCTTGAGAATCAAGTTTTGCGAGAGTTGATTGAGTTTATTAATTTTGTGAACAATACGTATATTCTTTACAATGAAAAACTGTAGTTTTTTTACTATCTGTTGAGAAAGGTTTTACAGAGAATTCATCGTACTTAGCTAGAACTTACTGTATTAAAAACTTCTGTCTCGCGTCAAACTATTTCTAAAGCCGGTATAAAAAAAAATAACTAACACAACTTTACTTCAGCGCAGGTATTTGGGTTAGTTAGTTCAACTGGTCTTTTTGGATTTCCGAATAAAGTTGTGACATCTATCGAAAGTCAAAATTTTGTTTAAAAGCTTGTCGCGGGCCGTAGTCGGTGCACTAATTAAAGTGAAGACAGAAAAAAGAATCAAAAATTTTTTTTTGCTTTATTCTAAAAAAATTCAAAGTAAAGTTTGCAAATGCACGTTGAGTAGCCCTGATCTACTATATAAAAACCAAAATGCAATAATTTTGTTCATTGATTTTCGTGTCTTTGGTTATCAAAAAAATTGATTTCTGTATTGCTTTGGAAAAATACGTCAATATAGCACAACTTTACATTCATATTGGACATTTTTTTATATAGTAAATAAAAGATGAAATAATAATTTTAAAAAATTTTTGGTAATAAATTAAATATAAAAAATGTTTAAATTTAAAAAAATTTTTATACTTTAAAACTCTTAGACATAGTTCCAAACAATTCCAATAGTTTACGGAGAGTAGTCGAATTTTCTTGCCTCCAACCAATTGTGATAAAAAAATTTTTCCGGCTATATGCCAGAAGGACAGATATGAATTGTCCTTTTGCCAACGAATGTATATAAACAACATTAGGAATATTTGAAATCGTTCTGTGGGACAGAAAAATCACTTCGCTATGGAGACGGAGTTCGGCCAACGTTGGTCAATAATTTAGCTAAAAGTCTATTGCGACGTAATTGCTGAAAATTTTTTCTTACAAATACGTTTAAAATTTAAAACTTTAAGAATAATCCATTGAAAGACTTTGCTACTTGAAATGTATTTTTGTATTATTATTAGTTTTTTGGGTCTACAACCTATTTTACCGTTTCGAGATTTTTAAAATATAACAATAAGTGTTTTTCAAAAATAGAGTAGGTTTTCCATATCTTATTACAAATAAGGGTTTTTGTTGTATAAAACAAATTCTCTACAATTGAGAAAGACATTTTTATAACTTGTAGTTCTAGAAGTAAGCTATATTTTTGTCTTGATACTAGTCTTTACTGATGTCTTAATTAAAGTTGAAAATTTAACAATTTCTTGCTAAGAATTTGCATTTGTCAATTCTCCTATTTTTTAAAACCTTATGTGACTTAAGTGACATGACTTATGTGATTTCGGAATCATAAAGTTACCAATGATTAATAACACATGTCAATAGTGACTGCGGCATCCGGGCTACTCGGGCTCATCTCAACCCAAGCAGCCAGAGTGAATGATTAATAGTTTATAGTTTTAACCGCCATATATTTTAATTTATTACAAAAAATTTAGCTACTATCTTTAGCCTACAGTAAAAATCTACTGTGTAGTTGTAGTGTATTTGTAACTTGTTGCATCAGTATTAAACACGAGCTTGAGTAGCGACAAAGTTCTTGGAGCCGCCCCTGGCACATATATCCATGTTTTAAAAAAGTTAATTTTATTTTTGATTGGTTTCGTTTCTTCACATCTTTTTAGAAACCTTTAAATGAATGAAATAATTCATTTTATACGAAAAATTTTTTAGAAAAACCGAAAAAGTTTATCAAGGCAAAATAAATTTGAAATTAAAAAGAACTTTTTTAAATTTTAAACTGCTAAAACCAATTGTAACGTTCATTGTAGGCAAAAAAAGAAGATGTTAAATTAAAACTGTCTTTTTTGTTCTAATTAAATTGTATAGATTTATTTAAGTTTTAATTGTTAGAAAAATTTGTAGCAAGTATTATGAGCTTAACTATGAATCGGTTTCATACTACCCGAATTTCTGAAAATTGATTAACTGCATTTTATGATGATGATGGTTATATTATTGGCGCTCATCATTAATAAGAACTAGAACGAAACTATTCTAGTTTGAATTATGCGATATCTTTTCATATCTCGTACAAGCACTTTTTCATTATTATTGTGTTTTCACTTTTTCACGATTACATGAGTTTAAGTGAAACTATATAATCGTCTTTTTATTAGTTTCAGCCTGAAAACCATTTCAGAAATATTTTTACTTTTTAAATTAATTTCGAAAAGTTTTTAAATTTCTGTCCGTTTTTATTTTTGTGTTTGTGATCTAAAAAATTCAAATTAAATTAGTTTTTCTGGGTCAAATTTATACTACAAAATCAATTACTATTTTTTGTTTAAAAATGTTCTTATCTCATTTATTTTTTTGAAAATTTTCAACAAATTTAGAAAAAGTTAAAAAATGAAGTAGATACGTAACTGTTTATAAAAAAATTTAATAGCAGTTTGTTCATTTTTAAGCATATTGTCTGCTGTTATTGAAGTTCGTTTATTCATTCATTTAGTTTTTATTGGTAGTTAAATTATTACATTTCCGAATTAGCTTTGACAACGTGATTGCGAATAAGCAATAAACAATATACTTTAATTCAGACACAAGGTCAATTGTGTATGGTTGTTCTACCTCTAAAATAATGTAGCTAAGTTGATAAAAAAAATGATTAAGATAAAGTTAAAAAAATAATAAAATGCAAAAATATTTATATCGTTTATCAGCGAAAAACAAGTAAAAATAAATTAACAATTAAATGTACACCTCAGAATCATATGAAGTGAAAGTTCCAAAATCATGGGCGAAAGGAACTAAAAAACTCCGCGACCAAAGGGTCAAGACAAAAAAGGATTCAGATAGACAAAAATATCCATCAAAAGAAATCCTGCCACCGGTCAAAACACCATTTCAAATGCTATACGGGCAAAAAAAGCATTTAAATTTAAACTATAAAAGACAATAAAAAATTGTGTCCATCTCAAAAAATTAATTTAAGTTTCATCACGATCAACAATGTTTTATTAATTTACAGGCCTAATTTTCTTTTGAATTGTGTTGAGCCTGTAGTACTTTTGTTTCCAAACATATTATTTGAAGATTCCTATGAAAAAAGAACAACAACCAGCAAAATTTTTTCTCTAATATTCGTTAAATCTAATTAAGCCGTTAAAATAATAAATTAAAAAATTTTTCTTGTATAAGACACATTAAAAAACACAATTTTGGCAAGGAATAAATTTTCTTCAACCATGTTGTAGCGATACTAAGCAGCACAACTAAATTCATAAAACTTTTATTTTTAAACGTTTTCGGGTTCTTAAGCCCTTTTCAAGAAAAACTTAAACTTAAATAAAATTAACAATTTTCTTCTTCTTCTTTCGGCTTCTCCCTACTCGGGGTCGCCACGACGCGACAGTAATCTCCATTTCACTCGGTCAACTTCGTCTCCTTCCCTAGCTCCAACCCTTTCCATGTCTTCTCTCACCAAATCCATCCACCTTTTCCTTGGCCTTTCTCTTTTCCTTCTGCCTGGCACCGCCATCTCCATCATCGTTTTCCCACGTAGTCTTCTTCTCTCCTTTTTACATGTCCATACCAACGTAGCCTCGCATTTTGAAGTTTGTCTCCCAGCTTTGCAATTTTCGCAGTCCCTCTCACGTATTCGTTTCTTATCTTGTCCTTTCTTGTCACTCCCAGTGCCCATCTTACCATTTTCAACTCTGCAACTTCCATTTTTCCCATTTGTCTTTCAGTCACTGCCACCGTTTCCATTCCATAAAGCATGGTTGGTCTAACAACACTCTTGTACATTTTACCCTTAACCTTTGCTGATAACTTCCTGTCACACAGAACTCCAGATACCTTCCTCCAACTCATCCATCCTGCTTGGATCCTTCTCCTTACTTCTTCTTCACATCTTCCATCATTACTAACTGTTGACCCCAGGTATTTGAAGTTTTTGGCTTTTTTTACCTTTTTTTCTTGCAACTTCAACTCTTTTCCATCATCCACACCCCCAACCCTCAAATATTCTGTCTTGCTCCGGCTCACTTTCAGGCCTCTTCTCTCCAGTGCATTTCTCCAAATCTCCAGATCCTCCTCTAGCTCCCTATGATTTTGTCTACACAGAACTAAAATCCTCCATCTGCAAACAGCATATCCCATGGTGCGTCCTTCCTGATGTCCTCCGTCAGCCTGTCTATAATGATGGCAAAAAGAAATGGGCTGAGTGCTAAACCTTGGTGGAGTCCAACACCTACCTTGAATTCTTCAGTCAACCCTGCTGTACTTCTCACAGTTGTTGTTGCTCCGTCGTACATATCCTGGATAATCCTTATGTAGAAATCTAATGTTTCAGCTAACCGCAAGCATTCCCACAGTTCCTCTCTGAATACCCTGTCGTATGCTTTCTCCAGGTCAATAAAGGCACAGTGCACTGCCTTCTGCCCTTCAGTCCACTTTTCCAACAGCATCCTTAGACAAAAGATTGCATCGGTGGTACTCCTTCCTGGCATGAACCCAAATTGTTGCTCAGCAATTGTCACCTCCTTCCTTATCCTTGCTTCTATTATCCTCTCCCACAAATTCAAAGTGTGGCTCATCAACTTGATCCCCCGGTAGTTTCCACATTCTTTAATGTCTCCTTTACCTTTGTACAAAGGTACAAGCACGCTCCTCCTCCATTCATCTGGCATCTTCTCTCCTCGCAAGAGTCTGTTGAAAAACTTCACTAAAAACTCCACACTTTTATTGCCTAGAGCAATCCATGCTTCCACTGGTACGTCATCAGGTCCTTGAGCCTTTCCCTTCTTCATCTTCCTCAACTCAGTTCTGACTTCTTCTCCAGAGATATCTTCCACGTCCCTTTCTCTCCCTTCTGTTCTCGTTTCTCTTCTTTCTCTAGGATTTTCATGGTTGAGTAAGTTGTCGAAATACTCCTTCCATCTCTGTTTCACTTTCTCTTCTTCCATCAGAATCTCCCCAGTTTTACTCTTTATTACTCTTACTTGTTGAACATCCTTGCTTTGTCTATTTCTCTGCTTTGCTTTTTTGAACACCTCATTTTCGCCCTCCTTTGTTTCCAGTTTTGTTACTCCTTTGTCCTGATATGCCTTGTTTCTTGCCTTTGCCACTTCTCTCTTGGCTTGCTTTCTTGCAGTTTTATAGGCCAACTTGCTTGCATCATCTCTGATGGTATCCCATGCCTTTTTAGCCTTTTTTTTATCCTTGAGCTTCTCTTGTACTTCCTGGTTCCACCACCACGTTTCCCGTCTACCTGCTGTGCTAACTTTTCCTGATGTTTCACCCAGTTCCTTTCTGGCAATGCTCCGTATCATTTCAACTATTTTTTGCCAGTCTTCCTGTCCACTAAGTATTCCGCTTTCAATCACATCCATTTTGAATTTATTGTTCACTTTCGAGTCCTTTAATTTCCACTATTTTATTTTCTTCACTAATTTTGGTGCTTTCCTCCACTTTGTCCAGATGATTATCGCACTGACCACTATTCTGTGCTGTTTTGCTACACTTTCACCGACAACAACTTTTGTATCCACCACCTCCTTAATTCTTCGTCTTCTCACCATAATATAATCCACCTGCGAACTGCGTCCGCCACTGCTGTAGGTGACTCTATGTGCCGGATTCTTTACAAAATATGTGTTGGTGATCGCTAGTTCCCTTCTCTTAGCAAAATCCACCACTGCTTGTCCTTCATTATTTATTTTTCCTAATCCGTGTCTGCCCATGCATTCTTCATCACCATTATTCCCTTCTCCTACGTGCCCATTCAAGTCTGCTCCCACCACAATTCTTTCATTCCTTGGTATCTTTTCCACGGTCTCATCTAGGTCCAGCCAGAATGTTTCCTTTTCTTTACGCATGCACCCCACCTATGGCACATATGCACTGATGACATTCAACATAACACCATCAAGCTCCATCTTCAAGCATATTATCCTGTCTGTTACCCTCCATAATTCCACTACCCTGTCCACATGCTCCTTTTTCAATATGATTCCTACACCATTCTTTTTGTTTCCACTTCCACAGTACCACATTTTATATCCACCACCTATGCATCTTGCTCTCTCCCCCTTCCAGCGAGTTTCCTGCACACACAGTATGTCCACCCCTCTTCGTTCCATAAGATCCGCCACTTCTCTTCCTTTACCAGTCATGGTTTCAACATTTAATGTAGCAACCCTTCGCTTGATCTTCTTAGCTTTCTTCCTCTCTTCATTTCTCTCCTTCCTTCTTCTCCACTGCTTTCCACCTCTTCTTTGCGTCCAAGTAGCATGTCCACCAGTAACCCTTGGTGCCCAGTCACTGGTAACGGTCGTTGTTTTCCCGGGCCTCGACCGATCCGGTATGAAGTTAGATTTTACAACGCGCATTGAAAAATATTTGGCTGTGTTTTACGCCGGATGCCCTTCCTGTCGCAACCCTCTCCATTTATCCGGGCTTGGGACCGGCACCAAGGCTTCTCTGATTTGAACAACCTTAGAGGCTGGGTTAAAATTAACATGGTTAAAATTAAATGAAATTAACAATAATGCGTCAAAACAAAGAAAATTAATTATTTATGTATGAAGGATTTACATTGTGACGAATAAGTTAAAGCAAATAGAATTATAAAGCCAATTTTTAGTTCCATCAAATTATTTAAAAGTGAAAGTAAATTTAAAATTTATAAGAAAAGAAATCAAAAAAAAATTTAAAATAAAATTAAAAAACATTTAATAAAAATGAAGAACCGTTTGCATAAAGTTGTCGATTTAAACCAGGATTACGCCTTTGAATAAATAATGCTTCGTGTATTTTTGTGTGAAATTCCGACTTAGACTTTTTAATTATTTTAAAGGAGTTTAAATTTAATTTGACAGAGGAACAAACATTACAACACATTATATGATGTTTTATTGCACTTGATACTTGAGAGTTGAAGTCCAAATGCTCATTAGCTCAAATGTCGGGTTGACATACCGATGTATGTCAAGTTCGGGTCACACGAACATGTAAATTCATAAATGACATTTGAGCAAAGACCCAAAGGAGTTGTGGACTTCAACTAAAAATAGTTTCCAATTTTAAATGTTTTATAGACAGGTCAAACTTTTACGTTAAATTTCGATTTGAAAATTTTTGATAGGCGATTTAAAAAACGTCTCGAGTCAATATCAAAGTACGGAATTATAAGATAATAAGTACGGCAATCAGTAGAACGATCAACGGTTATGTTGGACATAAATTTGTTTAAAACTTTATTAAAAAACCAGCAAGGATAACCATTTAAACAAAACATTTTTCTTAGGTTGTTGATTTCTCGATTGAATAACATTTTTGAGGAACATATTAATTTCGCACGGTGAAGCAAACATAAAATTAAACCAGATTTCCATTTTTGTGGGCAAAAGGCGTTAAAATTAAGTAAAATTCCAGTGTTGGTTGGTTTTCCCCATGTATACGTGTCTAAACTATTGCAATTTATTTCTATTTTAACATCTAGAAAACAAATAAAGTCTAAAGAATGCTCGAGAGTAAATTTTATGTTTTTGTGTTGACTATTAAGAACATTAAGAAAGGACAAACAAGCATTGTTATTTTCAAAAACAGCAAAAACATTATCAACATAACGTAAATACAATTTCGGAGAATGTTGGTTTTTATTTTTAAGAATACGGTTTTCCAAATTGGCGAGAAAGAAATTTGCAATTGTCGGTCCAAGTGGTGATCCCATGGTAACACCATCAATCTGTTTGTATAATATGTCCTTGTATAAAAATTGTCCTTGTATAGCTAACCGAAGTAATTTAATGAATATTTCTTTCTTCATTAATGGTTGATTTGAGTTTTTTTTGGAAAAAACTCAAATCAGAAGCCAGAAATTTGTATTTTTCCACTGTCAAAAAAAAAACAGAAATATTATAATTTAAAATTTAGCAATTGTAAAAAAGACATTAAAAACACTTGGAAATTAATTAACCCAAGGCTCTAATCTAGGACCACGTCTTCTTTTAATATATGTAAATGATTTCGAAAATTATCTGAATGATAACGATTCTTTGATGTTTGCTGATGATACAAGCATTTTTTTACAAAGTAAAGACATCAAAAAGCTTTTTGATGCTGGTAATAAAGAACTTCAACTTGTTGACCAGTGGTTGATTGCAGATAGATTATCAATTAATATCTCTAAAACTAAAAACGTTTTCTTTAGGACTGTACAATCCGAATTAACAACAAAAATGCAAGTTCTCGTATTGCGACAAAAAAAATTGAACAAGTTGAATGTATAAAATTTATTGGTGTTTATATACAAGAGCACTTATCGTAATCAAAACGCATAAATCACTTAATATCCAAACTATTAATAGCGTTCATGGAGCTATTATTAAAGTGAAGCCACTGTTAAACAAAAAATCTCTTCTCCTACTCTATCACTCTTTTAAAACAGTCAACTTTCTTATTGCATTTTAAATTATTGTTATTGCAATAAATCCTTGGTTAAAAGATTACAACGACTGTGTTATAAATTTGTTAAATTAGTTTTAAGTTTTAACAGTAACTCAACTGTTCGTAATATTATGAAAATAAATTGTTGACAATAGATCAACTCTTAACTAAAGAACTAATTGTGTTTATGTTTAAGCAAAAAAATGGTAAAAACCCAATTGCATTTTAAAATATTTTTACTAAAAACGAATCTAAATACAATACCAGAAACAAATCTTTCTTTATTCCAAAGAAATGTTTTAGCACAGTATGTCAGCAAGCTATTTTACACCGTATTTCAGCTTATTGGAATTGCATTCCTTTCGACTTAAAAAGTAAGAAACAAAGTGTTCGATCTTTTACTCTTTAGGTTTATAAATATCTTTTAAGTAATGGGAATAATGTATTTAATTGTAGTGTAGCATTCCCAAACACAATACTCCCCTATATATTTTTGATTACAGGTTTCTCAAAAAAGGCAATGGAAACGGTATAAAGCTTTCTCACTCAATCTTTGGGAGAAAAGCTCAAACGATCTAGATATCCAGTCTGTTCACAAAGATATAAAGAACTCTTTTCTTAAATTTTGTTTGTCTGCATAATTTCAAATCAATCACTCGATCAAATTGATTCTTTTTCACCCTTATCTTCGCTCTTTAATTAAAATTTCTTTTTGGCATTGGTCTACTGTTTCATTTTAGCAATTAATTTTTTATTTTTTAGAATTGCAATGTAAATTTTTAGCAGTTATTAAATGCTATTTGACTTTGTTAAATTTTTTTATTGTGCTATTATGCTGGTCGGTAAAAATTTTTTTTTTTTTTTATGAATTCTGTTGTAAAAGTTTTTTATATTCTTTTTTTTTCATGAATTCTGTTGTAAAAGTTTGTTTTTATTTTTATTACTTTTTCTATTATTTTTTTTTATTTATAATTGTTATGTTATTCACATATGTTTCTTTTTTAACTCCATCAACTTCGATTAGCATAATAGTTTTTTTTATGTTATATTATCTTTTATATCATTAATATTTGCTTATTGTTTGATTTATCATTCCCTAATTTTTTTGTATATGCTCTTTGCATAATTCACAATTCCATTAATGTATAGTCACCAGATGCATTCAGAAAAGGTTTCCGGACCTGGTAAGGTTTCTTTTTATGGTTGGTTTTTCTTTACTCACCTTGCTCAGTTGAGCTAAATTCTCATCTTGGCTAGCTGTGCCACCCATCATTATTACGCAGACCAATCATGCACAGGTCATTCAAATTTTCGATTTGTTTCATGATATTATTATTACATATTCTTTTTTCTTTCTCATTTCTTATATTTTTATTTCAGATAAAAATGAATTCAGGAAATTCAAGCACATGTCTTTCTAAAGAACAATCATCAACATTGGTTCTCTTATCAATTCTCAATCAGGCTACAATTTTCAAAACATTTTCAATCTCTATCAAGAAAGAGTGTATGCTACGTAAGAAAATTGGAATCAATTGATATAACAAATTCAAACCGTTGAATGGACAATCAACCTTATTTTTTTTAACTGATTATTCAAATCAATTTACACAGTTGGCATGTTCTATTCTTTTCTAAACTTTATACTTCTTTATTCTCTCTTCAAAATGTATATATATATATATATATATATATAAGTATATTTTGTTTTATTTTTATGTTTGTATTTGCAGTGCATCCAGAAAAGGTTTCCGGACCTGGTGAGGTTTCTTTTCGGGAGGTTTTCTTTACTCACCATGCTCAATTGAGCTAAATTCATAGTTAGCAATATAGGGCGGTTGTGCCTCCCAATGATTTACATAACCGTTCCTGCACTGTACATTTTTTTTCATTTTCTTTTTGTGTCTTTTTTGTCTTTTTAAATAATAATATTTAGTTTGAATTAGGTAACGCGGCCGTGCTTCTTACTTTTTCTCTTTCTTACCCCCTCTCTATACTTTCTGCATGTTTAACGTTCGTCGTTATGTCGCGTTTCCTTTTCATGCTTTGCTTAATGTACATTACATATACTTAAATATTGTTACTAAGCGTGAATAAAATATCATCATCATTATTATCATTTTTATCTCATTAAGGGGGTTGCGGCCATGCTTTCTACTGTTTTGTACTTTCGCTTTCTGATTGTCTTATGCATGTTTTAACGTCTGACGTTGTGCTGCTTCTTCCTTTTCTTGATCTCTTTAATATTTATAATTTTTTCGTTATACTGTTTAATAATGATCGAGAATAAACAAACTTTTCTTTTCTTCTTGTATAGCAAGATGTAATCGACTTAGAGTGACCTGATTATTGCTTCCTCTTGTAAGTTTGTACAATTTAACTTTGCAGTTGAGCAATCTGGTTCATCCGAAAATTTACCTTGAGATGACTTTGCCAAAACACAACAAGAATAACTCAGCTAAATAAGCATCAAATTCGCTTCCTTCTGCTCGTAAGAGATAGCGTATATCTTCTTATGAGCCTGTTAGGATTAGAAGGTTTGGTTTTAAAACTAACCCTAACACAATATTACAAGCAAAACTTATTTAAATAGAATCTATTAATTGATTATAAAAACACGTCTCTGTCCCAGAGCAGCAGTGTAACGTTCTTTATAATTTTGTTGCCTGTCACTCCTAAAATGGTATACAATCACGTCAGTATAGCTAGAATCGCCGAATCATCGACCGTGGAACACAGAAACACTGTTGCAAAATTTCACACGATAAACATTATGGGAAGCGGAGTACGATTGATAAAATAAAAGCATAGGCTCGAACATAAGGCAAACACGCTGCAAACACGCATTCAGCATACAAGAATCACGACAAGCATTTATCGGCAAAACAGTTTTTTGAGAAAACGTTAATCAAAAAATTTTTTAACTAATTGTCTTCTTTTAAATAGTATCACTCTGATTCTTCATTTATCAAGCACTCCACGGAAGATCTCAACCATTTTTTTTTTCTGCGGTTAATTGATATTTACCTGATTATTGCTTTCTGCATTAAATAGAGCCGAAGTTATCGGGAAGCAACGTGACAGTATTTACAGATTTTTTGTAAAGTGCCCATTTTATAAACATTATACAGATATATTTTCTAATTGCACTTCTGTTTCTTCTCTCTTGTCGGTCAAACCTTTTGACCAATCGAAAAATTGAAATCATGAAGCATTCAATATTCAGCTTTATTCCTATAAATGTTAAAAAAATAGCATTAATCTCATTGCTTCAAATCGCTTGATTCTTTGGTGAAAAAAAAACTAATGATAAAAAAACTTTAAGGCTACTAAGTTTTCAATATTTGTTTTAGACTGCAGTTTTCAGTCAGCAAAAACAGCTGAAAAGTGTTTTTAAGCAGTTATTAGACATTGGTAAGACCTCGCCATAATCGTAAAGCCTTGTTTGGCGTTTCCTGAATTCGCTCGGTCTTGCATTTAACCTCACTTAAAGCTTTCTCTCGCCTTAAATTGAAATTTGTTTCAAAAATAAACTGAATTGGCTTTCTTTCTTAATCATAAGTGTCATAGAATTTACTATAACATTTTGAAATTGGAAAGCTTATAAAAACATTCTATTTTATTAATGGGAAACCTTTTTAATATTTGAAGCCACATTTAAATTATGCAGTAGAAAGGAGGCCGCATAAGTTGAAATACTTAAGAATATAGCGTCAACACTTTGAATCCGTCTTGGTTTTCTTGATTTTCTTCCGTAAAAAAAGGTGATCTCCAAAAAAACGTCCTTACTTTGAATTTGTCCCCAATTTTTTGATTTTTTACCTAAAAATTAGTGATCGCTAAAAAAAGAGAAATTTTATTTATTTATTTTTATCTCTATATTTATCCTCCTGACTCGCAGGAAAGCGACGGAGGTGCTAATACATAGGGTAGGCAATTATTCCGACCTGCTTCCGGAGATGCCAAGACATTGCAGTCCGCTTGAAATTTTAATAGAGATATGACTTTAATTTGGAACTGTTTGCCAAGACCACCAAGCAGGGGAAATTGCCGTCAAGTGTCTTTCCCAAGGACACAGCAGAATGGCGCGAGTAGGTTTCGAACCGAGATCGTGTCGATCACGAACCCGGCGCTCTAACAATTCGACCACGCTGCCGACTAAGTCTCCTATTATTACGTGTAGTCTTTGATTACATAATTCTATTACTTTTTAAATTGCCTTGGAACCCGCAGGTTCCCCAACTATGCTCTATTTCATTGGCAAGTGTTGCAAACCAAAATGCAACACACGTATGTAAAAAACGTAGCCGAATTTTTGTTCAAAACGGTGTAGTTTTAGTCGCTGTTTTATTACCGAAAAACAATCTCTGCTTTTTCGTTTTTTATATTATATTTAAATAGTTACAGGCATGAAAAAGGTTATTGAAAGTTGTAGATTTTTTATACTTTTTTACTTTCTACTATGATACTTAAACCCTAAAAAATAGATAAATAAATTTGATCTAAATTTATTATTGTACAGTAAGATTTTTTAGTAGACTATGTATGTATACATACCGAAAGTGGAAAAGCGTTTCAATAAAATAAATATTTAAATTGTTCGTGCTTTTAATATTTTATTGCGTAATTTTTAAATCACGTAGTCTAATTTTTCATGAGTTTCAGTATAAAAATACACTTTCTTCATCAAATTTAACCCAACACGTGGGAAAACTTAATAAAAGTTTTTTTAATCTATTAATTTTCAAAGTAGATTTTGATTTGCTTGAAAAGCACTACATTTAATATAACTAGCAAAAAAACAGAATAAAATATTTAAAATGAATCATGCGAAAAAAAGTAAAAAAAATCTGTCTTGTTAATTTTTTACCGATATATATGGCAAGTGTTATACATATACATACAAACGCGAGATGCATTTAAAACCCTGTTTTCAAAATAACAAAATCCTTTTCTAAACCTGTTGAAACGTTTATTTCTTCAGACGTTTTAGTGCAAAGCAAAAAAGAAAAAAAGCGTTTTCATATATTGTACATATTATGCAACAAATTCAAAAATGACAAAAATATAACTAAAATTTAAAGTAATATAAATAAATAATAAATTTTTTGTTTTTTCGTTGCAGAATCAATAATCTTTCTCCCGTTGCACTCCAGTTTATTCATGAAATTAAGAAACGATCAACCTGTATATCTTATCCCCGGAAAATCAATCAAACCTTTTTTAAAAAATGTTTGACAAAGCTAGCTCAGCGCAAGAAATACGAATGTAAAAATTTTGTCAATGGTCATACTCAAAAGTAAGTTTAGATTTTTATTGATTTTGTAAATTACAATAATTCCTAAAAATATAAATTCAAAATTAGTTTAACAATTGCTTAGTAATCGATAACGAATCATTTTAAAATTTACAGTCAGATAGAACGATTTTACTCAGGCAACGCAATAGGTATGGAAAGAGGTATTTGCTTTTATTGCTTTTCGATCATTCAAATAGATTTATTTTTACACTGAACATGTATGTGATGGCAACAAAAGCAACTACCTTGCCATAATTGCTTCACAGTAACATAACTGCTATCCAGTTGCGTATGATGATTGTCTTCCACATCCTTTCTTTTGATGCTCTTTTTTGTTACGTGCCTTCTCCTTTTTTTGTTCCTTATAAAATATTTTGTAAAGCAGTGCGTATTAAACACCACTCAGACTTAAGCATTTTTTTAAAAAAATCAACCTTCAAAAAGGTATAATCTTTTATTGGTTCATCTTCTTTTAAGTATGCCTTATTCAGAGATCGCAAACCTTTTTCATAGAACAAGTCAAAAAATGTGTGTTTAATCAAGAATACCATTAAGTGGTAATTGGCTAAAATGAGAATGAAAAAGGTCTAGAAATTTTATATTCTGCACCTTCTCAATGAGTAAATTTTTCTTATGGTGAGCTGATCACAAACGCTTTTTTCATCTTCATTATCTAACATAAATCAAAAAAAATCTTTAACGTTAATCACGGTACAAAATGCATATGACGTGTTACAGATTTTTAATTGTTTTTTGTAATATGGTACCAAAAACAATTATAATTTAATACTGCAATAATAGTTTTTCGTAACACGGTACGAAAAACAGTTATTACAATATTAAATTATTATCATTTTTTTATTAAATTTAGCTAGTAATCGTAGAAGATAAAGCTATGCTTTATAAAAAGCAATGAGTAAATATTTGTATTAAGCTATCTTTATTTTTTCCTTGTAATTGAATAAAGAAAAGTGTCGAACATATTAACAAAACTTAAACAAAATTCATTATGTCATGCAACTTGACTGCAATAAGATTGAAGATTCAAAAAATTACAAGAATACACATAAGCACAAGAGACAAACCAGATGCAACAATATTATTTGATACAAGAATTGTAATAAATTCTAGTTATTTCTACAAAAATGTTGAAATAAACGTACCCTTTCAAGTCTAACGGTACATATTTGTACCACCAACATATTGTTCCGGTCTGAGAAGCCCTTATTGTACCATAAATGCCTTTATTTTCATCTTTTCCGACTTTTCTAAAACTGCGCATCCTTTTTTAGCTTCATTTTGCTTCATTTTGCTTCATTTTGCTTCATTTTGCTTCATTTGGGTTTAGCTATCACGTGACCTATTTTCGCGCCTTTAGCTTCATTTTCCATGTGATGCAATAGAAATGTAGAGACAGATCAAAGGTTTCAGGTGTTTTGGATGGCTGTATTACAGCAACATTGGCTATCAGTAGTTTGAAAATACGTACTTGCAAGTGTTTTAAAAGCAAGATTACAGTTACATTGGCTAGTTTTATATTGAATTATAAAGGCTGGCTTGTCTAGAGTGTAACTGGTATACCAGTGTACCAACAGACTTTACATAGCGAGCATAGTGGTAACTATTTGTACCAATAGGCCTCTACATAAAATTAGTTTTGTGACTCAATTATTTATTTTTTTAGTGTATCTGTAGAATTATTAATATGGCGAAACGTTATATTGTACATGAAATTTGTGACGCAATATCAGACCTATCTGATACACAAGAATCAGATGTTTCAGATTCTTGCTCAAAGTACCTGCCAGAACAACCAGAACCAGAAGATTTTGATTCTGATGATTCTGAAGTGTCTTCAAATAATGAACCAGAAGATTCAGCAAATGAAGACAATGATACAGAAAGCAACAGCGGTAGTAGTGACTCAAATCCTACTACGAACGCAGTAATACGGGGCAATGTGGCACCTGGGTTTCAGCCACATCTGAATATCAGCCAAGATAGACCTTGCACAATTCATCCAGAGATCATTCTCAATACAAGAATTTTAGACTTTTTTTGAAGCTGTTTCCATTTAGCTTGCTGCTGCAGATAACTTACTACACAAACAAGAGAATAGATAAGTTTCAAAAAGCAAAAAAGAAAAGAAAAAAATAGCCCCAACTGATGCACACGAGATCATGAAACTTTTTGGCGGTTTTTTTATTATGAGCTATAATCGCTTGCGGTCTATAAACAATTACTGGTCTAAGCACAAATCAATGGGAAACTCTCTTATGAAATCTGAATTTTCAAGGGATAGATTCAAATTAATTACGAGTATATCAATCAGTACTCGTATATCAAAACTGTATGTCGCTGAACCAGATAAACCTCAACAAGCAAGCAAGTTGCATTACCTTGAAGATTTGCTTTTATGTCTGAAATCTACCTTTATGAAGTACCGACAGAACAGTTCATTCCAAAGCATTGACGAATCGATGACAAAATTCAAGGAAAGGTGTTCTTTCAAGCAATACCTTCCCATGAAGCCTTTGAAACGTGGGATAAAGCTTTGGATGCGATGTGACCCACGCAGTGGATATACGTATAATGTGAATGTTTCTGCCGGTAAAGATAGTGAAGACCTAAGCTGTCCATTAGGAGAGAAGGTTGTGAAGACTTTACTCTCTACTGCCCTGATGCTATTTGATGTTACAGACAAATTATGGGTGGCGTGGATAGAGCAGACCAGATGGCTGGTTTGTATGAACTAGATAGAAAGTCTACTAAATGGTGGAAAAAAGTTCTTTATCGTATGCTAGCATTTTCGGCTGTCAATGCGTGGGTAATTTAGAAGGAATTGCACAGGCATTACAAAAAGCCGTACCTTGATTTCCTTGTGGAATTATCAGAAGCGCTAATTTAACGAGGAGATACTGTAGTGGATCCACAGTAAAGCGTCGCAGTGGTACGGGAAGACCATCCAAACGTGCTTCCATGACGCAAACACACCTTCCATATGAAGGTAGTACCAGAAGAAGATGTACCAATTGCGGAAAAGCAGGAAACCAAAAAAGAACAAAGCTAATGTGTAGTGTTTGCAATTTGCCGTATTGCATTGATTGTTTTATGTCGTGCCATTCCTAAAGGAGTGTTTGTTCAAACCATGCCATTTTTTAATGAGTGACAATTTAATGTTAACGTTGAGAACTTTGCTTTGTGTGTTAGGCCTATAAGTTTTCTTTCTGTAAATAAATTTCTTTGCAGTCATTATGTCTATTGGTACATATTTCAGCACCTTTCAGCTTAAAATGCCTAATGGTACATATATGTACCAAGTTGTTTTACTCCCCAAATCCCATTTTTTCATATTTCGCACTAGACACTCATAAAAATGATCTCCTTGGACTCAGATATTAGTTGTTGTTTCGATGTTTTAGCAATAAAACAAAATTCGACTTAAAAGGGTTAAATTAAAATATCTGCTTACATTAATTGTAATACAAAGTACTGAATAGTTTGGTTGTCTACCTAATTGTTTTTAATTTAAGCTATGTATGATGGGAGTTAAATAAATTTTAATAGCAAAATTACCACGAGCTACAGTGTAAGAGATATTTAGAACAATTTCTAAAAAAATTAACTACAGTATCTGACTACAAGCAAAGTCTAGCCTAATAAGTGCAAAAAATTATTAATAGTTTTCATTACTTGGTTAACAGATGGTAAATATTGAACTAATTTTAAATACTCAACGGTTGTTTATACAAACTAATTACACCCAAAGATTGTTCGGCTAAGCAACTTGCCCACTAGGTGGCGGGAAAAGGTTTATCGAGTGTCGTTTTTAGCAAATTGCAAAATTCATCACAACCATATCAAGTAAAACAAATATTTAAAAAAATGTCCGGTCTTGAGACTAATTTAAAAAACATGAGACCCAGAATAAAACCGAGAAAACCAGCACAAATTTGTGCCCAACACCGAGACCGAGACCACCAAAAATTGGTTTCGAGACCTTCATCACTATTGTATATTTTTATATATTTTTAACCATACAGTTGTTGAATAATTTTTTTAATATTTTTCAATATTTTTTTTAAATTCAAACGAAGCTTTGCATTATAGTTATTTTTTCTTACTCCACTTCCTTTTTACTCTTTTTCTTTCAACGCTCGGTTGTTGAATAATCTTAGAGCCTTAGAGGAGTTGATGAAAGAGGGTATGAGTGCAGCAACCAGTGGAATGTGCTCAAATTTTCTACTGCAAATATTTTCATTTTGAAATTAAAAAGAAATAGATGTTTTGGTAAATATGTGTTAGTTTTTTCGATATTTATTGTATTTTTTAACTTATTTGTAGTTATTGTGTATCATGCTTCAGCGTTGCTCGAATTTTTATGGGTTGTCAACATCTGCGAGATTTGTACGCAACAGAAAATGCCAAAAGTCAATTAGACAAATACAAACAAGAATCAAATCGAAAAGTAGCAACTTTATCATAACATATATTTATTGTTCTAGAATGGTTCCGTCAATACCTTTGGTCGTACACTGATGATAAAAATTGGGACGCCCTGTAAAAAAACCTTGAATTAAGTTTTATGAAGCGCTTTTGTTGTAAGCCATTGATGCTTTTCTTGACAACCTAATCAACGCGTGACTGTTGTTAAGTTTTCAGTTCAGAGGTTTTGCAGCTATGTACAGATAGTTGCTGAGTTTTGAGTTGTGATAAATAATAGTTTTCTGTTGAAGTTTAATTTAATCTATTTGTTTATGTTGTGTTTTATTTAGATGCCCGTAACCTTTTAGTTAATTAAACGCAAACAAATGTGAAGTGTAAATATCATTACATTTTAATTAACTAAAAAGTAAAAATTGTTTAAGATGGATAAGTGTTTAAAACTTGACAGATTTGAAACCGATCCAACATCGCCTGATTCAAAAAGAAAGTGGCAACATTGGATTGGAACTTTCACGGGCTATATTAACTCTATCGAGGGAGTTAGTGAGGAGAACAAGTTGAATATTCTTATCAATCATGTTAATACCGCGGTGTACGAATACATAAGTGAAGCTGAAACGTTCGAGGCAGCAATAACAATATTGCATAATATTTACATAAAACCGGTAAACGAAATTTTTGCCAGATATCGACTAACAACATGTAAACAACAGCCAGACCAAACTCTGGATGAGTATATTTAGATTTTAAAAAGACTAAGCAAAGACTGCAACTTCACTGCTGTAAATCCTGAACAACATCGACAAGAAGGAATATGGGATGCATTTGTGGCAGGATTAATGTCTAATCACATTCGCCAAAGATTGTTGGAAAGCGAAAACATGAATTTGCAGCATATTCGAGATAAAGCAAGATCATTAGATGCGTCTCAGAAAAATTCTGAAGAATTTTCTATTGCCCAAGCAGGTTTTAAACCTGACGACAATGCAGCTGTAATTCGTCGTCCTCCTGTCGAAACGATCGACCAAGAAAATATTGCTTCTAATGAGAAAAATCTGAACTCAGAACTAAATGCAACAAGCAAAGTTGAAAAGTGCTATTTTTGTGGGAAGAAGCGCCATCCCCGTAAAGATTGTCCTGCGATAAATTCTGTTTGCTACAAATGTAGAAAAATAGGCCATTTTGCCCGCGTCTGTCGCTCTCAACTGAATTTTTCGTCGCAGCCTTCAACAACACGGTGCAATTTAACAGAAAAATTAAATATCTCTTCATTGAAGCAAGATAGCGGAAACAAAACCAATTTTGTGATACAACTTAATGGCCAACCTGTCAACGCTTTACTGGATACGGGTGCTACCAATAGTCATATCAGTGAAGAAATTGTCAAAAGATTGGAGCTTCCTGTAACTAAAACTTTCACGTGCATTAATCTTGCTGTTAAAGGATGCTCTTCCCAAACAATAGGGGTTTGCAAAGCTACGGTCGAGTTGCAACAACGAAAATATAAAAACTTTTCATTCACTGTACTAAAAGACTTGTTGACCGACGTTGTATTAGAACCAACATAAAGCAGTTAGTATTCATTTTAGCGGTACTGAACCACTGTTGCATTTGAATGTGTTAAAAGCTCTAAAAGTAACTAATCCGCCGCTGCTGTTTCAGTATTTGACAAAAGATTGCCGACCCATTGCTACAAAATCACGACGTCATTCTAATGCCAATTGCCGTTTCATATCAACTGAAATAAGACGTCTTCTAGCTGAAGGAATTATTGAGCCAAGCATATTTCCATGGCGAGCGCAGGTTGTAGTCACTTCTAACGAGAATCACAAGAAAAGAATGTGTATAGACTACAGCCAAACAATTAACAAATTTACACTTTTAGATGGTTATCCTCTCCCTCGAATGCAAGATGTGATTAATAAAGTGTCTCAATACCGTGTTTTCTCCACATTACACTTAAAGAATGAATATCATCAAGTTGAGCTTCCGAAAGAAGCCAGAATTTATACAGCCTTTGAAGCCGACGGACAATTATTTCAATTTACACGTTTTCCATTTTTGATTGAAAAATGCTGTTCTTTGTTTTCAACGTATAATCGACAGAATCATAAAAGAAAACGATTGCGTAGGGACGTATGCGTACTTAGATAATATCACTGTTGGGGGAAAAACTCAAGAAGAACACAACAAAAACCTGCAAAGATTTCTGGATGTGGTGGAAAAATACAATCTCACTCTTAACAAAACAAAATGTATTTTTTCTTCTATTTGCATTAATTTGTTGGGATACCAAATTACGAGCGGAACACTCAAACCGGATCCAGAGCGTATTAAACCAATACTGGAAATCACAGTTCCTGATAATTTAAAATCTCTTCGACGAGTCGTCGACATGTTCTCCTATTACGCGCAATGGATATCGAAATCCTCCGATAAGATAAAACCTCTGGTAAGCACCAAACAATATCCTTTAGCTGAAGAGGCTGTAAAAGCGTTTGAAGATTTGCGAAAAACTTTGACAGAAATTACTCTAGGCGTAATTGATGAAAGCAAGCCGTTTACTATCAAAACTAACCCTTCCGAAACTGGCATATCTGCTTCTTTAAACCAAAAGAACAAACCAGTGGCATTCTTTTCAAGAACTCTGAACATAAATGAACTCCGTCATTCAAGCATTGAGAAAGAACCCACAGCTATTGTCGAGGCCATTAGGAAATGGAGCCATTTTCTTCAAGGTCGCCGCTTTCATCTTATAACGGACCAAAAATCTGTATCCTTTATGTTCGATCACAGAAGACACAGTAAAATAAAGAACAATAAAATTTTAAGATGGCGTCTCGAATTGGCTCAATATGATTACGACATTATTTACAGAGCAGGCAAATACAATTGTGTTCCTGATACTCTTTCACGATCATACGTTGCAAGCATGGCAAATACCGCGCTTTATGATATTCATGCTTCTTTATGCCATCCTGGTGTAACTCGTTTCCACCATTACATTAAGACGAAAAATCTTCCGTTCAGTCTCCAGGAGGTACGAGACACTGTTGCTCGCTGTCGTATTTGCTCAGAAGTAAAACCAAGATATCTCAAACCAAACTCAGTACCGTTAATTAAAGCTACTCAACCGTTTGAGCGCCTGAGCATTGATTTTAAAGGTCCCCTTCCATCGGCTTATAGAAATTATTATTTACTGACAGTCATAGACGAGTACTCCCGGTTTCCGTTCGCCTTTCCTTGTCGAAACATGGAGACAAGAACAGTAATTCGATGTCTTAACGAATTATTTACCACATTTGGGCTGCCGTCTTATATTCATTCAGATCGGGGTAAGTGCTTTACATCTCAAGAGTTTATTAGTTACCTAAATAAACGCGGAGTATCAACTAGTTATACCTCCGTATACAACCCACAAGGCAATGGGCAGTGCGAACGTTATAATGCTATTATATGGACGGCTGTAAAACTATCTTCAAAGACGAAAAACTTACTCATCGAACAGTGGCAAGTTGTGTTGCCTGACACATTGCACTCTATTCGTTCCTTACTTTGTACCGCTACTAACACAACCCCTCACGAGCGACTTTTCAATTTTAGTCGTCGCTCTTGTCCAGGTTTGTCCACCCCAACGTGGTTAAGTCTACCCGGTAACGTTTTGCTGAAGAGACATGTTAGAACAAGTTAACAGGAACCGTTAGTCGATGAAGTAGAACTTATACATGCCACCCCAAATTATGCTAGAGTTCGATTGCCCAACGGTCATGAAAAAACTGTCACATTGCATGACATCGCACCCGTGTCTGAAAAACAGTATTATGTAAATGACAACTTCCAAAGCGAACGTCTGACAAGTAACGAAACTGAAATTCAAGGCCAACCAGAAGAAAACTCATCATCTACGCCTTCCTTGAAGATCAACAAAATAATGATAACCTACGAACCGAGAGAGAAAATTCTCAAAGTAAACCTGAATTACGCAGATCTACTCGCGATAGGCGGCCACCGGATCGCCGAACTCACTACTAATTCTTGTTTTGAGTTGTTGTTGTATTCTGTCAATTTTGTGTATTCTTCCTTTTAGTCATTTTATGTAGTAGCATATGATGTATTAAGACTTATGTATAGGTCTTATTTTAAGGGAGGGAAAATGTAATAAAACCTTGAATTAAGTTTTATGAAGCGCTTTTGTTGTAAGCCATTGATGCTTTTCTTGACAACCTAATCAACGCGTGACTGTTGTTAAGTTTTCAGTTCAGAGGTTTTGCAGCTATGTACAGATAGTTGCTGAGTTTTGAGTTGTGATAAATAATAGTTTTCTGTTGAAGTTTAATTTAATCTATTTGTTTATGTTGTGTTTTATTTAGATGCCCGTAACCTTTTAGTTAATTAAACGCAAACAAATGTGAAGTGTCAATATCATTACACGCCCTTTATAGTTGCACCATGAAAGTTCATAAAAGTTGTTTTACTAAAGTAAAGGCTTTTTCTTTAGTCTTCAAATCTACGACACCGTATATTTTTCATACTTCCCTTCGCGCGTAAAAAAGCAGTAGAGAAGAAAAGTGAAGATTGAAATAAGATTTTGGTCTTTGTAATTTGGAATGGCATGTACTCCGGATGACACGAACAGAACTATTGGCCAAAGTTTTATTTTTTTCCTATCGCAGGCTGCTGTACTATTCGGATAAGATGCTGGTGTTGAGCCTACATCGAGTTTTGTTATTTAGAATCATAAAACATTGTGCTCCGTGGGGGTGTACTATTCCTAGAACACGTTTCTAAAATGTTGTCGGTGGTTTGTTCAGTGGCGCTGCGCTTCCAAATACGTGACAAAGCAAAATCCCATTCGTGTGGAAGAATGTACTCTTGCAATACTCCGTGTTTGATCTATGATTTGTCCGCTGAGCAGCGCGGATGCCAAGTTCGGTAAAGTTGTTTAATAGTTTCCGCGCAGATGGTATGAACCGGCGACCAAATCTCGGTTTCTTTTGGCAGACATTTGAGGGCCCACTTTATTGGCCATGCAATATATAGTCAAAGTCTTAAGTTTTACAGTTAGGTAAGGAGAATGTCGCTTATCATTGACGAAGATCAGCTGGCTGGATGTCTGAATGGGTAGGTGGTCAGTTGGAGTGGGACGCAGGCATCCAGTGGCAATGAAAAAAGCGTCATGCAAGACATTGTCTATAAGGCAAATGTGTGTTCTATGACAACAAAGTGGCACCCACAACTCAGCTGTCGAATAGGCCAGATATAGCGCGTCTACAAGCGATATTTTAGCATCAGCACCCCGTTTTGAGCCCGCAAGTTGCCTCAGCATTGTGATTTGTGAAAATAGTTTATATGACAATGCCACAAAATGGTTAACAATCGTGAGCGATCTAATTTTATTCCCAGATAAGTTGGAACTAAGCAGAATAATAAACGTTTACCGCTGTTAAAAACTTTTGAGTTACGCCTATTTAAATGAAAAACTGCTGTCCCGTTTTTAAAAAATTTAGCTTCAACCTCCAAGTCTGCAGACAGGCTAAAAGTGTAGTCAAATCTTGTACTAAAATCCCCTCCAAGTTCTTCCAGTTGTCCAGAGTGCAACAATGCTTTATTGTCTCCATAAATAAATTTTCTGGAGATTGTGAAAGGTAGATTATACATATGCATGTTAAAAAAAAGGAAAGCCGAGACCAAGTATAATCCCTGAGAAACGTCGTTTTTGTACAGTCGCGGAGCCTGCTTTGCTTGCTGTCAGCGACGGTAAGGGTAAAACTTTGGTTTTGGACAAGTTCTATAATCACTCCAACTATGTGGTTATTCGAAAGAACTCTCAGTACGTTGCAGGTAAGGCCACGGTGCCATAGTGTTTCACTTTATAACAAATAAAAATTTTTCTCAAAATAGTTTTTGTTTTTACTTTTGCGGAAATGCCTATACCGGAGTTTTGAACGGAAGGAAAAATGCAAAAACTTTTGAAAACCACTAATCTACGTACTTAGTGATATAATTTCTGCAAAAACGGAATACTATTTTTATTAAATTGGGTTGTTTAGTTTTGTTAAGCTTATGTTTTTTTGTTTTTAAAGTTTTATGAAGCTTTGACTTATTCAGAAAAACCTTTTTTTAAATGCTGACTTTATTATTTAATCTATATACATTTTTATTCTGTTATACGTTCAACTCATATTTACGTTTTTTTCTTTTACTGTGCTTTTCTAGAGTCAATCGAGTTATCTGAGACCTTATCGTTACCTGCTTTTTGTTTTGCTTTTTGTATCAATGTTCAGCCGATTAAGTCAGGTTTACATTTCTCGAGCAGTCGTTGTGATAAAAAATAGACATCTAAACCGAAGTATAGAACGATCTGACTTTATGTTTAAATATTTACGGTTTTGAAGTTATTCTTACAGTTGTCAACTATACATTAGCTAACTTTTACGCATTTTGGGCGATACCAAAAATTGATGCATAGATTTAAAGCATTAATAAAGTGAAAAAAATTTTTGTTCATGATCCTCTGGTAAAATTGAGTCTAAACTGCTGTTAAATTCTTTATTAAAAGGTAAAAACAATGATAAAAACTCAACGTTTCGGTATACTGTAATTCAATAAAACCTTTATCAGGAGATTAAATGAAACACAAATATCATCTGTAATGAAATCATAGTGGTGCAAAAAAGAAAAGAAAATAAAAGTATGTTTATGATCTAAATCGACATCTAACGGATTTAAAATTTGTGTTTATGATAAGCAGTTGGATAAAAACAATTGTTTTGTCATTATAAAAGCATAATTATTAGAATTAATAAAAAAAAACTCCAAAAACCTTCTTCTTGTATGATCTGTTTCTTTTGCTAAAATTTTTGAGTTATTCCAATCCATATGATGATTTTAGACACGGGACAATTCCTGTACAGTAAAAAATTTTTGGATACATTCTATAATGTTAGTGTTAAGAAAGCTACTAAAGATCAAATGTTTGACGAAATGGCCTCTATATCAATTAGACTAGTTTTGTCTATATTATGACCTGCGGTGTGGTTTATGGCAACAGGCCGAAGCAATTTTAAACAATCTTAATCATCACTCACTTCGTCTCATACTTATTCTGTTGACTTGCAGAACATCCACAGAAGCGTTAAAACCAGGGATGCGGACTCGGACTCGGACTCGAGACTCGGAACTTTTCAATTTGGTTCAATATAGCTGGACTTGAACTCGGACTCGCCAAAAAAGTTGTGAGTCCGGCAAGCCCGACGTCTAGATTAAAAGATTTTGTAGATTATGGTGTTCAATACTTATTGAAAATAAAAATTTGCTAAACTTTAAATAAGAAATGAAAGAAAAGTTCAAATAGATTTTCCTTTATATTATTTCTCCTCGCTATTCTAAATTTTATTACTGTTTCTTCCTTGTTGCTCTGAGGTTGCAATTTTTTTAATACCAACAGGGGCGCCGAAAGCCATTTTGTCCGGGGAAGCAAAACTTTGAAAATAGCAGCTTCTTTCAAAAATGGTTTTGCAGGGTTGTTTTTACAGAGTTGTCATTTCGTATCACGATCGTTTGCCGCAAACAAAATCTAGTGATGAGTAAAAAAATCATTACTTCCGATCAGTATCCATAATCTTCTTTTTCGTTCATCACTTTCAATCGAGACAAGATCCCTAATTTCTTCTTAAATTTAAGGTGAAGACAAAAACAAAAATAAAAGCCTTTACCTTCAATAGATCTGATATTCTGGTCAAGTTTCTAAGATTGTAAAGCTAAATCTGACCCAATGTTGCTGTATCTGCACACCTGTACCTTCTCTTTTTTAAAAAGACAGGCAGGGCAATTTAAAGGAATTAAAAATGCCTGCTTCCGGCGCCCCTGGTGTTTAATACATGTAGAAAATAAAAATGCTGCTTGTTAGATTTTTTTTGCAACTTATCTCAGTTCTTGGCTGGCTTTGTCAATAGAAGTCAAAGGGATAACTCTTAATTCTAGACAGGGATGCGGACTCGGACTAGTCATTTTAGCCTGGACTTGGACTCGGGACTCGGATTTGCTTCAAAATTTTGACGAGTCCACATCTTTGCATTAAACGATAAAGAGCAAGTGCCAAAAGATACAGTAATTTCAATCTGTTTTTGAATACGCTGAGAAATTGTTCTCCAAATAATAGTTGTATTTTTTTATCAAAATATACTGTATATCTGTAACTTAAAGTTGATTATTGTACTACCAGGCAAAGAAAATTATTAAAAAGTGCTTTTCCTAACTGCACAATAATAATTTTTTTGTAAAACAGGTTTATACAGTAATTCCGCTCGGCTATGATTTTTCATTCTACATTTATGAACAAATTATCTTGCTCACCTCTGAAATGTGCGGTTAAAGAGGAATCTGATTCATGGCAATTTTACTGCTACTAGAGTGTTGTTCGAACAGTGCAGACTGATCACCTTACTAACTCGTTTCCACGTGTCTCTTAATTGAATCAAAGATTTATATCTCTTAGATACAGTGTTTTTCCTCGTGTCGTATGGTCCTCATCGAGTTTTTCGTTTTAAAATTGACAAATCGTTTTACTTATTTATTAATTACACGCTAGCTGGTATTGCTCAAGATGTAGCAAAAACTCTCTCCTACTCTTTCTCCAATAAATGAAATAATTACATGGAGAGATTACATTGTTGATTTTTTCTTAATCGGCTACGAGCCAGTAGTAGACCGCAATTTAAATGCAATACTTGCAACTTCGGCGACAACAAGTCGTTGCACCGAAAGCATTCAAGCATTTCTTGATAGCCAATCAAATAACTTATCTGTTTCGTCTGCCGATATCCATTTCTCTGTTGTAACACATTTGCTGCAAAATAGTTTTTTACTTTTGCTCTCAAGCATTTCTTGCCTTTTTTCAATGCTGTTTTATCACTACTTATTGTTTTAGCGTTGGCTTGGGGTTTGATCCTTACTGTCTATAGCATTGGAAACATTATTGAAAATCTTAAAAGTACGCTTAGTCCTCTTGTGATATCTAAACTGAAGCGTTTTCAAACAGAGGAGAACACTAATGAGTCTTCCTCCTCAATAACTAATCCTAATTTGGATCCTTTAATTGATAGCGCCACAACTAACGTGCGGAATTATAAAGTTGCTATTATCGTTTTCGAATATTTTACGATTTTTCTCAAAAAAAAAAAAAAAATTATCAATGCTATTTTGTTGTGTTTTACTGAATCTTTAACTAAGATATAATTGTTAACCAAATTTGTTATTTTTAAAAAAAATTGCTCTTTTGCGTATTCAATATTGTTTGTGGATATTGTACTGTAATATTTTCGAACATGTACTGCTGTTAGTTCCTTTTAACAGATACAGCACTATCAATGGCACAATGACGACACCACGCGACAGAACAGATCGTTGACTACTTCCTCTACACAAGAAGTATAACGAAATTACTGAAGTGTTTACTGCTCCATGTAGACATCGCAGCGATTATATTCGGATACATCGCAAAAGTTTCTTAATTAGTCAACGAACTAAAAAAAAAAAAGGAAGACATATAACATTGTTTTCTGTTTTAAGTCGCGCTATAATCATCTTTTTTCTGTATTTACATGTATGTCCTTTTCACCGTCGTGTCGTCGTGCTACAAATTGCATTTTTGAGAATTTCTGCTATATTAAGAAATTGTTTTTTTCTTATCTGCCGGGGGGTATCTGTAGCGATTAATTGGATAGCACAAGTATTTTCACACGAAATACAACTTTAATTAGTATCGGAGTTATAGAATTTGGTATAAAACGTTAAATTTAACTTTCACATGCTCTATTTTTATGCAATTTCGAAATTCACATCCAGCCGTTCCATATCGTATGATCACGTGGTAATACGCCCACTTGTATACAGCGATCTAGCTCAGTCATAAATTGTAATATAATGAGTTGCTCTACGGCAGATATCGGTTAGATAAGTTAACTTCTGTCATGCTAATGCTATACTAAATTGTCTCTATTATTGTTATTGTTTTGTTTTAACATTTATTTTGTTTTTATTTCTATTTGAATAAAATTTTATTCAAATAAGTAGTGGTTAACCTTCTGATTTTGAATTGCTGCAATTAAACTTGGACTTAACGCTCCTAACCTCTACGTCAGTGATTCTCAACCTTTTCGCTATCGCGTACCACCTGGCGATTTTTCTTACACCTGCGTACCACTGAGTTTAGTGAGAAATGTATTTATTGAAATTGATTTAAAAATGACAGTATTATTTAATATGATGCTTGCTTCTGTCTTTCTTGCACAAGCTGATTTATGCGGGGAGCCACCGTGCTCACTGCACATCGGAAGCCGTGAGAGGTCGAAGTAAGGCGATTTCTGCTTTTACTTTTAATTCTCATCATGGTAGAGAAGCCCTACTCACATTCCCATGTACTGGGGAATACTAGCAACTAAGGAATAGCTTTTTAAGCCAGAGTAGGGTATGTAGAGGACATCGTTAGCCAGAAATTTATAGTACAGCATTCTTATGCTTTATTTTAGCTGCCTCGTCAGACTGGATGTCAATGATTTCCTCTTGTTCTCCTGTTCCAACAGATAGAACGGATGGATCCACAAAGAACGGATTTGAAACATACCGACTAATATCTATGTTCGGAAAATAATGCACCAACTCGGTTTTTAGCAGTTTTAGATGGCAGCAAATTTCTTAAAATAACTTTTCGCTGTGTTGATATTGAAGCGAAGAAAGATCTTTGAACATGTGATACTGCTTGGCCTCAATGTTTGTTGTCCACAAGTCTAGCTTCCGTACATACGTTTGCAATTTTGAGACAAAATCTGCAATGGTGCTGTTTGGACCTTGAAAAAAATGTTCATGTGGTTGAAAGAGTCAAAAATATCCGATAGGTAAGCCAGTCTCGAGAGAAACTCCGTATTCGCCAAATCGTTTTTAAAGTTATGATTTCTTTGTTCATAAAATTCGAGTAACTCATTTCTCAGTTCAAAAACCCTTCTTGTCATATTTCCGCGTGACAGCCAGCGCACCTCTGTATAAAAAAGCAGACATTTGTGATCAGAACCAAGATCAGCACAAAGGTTTGCGAAAAGTCTTGTATTCAACGCTGACGTTTTCACAAAATTAACGATCTTGACGATTTGCTGTAAGCATGACAGTAGTTCAGGAGGTAACACCTTGGCACAAAGTGCGAATCTGTGAATGAAACAGTGAGTAAAAATGATCTCAGGTGAAACAGCTTTTAGCGTAAGACTGAAATCCTGATTTTCTCCCAAGCATAGCTGGAGCACTATCGGTTGTACAGCCAACCAATTTTGACCATTCTAAATCCTTTTTCTTGAAGAATTCATCCACGATGTTAAAAATATCTTTGCCCTTTGTTGTACCAGATACCTCCTTACTCATAAGCAGTTCAGTTTTGACTATGTCATTTTCTTTCATAGACAAGCAATTGACCGCAGTGGTGACATCGGTCGACTCATCGAGTTGCATGGAGAACCCATATTTTTAAGCTCTTACCGCGGTAGTCACTTGATGAGAAATGTCGTCGGACATGTCATGGATCCGACGTCTCACCGTATCATTAAAAAGCGACACAAAATTCAACTTTTCAGCCTCCTTTTCTCCAATTAAGTTCCGAACAAGTATTTTTGCTGCTGGTAGAACAAGATTTTTGGCAATAGTGTGAGCTTTCATATTTTTGGCAATTAGTAAAGATACTTCATAAGAAGCGTGGAGAATCCCATCACTCTTCTGGTACCTCTGGCCAGTCTGGTCCAAACGCTATCTCTTCACGTTTTCACCTAATCTTTGAAAGTAACTCTTATCTCGATCTTTTTTGTCTGACTGGTTTGACTCAAGGTGACGCTTGAGAAGATTAGGTTTCATTGCTGAATTAGACAGAGTTTTCTTGCAGATCACACACTGAGGAAGGCATTCTCCTCTGTGTTGTACAGAAACGAAACCATATTTTATGTATTCCGTATATACTTTCTCTTCGACATGTTTACACAGCTAAAATTTATAAAAATTTATAAAAAATGCTTTTTGGAAAATAGTAAAATACATTTTAAAAATTACAATTTAGGTAGAGAAGTAACTTTTTTATCCATATTATAATTAAGCTTAGCAGCACAACTGCATTTATTTAGCAAAAATTTTTTATTAACAAAAAAATCATTAAAGTGAACGTTTTCGGGTAACGTAAGCCCTCATCAGACGAAATACATAACAAGCAATAACTAACTTTTCAATGTTACAGGGCTACGCTATGCTAACAAATTTTCCAAAATTACAATAGAATATATGCCCTGATTATGACGTAATAAGTTAATGGAAATAAATACACTCTGTTTTTAAATTAAATTTTTAAATATATCAATTTTAAAATCAAGTTTTTGTTAAATGAGTGCAGTTGCGCAGCTAAGCTTAATTATAATATTTTAAAAATTAAGATTTGAACAAATGTGTCGCGTACCACCAAAAATAGCTTCGCGTACCACAGGTTGAGAACCACTGCTCTACGTTGAATCCTAACCTAATACTCAGAAGGTTAACCACTAACTTGATTCTATTTACAGCATATTTATTTACTTATTCAAATAGAAATAAAAACAAAATAAAAATTAAAACAAATAATTACAATAATAGAGACAATTTAGTACAACATTATCATGACAAAAGTTAACTTATCTAACCGATATATGCCGGAGAGCAATTCATTATATTACAATTTGTGACTAAGCCACATCGCTGTATACAAGTGGCGTATTACCACGTGATCATACGATATGGAACGGCAGGATGTGAAATTCAAAATTGCATAAAAATAGACCATGTGAAAGTTAAATTCAACGTTTCGAACTAAATTCTATAACTCCGGTAATAATTAAAGTTGTATTTCGTGTGAAAATATTTGGGCTGCCCAATTAATCGCTACAATATCATTACTGAACAAAAAATATTGCATAAGATTAGAAATTCCTTTTTCAGCTCTGTGCCTAGAGAAAATCATTACAAGATGAAAAATATGAGATTAATTTTAAATTCATCATTCAGATATGTGTCGCTAAAAAACGAATTGCTATTGTGCGCCTACTATTTTTTAACTTGTTGTATCTCATTTTACCTTTTTTATTAGAAGCCATTACTGCGGTAGGATTCGAATGCTGAACCGAATACTGAACCGAATACCTAATAAGTCGATCATGGTCGCTTTTAAAACCAGTTTTCCTGATCGGCTGACGATTGCCATACGTACTTGTATACAAGTCGAGCTTTTGGGAGACGATTTTAAGGTAATATTTTTGGGGTCGACTTATACGTAGGTAATGTTTATGCAGAGTAGCATACAATGTGAAGGAGCAAAGAAAACTCCATTATTATACATGTTATATCTCGGCCTTAGCAAACGCTCTTATTATGCTTCACCTTAAAAAAAGCTTACATCTTGACGTTACTCCAAAACATTATCAAATATCAGTGTAATTAAGTTAGGTTATGTGGAATTAGCTTGAAATTTATATATTACCAGTAAACAAGCTAGCGACGAATGCTCGATCATTACTGAAAAAAATGTAATGCACTGGAAATCAACACGTACCTTTAATCAGTGGTTCCCAACCTATGTGTCATGGTCGTCGTCGTCGTCGTCGTTCGTCGAACCTATGTGTAATTACCCATTAGTGGGTAATTAGAAGATAATAGTAGATGGGTCATTAGCTAAGTTAAATAAAGGGTAGCATTTTGAACTAAACATCGCACCTGGATTTGTATATTTGCTATCTTATTGCGTTTAACGTAATTGTTTTGTCTTAGATCTTTGCAACTTACAGTAATTGGTCTAATTCAGGGCTTCTAAAACTGTGGGTCGCGACCCCAAATAGGGTCGCGTAAAAAAATTTTGGGATCGCAAAACAAATTGGCTTTTTGTGCTTTTGAAATTGTTTTTTTTTTACAATAATATTTATTGACAATCAAAAACTAGAAAAGGTAAAGTGTCATTAAACCATTTTTGCGTCATAAAGTAGTAAGGTGGCGTGATCAGAAAGTGAGTTTTGTGGCGTAATCAAGAGAACAGCAAAAAACAATAGCAAAAAAACTACTTACTGAGTCTAAAGCCAAGATTGATTTTTATAGATAAATACGAAAAAATTAAATCATTTATTTGTCTTGATAAGGAAGCTATTAAAAAATGAGTAATTTTTCATTCTATTAAATGTGCTTGATAATGTTTATTAAATAAAATCTGTTTTTGTAATTTTGTTAATTCGGTTTCGGTTACTATTTTCATTTCTCATTGTTATTATGTGATTTTTGATGCGCACCTGTGGTTTTCATAGGAAAAATTAACGTAAAATTAGCCTACACTTATTGGGGTCGCACAAACATTTATTTTTTTAAAATGGGGTCGCAGAACAAAAAAGTTTGAGAAGCCCTGGTCTAATTTGTGCTGTTATGTCTCGTCATAGTGATACTGTAAGAGCTAGTGAAAGCGAGTTTATAATTACATATACTTAGTAGGCTATAGCTAAATTTTCAATAGCAGAAAGGAATGGCTAAAGGTAAAAAAAATACAACAATGCTTATCTCGACTATGGGTTCACTTTCATAGAGAGAGGAGATGAGCAGTTGCCACAATGTGTTATTTGTTTCAAAACCCTCTCTAATGCTTCCATGAAGGCGTATTAACGAAAGCAACATCTTTTGAACATCTACCAGCAATTCACTTACAAAAACAAGAACTTATTTGAAACGAAAGCATCCAGCTTTAAAAAAGTGAAAATGGAGAGTGCAGGACAATTTCAGACCTAATCAATAGTGACTTAGTTAGCGCTTCTTACGCAGTTCTCTTCAAGTGGCAAAAGCCAAAAAACCACACAGCATTGCCGAGTCACTGATAAAGCCTTGTTTAGTAGAGTGCGCTGGTATTTTGTTGGGTGACAGTGCAAAATCAAAGATAAAAAAGGTCTCCTTATCCAATAACACTGTTAAATCTCGTATTGCTGATATGGCCTGTGATATCAAATCACAACTTATAAAAAATATCAAAGCTTCACCTGTATTTGAAATACAGCTCAATGAATTGGTTGATTGTGCAAACCTTTCTCAACTAATGGTGTTTGTTCGTTATATCTGCAACCAAACAATTGAGGAAGATTTTCTTTTTTATCGCCCATTGCAAACAACGACAAAAGCTAGCGATGTGCTATAAAGCTTGTGGAGGACTTTTTTACAGTAGAAAATTTGGATTGGGCTAAAATTGGAAGTGTTTGCACAGATGGGACACCTGCTATGATCGGGGTGCGGTCTGGTTTTTTGGCTCTTGTCAAACTAAAAATCCTAACGTTATTGGAATGCACTGCATTATACATCGAGAAGCTTTGGCATCTAGAACTATGTCATAATCACTTAAGAAAACGCTTAATTGTGAAAATAAAGTTGTCAACTACATAAAAGCAAGTGCTCTGAATACCAGGATTTTTGGAAAATTAAGCCAAGACATGGGTGCTGAGTATGATTCTATTTCATTTCACACTTCTGTGTGCCGGCTTTCAAGAGAAAACGTCTTATTTCGGCTGGCGCGTTTATTACCAGAGATTAGTAAATTCCTTAAAATCCAACGCAAACAAGAACTGAAGACGGAAATTTCTGACGTAATATTCCAAATCAGGTTGGCATTTTTAGCAGACAGGTTTTCTTATTTTAATTGACTAAACCTCAAGTTGCAAGGTTCAGCGTCAACATACTGCGACTAAGAAATAAAATTGCTGTTTTTATTGCAAAATTACAACTCTGGAAAACAAAAATGCAATATGGACAGATAGAAGCATTGTTTCCAATAATGAACAAATGAGTGAGGCCAACGATAACTATAATATTATTCAAAGTGAGGCTGTTGAACACTTAAAACAGCTTAAGGAATTTTATCGTTATTTTCCCGATGTTGAATACGACACACCTTTAATGACACTAACAAGAAACCCATTTAGACTTTTGGTTGAAGATTTTTTAGAAGATCCAAATTAAACTATTCAAGAATAGTTTCTGAACATGATTCATGACTCAATTGCTAAAGCTCTCTTTGACGATGAAAGCTGGGAAGATTTTTGGGTGATGATGGAGAAACCTTAAAAGTTGCAGAAAAACCACTAACATTGCTAACTGTGTTCCTCTCTACTTACCTCTGTGAGTCAGCTTTTTCAAGTGTTTTTGCTGTTAAAACAAAAGCTCGAAACAGATTACTAGATCTGGACTCGGATCTACGTTGTGCTATATCCATAATTGCACCTCGTGTTTCATCAATAGCAGATAAAAAACAAGAGCAAAAGTCGCACTAATCATTTGTGTAAATATTGTTTGCATTAAACATAGGTTTAAATTGTTTTTTTTATAAATAGCGCTGTCTGTTTTTGTATTGAGTATAGCAGATAAATTAGATTTCTAACTATAGCAAAATTAATAAGCTAGATTTTGATAAATACCGATTGTGAGTGATGGAAATTTGATTTAATTAAAATGGGTAATGAAAAAAAAGAAGGTTGGGAACCACTGCTTTAAATAGAACTTGATCAATGTATACCAATAATTATGCAAAACATACAAACATTTTAATTCTGAGAAACATCAACATATAATAACAGTCTAACAAAAAGTTTATTCAAAACCTTCAAAGTCATTCTCGCTATCACTACCGCTTGCCCCAAACAGTTCATTTCACTCCTCAATACCGCCAGTGTTAGTTACATCCAGTGATAGCTTTAATAGGGTGCAAACAAAGCGGCCGAACCCGGCCCTCCCTAAAATACATCAAAAAGCGCCCATCCTCCGACACAAGATATTGTACTATTTCTTCATAACAGCACCAGGACGTCGGTGGCATGTCTAAAATAAAGACTTTTTTTGGAGATAACTTTGTTTTGAGACACTAAAAAGTGGCCCCTCTTAAAACTATGACTATTTTTTAGAGACCACACTGATTTGGAGCACTTTATAGTGGCCCCTCAAAAATGATGACCTTTTTTTTGAGATAACTTTGTTTTCATACACTATGTTAGTGCCAAAATGGCCCTGCCTAGTTGCGAGCTCAATTTAATTTAAAACACGGACTAATTTCTTTTCTCGTATTACGTCATTTTTAAAATCGGCGCTTTTTTGTTAGTTTCTGCGAGACAATTTGTTTTAATAGTAGCAACTAGGTCTTTTTCTTTTCTTTCGCTGCTTTTCAATTAATGTAATGTTCTTGTTTGGAAAACTCTGAAGTGGATTTAGTTAGTAAGTCATTTTTTGTGTAATTGTTTTATTTGCTGTATTAATTAATTTTTATGTTTAATAGAAAACCGTATCCATACAAGGAACGCGTGGTTAACTTCTACTATATTACGCTAAGAATCTAGCCATAATACACTAAAAAGTGGCTTCTATAAAAATGACCTTTTTTTAGAGATTGCTTTGCCGTGGAACAATAAATAGTGGTTCCCCCGTACTTTTCTTGCACCGGCCCCCCCTTTTTGTGAGGACATCACCGATTACATCATCATAAAAATCATCATCATCATGAGTGCCGAAGTTGCTACTACATAGAACGTAGGCACTTGTGGCACTGCCACACTGATCAAAAATTGTGATTGTGCCTGGAATCTACAGTCGACTTATACACAGGTAATACCTAAAATGACGCAATATTTGGTCTTAAAAATAAAATATTTATCCACTTGTACACCACACAAATATATACCAAAAGTTACCCAACCAACACAATGCGAACAATAGAAATGATAAATCTTGTTAATCTTCAACATTGATTTATTATCTTTTTGTTAACGTTTTAGTTCTGTTGATAGTAAAAACAGTTTGTTTCTCAAAATGTATTTCTTCTGTATAGTGAAACCGCTTCTTTAAAAGTGTGTGGAATACAATGGACAAATAGTGTGACGTAATCTATTGTTTGAAATGGCTGGTACAATTCGATGTCAAGAGCTCATAGTAACAACTAGTACTGTAAGCTCTAGCAAACTTCAATTAAATGTGTTTCAGGTAAAAGCAAAAAGTTTTTTAAGATAGATTTTCGCAATATTGAGCTGTAAGACTTGTTTTCAAACGTTTAATTAAAACTTCGGCCAGTATAAATAATAATTTTCTCAAAATACTTAATAAATCAGTAGTTGCGTCTGTTTTACAATGTTGTTTAACTTAGTTTTCATTCAAGATGAGGAAATAATATAAAGCAGCTTAGGCTAATGTAAATAAAAAAATATGGCATGGTTGTTTTACAGGATATAAACAAAAAGGAGAAATTCGTTTACTTATCTTAAGCATATTAAATTTAGTTGCATATTTCTTACTGTTACGAAAATCCTAAACTCTAAGCAAGTCCTAAAAAAAACTAAAAGTTATATACCTTGACCTTAGATTTCAAAACATAGGCGTTTATTTTAAAAAGATTTCTATTTTAAATATGTGCTCAGAGACACCGTAAAAATTAATTTTGAAAGCTTCTGTTGAGTGAAATACTTTACCAATAAGTTCAAGAATTTTTGTTTACTTATAGACAGTAGTTGAACCGACTCCTTCAGCATGGCTATCAGTTGCTCTATTTTAATAAAACATCTTCAATTATAAACCTTACTTAAGCTCTATGTTTAAGTTTCACTGAATCGCTATAACTTTTGACCGAATTTTTAAGTAGAAGTTTGAATTTTTATACAAATTCAGACAAGCTTTAATTAATACCTATGCCAACAAAATAATTTAAATAAGTCAGTAGCTAATATTCAACATATAAAATGAAAAACATATCAGAAAAGAATATACCTCTTAAAATTTAGATCAGTGTTTCCCAAACTTTTTCAGTCAGGCGCCCCCTTGATTTTCAGCTCGATTCCCAGCGCCCCCTCGCTTCTTTTTTAAGTGAAAAGAATGTTCGACAGAATATTTATCTGTAATTTTGCTATTTTTCTCCAAAATTTATGGTGATCTATAAAAAAAAAAAAAAAGGTCTTCACTTTGATTTCATCTGTAATTTTGCTATTTTTCTCCCAAATTCATTGTGATCTCTAAAAAAACTAAAGGTCTTTATCCTGAATCGATCTTGTATTGAATATTTTGGGAAACACTGCTGCAAGATGACCTATAAAAGGTCTTTAATCGTCCTTCATGTATATTTCTTCTCATTGTTTCCTATCGCCCCCTTGTTCTCTTACTGCCCCCTTTCTTCTTACCGCCCCCCTAAATCTCGCCAACGCCCCCTAGGGGTGGTAGCGCCCACTTTGGGAACCACTGGCTTAAAGGCTCTTGCAGTTTGCTGTAATACAATATATTCGGAAATTTTAAACTAAATAATTGATAATTACCTCTTTGCAGAATTATTTGTTATAGTTTACAAATGAATTGTTTTAAAATTTATTTAATGTAGTAGGCATACAATTGTGTCCTTTTAATGTCAACTAACGTAGCGATGCATTAAAAACAATAATTCCGATAACTTAGATGAATCAGTCATCAAATGGTTATGTTCATATTAAAAAACCATATACTTTGAATTATAAAAGAAATCTATTCATGAAAGCCTAATTATCAAAATGTTTTTGAGGAGCATGGCATAGATTTGTCGTTGACAAGCAAGAAAAAGATACTTTTTTCCGTTTATTGTTGCATTCGGCATGATTAAACTTTTGCATGAACAGCGCTTTAATAAATCTGAAAAAGTACGTTACGTATACGACCAGGCTATCTATACGTATGCTTCGGTTTATTTAAAAATGGGGTTGCCGATAATTTTTTACCTAAACTTATAAACTTTTAAACTCATTTGGAATTTATTATGTAAATTCAAATTGTGTTTGCTTTTCTTCCTAAAATTCATTAAGAGAAATAAAGTGATTTATTACAAAACTATCAGATATAGTTGTGTTTGCTCAGCCGCCATTCGCTCTAGCTTACCTTCAACGTAAGGCTCTATTTTGCTGACGTAATATCGAAGTGTTTTTACAAGCGTTTCAACTTGTTAAAAAGTTACCATTTAAAGCTGAATAAAAAAAGTTTTTTTATTATGTATTGTAGGCAATTCAATTATGTGTTACCGTGGCTATATCATAACCTTAGTATCTGTCTTTGCTTAAGTCTTTTGTATAGCTAAGAAAACTAACCTTTGTTATTTTCGCGTGTCTGAAGCTTCACAATTGAAGAATTAACTTTAAATGGACAAAATCGGATTTTAACGCCGCAAACTCATTCTGTGATTGAATTAAGAATTTACAATGCCTGAAAAGTTAATAACAACTGGTGAGTAAAATTTTAAACTGTACAATATACCTATGGCAGCAGTTCCCAAACTTTTTTCTTCGTGGCCAAACATTTATTAAAACAACAACTGCGATTCATCATGTTCAAAAAGTCTTCAAAAATTTTAGTCACTGTACTGCATAAGCGCAAACAATTTTTTTAACGATAGCCTACTGTTCAAATACAACACTAAATAGTTTCACATTTTTGGGCGTTAAAAGGACAGATTCGCATAGCCATGTAGAGCTGATTGGCAACAACTTTTTTGCAGCACTTTTGCTTAATTTTAGATATGACAATCACATTTTGTACAAGAATTATTAATATATCGGTAGCGTTGCCGAATGGTAAAAAAGCGCCGTATTGATGGCAAACATAACTGACGCCATAGGGGTTTAAAATCTACTCTTTGTCCTTCTTTTGCGTTCTTGAAAGACATTTTCTCTGCTTGACGCTCCCAGCAAACAGTTTTAAATTTCAGTTGTAAATCCTATAAAAAACCCAAACATTAGAAACAAATCAACTGGTAGCAATACCTTGGCATCTCCATTTGCATGTCGAGGTGATTGCTTTGATGGTTTTCTTAAGTATAGCGCCTCTGAAGCTTTGTTACGACTCAGAAAGAATAAATAGAGATGAAAATAAAAAATAAAATTCATGATTGGAAAAACTTTTAAAAATTTTTAGAGCTTGATCGACATGTCTCGCGATTTGTTTTTATATTTTTATGGAAAAGCGGACGCGGAATTCTTGCTACAAGGTCTTCTCCACAAATTTCATGATTTAAATTTGTTTTCCTGCTCCACAAGATGTTGAGCAAGATCGGTATTTAGTATATTAGCTATCTCGGAAATATCAGCCGGATGCTAAACACTAAAAAATTTTCCTTTTTGAATTTGACGTCTCCTGTTTGAAAATTTCACAAAAACGCATGATTTAAGTCTACCTACTGAATAGAACTTTTTGTCTGGCTTAATCAGATTAAAAAAATTGAAATAGAATCAAGGATATAGTAAGAATGGTCAAGTCAATCAACAAGCAAGTGCCGACAGACCTGTTTCGTCCTTATTAGGACTCGTCAGGACACTACAGCTTGTTGTTGACCCCAGCTGAAAAAGTTGAAAACTTAAACAGCTGGCACAACTTTCTGTTTGTGGTTTTTACACCTCAAACATCCAGTTGTGGACCTGAACGCTGGGTAGGTAGTACAATGAAATCAATGTTCCACCAGCGCAACTGCAAAAGACACCGCTAAACCGCAAGGGTATACTGGCGGCGGTTCCGATATGCTAACCACATCGAGTTAGCTAACACGGATACGGGTTAAGACAAGCAAAACCCTGGGACCCTTAATGGGAACTGCAGGGTTTTGCTTGTCTTAACCCGTATCCGTGTTAGCTAACTCGATGTGGTTAGCATATCGGAACCGCCGCCAGAATCAAGGATGTCAATCAAATATGCTAGACAACCAGTAAAAATTGAGTTAGAAAATTGAACTGCTGGGCTCGTTTCAACTACGAGCGTAGAATGGAAATTCTTTGTTTCAATTATTGATGTTTTTGCTTGGCTTAGCACTTAAGCGCTGAAAGAAATAAAAAAATTAATAAAACAAACAAAGAATAATCCATTCCCCGCTCGTAGTGGAAACGATCCTTTAATCATAAGATATCTTATGTTTATTACGAACCTCAAATTTTCTTGACAAAACGTTTCTTTTAGAAAACCACCACATGTTTCCAAATTGTAGTTGACATTGCGCTTGGAAATAAAGAGACCGCAGCTAAACAAAATACGCTACTACACGCACAACACCAATTGTGTGTAGTCGCTGTACTTCAGTAAAATACAAAAAGGGCTTTCATTCTCAGATTCCGTGTCGTCACAGTTTCCAGAATAGTCGGGCCTGCAAAGCCTGCTTTACACAAATTTTAAGTTGTCTTGACTGTTAAAAATTACCGCAATGCGGTCGTAAAAGCGAAGTACTAATGTGATATTGGTCGAAATTGAATGAATCTTTGTACTTTTGTACAGTAATGTGTCATTTGCCTTGATAGTAAGAGGTCAAATTAACCCTTGGTGTGCATTTTTTTGATCGGTTGAATGTATTACAGGCCAAAAGTGATTTTGATCATATTCGTTAAAGCAAATTTGTCCAAGTTAGGAGTGATATCTTTCTCATCTTTCTCTAATAATTTTTTGCTTGCCATAGAACTAACAATTTTTTGCAATTTTTGCAGTTTTTGTCACTCAGAAGAATGAATAAATTTTTCTATATAAAACACTTGCTTTTTCCAATTAAACGTAATTTAGCGCTATTTAAAACTTTGTAGATGTATAGTTTGACTTCCTTTTAATGGTGACGCCATCGCGGAACAGTTTTAATTCTTTTTTAGGTCAGCTGTAATTTATCTAATGCTTTCTGTGGAAATGGGAACGATTTCACTTAATTTTATTTTCTGTTTCAGAGGCACCAAACCCACAAGTGGATGATTTCGTGAGTAAACATTTGTTATAGTATTTTCCAAACTGTCCCGACACATTTGTGTTGCTTGTAGTACAATGGTGTGTCGCCAACTGGACTTAAAACAAGATTTGACACCAGCTGTTTACAGATCAATAAATTATAATATAGGGGTTTTCAACCATAAAATATAACTTTTGCAAGCAACCATATAATAAAAAATTTGCTTATTGTTATTTGTAAGGTTTTTGCAAGCATTAATAACATTAAAATTGTAGTTTGAGATTTTGCTGTTTGAAGCTTTTTTATTAAATTAAAACCTACCAAGAATTTATTTCTGGTTTAAAAGTGTGGCACTTACACAAAAAGTTTGGAAAGAACTGATCTGTAATGTATTTATTTATTTATTTTATCTCTATATTTATTCTCCTGACTTCAAAGAAAGCGACGGAGGCGCTAATACATAGGGTAGGCAATTACCCCGACCTGCTTCCGGAGATACCAAGATATTGCTGTCCGCTTGTAATGTAATAGAGAACTGCTTGCCAGGACCACCAAGCAGGGGAATGTGCTGTGAAGTGTCTTTCCCAAGGACACAACAGAATAGCCCGGGTGGGTTTTGAACCGAGACCGTGTTGATCGCGAGCCCGGCGCTTTAGCCACTCGACCACGCTGCCGGCAAAATTTTTAGATTTTGCAGCAGGAAGAAAGAAGAGTTTTTAGATTTTGCAGCTGGAAAACTATTTGAATTTTAAGTTCTCAACTAAAAAACATCTGTTAAAGTCGTGATAAAGCATAGTTTTTTAGTCAAGGATAATTTTCTTAGTAAATAGATCTGTGGATCTATTTTGAAACGACTACAGTTTGATGGGCCCAGGGGGGAGCGACAGGAATTGTGTTAATTGACTATCTTTATTCGAAACAAGCAAACTACTACTAGGCATTTTAACTGCTGTTGTTTTTGAGAGTTTTTTTTAATTAGGTTTTCTTTATAACCTTCAAGATTGCATTTTGTGGTTGATTTTCTCATAAATTTTTATATAGTTTTAGAATCAACTGTAAAAATTTCCCCCTGGGCAAAATTTTTCAAAAATAAAGTCAAAATACAACAAATGCAAAAATTTCAACTTGTTTTATTTTGGCTATATTTTTGAAAGTGTTAAGGGTTAGTTTATTGTATTAAAAGTTTTTTCTAGGGAGGAAATTTTTTGCACTTTTAACGCTCGGGGAAAAATTTTGCACTTGATTCTAATTTTACTCCTATTCATTTCAAATCTGTCGTTATTCTCGTTTCGCAAATAAAATTGTGTCGCGAATTGCGTGGTAACCCGATGTGTTGTACAGAACTTTTAAGGTAATTCTTCGGTAAAAAACTTTTTAACAAAAAATATTTTGTCGAAATTTTAGTTGGCTGTTTGGTGTTTGCAGTGTCGGGTTCTTACAACATGCTTTAATAAATTCTTTATTTTTCATGTAGGAAGAATATCTCGCCACAGATGATCTTTTTATTGACTTTTTCAATAGGTTTCTAGAATTACCGGTAAGTTTACGATACATACTTTGTTTTGAGAGCCATTTAACCAATGTGTTAAGGGGGTATTCATAGTTTGGCATAACTAGTTAAATGCACGTTTTAAAAGAAGTTTGATTAAGTATATCAAATAATTTTGTCTGATGACTTATAAAAGTTTGGAGCAGTGTTTTTCAATCATTTGTTGCCATTTTCATATAGCCTAAGAACTTCTTTTTGCTCCGTTTACTGTAGATATATATTTAAAAGATATTCTACAAAAAATTGTTGCAGCCCCCCTGAAATAAGTTTGCAACCTTCACGGGGATTGCGACCCCAAATGAAAAAACGTTGATTCAGAATTTTTGATTTTCAGTAAATTTCTGCAACGCAGCTAGTACATATGTGACCTGGACAAAAGCAAATCAGGGTAAAATTCACATACTTTTTTTTTAATATTGGTCATAAAGTTAGGTGTCTGTAAATACTCGCTTAATAAAAAGCATGTTTTGCCATGTATAGCTACTTTTTGACTTTGTCACAAAAATTTAAAAACTGAAAAAATTTTAAATTTTTTTCTTGGCGATAAAGGTAAGAACTTATTGCTCAGTTCCTTGACCATTAAAAAAAATAGAAAGCAGCAAAAAAAAGTCAAAACTAATAGAAAAGTATCTTAAGTCTTGAAACATAGAAAATCAAACCATCTAACTTTGTTCTTTTCTTAAAATTTTACACCACGATGGGGGGCCTGATTGCACTCGCGGTCTGCACCCCAAATTAAATTTTTTGTTGATTTAAAAAAAAGTAGTTTTTCGAGTGACCATTCTTCATCTGGTTCGTCATGTCAAACAGATTTTTTATCTTAATCTCAAAATTTTAATTTTTATGCCGAATTCGAAGTGAAGACCAAAAAAATACGCTGTACCCCAATATCTTCTGGATAGCAGGTTTGCCCCCTTGTCTTACACGGTGCGATTTGTAAATGGCTGTTTTGGATCTTTTGTAGAAAGCCCCCGCCAGCGCAATCTGCAGTACTTAAAACGTGGCAGGGCTGTTTTTCTCACCAACTTTGTTTGAGAGATCTTTTGTAGAAAGCCCCCGCCACTAATGCAAAAATGTGAGATTTAAGAAAAACAGCCCCCCACGTTTTAAGTATTGCAGATTGCGCTGGCGGGAGGTTTCTACAAAAGATGCGTTGTTTTTAGCAATATTTTCATGATTTGAACCCAAGTTAAACCCAAGTCTACTACAGCCCTTGAAATTTTTATAGTTGACAGAAAATTCGTTTTTTTTAACTAACAAACGTTAATAGAAAAACCAATATATTTTAACCAAACAGTAAGTATTTTTAATTTGCATTATTCTATCTCTTTATGTTTTGTCAAAAATCTTAACGTCACATCCTATTTTAATTTTTCTTGTCATTTATTTTGTGATTTAGTTCAATGCTTCTCAACCATTTTTATGTCGCAACCCACATTTTACAGAATTATTTGTAGGCCTTGTAATAAGGTGTGGCGGCAAAAAACAAACAATTCTAGAAGTTTACTTAGTAAAGGCCCGTTTCCACTACGAGCGTGGAAAAGAGCATTCTTTGTTTGTTTTATTGCTTTTTTTATGCGCTCGCTTCAATTTTAACCGCTCGCTTCAATCGAAGATCAATAAAAGAGACAAAGAATGCTCTTTTCCACGCTCGTAGTGGAAACGGGCCTTAAGGCTCGTTTCCACTACGGGCGTAGAATGGAGTATTATTTCTTTCTTTCATTGATTTTTCCGCGCTTAAAATCTAAACAAGCGGTATGCGAAGCAAAAAAAATCAATAAAACAAACATTGAATGCTCCATTCCACGCTCGTAGTGAAAAAGGCCCTAATACGAAACTTGAGCTTGCATGTTCGATACAATAAAATCAGTCGAGGCTTGAATCGGAAACAAGCTTCCACGCAAAGTAGCATTCAAATTATCAGTAGTAAGACTGTTTTCTTTTTCGATATCGTTACAGTTACTGTTGAGAAACCACATTCACAAATATTTTTTTATTTTGACCGCAACATTTTGTTGCATGACATCATAAGAATTCTGTAACTTAATTTGTATCATCCTAGCAATTTTTTTGTTTTAATTTGAACTTAGCCCATTAGTTATAAGTATACCCAGTGTTTATGAAAATAATCTTTAGTTTGCAATTTGAAATTTTAATTGTAAAAAAGAAAAATTACTAAAGTTAAAGTTTTAGAAACTTTTTGAGGATTTAAGTAAGCCAAAAAGGAGCGCTTCTTTAAAAACAATTTTATATATGTATGTTTATTGAATAAAATAAAAAATGTTAAATCTGCTGTGGCTGCTGTTTAGTATTGTTACGTAATCAATCATTTGTTCCGCATTAAAACAATAAACCAGCTTTTCACCTAATCGTATTTTAAGCCCTTAAATGCGTTACCAATATCCTACATTTTTAATATTGCTACCGATGCTTGTTTGCTGTAATTGTACAATGAATGATTCAATGCCAAGTTCAATAATGAGGTAATAATAAAAACATGCATTGTTTTGCAATCATTCGCATTTCATGAAAACCAGAAAGTCTTTTTTTTAAACGAAAGAGCTTCGCGGCCAAGTGGTTGAAAAACACTGATTTAGCTTGTAGCTTTCAATAGCTGAGTTGGGAATTTAACATATTTACGCATTTTCATCGTTTTGCCAACAAAAAATCTTATAAACTAAATGACTTTTGTGTTTCTAGAGCTTTCCAGAACCTCATCGCTTTAATCCACTGACTGGGGGGTTTGAAGTTTTATCACCCGCTAAAAACCAGTTGGCCCAAAAAATCAAAAGTCTTTCACGTGCTCAAAGGCCAAAAAGCTCTGTTTATAAGGTAAACAATTTCGTCTTTCAAGTTGTAGTAAAAGGACACAACGTACTTTTTGTGTCAATTTTATCTTTTTGTTGTAGCTGAAATTTAAAGTTGTAGTTTTTAACAATGTAGAAAAAAGAATTGTGAAACAACCTTAACCACTGCAAAAATGAATGTTATTTGCTGCAGAATGCAATTGCCAATCCACCAATTCGATTGCCACATTATGAAGATGAAATTGAAGAAGTTACTGAAGAAATAAAAACCAGTTTCAGTGTAAAGGTTTGTCGCCGCTTTTCGGGATTGTTAAGAACATAATGTTTGTCGAGACAGAAAGCTTGCAAAGTTTTGTTGATAATTTATTTGTTTTTTTGTTTGTTCTCGAGTGTAGAAGGGCTTAAAAATCTTTTCAAATTTAAATAATCAAGAACACATCTGAATTTTAGCACTAAATCATTAATATAGGCCTATACCGTACACGTTTTTTACCTGATTTAAATATTTTCCTGATTTTAACAATTATTGACTTCTTTTTAGCGCTGAACAATGTACTTTTTTTAGAGGAACTAAAAAAAATAATTTATGTGTTAATAACAAGAACATTTACATAATGCTTCACCAATCTACGTCTTGACAACGCTGAAAACATTGGCTGCCATAGAGTAAAACCACCTAATTGAGCAGTAAATTTTTGATCTTTGTTCTTTTTAACTGTTAAAACTTCGTCTAGGCAGCAATTACATGTGAGTTTAACTTATACAATAAGCGAACGAGTGATCAAAACAGCACACGGTCACTACTTGTCCAAACAGTAAATTTTTAAATAGAAAAATAAAAATAAAACAAAACTTGTGATGGGTATTTGCGAAAAATTCTGCTGAATAACGTCTAGTTGGTAGAAAACGATATTTCCTATTTTGTGTATTTTAGTGCTTAGACAAGGAGCAAGGAGTTCAGTGGATCAAAAAAAACCGTCTTCCCAAGTTCCTTCAAAGCGATCTTTTTATTGAATACCGGTTCGAATATTATCTATTTAAACTTTTAGATTTCTAAATTTTTTTTATGCATTTTCTTTTACTGTAATTTTAACGTACATGCTTGATTAGAATTGGGCAACTTCAAAATGATTACTTGAACTTTAAATGCGGATTTAATTTTTGGTCCACTTCGATTGAAGGATTTTGAAATTTATTTCTGTTTTTTTTGTTTTTTTTGTTTAATTGACTAAAGATGAGTAAAATATGATCAATTATATATATATAATGAATATAATTTAATCAATCAATTTTTGAATGTATACTATGTCAATTGACATATTATACAACCTAAATAAAATTTTAATTTCGCTTTAAACCATGTAACAACATTAAATATTTACTTTTCCTATAAGAAATTGCATCGAGTAAATATCGTGAATTTTATTGAATCGGTTTGACAAGGCTTGATGTATACTTGGCGTATCCAACCTGCGTACGTTGTTTGTTAATTGAGTTTCATACACGGGGTGCATGGGCTGAGCGTAGAAAATTTAACAAAAAAAGAAATGTAGTCAGATATAGATTAGCCATGAAACTTTAAAGACCTAGCAGTCTTTTTTTGGATCTGCAATTAAAATGAGTTGATAAAAGCTCAGTACGACAAAGACTGTGACGGCAACCTCAACAAGAAGGCATGACGTAAGCTTGACATCTTTGTTAACGGACGGCTCTACCGTTTTGTGCTGAAACCAATTATCTTGGCATAAAGCTTGATAAGGCATTCACGTTTCGCCGAAACCTATAATTACTGCACAAGAAGTTAACATCTCGCTTTGGGCTTTTAAGGCGATTAATGGATCAAGCTGGGGTGCGGATGCTACAATACTCCTCACAGCAACCCTTGCCTTGGTTCATTCCACAGCTGAGTACTGCCCGCCTGTTTGGTGTCGCAGTTCCCATATTTCCTTATTGACACACCCATCAACGATGCCTTGCGTATAGTGACCAGATGCCGCCTACGTCCCACCTCAACGGACAATCTTTTATCTTATCAGGCATTCAATCAACTGAGCTTCTCCGTCAAAATGCCGTACTGTCTCTTGAAACCAGAACACCTCCTATATCAAAGGCTTTTGTCTGCACTTGGTGGACAGATGTGGCAACTTAAATCAAGACACTCATTTGTGCCTGCTGCACTGGAACTGACCCGGCGCAGTCAGGCATCGGTGTAGCATGATAGCCTGAATATAGATGTAGAATGGAGTGGCGAAAAAACGCTAGACTCTACATTTATTAAGAATGTCAGCCTAACGTCACCGGGATTTATCTTTTCCAGACTTGCATGGGTCGAGCTTGACCGCCTCCGAACCAGCGTTGGTCTATTCCTCTCAGAAATTCACAAATAGGTTATGGCTTCTAGGACGGCCTGTGAGAGTGGCGCAAAGAAGCAAATAGCAGAGCACGTTGTAACAACTTGCCCCATTTGTCACCATCCAGATGGAGCCAGTGCTCTCTCAGATGTCAACAAGAACCTGGTGACCGGGCAAATATAAACATGTCCAGCCATTTAGTGGACCATCCAACTCCCGTCCACTACTTCCAAACAAAGAATAAGAAGATAGAAATATAAAAATAGCAATAAGCAACTTTTTTTTTTAATTTTTTACTTTTTTTACAGGCTTGCCAAACTATTATCTCAAATTGAAACGAACAAAACCGGAATGAAACTGACAATTAGTCCTACCTACCAACCGTGGTATAAACCTGTACCGGTAAAAATATTTTTATTTTGTGCTATTTTGAATAATTACAATTTAGTGCTTAGAATTCTGTTAGCATTTAATATATTTAAGTTTTTAATTTGTTAAAATAGATAAATTCTGTCATTTATTACATTCTTCACGAAGTCTAATTGCAAGTCTAGAAACGAACAAAAATTACTAAAAATATTTTAGTTGGAGCAGGATTCTTCTCGATCGGAGACTCCTGTAGACGAAACAGCAGAGTTGATTAAACTTCTCCAGGCTTCCGTCGGTTCAATGTCGACAACACAAACAAAAGAATGGTTTACCATTGCTAAGCAAGTCAGTCTTCTAGACGTGATTAAAACTCTCTAGACCTTATTCGGGGATTGACTTTTATTTTTAAAGCAGCTTTCTGTGCGGTAGATTTTAAAGAATTAAGAAACTCTTTTTTAAATTACGAAATTATTTACAACAAACTAAAATCATGTCATCGTATTATTTCAATTTTTTTCTGACAAACAATTCTAAGTCAAAAACGTTAATCAACCGTTTTTACCAAATTGATTTGTACTGCATCAACTCAAAATTTCAAGTAAAAAGCTTTTTAAGTTTGTTTTAAGTAATTATTCAAACAATTAAAAAAACAGTCAACTGTGATGAATATTGTCTTATTTCACTCAGGTTAACTCGCGCGAGACTTTTTTGTTGTGTTCCAGTGTCTCATAAAGTTTTAATTGTAGAAAAAAATGCCAACAGTTATGCTCCTTTGAATTATTAAGCTTTAGTAGATGGTCTATTTGAATATGAAACTGTTGAAAATCTTTTGTTAGCTGTCCCTTATTTTTCATCAGCTTGAAGATTCCAGCACTACGATTACTTCAAAAGGAAGTTCTCGTCCTATGTCATCGATAAGTAGCTTGTCGTTCGGAACACAAGCAGAGAATTTGGAAAAACCGCCGATACATGCAACGACAAAATCTGATGAACAAGTTGGTGTTGTAGAGATGAAGTTTATCGATGACTTTAACTTCTGTAAAAAACAATTTATGACTTGCTTAAGTTAAACGTAGAAGCTTTTTAGCGACAAACATCTAGCCTGTAAACTGCAGGCTTTTATTGATCTACTGTATTTTCTATGAAAAAAGATTATGACGTTAATTATCTTAAGATTATGACATGTCTTTATAAAACTAAAGAAACAAAATAGAAAATTTCAACCGCACAGCAATATCTTGGCATTTCCGGAAGCCGATCGGGGTATTTGCTTGCCCTATGTATTAGCGCTTCCGTCGCTTTCCTGCGAGTCAGGTGAATAAATATTGAGATGAAATAAATAAGTTTCAAACTTTGTTTTAAAGATGTCTGAATATTAGAGTATATCTGAATTTGCTAAACGCTTGGCTTTCATTAATTATGTCTTCCAAAATACCAAACTAAGATTTAAAGCTGGCACTATAGTTATACCGTAAAGTGGTAAAACAGTTTGTTAGTGAACCTTGACGTCATCAATCATGGTTTTCCCTGAGAAAATCTCCGCAATACTTTTATAGTGTCCATTTTTAACGTTTATGTTTGCGTTTAACAAGTCATAAAATGATTAAAATAAATACGGGAATAATAATTGACTTAGAAGTAAAACTAATTCATGCTTTTTGACCATTCCTCTATTTTGTAAGGTCTTCGATTTACCGAAATATCTTGGCGAATCTATGTTTTACTCAATAACATCGTCTGTGTACGTTATTTCGCTTACAAAATAAAGTTAAAATGCTTTTTTATGCAGGGCAAATCTTTCTCGAAAGATCGCTTCAAATCGTCGGTGACTTTCTCGTCAACTTTTTCAAATTTTGATACCGACAAGGAGGACAACCTTGTTTGTGTAATCCCTCATCCCGTCAAATCCTCCACGCAAAGTCAGTAAATTTCTTATATAGTTATATTACTGTTTTTTTCTGTAAGTTGCAAAGTTATTCGAGAGCCTACGAGTTTTTCGTGATAAAAGCATTTTTGGATTTAATTCAGTCGAATATAGTTAAATCGACACTGTAGCTGTGCGGATCGTAAAGAAAGATTAAGTTTTATAAGGATTGTTATTAAGTAATTATCTTTAGTTTTTCAGAGCGCAGTGCTTTTAAGGTTTTTCTATCTAGTTGCACGAATTAAGCAAAGTTTAAACGGTCACTCATCCGCAACGTCACGTGAACAACATCTTTTTATGAAGCCAATCAACTTATCTCATTAGCAACGCGCACTATCGCTCAACTTTGTCATTTTTAGTGGGTCATGTGATCAAGATCGACCCGGTTTTTTCCGATGACGATAGCGATCAAGGAGTGGGAAGTGAATGCGATGATGCGAAAGAGGATTTTGTTAAGTCTCCAAGAGCGTCATCAAGCGGTCAGTCATTTTAATTTTAATACTATTCGTCTGAAAAAATAATGTTTTTTTGCGGAAAATTACGGCTTCTGCCAGTGAATTTGTTTCTTTTATTTTGGAAAGAACTTTTCTTACGTTCAATTTTTTTACCATTATCAGAAAAACATTGTGATGATTTTTTTTTAAATAGAAATCAGTTTGACTTTTAATTAAGCAGCATCAAGTTCATTTCTTTAACAATATTTTTATACTTTGTTTAATCCTACTGGTTTTTGTTTGATGATTGAGAGAAAAACAATTTTCCTAACGAATTAGTATCTTTTTATTTTGATAACGTCCTTGAATTAACGAAAAATTAAAATATCCTGGAAATAAAACTGCATTTTCTCCAGTCTGCCTTTCAAACAACTTGGGCAGAAGGCACAGGCTTTTTTTTAAATAAAGTATAACAAATGCAAATATAAAACAATGTTTAAAAATGCGTTTTTGTTTTTTTTAAAGTAAGTAAATTTCGTTACCTATAGTTAATTGAAAAGCTTTTTTAATTTTTAAAATAAAAGCCTTTTTCGTAAATTTCGTTACCTATAGTTAATTGAAAAGCTTTTTTAATTTTTAAAATAAAAGCCTTTTTTTAGAAAGTACAGAGAGCGAAGAGTCGGATATCGACACATTAGCGAGCCAAGTTGTCTCTGAAGTTATCACAAAAACCATTCTCTCCCTATCATCTGGTTCAATAAGCCAGACGAAGGTTGGTTAGTGTCCACGTATTTACGTCTAAAATAACAATAATGAATTTTTTGCTGCAGCATTTACCTTTTTTTTTTTTTTTTTTTCAGTTTTCGTCAGACCTTAAAACAGAGCAAAACGACAGCGACAAATCATCGTTACTTCACTCTACAATTAATACTAAGTAAAAGTTTTTAAATTAACGTTTTCAAGTTTTGGCCCGGTTTATTTTATGTGAAAGTAATTTGATTAAATTGCTTGTCGTCGTCTTTAAGCAAACCGCAGATCACGTGGACATATACTTTGAGCACAAAATCTGACTCTTTTAGCGGATGTTGACTTAACACATCGCTACCAGCTTCTTATACAGGAAGCCCTTGTCCATTGTCCATTTATACAGGAAGCCCTTGTCTATGCGCTTGAACCCGATGAATTTTGTTAAAAACCTTTCTGAACAGCGACGACGGTAATGACTGAATGGGTTAAAGCAGAAATTGCAAATCAGGAAAAAAGCATTAAAACATTACCTCTTTTCTCTATTATTTCATTTTATCTAATTCAATTTTCAGACTCTCAACAACCAACACAGCTAATTCAAAAATGGATTCTCTTGCCCGCAAAGCAATTGCCTTCAGAAGCTTGGTATGTTAGTATTTGTTATGTTAATAGGCCTACTTGAAATTGCTTAATTCTAATTTGTTTTCTGAATTTATTTCAATCTGTTTCTTTTTGAAGTTATTTTCCCAAAATACGATAAAAGTTATCATTATAAACCACCTCTTCAAGTAATATTTATAAGTTTATATAGGTTTATACGTCTATTTTTTTGTTATATAAATTTTATATGTAATATTAGGATGAACCTCTTGAAGACGAAGCTGATTCTGTTTTCTCGGATGAAACTGATGATCTTGGATCTACGTCATCATTTAATTTCTACGAAATCATAAGTCAGTTAAAACTTTATTGTAGGCCAATAAGGCAACATTAAAGCTGATAGAAATAAAAATATTTAAATCCGAATTTGCGTATTAATTTATAAAATCTTATTTATAATCAACATTCAATTATAATCATCTTCGTTGAAATTTGTTAAACTGTAAAAGTAAAGTTTGCTAATCGCATTCTATCAAAGAAAGAAAAAATACTTCTTTATTAAAATTTATGTACACTTTGTACAGTAATATTTAACAAACATAAACTGCTATAAATACCGCTGAGATAAAATATGTTAAATTGCATTTACCCTGCCTTTTTTGTGAACCGTATCGATACGTCAATTTTTGGCTAGCACTCGATAATACTTGTGTTATGTCTTTATGAAAGGTGTCAAAGAGTTCAATAAGTTCTGTGAGTTTCTAAAAAAAACTGTCGGAGAAAAATTAGCTTCGTTGTGGATGGATATAGATAGAACTCGTTTTTGTATTCCCAAGCATAGAATCGGAAAGTAAGTTCTTAAATACAACATTTATGTCTGGTTTGCTTATTTAATTAAAGGTCTATTGACAACTGGAGGCATTGATAAAAAAAAAGATAAATTGAAACAGTTTATGTATTTATTCTGTCGGTCGGTCGGTTCGAATCTCAATGAGATATGCATCACTGACGAGCTCTAACAAAGCGAAACTTGAATCTTGTGCTTGCCTATAAGTTGAAAGTATTTGCAGCTATGCACACCTGTCCACATCTCAGTGACATGGCGCCGTATAATTTGCCCAGACCTCCAAAAGCATAAGCTCTTATGCGTTCTTATTAATGTACTCACCGTAAATAACTTATGAATTTGTTTAAGTTTGTGTAGAAGATGTTACAGCTATACTTTTAAATGCGAATACTTGGTTTTGAATTTTTGCTAAGTTTTGTTTAACTTCTGACCTGGGATACGAAGTTGGAGTCGTTTTTTAGACTTGGTGGAGTCAAAGACTGGGGTCGGAGTTGTTATTGTTTTTGAAGACTCCGATTTTCGCAAAATTAGGCCTCCGAGTTTGTGGAGTCAAAGTCGTTTTTTTCAACATGCTGGAATCGGGAGTCAGAGTCGGTTTTTTAGATGTTCTGGGTCAAAGTCGTAAAATTTTAAGTAGCTAGAGTCGGAGTTGTAAATTTTTGAATAGTTGGTGTCGGAGTCAGAAAAAATTCCTACGACTACACGATCCTGTTTCTGATTTTGTATCACACCATGACCATTATTTAATGGTGCTGCTGAGATAGATCAGTGCATTAACACTTTCACTTGTGAGCAGAAAGATGCGAGTTTGACGCTCGGTCTATCTGAGTGATTTTCACTCCGTATCACGACAAATGCACTCAGTCTTGTGTTTACCTACAATGGTGTCTTTGTTTTAACCAAAGTAGCTACAAGATTAGATTAACATAAGAAAAACTGTATTTTGTTTGTTTAAAGCAGCACAAGTTATGACTACATCTGATTGGTTACATTTTCTCTAACGAAAAGAAAAAACATGAACTTCTGTTGCTTGTCAAAAATGTCCTATTGTTAAGATGGTGATCAAGATAATGCGTTGTATATTAAACGTAAATAATTAAAGGCCGTTTCCACTACGAGCTTGGAGTGGAGCATTCTTAGTTTGTTTTATTGATTTTTTACTTTTTTCAGCGCGCTTAAGCGCTAAGCGAAGCAAAAAAATCAATAAAAGAAACAAAGAATATTCTATTTTACGCACGTAGAAGAAACGAGCCTTATGTTCGCCGTGTTGCGTTTGTGTCTTATGTCAATTCATTTGCTTTCAATTTTTTTTACATAGTTTCTTGCAACGCATGCGAGAAGCTTATCTCAAAGTCGGAAGCACGAACCGACTCCCCAACGAGGTTTTAAAAAAGCACAAACTCATTCACGCCACCCAATGGACTGTAGCCCATCTGCAGGCAGTTCAAAGTGACATTGTCGAGCCTCTTTTACTGTATTGGTAAGCAGAAATGTTTACGTACTATACTGCAACATAACAAGCATGATTGTTACAAAAACAAAATAATTACCGAAATGTTGCGTAGCTGTAACTAGCTGTTGAAATAGATCTATTCTTTAACGAAGTAATTCAAGTTAATGTTTAAAACTAAGAAATGGTCTTTGATTGCCTTGTTTAGTTAACACTTTGACTACCGTATCACCAATATATAGTGACACGTATTTTCAAATAGTTTTGGCACCAATTTTTTGGTGACAGTGATGATTCGTTTTAGGGCTTTGTCAATTATTGGTTAGAAAAAAAAGAATATTTGGTATCTAGCATGTTTATAAGGCAAACTTAAACCAAATATGCAAAAAAATATTTTGGTCCAAGGTAAAAAATTTCAAGATTGGGCTGGCAGTCGAAGTGTTAACAATTAAGTTAAAAAAGATCCGTATATTTTTTAATCTCTCTTGCACCAATTTCTTTTTATATTGTTTGAATGCTGTTTTAATGTGACAACCTGTTTGAAAGGATTGATGCATCGTTTCTATGACAACCATCATGTACATGATGTTGGTTTAGCTTTTACTTTTGTCATACTGCTATGTCTTTGAAAACACTTCACAGCATTTACCTCTGTCTGGCGGTCTTAATAAGCATCTGTAAATTTAAGTTATTTCAACCGAACAGCAATAACTTGGAATCTCCAGAAGTAGGTTGGGGTGATGACTTGACAGTTACTTCAAGTATAATTCCTCCGATGTTTTCCTCCATTTTAGAAGGATGAATAGATTAAAATAACCAAAGAATATCTGCTAAAACAAATTTATGTATTTTCTTTTTTTTATTTTTTTATTTTTTTTTTTATTTGAGTCAGACACAAAGTCCATAGAAAAGAGAAAAAAACACTCACAACAACAACAACAAAAAAATAAAATAAGCCGGAAAGAAAAGTAGAACATTTGAATTACATCAACAATTGAAGACAATGTTTATAATAGTCACTCTGGTAGAAGAAATTGCTATACACCGTATAGTTAACATATACATTACTAGAAAGGCAGCATCGTTCTATAAATCGATAAATAAGTTTTCTCTTTAGTGCATCAAAAGTGGGAATATTTGCTTTTACTTGTAGTTCTCTTGCACTAACATTACGCTTGAGCCCCATGAATTAACCGAAAGGAATCATTGTATGCAACTCGTAAGTGATTTAATGAAGAGCATAGATACGTATTTAGACCATAAATGACTAGCATAAAACCAAGTACAGTGATAATTAAATAGTATATTTTTATAGTACCGGAACATTTTGAAAAAGTTGTTTTTAGTTGATATGATTTTCCATATAAATAACGAACTTGCCGACAAATATCATCATCATCTTTAAGATTATTATTAAGAAAAACATGAAACATCCCAAAAACAATTTTGAGCGGAATCAATAAACTTTTATTTGAGTTACTGAGTAAAGTTTTAGGATATTACGCTATCTTAACAAAAACTGCAAAAAAAAACTTTTGGAAAGAAATTTTATTGATAGTTCGACTTGATGCCGTAATTTAAATGATAGAAGTTTTTGCAACAAGGATATTTTTATGCGCATCTATTTAAATAAACTCTTGTAATGACTTTTTACAATTGTATTGCCTACGATGGTCGGCAACGTCGTCGAATAGTAAGAGCGCCAGTGTCGACAAATTCTCGGTTCAACACCTACTCGTGTCATTCTGTTGTGTCCTTAGAAAAAACACTTAACAGCATTTTCTCTTGCTTGGTGGTCTTGACAAGCAGTTCTAAATTTGAGACATATTTCTTAAAAAAATAAATAAAAAATTTTAACCATAAAGCAATATCTTGGCATCTCCGGAAGCAGATCTGGGTAATTGCTTGCCTGCGTCGCTTTCCTGCAAGTCAGGAGGAAAAATAGGATAGAAAATAAAATAAATAAAAATAAATAAAATTGTTTAAAAAGTTAAAATATTTTCTTGTGTTTGCTTTAGGGCACCCAGATTTTTAATGAGACAGTTAAACACTGAAATGAAAACGGATTTGCCAAGGGGATTACCCTCTCGCTCACGTACCTTTCGCCCCATTTCTTCACAATCTTACCCATCCCCAAAAACAATAACTATTTTACCTCTTCGACCAAAATCTTGTCTGCCCAGGATCAAGGTAAGTTATTATCGCAGCAGTTTTCAAGCCGTTTAAATATGCGCCATTAAATTTACAACTTGTTAAAGAAATTCGTTTATTTTGATAATAACAAATTGTAGCAATTTCTTTTAATTGCGCTTTAAGCGAGTTTGAAATGTCTTAAATAATTTTTTAAAAGTTCTTCTAAGCAGTATTCTAACTTTCTCACATAGTCGATAAATCGTTCTCAACAAGTATAATTAACTCGCAAAAGATAAATAAAGTCACGATGTGCAATAATTTAACTTATAAGAATCAAAAACTTGTTTTTAAAGTTTGATAATGGATTATTCGAACAGAAAAGGCGCTGAAGCAGTAAAACAACCTTTGACAATAAATCAAATTAATTGGGCAAAAGATGTGGTGACAGAATAACAGTTATTAAATTCTCTTTATTGTGTTGCTGCACAGTAAAATTTAATGTGGTTTAGCTTTCGTAACATTTTTTATGCCAAATTCAAAACGCCATTTATGGAAAAAATCGTTAAAAACTAAGTAATTGTTTTTGTTTGTTTTTTTTTATTAATCTAATCTTAACCGACAGTCGGCGTGCGTGATGCATATGCCGCTTCTATCAGTGCTGCAATGCTTCCGGTAAAAGCCACAAATTTTAGATATTTAGTGTTTGTATAACTTTTTCCTGAAAACTCTCCAGATACTGCAATCATTAATTAAAAGCCTAATGTGTTTGATGATCTAGTTCAAACAATGGCAGTTATTGTTTGAAGCTTCAATACATCAATTAATACCAAGCATTTTCTTTTAGCAAGGAAAACGACCCTCCACAAAATTTGGTCACGTGGTCAGTGAATACCATCAACACAGCGATCCGGATGTTTACTTGAAACCCTACGAGCCTCCACTTGATTTGGGTATTCCCAGTCCCATTCCCACTTATCTCCAACCCAAAGTTGCTTCCTTAGTGGAAGAAATGAAATCAGCCAAAGTTTTACTTCGAAGACGGCCTGCCACCGCAGGCGAGTTACCATTGACTTTGTTTGGTCTTGTTCGTTTTGTTTTATATTTTTTAATAGAGCTTTTTTGTTGTTTTAAAAACTTGACTTTTTTTCATTCAAATTTAAATTATATGTGAATAGTTTGAATTTTGTTGGAAAAAAACTTTATTGCAAAGCTTACTGACAACGTGCCTTTAGTTAAAATACAGAAATGAAATGATGTACAGGCATTTAAAACTTCTTCGTGATAAGAAGTAACTTACTTCAGTCAGAACATCTTTTCATTTTAATCAAAATCAAATATAAATTTAGCGACTTCATTTTAGCTTTTTTTAAAACTACTTTGATCGAAGAAAAATCGACTTGTTAACGTTAATCTTTTTCGTAGCCTTATATTTCGCTACCCTCAAATAAGTTTATAGCTTTAAAGCATAACTCATAAACAAAGAATCGAGTTTCTTTTAAGAATTCGTCCCAACCTGAAACTTATTGTGTTTTTCAAGCCTTCAATTATTTTGTCAGGGCCCTTAACCCGACAAACCAAAGCAAGGCTGGAACGGAGGAAATCTGCCGCCGCAAAGTCAAGGTAATAACGACATTCAGTTTGTAGCAGATAGAACGATTACAATAATTATGACGACGATGATGATGAGGATAAAAAATTAGTTTATTGTGAATTGGACAAATGAGTGTAGAACGAAGGGTCTTTCATTGCCGCTTTCGCTTACGTGTCGTCTCGAGATTTTTTGCGTTCAAATGATCATGACTTTGCTTGTTTTGTCAGAATACAGGCGACCGTTCGATCACCGCTGGTTCGACCGTCTCCGCCCTCTTCAGTTTCGTCTGACTCTACCGTCAGGGGAAGTCCCGCCATGGAGAGCATGCTTCAAGTTCGTTCTTTTATTAGGTTAATTTCTTGTCAAAAAGAAGAAAAGCTTTCAATTTGATAGGCTCTCTACTACGACACGAAAGCGGGATGGTTCTTCACGCAATTTTGTGAAAAGTCCAAAAACCCAGTAAGTTTACCCAGTCAAAAGATTTTTTTTAATTAAATAGACCTCGATACACAAAGAATGTCGGTAACAACGATTGTACAGCCACAAATGCTCCATTCTAACATTGCACAGGCAGGGACATTTCTCGGCGCTCGTTCTTTGAAAGCAAAGTTGGATTAATGTTGAGTTTTAAAAACAAAACGTGCGTTTTCCCTTTGCCTTAAAAGAAAAGCGCCCCTAGTGGTGATCAATAATGACTTCGCCTCCGCCGCATAGATGAGATTACATGTAGATATTACAAATCCAAAAAGTTTTAAACTTAAACAAGAGGAGTAATGACACGTTTTGGCTTAGATTTATTCTATGTCCACCCTGTGTAATCGTTTGATTGACAATACACTGTTTTTGTTTTACGCAGAAAGTCATGTAAGTATTTGCAAAAATGCAACACCTTCTTTCGATTTGAGATTAAACTTTGAAAAAATTAAGTTTGGCTTTTCATGCTTAGTAACCATTACTTTCTTTTTCATTTGTGCTTATTTGCGAAAAAATGTTTTTAAATCGTTTTAAATGGTTTTAAATCACTTTTATTAGTAGCAACGCTTTAATCACTTAAAAGACCAAGAATCTCGTCAAAGTTTTCAATTAATTTTTGCTTGTTAACGAGTTCTTAGTCACGAATTGATTAATTTATATCGAAATATTTGTTTGCGACCACACAACAACACATTTAAGCGACAAGCTTTTTCTCGCAGCTATGGAAAAATTCCATTCACTTTTGGTTCGACGTGCAAGATTATCGTTATCTTTTCTACCGCGAAATCATCGACCAGTTCATGATTGAAAAGAAGTCAAAGGTACGATTAAAGCACAAACCCAAGCATTTCTGTTATTCCCATTTCACAATGAGTCAATGTCCACCTCCACAACACTGCCCCTAGGTCCTAGGCAATAAAGTGGCCATCTGTCGTAGCGGCCGTGAGCCGTTTAAAACAATCCCACACAGAGTCAAATTAGGCCGGTCCTGGATTGAACGAAATCTTCTGACCGGAAAAGGAGTATGATAACAATGGTCAAAAGCAATTTTAATTTTTTGTACATTAGTTTGCATAAAACATTCAGGTAAATACAGCTTCTACTTGGCTAATGCAAAACCAATGATTTTAACTTGTTTATAAAGCAGCTTCAAGGAATTTTTCACTTACTGACAATGCGACCACGCAGCAACGTTTGTTTCATTCTCCAGATGATATATTCGACCTTCATCGTTAGCGGATCTCCGGAAGACATTGGACTCTCATTACAAATCCGCAATCAGATTCGATCCGTCATGACTCCGCCCTACGATGAGCTGTTTGACGCTGCGGAAGAATATGCGTTGAAACTTCTTATTGTTCCTTGGAATAAGATGCTCGGAGTTGACAAAGAAAGCTACAAAAGAGTTAGTCATTAAAAATCTTGTTTACCGAACACTTTTTCCAAAAGCCCTTGCAAAAAGTATGCAAACAGTATGTTCCAGTTTCTTAACTCTAAATTTTTTGTGATAGTAATTTTTGGCTTTGGCTGTGTAAAATCTCTTGCGAGTTTTTGAGTTTTATCGTTTGATAAATTAATGGAAGGAGATTTAATTCAATTCACTTAATGCTCACCAATCGATCTTTAGGTTTGTATCCGTTTTAAATAGATTAGTTTTTTGTGTTGTGTTATAAATATTTTGTTTTCAATCTTTAAAATTTAATAGAACATGAGTTGTCATGTGATGTGCTTGGTAAGGTCTTCTTGTCCTTGTGTAGGTAGAATTAATCGAACAAGAAAGAAGACTGGCCCTCGCTGCAAAATATCAAGCATGCCTACAAAAAAAAGGAATTTTAAAAGTAAGTATAAAATAAAGAAGGTTTGGTTTTTGCAAAGTTAATTGTCATTTTTTTTAATTGGGGTTTTTTTGTTATTTAATGATAATTTTAATTGCCTGAAACATATCATACATTTTTACTACATGCCAGAAGATAACTTATTTGTTTCGAAAACAAATGGATTTTTAAATTATAAAAAAAACTTTAAATCTGATTTTTACCGATCAAGACTTACTTAAAAAGTTTTCGTTGAATTATAGACCGTGTTTTCTAGACCTGTTGATCGATTTAAGTTTTTCGCAGAAAAAACCTTCGGTTCTGGCTGATTTCGAAGCGGAAAAAAAACACGAAGACGATCTTTGGGCGAAGGTTCCCGAAGAGTTTCAAACAATGACGTTTGACCACTTAATTCGTAATCGTATCGAGCTGGAGCATTTTCGAAAATTCTTGGAGCAAAATTATGTGAAGTGAGAGAAATTTTGAATGGCAATCCAAAAAAAGTTTTTCACATATAAAAGTAGATAATTTAATTGATGCCGAGTTACAAATGCTGTCGACAAAACAAAAAGGTTTTTGGCGCTTAGGCACCTCAAAAGAAACTTTAAAAAAATCACGGAGTATTTCTACTAGCTGTGATTATGACTCTGTTTTAAGTCAATTTTTATAAATAGTTCACAGTTTTTTTGCAATGGCGAAAAAAAATTTTTAACCAATTATCGATAGTTCCGAATAGACCGCGTTTCTTCTTGTTGAGTTTCTAATATAATTCTTAACATTTTTTTTGATGATAACGAACGTCAAGTGGGAAAACTGTGAAGACCAATTTTAGAGTCTTTGGTTTGACCCGACCCGGAATTGAACCCAACCATGAAAGTCAAACTCGACCAACTTAGCGATTATTTAAATTCCAATGATTAAACAAACGCTTATTTTTCGGGTTCATGCCGCTATTTTAGACAACTTTGAATATTCTAGAACGGACCTCATGTGTTGGCTTGATATTGAAGCGTTCAAGCGAATTCCTCATCAAGCGAACGCGAAACGTGACGATAAAGCGAAGGATATTCGCGAGAAATACTTGAACAAGAAATACTTTTTCGGACCAAGCAGTCCCGCTACCAAAGACGAACAGAACGAAGTTGGTATATTCCACCCATTCATTTTGCTATGTTTTATTACCGTTTGTTTCTACGTTAGAATTCAAATCCAACTCAAATCAATCAATGCGCGCCGTTTTTATTTGTACTTTACTAAAATTTAATTGACCCTATTTTTCGATACCAGGCTGTGAAAGCGGGAGGGGGATGGGGGAAAACCCTGAAAGAACGGCCGCCCACACCATTGGTTGTCGAGGCGCAGAAATACGTCAGAAGGAGAATCGAGAATCGATGGCTGCCTTTGTTCCTGGCCACCGAGGAGTATCAGGTTGTTGTTGAGCTTTGAAGTCGTGATCCTGTCACTTGACTTCTTGACCTTTAACCCGAACAGGATCGACAGCGCTCTCACACACAAATGTCGGACGCTGCGGAGGACGTTGTTTTGCAGAAGAAGAAAAAAAGAGGAGAACCGTGGAAGGTAAAGCGTTGGAGTTTAGGCTAAATATTGCAATCAAGATGAATTAAAACTTTTTCCTGTTATTAATAAATGAATTTTACCATATCCGCTATTTATCTTTCGCGGAAGTCTCAGAAATTAATTTTTTGCAATTAGGTAGAGATTACTATTTTTGAAGACGCGAATTTTTTTCTTTTTAGTTTTTTCTGTATTTTTTTTTGAGTGGAATTGAAATGCTTTTCTAAACGGCTGAACAAAATAACCAAAACAGGAGTTGGATTCTATTGTAAGTTTAACGTCCCCGACATTATTTTGTGAGTCAGGAGGATAAATAAAGGTGATGGTGATCGATGATTGCACGGCGTTTTCTGGGTTAGAGCCGCGTTGCAGACACTGATTTTCAACAAGATGAATGCGGAGGAAACGACCTAAAACCAAAATCAAAACTTTTAAACTTCTTTCCAAATTTAATTTTGAATTCTGAAAGCAGCTTTTGGACAACCGATGGCTGTCTTCACTGCGGGATCTCAAGGAGTTTCGGCGCGCTCTTTGCAATCCGGTCACTGTTGGTCAGTTCCGTCGATACGTTTCAATGCGTGGAGAGTTTCTTGAAAATGATGTTTTGTTTTGGATGGAAGTCCAAAAGTACAAAGTGGGTTTGCCGATTACTTGGATTTTGTATTTTTTGAGTTTATTTTGTTGTAAAATTTGCTGGAAAAGATGTTATTTAAAGCTATCGAGCTAAAATAGATTAGTGTATTCCTACAATTTGTTTTTATTTAACAGAGCTTTTATACAGTATTTGAGTTTTTGTATTGCGCTTACATTGTTCGATAATTAGGTTATTCTTATTTTCTTAAGGATTTCTGTCACATTCACAACGATGTGTCTGCCATTGAAAGCAAAGTGATGTCAATAATCAACTGCTTCATTCATTCTCACATTCCACCCTCTCTTCAAATCGACATCCCGACCGAAATGGCCGAGAAGCTGGTCGAGAAGAGGAAAGAGCTTGGTCCGTATGTGTTTAGAGAAGCTCAGGTCAGGTCTTGTTGTAAAACAACATTAATACGTTCGAATCACCAGTATTCGAGTTCAAATTTTAATCAAGGGTGTTTGGGGAAAATTTTAAGTTTTCTGAGTAGATATTTTAAGCAACGATATATTGTATTGATTGTTCTTGTAGTCGTCTTCTGTTTATAGCCGTTCGTATAGTTTTTAGTTGTGCGAAACTACTGAAAAACTTCATAGTTGGTGTTGGTGAAGAAGTGGCACGGCACTATTTTATTCTCGGTTGCTTGCAAAAGTGCAAAACTTTAACCTTATGTTCGACTTGTACTTTTATCAAATATTTTTATTTCAGCTGACCGTTTTTCGGGTTCTGTTTCCACATTGGAACAGTTTTTGTGAATTCCGGAAAACACACAGCGATGACATATTGACCGCAACTTTGGAAAGACGGAAAAGGAAGAAGTTAGAAAGAATGCGTCAGCAATTGAGAGAACAAGAAAAGGAAGAAGCGAGAAAAGTATGTATAACAATAACAAAACAATAATTATGTTTTTATCAATTAATAGTTTATTGGTTTCAGTCTAAAATAAGCTTGCATATCAAACGAACGGGTTAATATTCAAAGAGTAGAGCGTTGACACTAAGATAAAAACTTCAAAAAAATTTTTGAAGTTAAACATTCTGAAATTTTTGTTTCTGATCCTACCAGAACGAATATTTTAAATTATTGCTACTAAATTTATTCTTACTGCGGGGTTGAACTAATTTTTTATTATATTTTACGAATATATGCAAAAACCTGGCAAACAAAAAACATTTTAGGAGGAACTCCGAGCATCAAAAGAGGCCGAAGTTTTTGACCTTCCGGATATGGGCTCAATAAAAGGAAGTGATTTGGGGGTTAACCTTTTCGAACCCCAGCGCACCCAAATGACGTGGTCTTACGGGAAATACATGGAAGGACTAGACAAGCAAAGGATGCTTCTCCTTATGGAGAACGAAGTGAAAGGAAGAGTTCCTCTGGAGGCTCTTCCATCTCCTGATTATGGTTCGATTTAGTTTAGTTTTAAATGAAAAGCAACTTTTAAATTTATTTCCTTTCAACTACCAATTTTACACAAAATCTATTTCTGTGGACAAGAAAAATTTTGGTTCTTGCAGGCGAGATACAACAAGTTTTAGCTGTCTATTATTACTTTGAAATTTTTGAGTGTTTTTACTAACATCTTATTTTTAAGACGTGGCGATAAAAGACAGTGACGATGAATCTGATTTGGGAGATGCTAAATCAACAGAAAGCGGCGGCGTAGGTTCTGACACGACACCAAAGAAAAGAAGAAAAGAAAAAGTCAGCAAGTTTACCTTGTGATTTAAGTTTTTTTTAATCGGTTTGTCGCAAAACTAAATATTAGTTTGCTTTTAATGAAATTGAAAAAGTAATGGTTTCGTAAAACTTTTGATGTATTGAGCAATGTTTGTTTTAATACCAGTGCTTTTTGTTATTGATAACTCTTGAATATATAATATTTTTATGCAGATCATTCATAGCACTATAAAGACACCTCCAGCAAGTGAAGTTATGAGTGTTCAAAATAATGGAGCCAAAAATCTGACAGTAAATCACGGTTCAAACGGTCACACTCAACCAAAACCAAAAAATTCTGAAACTGCCCACCCAGCAGTGGTAGTTGATTAGACTCTAAATCTCCGCTTGGAGGCGACAATGAATCAATTTTCATTTAGTTTATCAATTAAATCAATTTGATTTGACCGATACTATAATCATGATGTGTTTTGCTAGTTCTGTGGTTGTCCTTCTTTTCAACTCACGGCCCGAATTATAATTCAATAATTGGTAACTTGACATTTTAAATCATGTCCGAAAGATTTTCACTGAGAATCAGAGGTTTAAGCCTGTTTTTTTGTAATCATTTTAGCTAAAAACCAATACTTGAAGCGTAATTGGCTTAATGTTTGGATTGCAAACTTTAAAATTTGTTCGTAATTCACAACCAAGCAATAACCTACAGTTCAGTGACCAGTAAATAGCTGAATGAATTAGAATAATTAAAACCTATCTTTAAACTTCAAAATTTTTAATGAGTTATGTTACTTTGCAGGTTATTTAAATTCACCCAAAATACTTCATAGAAAACTGCAAACTACAGTACAAAACAAAATCCTCTTTTTATGTCCACATTAGCTTCTAACGACTTGGCTTGATTAGTATTTTTTCGATGTTGGAGTTCATAATTATTTTCTGCTAGGTTTGTATGTGTTTTCGTCCAATTATTTTTATTATAAAAAATTATTTTGCATATTTTAGTTTATTATTATTAGGGTAGTCTTAAACAATTTGCTTTTGCTTACAGTAAATGCGTAATTGTGCTTTAGAAAATTTTTATCCTGTGAATAAAAAAGCAATTTATTAATTTTTTGTGATTGAAGACAGGTCACGAAAAAATTTGGCAATTGGCGTAGCCGCTCCGGTCTCCCCCATCCAGCAGAAAGTTACGGTTTCGCCGAATTAAAAAGTCTTAATCTTGTCAAAGTTGGTTTAAAACCGTTTTGAAGGTTGGCTTAAAATCTGCGGCTAGTCCACAAAATTATCGGAAATTGCTTTGGTGTTTTCAGCTACATCGGGGGGACCGTAAATAAAACAAAAAAAGTTTTCTTCCTGAAGAGCTATCACAAGACCTGTTTAAGTCGGCTATTCGATTTTTTATCGATTATATTACGTATTGATAGCATTATTAATAATGAAGCTCAAATAACTAGATGTCCAACCAGGCTAATTCAAAAAGATATATATGTATATATATAGAATCCTCTTCTCACGGATATCGTAAAATTCTTTTTGCGAGACTGCTGGAAATCGATAGGCATCTGGTTAGAAATCACTGAGAGAAGACAAAGTCTTAACAATATCGTTTTATTTAATTCGAGAAAATTGAACTTTATTTATTTTTGACCAAACAGCGCAATGCTAAAGTTACGAATTTAAATTAAACTCTTTATTGCACGAAATTCAAGCTATCACATGGCGCACGACAACCACTTCTTCTACATTACATCTTCAAACAAGCAACGTTAAAACCATCTCCATTGTGCAGAGACACATGGTGAAGAATTTCTTGCTTTTTAACGTTTGATTTTGACGATTCCAACTCGTACAATGTGACAAGATTGGATATGGCTCCCTCGAGTAAAATTTCGTCCTTTCAAAAGAATAGACTATCAAAAAGGTACAAATCGTGAAATAAAAAAGTTACAGTAGTACCAAATATTTTAGGTGGCAGATACATTTTTAATCTAGATGATCAAATTAATTCTTGTAAGAAACTTTTAATACGTAGTTTTGAAAAATCACACCACTTTCTACAATGCGATGATGCTGCAGTCTCCTTTAGCAGTTCTCGGGTCCTGTACACAAAATTTTAAGGCGTAATTCTAGAAATGCTTTAAATTTTGTGCCAACCCTTAAACCAGTGGTTCCCAATCTCTTATTTGGCGGCACACTATTAAGCTGTTTAAATTTTTGTGGCACACCCACCATATTAATAATAATGATGTTTACCACCTGACTGCTCTAATACACGAATCACAAAACATTGTAACAAAATTTTGTAATAAAAAAGTACATCCTGAATTTATCATGAAGAATATAAGAACAAACGTTAAATACAGCGAACCTTATCATTTCCTATTTCTATTTGGTAATTTAACCTATCAAGTGATAACTATGATAAAGAAAAAAATATTGTTCTCGCATTAAAAATACGTTTTATTTAATACAGTTCTAGTGGGACTCTTAAGCCTGGTGTTTCTTCATTACTGCAGTGAAATCTGAACGAATGTTTACTCTTAATTTTTCTTCAACGCTTTAAAGTCTTTCTCGCTTGTTATAAGAAAATCCCAGTTTACATAAGTATGATGTTGGAAATTGCAATAATACTTTGATTGCTTTATTACTCAGGATTGGATGCTCATTCTTAACAGAGATCTATGTCCCGTTTTGCCCCACCTTCCCTTAATAATTACTAATATTAGATGTAATTATTGCCTCACGGCATCGCTTCGCTACACGCCAAGGTACTTGCCGCGGCTTGTCGCAGCAGCCCAACCGCTGTGCCGCGGCAACCACTGCCTTAAACAAACATATTATTATAAAACGATCAATATTTTCCATTACCTATTTGTAATAAATTAAATCATTAAAAACGCTTCTATAAACTCAATGTACAAGAAGCTGAAGGGTCACGAAATTCTTTGACATTAAAAGACGATAACGAGAAGAGGGGGTTCTCAAAATAACTTTCCAACTATTTAGCAAACCAAAAAAGTTGTAAAAAAAACTAACCGCTGGAATTAAGTACACAGGGCAATGGCAACTTCATCAAACAGTTAATAAAAAGAAGGCCAAACTATTTAAAAAACATTCAACAATCATGCAATAACCAAAACAATAGTAAAGGTTGCAACATTTACCCCCAACTTTGCAAATTTTACACGAGTTTTCCGATCACTGCCTCAGTAAATATTTTATATATGTACCCGAGAAACTCACTGAAAGCGTAAGGGAAGAAGAATCGTTGGATTTTCGATTTAATCTAATAGCCTGTTCTTGGGCGGCTATTGCTTCACGAAGGCGACACAGATACAGGAGACAAACCGCTTTGTTGTTGAGAGCCTAAACGTTAAAAACCTTTTTTTGTTTTCTATTCTTCATCAACTTGAAAAATTATTGGACTAGAAAAAGCCTGATAGCAAATGACAGTAATTAGTAAATATTTGTTTACAACTAACTAATTCAATAATTTAAAGCTTTAGCCTGTTTTAAGAACACTCGTGCTTAAAACGTTATATCGGTTCAAAGGAAGGGTTACTATGCAGTCGATAAATATGTAAAGTTTGAAGGAATAAATAGCTGGTTTAACAAATGCTAATTCAGGGTGTAGCATATGTAAAAAGCTACGATTTTTTTTTAAAAAGCTTTGGAATTTAAAACGAATAGGAGAAGGAAACAGGATTGCCTGAAGATAATTTAAAAGAAATAAAAAGAAGATAATTTCGAAACGATTGGTTTGAAGAGGGAAATGTTAAAAAAATAAAATGGTGTGTGGAGGGTTGTTGAGAAGGTGAGGCAGTCCGATTACCCCTGGAAATAAGGGGTAAATCCAACGAGGCCTGAAAATAAGGAACATGCCAGATAAAAACTAGATGAATAAGAACAGTTGGAATATTTTCACAAGGATCTCACTTCAATGTTGTCGGAGTCGATCCGAAGAAGTTCATCGAATTGCTTAAGAGCTTCTTTCCAGTTGTTTGCCCCGAGGTACAAGAAAGCTCTGCAACAACATCAACATGATAAGGTTCGGCTGATGTAGAACGGCGTTGTTGAACATGAGCACTAGATGTGATGCGAGTGACAACTTATGTAACCTATTCAAGACCACCGCCTTGCTAAAGACAACCAGTCCACAGACTGTGCACAGCGTGAACTCCACACACTGTGTACAACGTGAACACCACACACTGTGTACAACGTGAACACCACACACTGCGTACAACGTGAACACCACACACTGCGTACAGCGTGAACTATACACACTGTGTACAACGTGAACTCCACACACTGTGTACAACGTGAACTTCACACACTGTGTAGAGCGTGAACTCCACACACTGTGTACAACGTGAACTTCACACACTGTGTACAACGTGAACTCTACACACTGTGTACAACGTGAATTCCACACACTGTGTACAACGTGAATTCCACACACTGTGTAGAGCGTGAACTCCACACACTGTGTACAACGTGAATTCCACACACTGTGTAGAGCGTGAACTCCACATACTGCGTACAACGTGAACTCCACACACTGTGTACAACGTGAACTCCACACACTGTGTACAACGTGAACTCCACACAGTGTACAATGTGAACTCCACACACTGTGTACAACGTGAATTCCACACACTGTGTAGAGCGTGAACTCCACACACTGTGTACAACGTGAACTCCACACACTGTGTATAACGTGAACTCCACACACTGCGTACAACGTGAACTCCACACACTGCGTACAGCGTGAACTCCACACACTGTGTACAACGTGAACTCCACACACTGTGTAGAGCGTGAACTCCACACACTGTGTACAACGTGAACTCCACACACTGTGTACAGCGTGAACTCCACACACTGTGTACAACGTGAACTTCACACACTGTGTACAGCATGAACTCCACACACTGTGTACAACGTGAACTTCACACACTGCGTACAGCGTGAACTCCACACACTGTGTACAACGTGAACTCCACACACTGCGTACAGCGTGAACTTCACACACTGCGTACAGCGTGAACTCCACACACTGCGTACAGCGTGAACTTCACACACTGCGTACAGCGTGAACTCCACACACTGTGTACAACGTGAACTTCACACACTGCTTACAGCGTGAACTCCACACACTGTGTACAACGTGAACTCCACACACTGTGTACAACGTGAACTTCACACACTGCGTACAGCGTGAACTCCACACACTGCGTACAGCGTGAACTCCACACACTGTGTACAACGTGAACTTCAAACACTGTGTACAGTGTGAACTCCTTAAGCGTGCCGCCAAAGTCGCTTCGAATTTTTGTTTTTATATCTAGCCTAGGTTCATCGCAGAAACTATTTTTGGATACTTCTGGTTTCAATTATTCTAAATTCGACCTAATAATCGCTATATTTTTTTATATGCACAGGTTCGACTAAACACGACTTGAATTGAACCTGTTCGATAGCAGCTGCACTTGGTGGGCGGGTTCAGTTTCAGCGGAGCGTTCCGCTTGAGCGAATCTTTCTTGAGCGGCCTTAATGTCGCCGAGTTGAAGAAGCATCCGTCCGATGGCGCTGTGGACCGGCAAAGCGCATCTAAAAATAAAAGGAATTAGAGCATGTAGTGTAGGTCAGTGTGTTGAGCCAGTGGTGATCAAAAGGCCTAAGGTTCGCTTCCCAGTTGCAACAAGATATTTTTAGTTGATATAAAAAGCAGGTAAATGAAGAGAGCAATATGAAGATCGGTGATATTTAAACAGAAACAAGTTAAGCTTATAATCAGAAACAGAAACAAGTTCAAACTTATAACAACATCTCACCCCGGATCAAGCTGCAAAATCTCATCGAGGGTAGTAATAGCGCTGTGATATTCTTGCAGCTGCAGTAGAGTATTACCTGAAAGAAACAATTGAACTTGACTAATGCTAAATTCCGACCATAAAACTAAAAAAAACAAACTTACAAATCATGAGCATCACTTTCACTTTGCGGTCAGTCCATAATTTCGCAGAGGCTTTTTTATCCTCTTCTTTTAACTCCACTGCTGTTCCGTCTTCGGACTTGTTTGAATTTAAGTTGTCAAGTATCTTAAAGAAACGTTTATGGACTAAAGTATTTAAAGCTGAAATGAAGCATTACACCGATAAGCCTAAAGAACAAAATAAACTATTAAAAACATTTAATCTAACTGCAGAAAAGTTTTAAAATTAAAAAAATACTAATGATGTTATTACAAAATTTCAAATTCTAATGGTTACAAAATTCGAAAATAGTTTTTAGTACCATCGCAATCACGCATAGATCCTGATTAATGATTAAAAGGCAATTTTTTTCATTTTTGCCTGCACACTATGCAATATTCAACGACTATCAGTACGTCAACATTAACGCGAGCTTCTAAGCAAGATAACTCAGAATGATGACATTCTGTTTTGCGAGCAAAAGGGCGCGAGTTTGATTTAGAACGGTGATTCCCCTTAAAACGAAAGAAACAACCAAAACGTAATCAGACGCCGGTTCATAACATTCCACGGTGCAAACCAAGCCTGCTTTGCTACGTGAGATCAGGGCAAAAAGTCTAAATGAAAAACAAGGGAATTTACTCGAGTGTGTTTTTGAAAAATATTTTGTGGAACTTTCCTTTATCGTCGCCAACCAATGTGACGAACTTATCTTGTCGCTGCTTCAATCACTTGATAATGAGTTAAAATGATGATATTGGTGCTGGGGCATCGTCAAAGCTTTTTTAGTGAAAAGTAAACAACAAAACTCAACCTGCGTGCAAATTGACTTGATCGTAAACAGTCGGGAAAGTGATTGGTGGGGCATGTTCTGGTAGCGGGCGAAACCGGCATGTAACAAGCGCAAAGAGAACGGAACCATCGAACCTCTTCGACCTGGTGAAAACAAGCAAAACTATTTAAAAACTCGGGTCTGCTGAGCAATTCGTAAATCCAAATCAAAAATCACATGAACTAGATGAAAATGCAATTCGGTGCAGCAAGTATTGTATTTCCGGAATTCTTTTCGTCAATAAAGTTTCAGAGACATCCAACGTCCGGGCTCGCCAGTAGATATTTAAAAAAACATTTGTAAACAAATTTTTGGAATTTTTTTGTTTTTAAACTAGATTTTTAAGTAATTCTCTTTTTTAATATTTGATTTTATCACATCGAGGGTTTGCTTCTTTAAAGCCGTAAAATATTGATTGACCAGTAAAAACTGTCCAGAGGTTTTCAGAACGCTGATCTTTGAATTTCTGTGATAGGCTTACGGGATTACGTAAAGAAAACAAAAAAACAATACAGGCGGCATAGCACAGTGCAATAACAACCTGACTTGCACGAAGAAGAAAGTGAATTTGATCCTCAGTCTATCCCAATGATTTTCGTTGTTCTCTTGGAAAAGACACCTCACCACAAAAGCTTAAAATAGCGTCGTTTTTTTAAAAAAAGTGATTCCGCTCATAAAAAAAAATAATCAGGTCACTATCAATATAAGTATACAACACGTTAGGCCAAACAGGAAGATGAACAGAAAGGGCTTCAGAAACATTTATTAAAAACTTTTTTCAAAGATACAAATTTTTTTGTTAACCTAAAAAATTTACTAAAATAATTCCTCTTTACAGCGATGTTCTTGTATGTAAAATTACGAAACTAATTCATTTCTGTTGGAATTGGGATCTATAAGACATACTTTTTTCAGTAATATTGGGTTACAAGTTATAATCAAAGTAAGCAATTAATCAACAGCCAAAACCTAATCGAATTTTTATTTCTCGATTCTACATCACAATAGTATCCACAATTTATTCCGCCGTAAAGACCTGTTTCACACTGCCACGAGCATGGAATGGAGCATTCTTTGTTTGTTTTATTGATTTTTTTCCTTCTTTCCGCGCTTAAAAGCTAAGAAAAGCAAAAATAGCAAAACAAAAAAACAAGAATATTTTATTTGACGCTCGTAGTGAAAACAAGGCTTAAAAACAAGGCTGCCAACTTTTTCTACCAAAAATAATCTGGAATTGAAACTAAATAAATCTAAAATAATAATAAATTAGAACTAAATAATTCTAAAATAATCAAAATTAAAAAATAATAATCTTTTACAAAAAAGATAAAATAAAAGCTTTTATTTTATTTGATAATGATAACACTGGTCAACACACAAATTTTTGCCACAGATATTATATTGATTTTAGGGTATATCAGGTGCGTAGATTTCGAAAATGACATTCATTTTTGCTAGTTGGCTCTAGTTTTTGAGATAATTGCATTTTTTTGTAAAAATATTACTTAGACTGTGTTATATGGCATTGTTGTTCATTTAATGCTATTTAATCAATACTGTACGCTTCGATCTTCTTTTGTAAACGCAGTAAAACAAAAATGCAAAGCATCCATGCAAACTACAATGCTAAAAAAGGATGCAACAGCAATATTTACCGTTAGTTTGCAAGAAACGTATGGGAACTAAAACCCAGTATTACAGCGTATAAATGTATGTTGCCGTTATTTTTTTAAACAAACGAAGCTTGAAAATATTGAGCTTTAACAACTACCATTCTGTCAAATCTACGAAACCAATCGCCTCTTGTAAGACTTTCTAGCGTGAGGAGCAAATGGCTTATGTCGTTAAAGATTCCAACAATAGTCCGCCATCATGTGGGTGTCCCATCGTCCTTGATACCTTTCTTCCATTACTTTAATGTCCTGATGGAATCTTTCTCCTTGCTCTTCACTTAATTCCCCAAGATTTTCTGGAAATCCATCTAAATGACTAAAGAGGTAATGAATCTTGATGCTCATCTTTGCTCCCAAACTTTGAAATTTTGAAAGCATATCTTCAACTATCTGAATGTAATTGTTTGCTTTATTGTTTCCCAAAAAGTTTTTTACAACCACAGTAAAAGAAATCCAAGCAGCAAATTCCTTCTCAGTCATAGATGCAGTGAAGTTTGGATCGTTCATCAGCTTTCGAATTTGAGGACCATCAAATATTCCTGCTTTTAGTTTTTCATTGCTCATCCCTGGAAATACTCTGCAAATGTAATTAAAACAATTTCCGTGTACTGGCAAAGCTTTCACAAACTGCTTCATTATACCCAATTTGATGTGTAGAGGTGGCAAAATGATTTTTTCTCTTGGGACAAGGGGCTCATTGATGACATTACATTCATTAACTGTTAGTGTAATTCTTTCAGGCCATTCCTTCTTCACCCAGTGGTCACTGCGAGCACGGCTGTCCCACAAACAAATAAAGCACGGATATTTAGTATAACCACTCTGCTGACCAAGCAAAAAGTTGACCATTTTCAAATCAACACATATTAACCATTGGTGGTCACAGTAGTTCAATTTTTCTAGCACTCGTTTAATATTGTTGTATTTTTCTTTGAGCAATGTAGAGTGGCCAATGGGAATTGAGGCATACTTGTTTCCATTGTGCAGCAATACACACTTCAAACTTCTTTTTGAACTGTCTATAAATAAACGCCAATCTTGAGGTTTATATTCAGGTATTCCCATTTTTAAAAGAAGTCCTTCAACATCTGAGCAGAAAACAAGCCCTTCTTCTGAACGATAGTACGGAAGTAAGTCGCTCTCCCTTGTGCGGTAAAAGGTTACTTTTGTACCAACACTATGGCATTTCTTGTCTTTAAGCCTGGATGCCAATACTTCAGAAGCTTCTTTAGATAGATTAAGATCTCTTATAAGATCGCTCAGTTCCTCCTGATTAAACTGCTTCGGACTGGTCGAACTTTCTTCAAAAATGCTTGAAACATCACTTTCACTACAGCTTTCTGAAGCTTGGTGGACAAAGTCCCATTCTGATGGTTTTTCTGGAAGATGACTAAATTGTGGCACGGGTATATCTTCACAGTGGGGTACAGGACGACTAGCAGATTCTAAGTCCGGGTAAATCCATGATTTTTTCTTGTGACGATTAAAACCCTTCAAATCTACCATACAAAAATAACAATCATCAAAGTGGTTTTTCTGTTCTCGCCACACCATTGGCACACCAAATCTACAGCTTTTAGTTTTTCCTTTTGTCCACATTCGTAAGTGCTCAACACATGATTTGCAGACAACATGTGGAGCCCATGGCTTGTCTTGGTCACCAAGTTTAACTCCAAAGTAAGCACGGTATACTTTGCGAACAAAATCTGTAATAGACCTTTTATACTCTTTAAGAATATATTCTCCATATATGTAACAGAAACTGTCAGGGTCATTACAACAACTTCTTCTTCTTGAACAACTCATAGCAGGCAACATAAAGCAATTGAAGGGTTTAGAACGAAAAGTAACTAAGTCACAAAATACTGCTTTTGAGTAAATTGCATTTAAAGTTTTTAAATGAGTCATAAAATCAGGTTTCACAGCGATTTTTGTTTTTAGGATTATTAAGCATTTACATATTGTATAATGAATTTATTTTATCATTTACAGATATTTTGGATGAACATGTCAGATGATATTAATAAAATACTAGATTGGACTTAGGCACTTTTATTGTGATTTTATGGACTTAGGCACTTTTAACCACAAACTATGGACTTAGGCACTTTGCTTTTAAAGTCCATTAGTCATATTTAAGTAAAAATACTTAATATTGTATTATTTACAAAGAGAATTTCAGGACACGTCAAAATATCCAAGTAATCACTCTTTTTCATTGTCCTTGTAACTACCTTATTAGATTTATTGGGTAAAATTAGCTATAACTTCTGCAGTTGTCCTGCTATATTCTGCCATTTCATCACTGCGTAAGGCTTGTAAAATCAAATGCTCCATAACAATAATACTTACAAACTGTTTCTCAATGTTTTAAAAACGCATATGACACTAAAATTGTTAGGTCCGTAGTCAAAGCACTAATAAGATTTATGAAAAAAAAATTCGAAGCAGTAAACATAGGGTGAAGTTTAATTTAAGCCTCTCCTTCTGTTCATTACAAACAATACTTTTATTTACAAAAAGTTTATTGATGAAGGTGATGCTTAAATTTAAACCCTCTCAAACAGGAAATGTCTGTTAAAAATTTTTGAAAATGAATAAAATGTCCGACATATATTTAAAATACTTTGATTTTACCATTGCTCACAAAGTAAGCTTATGAGTAAGCAAAGGTTTGCCAACCTAGCTTTTAATTCTAATTAAATTCTCTGTGTTTACTTCATTCTTGATTACTGTATTCAATTTAAGAACCAAACATTTTAATAGAACATTCGTGCATATTTTTTTGAAGCCTACACCTATATATGAGTAAACTAAAAATGAAACCTAATTTACCAGTTTTTATGTTATATAGTCAAAGCACCAAGCTACAATATTAACAAAACTGATTTCGTATCACGTGACTAAACCTTACAATGTGATTGGATAAAATGGACTTAGAAACTTTTAAAAGAAAAATTTAGCATTTCCAGCAAAACCTTGCATTCAAAAAAAAGACTTAGTAACATTTTTTAGAAATAATATTTTGCATGGTGATTAAGGACATTGAAAGCAACGCATTACAATGGCAAACTCAATTCGGGTAAAAATGTGACTTAGTTACTTTTCGTTCTAAACCCTTCAATTAAAACTGAAAACATGAAAACCTAAATATTGTAAAAGTTACTGCATTTCAACTTTTCATTAGAATTTTTTTAGACTCCAAGATTGCTAATGGTCAGTTATTGACTTTTCTGCTTTGTTAACCTTTCTAAAAATGAGACAACTGGTCCTTTATTGCAAAACAAAATCTCCTTGTCAGCACAATTGCCTCTTACGTGTAGTTTATATGGCCGTTATCTGAGCTTTTATAGCCAGTTATTGTGTCTGCATTATCTCAAAAACTAGAGCCAATTCAGCAAAAGTAAAGTCATTTTTGGAATCAGCGCACCTGATATACTATAAAATCGTTGAAAGATCTATCGCAAAAAGAAAAAAATATTTTTTTGTTGAGCTGTGTAATCTTTACCAATAAAACAGTTCCTCGAAGTTTTCTTCATCATTTTGACTTGATTGACTGTCGTCACTAGACAATGAGGCTCCGGCTTCTTGGTTGACGTCATGAGATTGATATGAAGCAAGGGTTCCAATTTCTTTTAATACATGGGATGGTAAATCATAAGTCGAACAACACTTTCCCACTCTTATTAGTCCAAATTTAATTGTTAGGATAGCATTCAAAACTTTTAAACTCATTGAATTTCTTAATTTTGATTTTACGTAATTCATGCAGCTAAACACCCTCTCAATTTCTGCATTCGAATGTGGGAATATTAACACGGATATTGCACACTGATACAGCTCTAGAAAAGGATTTGAACCTGAAGCATTTTTGTAGTCACCTACTTTACTCCAAAACTTTTCTGTGTTCATTTTGTTGACCCAATCAACTAAATTAATTTTCTGCAACTGGTAATCTGCTTTCGATATTGTATCTTCATTAATACCTAAAAATTTCATCACGTTGCAAATGGCAGAAGCATCTTTTACAGGCTGAAGCATATAATTAACTGAGAAATATGACATGTCTTTCAATATCTTGCTATTTTCTGGCAGTCTCTGCTTTAGTTGCTTTATTAAGGCTATCAAAAAAGTAAAGCATCTGATTCAAATATCATTTCCTTCAGTATTAATAAGAGTGCCTTGGGATTTTATTTCTGCCACTTTTGTTTCAAACTGGTACCCAAGATATGGCTTAGGATTTAAAAAATCAACCACTTTAGTAGTCAAAATATCAATGTTGGATGTAGGCAGAACAATTTTCTTGCCAATTGATGTAATTAATAAAATTAACTCATTTAGTAGTTTTACTTTATCAATACTTTTTGCCTCAAACAGCTTACTCACCTGTTCAACCTCAATTAGAACGGGATTTAAAAACAAAAAATATAGCAAATTTTTCTCATCGGAATACATTTCGTACAGAAGTTCAGAAGTATAACATTTATCACTGTGACGAGTTATACTGAATAGAGTTGTTAGTTCCAGCCATTGCCCCAGAATTCTTTCAATCACTGGTTGTATCGCCAGCCACTTTGTTTGGCAATCTCTGAGGATTTTCAATGGGTTTGCACCATCATTTAATGCCTTATACAAGTTCCTATGTTTGCTTTGTTCTACAGCGGAATATGCAAGCCATTTGTGAGTTTCCGCTATAATAAAATTTAAGAGTTTAGGTAATGCTTCTGCTAAGGCATGTGAAGTAGCCAACTGGATTGAATGACATATGCATCTAATTAAAATAAATGATGGAACTTCAGTTTTTTACTTTGCATACACTCCATTGTTAATGCCAGTCATGACGCTTGCATTACCTGTGCCAATTGCTATTAGATTAGTTAAATTAAGATTTTTCATTCTCAATAGGTTTTTAATTGCCAAAACAATGTTTTCAGCATCACATTCTTCAATCTCAACCAGCCCAAGATAAGTCGACACAATCTTTTTATGAATGTCACTGTAATAGATTATTGATATGCCAAGTAATTTCAATACACTTATGTCATTGGATTCATCAATCAGTAGGCTGAATTTATTTTTACCAATGTCATTCAGCAAATTAGCTTCAAAATGACTACACAACGTATTTTTGATTACGTTTGTACATTTTGTTCAATATACTGTCACATACTTTATTTTTGAACATGTCTACTAGATGATCACAATTACTAATAGCTGAGTGACAACACAAAAACAATGCAATATTATCTTCTAGCTGAGAAGTTTTGCTATATTCCATTTTCACAAATGAATCGAAAGTTTTGTTTTTAAATGGGCATGCAGATAAGTGCTTTTTAGTCTGCTGTGTTGCTTTAAATCTTGATATTTAGCTTTAATATCACATTTACAAAATTTACAGAATGCTTTAGTATCATCACCAACTACTGCTGCTATCCAATCTTTTAATAGTTCGTCTTTCATCCATTCTTTTCGGAATTTTTGCTCGTACATTTTCGGTGGCTTGTACTTAAACATTTTAAGGATTAATAATTTTAAAGTAAGTTCTGCAGTCCGTTAAAACAAGGCAAAAAGAAATTTGTAGCTGGTTTTCTCTTTTACTGTACAAGTAACAAATAATCTAAAAATATCTAGCCAACAACATAAAATAATCTAAAATATAATCCATAATCTAAATAACCAATTTCTAAATCTAAATCATTTAAAAATAATCTAAATCTAGATTTAAATAATCTAAGTTGGAAGCCTTGCTTAACGGGAAAAGAAATTAAACACAAAAAACTTGAAATCAATGTATTAAATCAAAAATAAAAAAATCCAATTAAATTCTTTTTTTCTAGACCAGCACAGAGTGCTTGTAGTGCTGTTTTGAGAAAATTTAGTCGCCAAATCTAATTAGTATTTACCAAGTTTCAAATCATAAAACTTAAATAATTAAAGAAATCCACAAATAGGACACAATAAATAAGCTCTCTTTTTTCCAAAAAATTGGTGACTCTTCAAGTTTAGAAACTTGGCTATTTTTTAAGCCGTGCGAATGTAAAAACAGTAAATAAACGGTACATTAGTCGGAAACGGTTCCCAACCTGGATATAAATCAGGATAAAAATTGTAAAAGAGATCAGCGGAATCGAAAGAGCCGAATTGCTTGAACTCCGTTTCGGCGATGTCATGCAGACCAAGTCGAAGCAGCAGTGCAAAACGGGCGTGCCACCACTGAAGCAAAAAAGTTGCATTTTAAATCCAGCACAAGTTTAAATTGTCACAAAAGCACTTTTTTACTAGATTCGTCGCGAAAAAACTAATCAAACTAAAAGGAGATTTAACTTCGGACGTCGGTCTCTTAAATTTAAAGCCCAAGCCAACTGTAAATGTTAATCAAATACTCAAAAACACGTGAGATTTTTATGACCCCTGCTTAGCAAAATCCCGCTTTCGATTCTTGACGCACTGTTATTCGATTGTTTCGCAATTTATTTGTAAGCTCTCAGGTTATCTACAAGAAACAAACAAAAACCTCAAGAGTCTCCGGGGAATGGACGCTTTCTTGTGTGGCGCGGCCGAATCCTTGTCCCAGTGTTTCCAACTTGATTCCGCAGAGATCAACTGCAGCTCGGTGATTCCCCGAATTCTGTGCAAATTTTCGTGCAGGTTTTTAATCACTTTTGCTTCGCGATCACTTAGGTCTTGGTGTCGAAATAAACTGGGTCATTTGATAGGAAAATAGTTAAACAATGCCTTTCAAAAATAAATAAACCACACCTATTACTTGGGAAAAATAAACTTAATATATTTTATATAATAAAGCACAATAACCGTTCCTGTAATGCAAATGGCGCAATAATAAGGATTACTAGTTGGCTTATGTTTAATAGCTTACGCACTGGACCAAAAAGGTAGCTTTTTATGTACGGTAATACTCAGCTAAAGGACCAAAGATATTTTGGAGTTCCTAAGTTATAATTTTCTGGAATTTAAACCTTCCTATTATATCATTCAATCAGACTATTCCATTTTCCATTAACAGCATAAGTAAGTACCATCATTTATAATTTGGAATTTGTAGCTTTTACTATATCATAAACATTTGAAGCAAGACTATTCGGCGGGACAAAAAGAATGACTTTGTGGAGAACCAGCAACTTAACTGAATCTGTAAAAACAAGTTCAGTTCCGACAATTGATCGCGGGCGGCATTTCCGACAATTGATCGCGGGAGTTGCGCAGAAGCTGCCAACCTTTTTTGTTATTCATAATTGTTACAGGTGAAATTTTTTACAGATTGGCTGACTTGATAATTATCCTCCACAAGATCACACCAGCGATTTTTCCGCCAAGTAGTGACATATCTGAATCACCATGGCTCACGAGTTGTTCACGGTAACGAAATCTTTTTCCTATATAAATACATTTATTCCATTTTTGATTTTCGATATATTTTTTCTTTCACCATTTTACTTGTTAATTTTATTCTTCTGCTATTTCTTTTAAGCTTTTCAAATTATTAATATTCGTAAGCTCAAAACGTCCCAACGTCTAGTCCCAACGCTGCCATCTCGGATGATTCTAAAATATTTTTTACTGATGTTCCCTCTGGTTAAAAAGTTCTGGTAAATAGTTGTCGGTAATCTTGTCTCAATGCATCATTTGAATCTTCATCTCTTTCGTATATATTTGCAGACAAAATAAATTGCTACTCACAATTTAAAGCTAAACTGCTTTAAAAAAGCATTTGGGCGTACTTAAATATATTCAAAGAAAATTTTTTTAGCAGCAACTATTTGAGTTTCAACAACGCAGACTTACGATTAGCTGCTGCAATCCAATTTTGTTATTTGTAACTGTATCAACAGTGAGAGTTTTGCGAAGAGAAGTGTTGGATACACCTTTGTGTCGAGCCAGCATGGCTTTTACTGGGTCACCTTCAAAATACAAAAATCATAACAATAAATTTTTTTTCAAACTCAGTATATCAATATTTCTTACGCGTTTACTGACTGAATATTGCAAAATTTGTTTTCGTCACGAGAGCAGTTAGGAGATTTTGATTACAAAACAGTATCGAAAAACTAGAAAAACAACGATTCAGTTTACACCAAGTACAATTTGAGTTATTCCCAAAGCTTTTTGTTCGACACTATTCAGAAATGGTCAGAATGAAGAAGCGAGCCGAACTGAGTTATAAAGTAAAGAAGAGCGCTTTTATGGGTCGGGAGTGATTGAACAATAAAAAGCTAAAAGAGTATTACGGCATAGACAAAATCGTTTTTATTAACAAAAAATAGGGTTAAAGAGGTTTAATAAAAGTAGCTTCAAGAACGAAAAGGTGAAAGGCAAAACGATCTCAAGCAAAAATAGAGAATCTGTTGTCGCTGTAACAAAAACCCAGTGTTCTATCAAAAATTTTTGATTGTACCAAACATATAAATTTTTATTTATTTTATTCATTTTTATGTTTATACATATTTATTCTGCTGACTGACAGAAAAGCGTCGGAGACGTCAAGTTTAGGGCAACCGTTCAGCGATTCGCCCGACCTGCTTTTAGAGATGCCAAGACCATGCCATCACTAATACGATACCAAGCTATCACCAATACGAGATAGCAGAGAGATGGATTCAAAGTAAAGACCTTTTTTTATTTTAGAATAAAGACCTTTCTTGGCAAGCAGCTCTAAATTACAGTCATATCTCTATCAAATTACAAGCGGACAGCAATATCTTGGCATCTCCGGAAGCAGGTGGGGTTAATTGCCTACCCTATGTATTAGCGCCTCTGTCGCTTTCCTGCGAGTCAGGAGGGTAAATATAGAGATAAAATAAATAAATAAATAAATAAAAAATATTTTAGAGATCACTATGTTTTTTGGAACGAAAAATCGACAAAACTGAGACAGATTTTAAGTGAAGACCTTTTTTACCATTTGAAACAATTTTTAAACGAAGCATATTTGATTGCCGTTGCATGCCCCCCCTTTCGAAAATCCTTGGTACGCCACTGAGCCAATATATAGCTGTCCGACAAAGTTTTTTATTTAGAAATATCTCTGAAATTTAGAGCTGCTTGCTATGACCACGAAGCTGTGAAAAGTGAAGTTAAGTGTCTTTCCCAAGAATACAATAAAATGACGCAAACAGGTTTTAAACTCTTCTTTGCCACTAATCACTTGATTACATGACTTTTATGTGCACAAGAGTAAACGTCAAATAAGTAGCCAATGCTCAATGAATTCAAATTAACACTAAAACTTGAAGATTAATAGACATGTATCAAAAGCTATTTAACAATTCTTTAACTTATTAATACTTATGAAAGAAAAACATTTCTGAAACCCTTTTTTTAACTATTTTTTTAAAATGGTACTAGAACTAACCTAAAGATTCACTAGTAGCCAATCCCGGTCTTGATAAAAATTTAGGTTCCAACTGAATTCGTTTTTGTGACTGCGCAACAGAGGCAAGGATGGTTTGTGTGTGCTCGTTTGGTATCCATGCGTCTCTGCGACGATCGATTTCACTTGTTTGAAGAGCGTTGGTGAATGCATCATCTGATAAAACCAAAATCAATTGGTCGTCTGATGACGAGTGTACAGCTCAAGGTTATTACACACCACAATGAAAATTCAATAAAACAAGAAATTGGCTAAATTAATTTCATTTTAATGTTTAAAGAATGTACATTGTAAAAGCATTGCCTTGCATATAATATACATGTAAAAGCATTGCCAGAAAGGAACTGGGTGAAACATCAGGAAAAGTTAGCCCGGCAGGTAGACAGGAAACGTGGTGGTGGAACCAGGAAGTACAAGAGAAGCTAAAGGATAAGAAAAAAGCTAAAAAGGCATGGGATACCATCAGAGATGATGCAAGCAAGTTGGCATATAAAACTGCAATAAAGCAAGCTAAGAGAGAAGTGGCAAAGGCAAGAAACAAGGCATATGAAGAACTGTATGAAAAACTGGAAACAAAGGAGGGGGAAAATGAGGTGTTCAAAATAGCAAAGCAGAAAAACAGACAAAGCAAGGATGTTCAACAAGTAAGAGTAATCAAGAGTAAAACTGGGGAGATTCTGATGGAAGAAGAGAAAGTGAAACAGAGATGGAAGGAGTATTTTGACAACTTACTCAACCATGAAAACCCTAGAGAAAGAAGAGAAACGAGAACAGAAGAGAGAGAAAGGGACGTGGAAGATATCTCTGGAGAAGAAGTCAGGACTGGGTTGAGGAGGATGAAGAAGGGAAAGGCTCAAGGACCTGATGACATACCAGTGGAAGCATGGATTGCTCTAGGCAATAAAGGTGTGGAGTTTTTAGTGAAGTTTTTCAACAGACTCTTGCGAGGAGAGAAGATGCCAGATGAATGGAGGAGGAGCGTGCTTGTACCTTTGTACAAAGGTAAAGGAGACATCAAAGAATGTGGAAACTACCGGGGGATCAAGTTGATGAGCCACACTATGAAATTGTGGGAGAGGATAATAGAAGCAAGGATAAGGAAGGAGGTGACAATTGCTGAGCAACAATTTGGGTTCATGCCAGGAAGGAGTACCACCGATGCAATCTTTTGTCTAAGGATGCTGTTGGAAAAATGGACTGAAGGGCAGAAGGCAGTGCACTGTGCCTTTATTGACCTGGAGAAAGCATACGATAGGGTACCCAGAGAAGAAATGTGGGAATGCTTGCGGTTAGCTGAAACATCAGAGTGCTACATAAGGATTATCCAGGATATGTACGACGGAGCGACAACAACTGTGAGAAGTGCAGCAGGGTTGACTGAAGAATTTAAGGTAGGTGTTGGACTCCACCAAGGTTCAGCACTCAGCCCATTTCTTTTTGTCGTCATTATGGACAGGCTGACGGAGAACATCAGGAAGGACGCACCATGGGATATGCTGTTTGCAGATGACATAGTTCTGTGTAGACAAAATCATAGGGAGCTAGAGGAGGACCTGGAGATTTGGAGAAATGCACTGGAGAGAAGAGGCCTGAAAGTGAGCCGGAGCAAGACAGAATATATGAGGGTTGGGGGTGTGGATGATGGAGAAGAGTTGAAGTTGCAAGAAGAAAAGGTAAAGAAAGCCAAAAACTTCAAATACCTGGGGTCAACAGTTAGTAATGATGGAAGATGTGAAGAAGAAGTAAGGAGAAGGATCCAAGCAGGATGGATGAGTTGGAGGAAGGTATCTGGAGTTCTGTGCGACAGGAAGCTATCAGCAAAGGTTAAGGGTAAAATATACAAGAGTGTTGTTAGACCAGCCATGCTTTATGGAATGGAAACGGTGGCAGTGACTGAACGGCAAATGGGAAAAATGGAAATTGCAGAGTTGAAAATGGTGAGATGGGCACTGGGAGTGACAAGAAAGGACAAGATAAGAAATGAATATGTGAGAGGGACTGCAAAAATTGCAAAGCTGGGAGAAAAACTTCGGAATGTGAGGCTACGTTGGTATGGACATGTAAAAAGGAGAGAAGAAGACTACGTGGGGAAAAGGATGATGGAGATGGCAGTGCCAGGCAGAAGGAAAAGAGGAAGGCCAAGGAGAAGGTGGATGGATTTGGTGAGAGAAGACATGGAAAGGGTTGGAGCTAGGGAAGGAGATGAAGTAGACCGAGTGAAATGGAGATTACTATTGCGCTGTGGCGACCCCGAGTAGGGAGAAGCCGAAAGAAGAAGAAGTTTAAAGAATGTACAATGGAAAATAGGGTTAGATAGTTTTTAAAGTTTTAAAATTAATACTTTTATTAAATTAATATGAAATGCCACAGATAATAATAAGCATTTAAACTAGAAAAAATTCAGTTAAGCATTTTAATTATTAAAGTTTAAACAACAAAAGTAAAATTACCCTCAGCAGTTGAAGGTGATCGATCGAAATTATCAAATGGACTACTTTCATAATTAGAATTAAATAATTTGCTTGCAGTCAATGGTTGATTAACTGGTTCTGTTTCTGTTGGTGCAGAAATATGATCAGTTAATTGTGAAGCAGAAACTTCTTGAAGGGTAACTTCATTTTCCGCACTCTGCAATGAGTTGTTATCATTATTTGTAGCGACTGTCTCATTTGTTAGAACTGATTCGGATTTATTGATTGGGTTTTCAGAAAACCAAGCAGTACTTGGTAAGGGGGCTTCAGTGACGGACGACTCATCTGTGACATTATTTTTTATTCCAGCTTCACTGTCTGTAGTAATAGCACTTTCATATGGGTTAGTAGTATGATCAAAAGATAAATTAGACAAATTGTCAAGTGAATCGTTGATTAAAATTGAAGACAATAAATCAGAAGTGGTCAGGGTATTTGCAGTATTTTCTAAGTTATTGTGACTGGCAGGTTCATTTAAGTCTTCAACTTTGACGACACTGGAAGGGGCATCACCAAAAATGTCCTTTGATTCTTTAATGGGCTCACTTCTTTGAGATTCTTCTGATAATGGTGCTGCATGCTTAGTAGTTTCAAACGGAGTTTCTGATGCTTGGGGTTGGCAATATTCTTCTTTTATGCCTGCCTCCAATATGATTTCATCAGAATGAGAGCTTGTTTGAAAACCTGAACCTTCTATTTCTTCTTTATCATCGAACATTACATTGGCATTTACTTCTTGTATTTCTTCATTTTTTGACTGCTTCTGAGAATTAGCAACGATGTTGGAAAACAGATCTTCAGAAGAAGGTTCTGACTGAAAAATATTACAAACAGTTGGCGTATTTTTCGATTGTTCGTTTTGATTTTCAGCTTTATGATCTGATTTTAAGGCAGCTTTATCAGCTGAATCTTGATTAGACTTTATCATTACTGAGCCAACACTCTGATGTGGAGAAATAAAAGCGTCTTCTGCACCATCTTTATTTTCCGCATCTTGAAATAAAGTACAAACAGGAATGCTTTGCTCACTCATTATAATTATAGTAACATCATTGAAGTTGAAAAAAAATATGTAACTGAAACTCATAAAAAACAAAGACACATTTTGAAAAATTGCCAAGAGTCAAACTAAAATCTTGCTCTTTATTACTACGTTGATGTGCACAAACAAAAGCATGAAATAACACCTTTATTTTAATTAATCAAGTGAAAAGAAATTCATATCTTTTTTAAGGAACATTATTTGGACGAATTTTAAATTTATTAAAAAAAAAAAACCAACCAATAAGTTCTTAATCTCATATTTAGTAATGGTAAAAAAATCCTGAAAGATCTTTTTCCAGTAGTTTTTGAAATGAATTTTTTAAAAATGAGTAAATGTAAAAATCTTTTACAAACATACACGAATTTCAATAAAAAGATGCTTTACGACTTTTATTAAATAAGATCTTTGGAGTGTTTTTGTTGTATCAATCCCAGCTTTATTTATCTAAATATAATTAAATGAGCAAAAGAAAAATTAGAACAGCTGTAGTTAATTGGCTCACACAATTTTTAATAAAGCAAAGCAGCACAAGCTGTAATATAAATTTACATTTTAAATAATTTTAAAATAACAACTTTTCTCATATACTAAATTGTAATATTGAGAGCTTTAAAAAAAACCTAATTATCATTAAAAATTGTTTCCAAAACAAGCATTCTTTTTGTTTTATCAATAAAATAACTAAGTCTTAAGGCATTATCTAAGGCTCCATATCTTTAATGTAAATTTCTAAACCAACTTTTCGTCATAATTGTTTCTACAGTGAACTGGCTATGTGTTTACTGTGCCAAAAACATTGCATCTAATTAACATATGCTAGCAGGATAGTGATATATAGAGTTACCATTTTTTTAAATGGAAAACTTAGATGATTAATAAAAAAAAATTCTTTAAAATCAAGTGAAAACCAAAAAAGGTCTTCACCATACAAAGAGCAAATAAATTGAAACTTCTTGGCATTTTTGATTGCATCTTTACACTTCTGATAAAAAAATTTGAAATAAATATATGACAAAAAAATTTTTCACTTTGGTTGATGTATGCTGCAAAATTTTCGCAGGTTTATAAAAAAGCATTGATCTAGTCAAAGATGGTAGCAATAAGCAAATTTTAAATACAAAATCAAGCAACAAAACAGTTGATTTGGTGAGACACTGAAACAAGGACTCAAAATTGAAAATGTCTAGCTAAACTAAGATATATGATAAGCTTAGTAATATATTAACAACAGCAAGTTGTTGGTAACACTGTGCTATATTAGGCTGACCCAAGAATCAATTCCAACAAAGTTGGAAATGACATAAAGTATCACATGCATCAACTAGGAAACAATTTTAACGATTGAAATGATCCAATAAAATAACATTAGGTAAGAAGATTTACTTTATAAAAATATAAGTTTTTTAAAAAATTGTGGGTAAAATTACACACATCTCAGTATACTTTTCTGAGCTCAATACTATCTTCAAAATAAAAAAATATGAAATTATGATACATGTTTACTGAAACCTTTTTACGCATATTTAGCATTGATAGCAAAACAACCAACAACCAAAAAGTAAGTAAATCAAAATCACTAGCAATAAAATTATTCAAAGGTGTACAACTAAATATATAGCCATAAACATATCAAACAAGATTTTACAAGCAACATATTTTTTATTGCTATTGGATAATTGATAACAAGATGGTCAAATAATTTATAACATTTTTCTGACTTCTGAAAAAAATGTATCAGCAGAACAAGTAAAAATACATTTTAGTGTTTTTAAGATCTTGCACTTCTTTCAGTTTCCAGCAAACATTCACGCACTAATGCTCTTGCATGCAAAATTCCACGTTTTAATCGATCACTTGCACTTCGACTACCAGCATATGTAGGCTTGATATCTTTTCCTAATTCTTCTATCACAGCAAGTAAATCAGCATACTTGCTTTGTGGCATTTGATCAGGCAAATACATAGACATTTGTCCACTAGATGTTCCTTGATATTGCTTTCCAGACATAACTTTAAATTCTAAAATTTTGCAATCAAAAACTTAAGTAAAATTTAGATGATTTTGCTAAAAAATAGGTTATTAAATCAAATTAGGTACAGTAATTTTATTTGAATGTTGAGCTTAATTGATGCTAAATTTATAGCATTCTTCTTACTTTACAGATTAAGTGTTTACTTTAAATAACCTTATTCTTATATTTTCTTGATCTAACTAAAAAAAATCTGTATAATGGTGTCCCCATCAAGTGCAAATCTGGCTGCTTCAAAAGAAAAAAAATTTAAATATTAAACTTAATTCATTTTTTTTAAAGATGAATCAACTTTTTAGTAATTTGGGTCAAGAGAATACATAAAAAAAAGTTCACACCCTCCAAACACTTCTTCACTTTATTTTAAACTATAAAGTTTTGTTGATACTTTACATAACTCAAAATATACTTGAAAAAAAGAAAAAGAGAAGGAATTGTGTTAGAGATAAGTAAAACCTGGTGCCATTCCTTCTATTACTAAAAATCTTTTTTCATATTAAGGCTAGGCCAACAAAGATGTACCTTCAAGAAATTTTTTAAAAATGAGATTAAATGATGATGAATCAACAATGTGCATAAACAATGTGAAAAGTTTTTAAAGTTAGAAAATTTGAGAAAGTTTGATAATTCATAAACAAGCTTTCAAGCATGTTTTGGTTTCCACTATTTGTTTTGGATAAATCAAAAGCAGGAGTTACTTTGATATATTTGTCTAATGAACAACCTCTTTTAACTCTATTTTTATTGTTGTGGTTTGGATGGGCATCCACATTGATCAGACACAAATAGGACTTGGGCTGAGGGTTATCCTTCTACTATTCTTTGTTGCTGTACTACCCTGATCAAATGCTAGCAGTGATGGTGCTAAGCCCACAATGAGTTTTGTCATTTAAAACTATCAGATTTTGTGCTCCATGTGGTGCCCAACATATAGGACATGTTATTATGACATAGTCCGCAGTTGGTTCAGGAGCACCGCACTTGCAATACGGTAAGACACTGTTTGTACATGGACAAATGGAATCACCCAACACCAGTTTACATGCAATTGAGCTTGACCACGACTGTTTGGAGCAAGCTCAATTCAACAGGCCTGGCACTAGTATTAGTCATGAGTATGAAAGCATGGAGCCAGAGTATATTCTTGCAGTACTTTGCATTCCATCTACAATTTATCCACTGAAAAGCACACCTGCCTAGTCTGGCAAAGTTGTTCAATAGATACTGCACAGCTGGAACAAATGGGTGTTTAGTTCTTAGTCTCTCTTGGCAAAAATCTGAGGACCCACTTAAAAGACCATACAGGTTATGATCAGGGTCCAGAGAGCCACAAAAAGACAAGGAGAGTGTTGCTTCTAGTTGGCAAAGCTCAGCTGGTTGGATGCTTGAAAGTATGGGTAAGTGGTTTGTTGGAGTAGGACACAGGCATCCAGTGACTACACACAAGGCATCATTCAGAACACTGCATATGAGGTAAATGTGAATGCTGCAACACAAGACTTGTGTGCAATACTCAGCTGTTGAGTATGTCACAGATAGGATAGCTGTGCACAGTGTTTTGGCACCAGCACCCCACCCTTATGACATATTATTCTTTTGCAATTAAAGTTGCATAACTAAGTAGAAGTTGTAATGATTATTTGTAGCCATAGGACTGTCCTAAAAGTGTTCTGTAGTTATTAATACCAGTGCTCCACAGTGACCTCTTAATTTTTATAGTTAAAGTCACATTTAAAATATAGGAATAGTATAGTACATACACTTATTGACACAACAAACAACAACACAAAGTTGTTTTGCAAGTAATTGTGCAATGCTTACTCTGCGTATAAATATGCGTGGCTTCTTTACTTCATCATTGTCACAACTTCCATTGAAAAGTGTGACATGAAAAGCTTCTGGTATGGCTTTATTGAAAGCCAATTTTAAAATTCTGTACCACTTATCGTTCTTGAAATTAAAGTGCTTGGCCTTAACAAGAACTACTCATGAAAGGAAATTTTGTGTTGCTTGATTTTTTTAGATAAAACTCTGGTTAATATGCATGCATTAATTTTTTTTATGTCTTTTATTGCTTCCTTTTTCCTATGAAGCTTTTTATTTTGCCTGTCTTAATTGATTCAATACTATTTTTTGAAAAAAATGTGTTACTCTTAAAAAAGAAAATTTTTGTGGTAAGCATCAAAATTAATTCAACTTTTTTGTTTGGCATGAAAGTGTATTAATATAAGAATAGAATGAGTAAATTTAAATTTTAGACCCATTTTTTTATATGCCTTTAAGGTTAGACCTCTGAAAAATGTAAAAAACAAATTCAAAGCTCTGTTATGAGGTAGTTTTTTTACAACTTTTTCAGCTATTTTTTGGATTTTTTTGAGTCTTAAAACATCTGCCTAAAAATTTTCAGCAACCTCCTATAATCACAGGTTAAGAAAATAAAAATCAAATAAAATTTTAAGGATGTGCATTGAAGCAGAACAAGCAAAAATGGCATTTTTTAAATGACCGCAACTTCAAAAATAACAAAAGTTTTGCATTCTTGTTGCTTCAATGAGATCTACAAGTGTGCCAAATTTCATTAAAATATAAAACACTTGGTGTAACCCATTTGTTCATTTAGCATGGAATGACCAAGCTACTACTTATGGGAAAGAACAAGCATGTATCTCTGTAGTATCTTTTTGGTATCTTTTTGTGTTTAATCAACTTTAGTTTTTAATTTGACAAATTATTTACCTGTTGTACTTTAATAAATGAACCACTGCATAACTTTGTATATTGCAAATCTCTGTTTAAACATTAGACTATTTGCATTAATTTGATTTGCTTATTTGGGTGAAGCCTATTTTTATCAAATTTATTTTGTGAGCTTTCTCACAAATGTATTTTTTGGCACATCCACAATTCTTTTGGCTTTAATTTATTAAATCATGCTACTTGGCTTTTTCATAAAAAACTTCTCGAATTAATTAGCTTTTTTCCACATATCTTTAATTCATAGTTTAAAAAATTTTTTATATAAACAACTTATATTACTTTACTATTGAAAAAATCCTAAAGAAATTTGAGTATGAATCAATGTAAGAATCTGCTCAATCTGAGTTAGATTTATGCTGCTACATAATTTAACCTTTAGAAAACAGTTAATTAATCACTACAAGCTAGCAAATTTTTAAACAGGTAAAAAGATACCAAGCATGTTATACTAATTACATGTAATCAGCTGATTGTATAACTATTGCATTTCTGGTATCAATCCAACACACCACATTGATCGAAATACATTATACTTCAATACAGATCAATTACATCAATTTTAATCAGTGCACCCACTGCACAAAACACAGGCAAGTAATCAATTTCGCTCAAAGATAAAACAATAGTGTGAACAATGTATGCCAGTGTGTTTTAATGTGCTTTTAAAAATAAGAAACTTTTTTAACATTTTTAATAATAACAATGACTGTACAATAATAGACCATTAAACCTTTCTATTTTTAAACAACTGGCTAGAATTTTTTCATACAAATAAATTAAAGAAATCTTGGTGCTTTTCTGCTTCTTCCCAATTTTTCTATTTCTCTCAGTTTTAAATTTTTTTCATATTGCACTCTCATTTCTAAATGCAACATGAATCAATACAATGGAGACAGCTGATGTGACTATACTAAGCAGTCATTAATGTCCACTGCCCCTCTCAGACATAATAAGTGTAACAGTACTTTGTAAAAGAATAACTCCATTATCAAACATTAAAAAAACAAACAAATAGCATTAGTGACTTGTACATCAGGGACATGCCCTCTAAGTAAGGAGGGTAGGCAAGTTAGGCAGTGCCTACCCTGAGAAATATACATCAGCAGCATTTTCCTTCTTCGAAAAAAATATACACCTAATACAACAAAATTATTATAGTTGATTAAATTACTGTGCCTAAATACCAAAGACTTTGATATATTTGCAGATAAGGTAAGCACAATTTGCACCTGCTTTTCATTTTCTGTATCTGTGATATGCAGAATACACATAAAGTACACATGCCATATCATCTGCTCAACACTATGCTATTCTCCAGCCATTATAAGCAGAAGTCATTGTGCTATCATTTAAGATAAAAAAAGTTTCTAAAGCAGTGATAAACATTTAATCTACTTTTCTAGATGCTTTAAGCTAATCATTATAAGTAAGGCCATAATTAGTATAGGCTACTGACCTTTCAAGTAAATGAGATAAACAACTGAAGGGCTTAGTTTTAAATGTACCTAAGTCACATAATGTCAGTTTTAAGAAAATGAGGGTTTGAAGTTTTCAAAAGCCCTGGCAAATCTGAGTAATGATGGAAAATCTTTAATGCTCTTATATTGGTCATACAGGGTGTTCGTAAAGTCTCTTTACAATTTAAAAAAATTATTACAAAGTGAAATGATGAGATATCGCAATGAGAGTTATTTTATGTTAATTAGTATATCATAAAGTTTTTTGACACATTTAATACACTTGTAAACATTTAATTAAAAATATTATTACTCTATTTAATACACTTCTATATGGGCAATATTAGTTGCATGAAGCACATGTTCACTGCAAATTCTTTTCGTCTTGGCATGTCATTTGGCTGAAGTACCTGTAACATTTGCACTTTGTAAGCATACAATCTTAAATTCTTGTGTAGCACTTTGTGCATTGTTGTACGTGATAGTTCCAATTGTCTGGCAGCAGTACAGATGGACTTCATAGGAGAATGTTGAAAGGCTTGCCTTATATGCTCAATGTTTTATTCAAATGTTCTTGGTCGCCCATTCCTCCTTGTATCAAACACTGTCCCTGCTCCATAAATTTCTTCTGCCATAAATAAATTGAAGGACATGATGATGAGTCTCTTCCATATTTACTTCTGTAGTTTTGCTAGGTCTGAACATCTGATTTTGTCTCAATAAACCAGGATACACACTGTGCTTTTTCTTGAGGAACAGTCATTTTATGGGGGTTCATTCATATAACTCAATCATTAAACATAAGAAATTTTAATTAAGAAATTTTATTTGAAACAATAAATTTTAGTGTCAATAAAAACTTTATGAAATACTGATTAACACAAAACAACCCTCATTGCAATATCTCATCATTTCACTTTGTAATAATTTTTTCAAATTGTAGAGACTTTATGAACACCCTGTATATTTCTTCCTATTTTAACTTTTTAGAATTTAATTATGATGTCATAAGCAATTAAAGCTTGTTTGTAATCACCGACTGCCTACCTTGAGTATTTACTCAAGACGCATGCCTGTTGTACATGCATACTCTGTGAGCACATAACACTACTAAATGATAACAAGCCTGTACCTAAATATCCAATTAACAAGAAACTTGAACAAATCTTTGTAGATAATAGAACTTCAAATTTTTCTAAAATGCTTGAAATAAGTTGCTGGTTGTTAAAAACTACACTTTACATTTAAAGGACTTAAAAGTTGTGAAATCAGAGTCACCAGAGTCACAAGTTTTAAGATGGAGTCATTTTTCAGATGTTTTAAATAGTGATGTTGCAGATACAAAATTTTGTGTCTGCAGCCTGCAAGTATTTTTTATTTGTGACACCGCACTGCACTGCACTGCACTGCAAAGTTGTTACTAAAAAGTTACACTGCACCACACTGCACTGCAAATCATATATTTAAATAGAAAATTTTTAGACATCTTTTCCTTTTTAAAAATTGTTTGTTTAAACAATACTCACTGTTGTAAGCCCTTATATTTCAGATTTTATAGCTATTGGCTATTAGCATAATAGCTATTGGCCTTAGCAATTCCATAACTATTGGCATAATCTTGTTATATCATTGGAAGCACTTTAAGCACATTACTGTGCTTGGCATCCCAGCATGCAGCCTTAATTCAGTAATGTCTCTATAGCTAAAAAAAAAACAAATAAAAAAGTTTCAACCAAACGCCATATCTTGGCATCTTTAAAAGCTGATAAGATAATTAGGGTCTCTTTAAGAAGTCACTGTGTGCAATTTTTGTTTGTGAAACTAACTGCAAATCCTCAAAGGTTATTATCGCTTCTTGAAAAGCCTTTTTTCTCTTAGTTTTTTTTTTATTTCATTCTGGTGCTGAATGGAGATTCCGGGTAAGTTTCACTGAAAAAAATTGTTTACAGTGACTTCTTGAAGAGAGCCAATAATTGCTCTTAGTATAATGCCCCTCAATATTTTCCTGCAAGTTAAAAAGATTTATAAAGAAAACATAATTATCTTTTTATTTTTGCAAATGCAAACCTTGCTTATTATCAAGTTTGTTTTTTTTAATGTTTTTAGCTTGGAATTTGAAAAAATCACTTGAACATGTTGCATAAACTACTTAGATTATTTAAACATAAAACCTTACCAAAACCCTTGATATGCATTTGTAATCAAAGCAATAGTTCTTGTCATGGTAAGCTATTGTTGACAGCTATAACAGTATATCAAATCCTCACAAATAATCTTTATTAAACTATATTTAATAACTATAGTCAAACTGACCAATGCGCAGCGAAAACGCGGAAAATTTTAACTTTTGATTAAATAGCTTGCTTTTTGAATGCAATGAAGCCGTGAATTTAACTTATTTTATTTAACAATTTATTGACGTGTTTAAAAAAAATATTTTTTTTAAATTTAACTTCCGTTTCCGGAGCCGGCACGGCTTTTTACAAGATACGGGTAATGCGCCAGCGATTGCGGTAATGCGCAGGCGATCGCGGTTATTGCGCATTTTTTGTACTTTAAATGTTAGACAATCATAACTTAGGTGGAATGATTTAAAAAATTTTAAACATGGAAAGGACTACCTGAGGGGGGTTAAAGGGCCAAAGTTCACCAGTTAAACAAAATAAAAATAGCTTTAAAATTTTTTTTGCGATTCAAAAATTTGTCTCAATTTTTCTTGCTGACCCTCCTTTCACATGTTGTTTGTTTCATCAACACATTATATACAACTGGAAGGGAATAATTAAGTGCACTGAACACGGGACAGAATTCTCCATTCCTGGTAATGAAACTACATCTCTAAATAACCTATTGCATAGTTCATTATTTTAAAATTCATTCGATTATTTATATGAGCAAAGAGCCTAACCTGCTTTTTCCTGGTATAATTAGATTCAAATACGGTTAAGGCAGGCATAGAAATAGTTAGGCTACGCATGGAACCACATAATGAATAAAAGATTTTTTTGTGATTATAAAAAAAAAAAGAAAAAAAAAAGTTATTGGAATTCTAATAAGGTTTTGTTGTTTTAGAGAAGTGTTCGATCAGAGAAGAATAACACTATATTAGTTTTGAAGAACAAATTCTAATCGACAATGAAGATTAGAGCACACTTAGATTATTATAGATTATGTTGATTCAGCCTCTTGTTATTTGTAGTGGTCTGCTTTTTACAGATATCAATTTATTTCAGAATTTAGTGTGTTTTATGTTGTCCTGTTGCGCATCATAAGCAGTAGTTTACGAAAGCTAATGCAATTAAATAAATTTTGATCAACTTCAGTGCATTTTTTTTGGTTCATTTCTGAAGAATTTTCATACCAGTTGTTGTATAGGCCTATTGCTCAAAATTTTTTTTCTTGTCCACTGTTGATTTTTCCGATATGCTTCTGGTGATCCCAAGATATAGCTGTCCAGTTAAATTTAATTTGGATTTTTGTTTATTCATTCATTTCGATATAAATACTGTAATATGTAAATATGCTAACTAAGAATTTCAAGCAGAGAAACTAAAGTGTCGTAAAATTTCTTTTCCAAGGATACAACAATTTGACCCAAGTAACTTTTAAACCGCAACCATGTTGATGCAGCGCCATCAAAATGGCACTCTTAACCACTCGACCAGGTTAAATAAATTTTTGTAATTCTTAAAAAATAATTGTCATATGTAAGGATAGGTTTTCTTAACCTTTTTCTCAATTTTTTTGCTACTAATTAAACAAGCAAAACATCTCATTGAAATTTTGTTTTCGTATCTAAAAACATCTAATTCTCCAAATAGAAATACTTTAAATATAATTTCAGAAAAAAAATCATCAAACCCTAAAAAAATTTCTGCTGTTTTCTTGCCCTTGATCATAAACATCAAATCATAGAACTAAGTTTACTATTTCTGACAAAAGATGCAAGTTGGAAGCATGTTGATGCTATTATGCACAGTCGGGTTTAATTCAAAAAAAAAAAAAAAAAAAACGATTGAAGTGAAAGTGAAAGACAGGAACAGAGTTAGTTTTAGAGATAAAGTAGTTGATTGAAAAAAAACTAAGCTCTTTTCAAGCTTCTTAACAAATTAAAAAAAAAATTTTTTAATTTTGGGCTCACAAATTCAATTTGCACAGGTTTTTTATCTTTTAGAGCAACTAGTTTTGTTTCTTTTTTTTTTTGCGCAGCCTCTAAGGTTGTTCAAATCAGAGCAGCCTTGGTGCCGGTCCCAAGCCCGGATAAATGGGGAGGGTTGCGACAGGAAGGGCATCCGGCGTAAAACACAGCCAAATATTTTTTCAATGCGCGTTGTAAAATCTAACTTCATACCGGATCGGTCGAGGCCCGGGAAAACAACGACCGTTACCAGTGACTGGGCACCAAGGGTTACTGGTGGACATGCTACTTGGATGCAAAGAAGAGGTGGAAAACAGCGGAGAAGAAGGAAGGAGAGAAATGAAGAGAGGAAGAAAGCTAAGAAGATCAAGCTGAGGGTTGCTACATTAAATGTTGGAACCATGACTGGTAAAGGAAGAGAAGTGGCGGATCTTATGGAACGAAGAGGGGTGGACATACTGTGTGTGCAGGAAACTCGCTGGAAGGGGGAGAGAGCAAGATGCATAGGTGGAGGATATAAAATGTGGTACTGTGGAAGTGGAAACGAAAAGAATGGTGTAGGAATCATATTGAAAAAGGAGCATGTGGACAGGGTAGTGGAATTATGGAGGGTATCAGAAAGGATAATATGCTTGAAGATGGAGCTTGATGGTGTTATGTTGAATGTCATCAGTGCATATGCGCCACAGGTGGGGTGCATACGTGAAGAAAAGGAAACATTCTGGCTGGACCTAGATGAGACAGTGGAAAAGATACCAAGAAATGAAAGAATTGTGGTGGGAGCAGACCTGAATGGGCACGTAGGAGAAGGGAATAATGGTGATGAAGAATGCATGGGCAGACACGGATTAGGGAAAAGAAATAATGAAGGACAAGCAGTGGTGGATTTTGCTAAGAGAAGGGAACTAGCAATCACAAACACATATTTTGTAAAGAAACCGGCACATAGAGTCACCTACAGCAGTGGCGGACGCAGTTCGCAGGTGGATTATATCATGGTGAGAAGACAAAGAATCAAGGAGGTGGTGGATACAAAAGTTGTTGTAGGTGAAAGTGTAGCAAAACAGCACAGAATAGTGGTCAGTGCGATAATCATCTGGACAAAGTGGAGGAAAGCACCAAAACTAGTGAAGAATAAAATGGTGGAAATTAAAGGACTCGAAAGTGAACAGTAAATTCAAAATGGATGTGATTGAAAGCGGAATACTTAGTGGACAGGAAGACTGGCAAACAATAGCTGAAATGATACGGAGCATTGCCAGAAAGGAACTGGGTGAAACATCAGGAAAAGTTAGCCCGGCAGGTAGACAGGAAACGTGGTGGTGGAACCAGGAAGTACAAGAGAAGCTAAAGGATAAGAAAAAAGCTAAAAAGGCATGGGATACCATCAGAGATGATGCAAGCAAGTTGGCATATAAAACTGCAATAAAGCAAGCTAAGAGAGAAGTGGCAAAGGCAAGAAACAAGGCATATGAGGAACTGTATGAAAAACTGGAAACAAAGGAGGAGGAAAATGAGGTGTTCAAAATAGCAAAGCAGAAAAACAGACAAAGCAAGGATGTTCAACAAGTAAGAGTAATCAAGAGTAAAACTGGGGAGATTCTGATGGAAGAAGAGAAAGTGAAACAGAGATGGAAGGAGTATTTCGACAACTTACTCAACCATGAAAACCCTAGAGAAAGAAGAGAAACGAGAACAGAAGAGAGAGAAAGGGACGTGGAAGATATCTCTGGAGAAGAAGTCAGGACTGGGTTGAGGAGGATGAAGAAGGGAAAGGCTCAAGGACCTGATGACATACCAGTGGAAGCATGGATTGCTCTAGGCAATAAAGATGTGGAGTTTTTAGTGAAGTTTTTCAACAGACTCTTGCGAGGAGAGAAGATGCCAGATGAATGGAGGAGGAGCGTGCTTGTACCTTTGTACAAAGGTAAAGGAGACATCAAAGAATGTGGAAACTACCGGGGGATCAAGTTGATGAGCCACACTATGAAATTGTGGGAGAGGATAATAGAAGCAAGGATAAGGAAGGAGGTGACAATTGCTGAGCAACAATTTGGGTTCATGCCAGGAAGGAGTACCACCGATGCAATCTTTTGTCTAAGGATGCTGTTGGAAAAATGGACTGAAGGGCAGAAGGCAGTGCACTGTGCCTTTATTGACCTGGAGAAAGCATACGACAGGGTACCCAGAGAAGAAATGTGGGAATGCTTGCGGTTAGCTGAAACATCAGAGTGCTACATAAGGATTATCCAGGATATGTACGACGGAGCGACAACAACTGTGAGAAGTGCAGCAGGGTTGACTGAAGAATTTAAGGTAGGTGTTGGACTCCACCAAGGTTCAGCACTCAGCCCATTTCTTTTTGTCGTCATTATGGACAGGCTGATGGAGAACATCAGGAAGGACGCACCATGGGATATGCTGTTTGCAGATGACATAGTTCTGTGTAGACAAAATCATAGGGAGCTAGAGGAGGACCTGGAGATTTGGAGAAATGCACTGGAGAGAAGAGGCCTGAAAGTGAGCCGGAGCAAGACAGAATATATGAGGGTTGGGGGTGTGGATGATGGAGAAGAGTTGAAGTTGCAAGAAGAAAAGGTAAAGAAAGCCAAAAACTTCAAATACCTGGGGTCAACAGTTAGTAATGATGGAAGATGTGAAGAAGAAGTAAGGAGAAGGATCCAAGCAGGATGGATGAGTTGGAGGAAGGTATCTGGAGTTCTGTGCGACAGGAAGCTATCAGCAAAGGTTAAGGGTAAAATATACAAGAGTGTTGTTAGACCAGCCATGCTTTATGGAATGGAAACGGTGGCAGTGACTGAACGGCAAATGGGAAAAATGGAAATTGCAGAGTTGAAAATGGTGAGATGGGCACTGGGAGTGACAAGAAAGGACAAGATAAGAAATGAATATGTGAGAGGGACTGCAAAAATTGCAAAGCTGGGAGACAAACTTCGGAATGTGAGGCTACGTTGGTATGGACATGTAAAAAGGAGAGAAGAAGACTACGTGGGGAAAAGGATGATGGAGATGGCAGTGCCAGGCAGAAGGAAAAGAGGAAGGCCAAGGAGAAGGTGGATGGATTTGGTGAGAGAAGACATGGAAAGGGTTGGAGCTAGGGAAGGAGATGAAGTAGACCGAGTGAAATGGAGATTACTATCGCGCTGTGGCGACCCCGAGTAGGGAGAAGCCGAAAGAAGAAGAAGAAGAAGAAGAAGTTTTGTTTCTTTTTTGCTCTCACTCCAATTGGTTTTTCTTTAAATTACACTTGACCATTATGCGCATTGGACAAAATATAATGAAAAAAATATGGGTAAAGAACATCTTTTTATAAGAGAAAGAGAAAACATTTTTTTTCGATGTTTTTTGTTCAGATATGTTCTTGACCATTAGTAGACTGGCTAAAAACTATAGATTACATTAAGCGTTCAGTATATTTCATGATGTAAGCAAAGTTAGCAGGTTGAAAGGCAAAGTTAAAAGTTAAAAAAAATGAAGCGGTTTGAAGAACGTGTAGTTTAATGTCAAAAAACACTTGGATTCGCTTGATTTTGATACTGACACTTTTTAAAGATATAAATCCTGGAGTAATTTTTTTTTTTCTTTTTTTTGTTTGTTTATTAAAAAGCTTCTGCACATTAGGCGGTAAAAAATGGGTAGCTGCGCATTGCCCAGTTTGACTATACATTTGATTTATGGTGTAGTTAACTACTATTAAAAATTACATTCTGAAAAAAATCACGAAAAATTAAATACAAATAAATTAAACCATTAATAAGTTCAGCTAAGATCAATTTTTATTCAATTTATTTGATTTTAAATAATACGAAACTAATCATTGTAGCTAAATAGAATTTTCAAAGTTAAATCTGGTAATGTTTTGTTAAAGCATGTTGCATAATAGCTTAATATGCAATTGCAACATGAAGAGAAAACAATGTAATTTTAATGCATTTATATAAATCTTTTTTTTGCAAAAAACTTTTATTTCTTTACTTTCTCAGACGAAAATAGGGCTTAACTGTCATATAAGATTAGCAACTGAATTACAAACATCTTTTTTGCAGCTTGTACACATCTACTTAATGGTGCTTTAGCTTTTACATTTTTTTCATGATATTTTGCCAAATGCAACATGTTAACAATGTGGTGTATGTATTTTAAAGTGTTTTAACATGTTACAAAAAGCATTTCTTTATCTCCATCAACAGATTTTGTATGATCCCAAATTTAAATTGGCTTTTGTTAAATTAATTGAACTAAGTTTACCATTTTTAACTTTTTTGTAATATATAAAGACTGCTTTAAGCCTTTAAGCTTTATCTTAACTATGCTGAGAATAATATTATAGTACTTTTTAATGCTCTACTAAAATGATAATTTACATAGTAGCATATATGTAAGATTTAAAAATTATAAAGATATTGAGACACCACCAGAAAGACTTTGAAAAATTCATTTAAAAAAATACTTGCACAGAGTACTTTTAAGTTAAACTTCAAAAAAAATAAAGAAATATCTACAAGTTGCTAAAATTAATTACTGAAATTTAATTACTTATTAATGGTTGGCAACTTCAATTTTACATTGAGAGGATTTTCAAAAACTCATTCTATAGTTCTATGTCTGATTTTATAATCTGCTTTTTTGTTTTGCTTAAATTAGTACTTCCTATATAAAAAAACAATGGCGTTTTTTGGGTGCTTTTTTACTAAGTACCAGTGACACAGTAGGATATTTTGTAAAGAAGGTTTATTAAGCTAAGTAACAATAGTTGGTTCTCTTTCACTACTAGCCGAGTTTAGTTGATTACCTTTTAAATTTTGGGAAATCCCCAAAAGCTGCGAGGTTAGCAACTGTGAAAAGTGAATAAAAACCCTAATAAATAATAAAATAGCTAAGACTTTGTTTTGGTATTGAATAATCGGCCTAAAGCTATAAAATAATCCAAATGCCAGGTTGATTAAAAAGTGGGGAAGCTTAACATACTCTAAAATGCACATTGCTTATTCTTTTTTAGTAATATTTTTTACAAGCCTTTCTCTGCTGTGCAATTAGATTCCATTGCTTTCTTTAAGTTTAAGAGCAGTTCTTCTATCTCTTTATTTATTTTAGTTTCTCTCATATTTTTTTTTCTTTTTGGCCGCTTTACGCGCTATTTACATTATAAATTACCGGTACTTGGAAAGAGGCTTTTCAATTGATTATGCTCCTTATACTTTGCTTTCTGTGATTGGATTAATGAAGGGGAACAACTAAATCGGCAACCTAAGCAATAGCATTATGCAAAATAAGATTTGCTTAAAATTTAAATGTAAACTTTTTATAATTTGCACGCGGCGCGGCGCGGTACACGGTAAGATCCTACAAAAAAGGTTACTACACTGCACTGCGCGGTTGACATCACTAGTTCTAAAGTTGGTTGGAGTCAAAACCGTAAAATTTTAAAGAGCTGGATTTGGAGTCGAAAAAGTTTAAATAGGTGGATTTGGAATCGGAAAAATTTTTACTTTACAACTATAGTTATAAGTCGCACAAAGCAACCAGGAAAGACTTGGCAGATGAGATAACGAGCGACAGCTTTTCAGCATTAGGAAAAATGCAACGTTAAAAATAGCTTTTAGCAATTATAATTACTCTTGCAGAGTTTGCATTCTATCATGCTTTTTCTTGTCTGGAAAAACAGTAGAATGAAATCGAAAAATTTTTATTCTTTTTCTGGTTACACTCAACCGCTGACCAAAGTACATTTTATTTCTGTTAGGTTTATTTTATCTTTATATTTATCTCCCTGACTTGCAGGAAAGCGACGTAGGCGCTAATACAAAGGTAAGCAATTACCCCAACTTGTTTCGAGAGATGCCAAAATATCGCTGTCCGCTTGAAATTTACTAAAAATATAACTAAAATTTACAACTACTTGCCAAGACTACCAAGCAGGGAAAATGCCTTAAACTGTTTTTCTCAAGGACACAACAAAATGCCTCGAGTAGGTTTTGAACCGAGACATGTGTCAATCACAGTCACGGCGCTTTAACCGCTTGACCACGCTGCCGACTTAAGGTTTAAGCATCTTACAAGTATGGGGAATGATAAAAGATAACAGGCGTACCTTCTGACAAAAGCACATAATTGTTTAGGAATCACAAATTTTTCGGGAGGGCTGAATGCAAATGAAGCGCGGCGCGGCGGGCTTAGGCGCGCAATAAGCAATTTAGCACATTTTGATACACTTTTTCTGATAAATTTCTTTTTAATCTTTATTTGCCCCCAAACCAAAACTTAAATTTTATTTTGTTAAACTTAAATCGTTATTGTTAATTGTTACTTAATTTTTAAACTTAAATCATCAATATGAAACAAAAAATCTTTTTTTTGGTTTTTATTTCAAAGTTAAGCGGCATCGCATAGTAACGCTTCATTGAGCAGTCAACCACTACTACAGAGTAATCAACATTTAGCGTTACAACTTCAAATAACTGTATTTGGAAAATGATATGTACAGTTGGAGTAACACAGGTGAAATATTGTTACAGAATAAATATAAATTCAGTACAAATACAATTTATTCAATATGCTTTCCATTCGAATCAATTACAAGCTGAAGAGGCCTCGAAAATAGCGAAATCGAAAATTGGGTAACTATTTTTGCGAATGATCATTGATAGTCGCTGCCCTAAAATTTCTAACATTTTTTCAAATTTTTCATATCATTACCTGAAAAATTCTGGTTTTTTGTTACTGGCCGAAAAATTTTAATTTTGCCCAAATTTTGGAAACTCGGGGGGGGCGGGCAATAGCCAGGTACGGCTATGATGGCAAAGTGTAGGGTGGGTTCACATGGCCGCACCAAGAAAAGACTGTATGAACATAATAAAAAAAATAATGAAACCTTCATAAGGTTTCGACAACCAAATTTTGTTATAAGAGTTTTTATTTCGTAAGCATACACAACTTTTCGAAAAACACTTTTCAAAACTCAGCAGTAGCATGTGTGGCACGAAACCCTTGATGCACAATTTCACGTAAGATTTATTTCTCCTCATATAATACTATTTCAAATTATACGTTTTATTAGTTTTTTTTGCAAAAGTACGTAATTCGAGATTATTCAAGGCAGCATTTAGTGAGTAAAAATGAAAATTTGTTTTGCTAAACCAACACAAGGAAACAAAGTAAACATACAAAACTCTTTTCTCTACGCTTTTCATTAGCGCGTGACGAATCTCAAAGCTAGAAACACTAGCAGCAGTTTCAGTAAATAATAAGCCGTTGAGGTAATGTGTGTTTATTGCTTATTGCAAATTCGTTTTTTAATTCATTCAAAACAAATTTATAAGAGTTTTTTTGCAATAGATGCGTAAATTGTACTTTAAATCGTAGTAAATTCATGAAGTTCTTGCTACTAGGAACGCAAAAACTTTTTTTGCGCCACTAGCGGCAAAAATTTCGGTGGTGGAAAAGTTAAAGAGTTACTGCTCGCTTATTGAAGCATGAAGCATAACTACGCGCTACTTTTTAAATGAAGCGTTACTTTGTGACCTATTTTTTGTAAACGACAAGGCACAAATTAAGAGAAAGCGGCTTGCTTTTCAGCTCATTTTGTGTGACGTCACACCTACTTCAGCGGAGTAGCCTGTGGCAGTAGTTGTAGTGGTTAGGAGCGTTATGTTCAAGTTTAATTAATGCGGTTCATACTCAAAAACACTAGCGTACCGAGGGGGGAAGCCACTGTGCCATGGCCTCCCCCCTCAGACCTTAAAAATGAAAAAATATAAAGCAAAATCAAGCAGTTTTAGAAGCACTAGCGTGCCATGGCCTCCCCCTTAGACTATAAAAATGAAAAATTGTAATGCAAAGCCAAGCAGTTTTAGCAGTGGTGAATATTGGGTGAGGTAAATGAGGCAGTTGCCTCAGGCTCCCCTCGAAAACAGCAATAATAGTTTGAGTTTACTGCAGATGTTATTTTTAGAAATTATTATGTAGTTCGGGCGAAAAGTGGTAAGTAGAAGATCAATTCAAGGGGAAGATCTTTTTCTTTTTTTCAGAGATCACCATGATTTTGGCAGAACAGTGGTAAAATCGGAGTCAAAATCGAAATGAAGACCTTTTTTTTTAGAGATCACCATGATTTTGGGAGAACAGTGGCAAAATCGGAGACGAATTGGAAGTGATAAGATCTTTATTTTTTTCTCTTAAAGATCACCATAATCTAGGGAGAAAAAAGTGAAAGACGATATCAAAACCCTTTTTTTCTAGAGAACATCAATTTTTGGAAATTCTTGCCTCGGGCCCCGAATTACCCTATAATGGTCGTGCCTTCGGCACTCCCCATGTTGATTTGTGACCTCACACGATTGTGACAAAACTTTGGTTCCCCTCGAAAACTTTTTGCGTACATTAGCCTATTGCTCAGAAGGTTAACCACCAACTTGATTCTATTTACAGCACATTTATTTACTTATTCAAATAGAAATAAAAACAAAATAAAAATTAAAGCAAATAATTACAATAATAGAGACAATTTAGTAGGCTATATAGAGCATTATTATGACAAAAGTTAACTTACCTAACCAATATATCTGCCGGAGAGTAACTCAATATATTACAATTTGTGACTAAGCCACATCGCTGTATACAAGTGGGCGTATTACCACGTGATCATACGATATGGAACGGCAGGATGTGAAATTCGAAATTACATAAAAATAGAGCATGTGAAAGTTAAATTCAACGTTTTATACCAAATTCTATAAATCCGATAATAACTAAAGTTGTGTTTCGTGTGAAAATATTTGTGCTGTCCAATTAATCGCTACAAAGTAATCGCCGTATTTCCACTTGCTCATTTTTTTAAATCATTTAAATAGTAAAAGCTTCCAGAAATTTACCGAAAATCGGTGTCAGAGGAGCCAAAGACACATACGACACCGATATCATCTCAGGCACATTTAAAAAAGCAACCCCTGTTTCAGCAAATTTTAAAAAAATACTTTGTTTCCGACTCCACCCCAAAATATCTGACTCCGATTCTGACTCAACAACCCTATAGTACAGGGGTCGGCAACCTTTTCAATGCAGTGTGCTAGTTTTCGACTTTTATTAAGCTTCGCGTGCCGAACTGTTTTAAGCAGGGGTCGGCAACGTTTTCTTTCCAGTGTGCCAAGTTGTGAAATTCAATATCAAAATATACGTTTGCGTGCCGATGTCTTCACTTTGATTTCATCTCCGATTTCCCTATTTTTTTCCCAAAATCAGGATGTTCTCTAAAAAAAAAAAAAAGTCTTCACTTTGATTTCATCTCCGATTTCCCTATTTTTCTCCCAAAATCAGGATGTTCTCTAAAAAAAAAAAGTCTTCTCTTTGATTTCATCTCCGATTTTCCTATTTTTCTCCCAAAATCAGGATGTTCTCTAAAAAAAAAAAAAAAGGTCTTCACTTCGATTTCATCTCTGATTTCCCTATTTTTTTCCCCAAAATCAGGGTGATCTCTAAAAAAAAAAGGTCCGTAAACGTGTTTTTGAAAAATATTCACGACGCCGCGTGCCAAATAAAATAACCTCGCGTGCCGGGGGTTGCCACTCCTGCTATAGTAAATTAAGTAAAGTCTGTCTCGAGTCCAGCACTGTGCTATTTCACTTCTTAACCCGCCTATTATTATTATCATTTTAGAAGTGTCTCTTATCGGATTGAGTCAATTACATATAGCAGCCGACACACCATGAGTAAGATACTCACTTTAGTTCAAGTATTGACGACCAAACAGTCAATGTCTTGTTTGGCGCTTTGTTGAACATATTGATGTCAATTTTCAGATGATAGATACCAAATTTCTAACACGTAATAACTTTTCGATTTGTGGTTCGTAAACTAATTGACCCTCTTAAAGAATGCTGGATCAGTAAAAAGTGGATGCATTTTTTGTCAAAATTAAAACCGAGCTACAGTTACTATTTACTACTCACATTCTCATAATAAAAAAAGTGACAAACAAAACCTGGTTTTTCCTCACTATTACCCAAGCTTACTTTATAAACTAATAAATTTTCGAGAATCCCCAAAACCTGCAAGGTTAGTAACGGCCAGCGATATAAGAAATGAAACGCCAGCTTTTTATGTAACCTGTGTAATTCTTGTAATAAAATAATCAAAGTTACTAAAATTTGTATTCTTGTTGATTGTTTTTAAGTATTGAAGAGAAAAAATATCAAGATTGATGCTTAAGAGAATGAGGATTTCATTGTTATTGATGTCTTTAAACAATAATAAATTGTTACCAGTGAATTGTTTGGGTCTTTTCAAGAAGTCACCATAAGCAATTTTTTCAATGAAACTAACCCGGAATACCTCCTTCAGCACCAGGATGGAATGAGGAGAGAAACTAAAGGCCTTAAGGAGGATGCCTGGTTCTTTCACTAACAAAAATCATTCATAGTTACTTGTTGAAGAGAGCCAAAAAACATAAAATTTTGGGTCTCTTCAAGAAGTCACCATAAGCAAATTTTTTGGATGAGACTAACCCAGAATACACCTTTCAGCACCTGGATGAAATAAAAAAGCAATAGTAACCTCAGGGGATGGTTAGTTTCATGGACAAAAATTGCTCACAGAGACTTATTGAAGGAGATCCAAATTTTGTAGGTATGGATTGTTAAAGCTTTTTAGTCACAATAATGTTGAGAATTATTCCAGATAACTTTTACCATTTCCAAATTTCAAAGTCAAACAATCAAGTATTTTGGATAATTTGTTCTTCATAACTTGGTAATTTATGCTTGGCATATGACTGCCTGTATACAGTTCTATTCGTTTACTTCTCAGTGATAAACATCAATGGACAAATTACAATATAAAAAAGTAATAAAAGTTTTAGAATGCAGTTTATCAACTCTGCAAGGATAATAGTGGTGATGAAAGACTAATAAGTCACAAGTTTGAGACATATTTCTAATTAGTTACTTTAAAACTTTTATCTTTTTGGGTGAGATTTAATTTCAGAAGTTTGGCTTAGCTGTTCTTTAATTTCTATTAGTTGTTGAATTTTTAGTTTTTGACTTTTTTTAAAATTTGAAATAATTGTGCCAGAATTGATATAGTCAAATCATTCAATTGATAGTTGTTTCTGTTATTATTTTTTTTGATTGAAGCAGCAAATTTTTATCTTAAGCCATTACATTATTTTGGTTGATTCCTTTGTGTAAGACAATGATTCCTAACCTATTTGCTATCATGCATCATCTGTGTATTTTCAAATACACTATATACTGGTACCACCAAAAGTATATTAAAAAATTCTTTATTCAATTTTACTTGAATTTAAATCTTAATATTGTTTAGTGTGATGGTTGTATCTGTTTTTCTTGCACAATCTGCTTTATGGGCTAATTGCATATTGGAAGGTATGAGATAGCAATGTAAGGCGACTCTTAGTTTCAATACTTATCATTGCATAGAGCCCCTGCTCACACTTCCATGGCTGGAAAATGCTAGCAATTGAGGAATAGATTTTTGAGTCAAAATTAGGTAAGTAGAGGCCATTGTTAGCCCAAAATTGATAGGCATGGCCTTTATGTTTAATTTTATCTCCTACATTACATTGAGTGCCAATGATTTTTTCTTATTGGCAAAAGATTGAATGGATTGAAACTTTAAGGACTATTTATGCTTTAAAAATGTTGCATCCCATTTAAGCAGTTTAGATAGCAGTCAGTTTCTTTAGATAATTTTGGTTGTATTGTTTTTAGAATGTGTGAACTCTGAACATTTGTTCTGAGTGGTTTCTTTGTGCATTGCCCATAGGCCTAGTACCATATCTATACAAAAGCTTACAATTTAAAAACAAAATCTGAATCTAAAACAATTGTTGTATTTGTTAGTTTAATTGTTGTATTTGTTGTTTAAAATATGACTGAATCTAAAATAATTGTTGTATTTGTTAGTTTAATATATTCTCGGGTAATAAAACTATGGCCATATAAAGTTTTTAAATGTTATGTTTTTATTGATAATAATTCTTTAAATTGCTCATTGAAATTATTTTCACACTAAATTATATTTTCTGTAGATAATGGCTATTATGTTGTTGATAATTATTTAAAATCAGTTATTATACAATATGGCTAAAAAGACCACATTGTGTTATTTAAGAAATTTATTGCAAAAAGATTTATACATATTTTTGCCAGATGATTTGCCAGTTGTTGTTGGCCGAATGCCAGAATTACAGATTATTGACAAGACTTGCTCAAGAAACCAATTAGAGTTAAGAGCTAATTACGATAAAAGGTAGTTGTTTGAATTAATTTTTTTTTTCTTCTCGTCATTGCTTTTAACTTTTTTTTGAATATTAATAAACAACTTTTTTTAATTGTAGGTATGTATTAGTAAAACGTCTTGGAACAAATCCATCTCAAATAGATGGGATTGAAGTACAACGTGATATATCATCACAGTTAAGACCTAATCAGAAGCTATTCATTGTAAATATGAAATATCCCCATGGTGTTACTTTTGAAAGTGACAATGCAGGTAAAAACAAGATTTAATTGATTAATTATTGGAATAATCAAAAATTGTAGTATATACCTTATATATTTGGGTTGATTATAATTTATTAAAATTTTAATTGTTATAATAAAATATTTTCATATTTTTATAATGATATCAGAGTTAAAGAGAGTTAATCTTTTTGCCAAGAAAAAATTAGTTGATGTAGCAAATATAGAAGTTGCTCAATATTTTCATCCTTTCCTAAAATTAGTGTTTGATAATATTCTTTGTATTTTAAAACAAATTCTCTTTTGCAGTGAATGAAAAAAGGTTTTCTGGAAACAAAACTGAACAAAGACTTTTGAATGATGATAAGAACAATGCAAAAGGCGATAAAAACAATACAAATGAAAATTTAACGTTCAATCCGCAAAGAAAACGAACAATTGTATCTAAGAAAGTGAATACCAAAAGTTCTAAAGTTCGTATATTAAACGATGAAAAAAACAGCCATCCAACAAACACTATCTCAGAATATGACTTTAGCACGCCAAACAAAGATAATAGCAAGTATTTCAAAACTTCTCTTAGCAAAAATTCATCTTCAGCTCATTGGAGTCAAGGGTTAAAAGCATCTATGTCTGATCCAAAATCAATTGTTTTCAAAGATGAAACTGTTATTGCAATTCAGGACAAATATCCTAAGGTACAAATAGACCTGTGCATAAGAATTGGCGGATTTACTTTTTAATTACTACTCAGGCAAATGCAAAACTTGCTTGTATTTGCTGTTTTGCATAGTTAAGCAATTACAAACAATAGGCCTTAGCTTGAAATAATTGAAAATTACCTTTCAAGTTTTCTACGAATTTGTTGTTGAACGCTAGTATTCGTTCGCTGCTCCGCAATGACGTTCAACTGCAGAGCAAGTTTACAGAGTTTAATTTTTGAAAATAGTGTTAAATTATAAATTTTATCAAAAATTTAGCATTATAAATAAAGTTGCGTTAAACTAAAGATTAAAGTAGTAACGGAATGCTGGAGTCAAACAACAAAAAGTTTTTAAATTAAAGATGGTTGAATTCTGGACTTTTGATTTGCTGTAACTACTTGTAATTTTTTTACAAATTCCCGCATATTAACTTTTTTACATAAAGAACACTTTTTGGATTTCTCTAGTTTTTTGTATATTTTGTTTATTCGCTTTTGAATCATGTTTTTATTGCAATGTTTATTATTATTTTTATTAACATTGATTTAAAATTGTTCCTGGTTTTAGGCTAAATATCATTGGCTGGTTCTTCCCCGTCAAGATATTTCAAATCCCTACAGGCTGGAATATCAACATATTGGTTTATTAAGGCATATGTTACAGGTTTGGCTTAGTTGACTGTTTTTGATGCGTGAAAAGAAACGAATCCTATGTTATTTTTAAAAAAATGTTTTTCTTTAGTAGTTGTAGTATTTTCATAAACTATTGAAATAATCGAAGAATTAAAAGGAATAGAATTGGGGGAACGAAGTCTTAGAAAGCATAGAATAGAATATAGAACGAAGTATAGAATAGAATTATAGAACGAAGTATAAAACGAAGTATAAAACTTCAAGTGAACTCGTTCTATACTTACATGCCATTTTCTCGCATATGTTTTTGGTTTAAATTGCTGTAATTTACCGTACTGCCATATTTTCTCAAACTTAGTCTTTTTTATTCGATATTTTTGTATCTCGTTACGTCACATATGTCTGTTTGTTACATTTAATGCCGTTGTGCAAAACTTGTTTTGATTGCATTTTTATTCCATTGCACCTGATGAAGTGAGCAGTAGCCCACGAAAGCTTGTGCCCAAATAGAAAATATTGAAATAATGTTAATTGATCATGTGGCAAAGCTAAGAGCATGTTATTGTGGATATTTTTCAACAAGATAAAGGCAGTTGTAGTTAGCACCATGTTCGCCGACCTTTTGAACTTTATGAAGCATTAAGTGTGTAATTTATTATTTGGTGTATGATTAATACGATGTAAGGAAAAAAAACTACAGTGAAGACTAAACAAATCTTTACTTTTAAATTCCTACTTTTTCCTATCCAAGGTGTAAAAATTGCTCAAAAATCAAGGAAAGACAAAAAAGAGTTTTCTGCTTTTGTAATTACCTCGGATTCGGATGTAAAGACTCATTAATATGTAAGTCAAAAATTATTGTTGGGTTCGTATTGAATCACGGCCTTCAAGTCATGGACTTGTAACAACTTTGATTTTTTCTGCATACCCCCAAATTTTTTCCTCAGATCTCTGGTTTAGCGCTTTCCTTTTTCAATGACTACAATTAGTCATTGGTTGTTAGCCAGTTTTAAGCACTTGTGTTCTTTTTTCTTGCTACCTTTTATCGAGAAAATTTTTTTGTAAATATTTTTCTGCTGTCTTGACAAGCACTTTAATTTACTTATAATTTCATGTTAATTTTGTAAAAAAACCAATAAAAACTTCAAGTGAACTCTATTATCATAAAATCCATAAAACAATCAATTTTATTGCCTTGGAATCGGGTCTCAGCAGTTTCTTAGATCGGGAGATATAGCTGATACAAGTAAAAGAAAACCGTTTTTTGAAAAGATTGTTGGAGTGCAGAAGTCGAGGCAACAGATCTTCACAAATTAAGTCTCCATTGAAACATGGTTTCCATTGACGGTGCTCATTGCTTTAAATTTCTTCTGTAAACAAATTGATCTTTTGTTAAGTCATTCCTAAAAACTAGAAAAAAGCTCTCTTATTCCCTATAAGCTAAAAACAAAAGGGCTAAAACCCCCCCAATCCCTTCGAACAAGCCGGACAAACTAATAACCATTATGCTACTATTGCTGCATATGTTGCATTATATTGATATTTTGGCCATGTTTACAAGGCATGGTTTAACGATTCGGGCTCTCTGCTGCTACTCCTGGTGTATTCGCCTCATAGGTCAAGGAAATACACCACCACGATTTGTCTGTCAATGAAGATTTCCTTTTGTTTTTTCTTGGGAACAATGTCCATTTGATTTTTTTTGAACTTTTTAATAGGTCGGAAGGAGTATCTCTGAAAAGGAGATAGTCAAAGACAATTCTCTCAAATTTCGTTGTGGCTATCACGCCGTTGCGAGTATGAGGTACGAATACTTGTGGAATAGATCTAAAGTATATTTTACTGAACAACTTTTTGCAGTCAACTTCATATGCATGTTATCAGTCAAGATTTTTCTTCACCGTGCTTAAAAACAAAAAAGCACTGGAATTCATTTACAACGGAATATTTCGTAGATGCTGAAGGTAATTTGCTAAATGATTTTTTGATAATTTCAAATTTAATATATTAAAACCACGGCTTGGAAGCAACCAGTTTAGTATAAAACCTCTGTAGCTCTCTTCCATTCAACAAAATATTTTTGTGATAACATTTTCAGTTTTATACTCTTAAAATTTCGTATCAAAAAAAAGTTTTCGATTGCCTGAATTAGAGCTTGAGCTCTTTTAGACAATTGGCTCCAGCTCCAATTCCAACTTCGACTTTATTTGAGTTTCACACAGAGCAAAATCCGACCCAGGCTTCTTTGAAAATGCAAGACTTTGGCTCCAAGTTCTAGCTCCGGGTGTAAAGCCCTGATTATTATTAATAACAGTGAAAAAGCTAACTTACTTTTTGGTTATATTAATGACTTATTTGGGTTATTTTATTTTAATCTATTTTATGCTGCTGATTACCTTTGGCTTTCAGCAGTGCTTGTCTAAAATCATCATTTCAAGCATTCTACATCGCATACAAAAAAACTTTTCTGGCTTTTTGCTTTAATAAAATTTTTCTTGAAATACAATTGAACTGAAACTAAAAACTAGTAATTAGTAAAATCTGAACTGAACAAAAAAAAAAAAAAAAAACATTAACATAACATGCAATTAAAGTAAAAAAGAAATGCTTCTAAAAATAACTTTCATAGTTCTGCAGTATAAGAAAGGTTTGAAGAGAGAACAGAAAAGTGAAACAAAAAGCTAAAAAAATCCAAACCCGTTGTTTGAACAGCACTTCTCTAATCTCTTGTATTAAGGAGTGAAATTGTTGGTGATGCACTGCGGACTTTAAACCTAAAAACCGGTCGAGCTGAAAACGAAAATTCTGCCTGCCAAATCAACTATTTTAAAATCTTATGACAAAGTAAAAACAGAACCCTAAAGACTAAATAAAATGCAAAACAAAATTAATTGTAATGGTTCATTCTACAATTTAGATATTAAACATAGATTTCCAGTGTCGTCTTGTGTAAAAACAATAGTAAAGCTCATGGGTCTTTGAGAAGTCACCTTAAGCGATTTTTGTTTGTGAAACAAACCCACAACCCCCTGTAGTTACCATCGCTTATTGAACATTTCCTTTTCTTGGTTTCTTTTTTATTTTATTTTGGTGCTGTAGAAGGATTTTGGGTTACTTTCACCAAAAAAGATCGTTAACGGTGACTTCTTGAAAAGATCCAGTTTGTGTGCGTCATTACGGAAGGTATTGTACGCCTGACGCCGTGTACGTGGCGTACGTTTGCTTATTGAATTTCAAACACACAGCGTATACGGCAAGCGTAGGAATAACGAACAAAGATACGCGAGCTTATGCGCCAGGTCTAGACCAGGATTAAGCGTGCACGCCAGTAACACTCATCGTTGGCTTCACAATGTTTTATTTTACACCCGCTTTTTCAACGTTTTGTATTTTTCTCAGACATTATTAAAGATTTGGAAGAAAATGGCAAAGTAAAAGACAGAAAATCTTACACAAAACTGTTGAATCAGCCATTAAGGTATGTTTTGACGTTGAACAATAATTTTAGTCAGGAAGATATAAGTAATAATATCATCAATTGCATAAATATTGTGCATTTTTTTTCTCTAGCTGTAAACCAGCATGTTTGAATTTTGTTTGGTTACACTAGTTCTTTTTTTAAAATTTTTTAACTAACCGTATTTTATGTATGCCTGTAAATCTTGTAAGCACAATGTAAGTACAAAATGCGGTCAATAATAATTTCAAAGTATTTAAAATTTTTATCCCCCAGATTTTTTAATTTGAAAAAACTTGGAAGCAGTATTATATTGAATGGTCTAGGACTCTAGAACAAGTCATAGAATATTTTTTTGGAAATTGCAAATATACAAAATGGCAACATGGTTAAAGCAAAAGCGCGAGAGCAAGTTGAAAAGCCTCTACTTTTCATTTTTCCAATTCCAGATGTCATCGGTGCAAAGAGGGACAAAAGAACATGCCAACTTTGAAACAACATCTTGACGGCTGTAAACAGACGAGCTGACATTCTAATATGAGCTTCCCATCATCCGGGAAAAAGGAAAGCTGCCTCGATCTTCAATCTTATTTAAGTCATGTTTTCCAACTCGACCTCGGAGAAATCGAAGCTGAAAATCGAATTCCAAGAAAAAAAATTTAGGTTATTTATGATCGACGCCTTTATGTTTGTTTGTCTCTAATGCATATTTTTGTGTATAAATACCTCAGTGTATTACCACCAATAGGCGTATATATGATGTATTTGCATCGACTTGAACTATTGCAGTTTAAACATTACTTTTTTTTGCTGTTACATCACGCAGGACGTTTTGTTTTTCTGTCGGTTATGAATTTAACTTTTTAGTGGTTGTAGTGTAAATCCCACCGCAAGTTATTTATGTTTGAAACAATTTTCGCCTTTAAACTTTTGTTGCCTTCTAACGAAATCAAAAATATGAAAGTGCCCTAAAAAAATCTTTCATTTTGAATGTGCATTTTATTTATTAATCTATTGTACTGTACTTTTAATTTGCAAAAGATAGTTGCATTCTTGTGTGTACTATACTAAATTCCTGCTTAGCTTTTTTATTGCATTGACCAATTTCGTTTCGAAAAGACCATGATAGATAGATTATTCACCAATACGCACAACAATACATATAAATACAAACAGCAAGCAAACAAAATTGGCGCAATAGTTGGGAGCATTGAAGAACATGCGCTATCGAGTCAGATGCTCCCTAATACAATCACTTAATAAAAAGTAATACAAGGAAACATGCGCAGCAGAATGACAGAAAACATAGAAATTAACATAAACATTTACATAAGGAATTTCAGCCAAGATTTATGCATGAAATTTACACAGACATTTACATGAAACATTTAAAGCACAAAGCTGAAGCAAAAAATCAAAAAAAACAAAGCGACTCAATACTTCGACATAAGATCATCCTTATATGATTTTTTGAAGGAAAACCAATGCTTGCTTTTAATGCTAAGATGAATACTTTTCCAAAGCTTTAAACCTCTATAAGACAGTAGTATTAATAATTGACCAAACAATTTTGTAACACGGGGTAAAAAATAGATTAATGTTTTAATTAATCTTGTTTCATATAAATGGATTTCATTTATTTTTTTAAAAAAGTAATTTATTATTTTCCAGTTGATGCATAAATTTACCTAATTCAAGGTTGTAAATATCGGTTACTTTTAATGTGTTCAAGGATTTGCATAGGCTAACATTCCAACAGGTGTATATATCGATTTGTTAGTTATGACCCTTAAAATGCGATTAGTCGAATTTCAACTTTCTTTAGCAGCGAATTAGAAGCTGTACCCCACGATAAGATACCATATTTGATTCGAGAATAAATAATACTGTAATAAAGCAAGCAGAGGATTTTATTTGGAACATATCTACGCAGTCTAGTGAAAAGTCCCAAGTACCTGGCGAGCTGAAGATTTAAATAATCCACATATTCTGACCAACTTAATTTACTATCAATCAGAACTCCTAAATATTTAATAGAATTTACTCTTTTAATAAGATTATTGTTTATTTTTAACTTAAATTCATAGTCACAAGTTTTGTTTGGCTGTTTATTTAAAATAATAAAGCTGGTTTTAAGAGTAATTTAGAGATAATTTGTTTTTTTGACGTTAGTGATATCGCGCAGGCGCAATGCACTGGACATGAACTTACAGCAGGATGATCCAAATCCCGGCCCGCAGGCCACCTGTAACCGGCAAAGCATCATCAGCGTTTAAAGCAGTTCAAAAGATACAAGCAGTGGTGGCTTCAATAGGGTGCGAACGGAGCGGCCGCACCGGGCTCCCGTAAAATACATCAAAAAGTGCCCCCCCTATACAAGATATTGCTCTATTTCTTCATAGTAGCACCAGGACGTCGATGGCATGTCAAAAATAAAAATTTTTTTATAGATAACTTTGTTTTGGGACAGCAAAAAGTGGCTCCTAGAACGATAGCTTTTTTTAGAGACTACCCTGTTTTAGAACACTTAATAGCGGCCCTCCTAAAATAAAAACCTTTTTTTAGAAATTAGTTTGTTTTGATATACTAAAAAGTGGTTCCTTCTACGACAATCACTTTTTTTAGAGATTGCTTTGTCTTGGAACAACAAATAGCGGCTCTCCTTACTTTTCTTCTTACTTTTTATTACACCCGGCCTCCCTTTTTGTAAATCCATCACTGAATACAAGCAACCCGTATTTATTTTTAAAATCAAGTGAAGAACAAAAAAGTTCAAGCATTTTGTGAAAACCAAATATATGGTTAGGCTACAACTCTATCTCCTAAATTAAACAACAAAATACTCAAAAATTCTTGGAATCATTCTAGACCCAAAATTAACATTTTCACGACATATAAACCCATCTTCACTAAAGCAGCAAAACAAATGCGTAAGCATTATGAAAGCATTCCCTTCTATCAAATGGGGTAAACAAAAGGAACTAATTGTCTCTACATTCAAAGCTATCACTCACCCCATTTTGGAATATGTAAACACTACCAGGAGTCCTATCATATCAAACACCAACATCAAGAAATTGCAAACTATTCAGAAAACAGCTTTACGAATTGCTAGTATCCTACCAATGGACACCCATGTCAAATGTCATGCTACTTAATTTAAACAACTGATTCAAACACACCCTTTACATGATCTTAATACATATTCAGATCCATACAAAAACATGAAAGCCACAATCTTTAATAACAATGAGCACACTAACATCATCGTCTCAAAGGACATGAGCAAAGCATAAACGTAGCACCTGAGGAATACAAAGAAATCTTGAAACACATTCACACGACCATCACCTCACAATACCTCAATTCTTGAAAAAAAATCACTAACACCACACCCTATAGCATTCATTTGTCAGAACAAACATTACCTCGTCATATGCGTACAACACTGGCGCAACTCAGAGCTAACAAATCACCACTCTTGCAAAGTTGCCTACGTACAGTGAAGTCTAAAACTTACATGCCATAATGCCCACTATGCTTGTTACACAGACATGATACTAATCACCTCTTTAACTGTATTGAAGTAGGCCTATCAACACAACAGAACACCATTAGTCTGTGGAAAAAAAGTCTTTAAAAGCAGCAAAGTTGATCCAAAAGTGGAATTCTAAATTGACTTCATTAAGGGGTTAAGAGATGGCTACATCAAGATATCCTTGGAAAAAAAGCAACAACAACATCAAATCAAAAATCTAGGGACAGAGCAGTTAACTGGGCTGAACGAGGGCTCAAAAAGTGGAATTGTCTCGGCTACAGTTAAGGTAAAATTAAATATAAGTTAATGAAAATATGACCCATTATATTCACTTTCAAAAATATCTGGTTTTCAGTTGACTTTATGAAACTAATATTTGCCAAAAACCCCTTTACGCTTCGATTTAAATTGAAAATTTTTAATGATAGAATATGGCTTTTCAATTACGTGTTTTAGTGCGCAGTTGCTTTGGCCACAAGTAAACTGAACACATTTCCGGTTTTTTACTAAATATCAAGTTTGTTCAAAAATGGAGCAGTAAAACGTTGTTTTTTTTTATTGCTTAATTAGAGTAAGGAGCCTTTTTTTCGGTTTTCATTAACTTGGCACGATATTTGTTAAAGCAAAAGTAGCCTACTTTTCCCCCATGTCCTTTTTATTATACTTTTAACGCGTCTTTATTGTCACATCAAAATTTGTTGTATCATCAGTTTTATGGCCGAAGTGTTGAGTTTTAGCTTCTTTTTAAGAAACATCTATTTTGGAGTAAGCGCTTAACCTTGATTCACATTAATATTTTTCAGTTTTTCTTAGCTATTTTTATAAAATATTTTCTTTCATTGTCGTAACTTATCCTTCAATCATATCTATACAGCAGAGCTTCCAGCGATGAAGTTTATCAAATCTAAATGTTATATTTTTCCCAAAAAATATATTAAATTTGAAACGAAAGAGTGAAAAACAAATATTGGTAGTCGATTTGATACCCAAGAACCAATTAGCCAAAGAGCAACAATAACTAGATTTGTATCATAAATTGGTAAAAGAAAAGTATGGAAATAAATCAAAAAATCAGCCGCTTAATAATTAGCGACTGGTTTCTTGATCTACTTTCATATTTTTTCTTTACCAAATTTGAAACGAGTTAATTTATTATTACAAAATAAATTATTTCAGAAAAAATATTATGTAAAAAATTTGTCGAAAATTAATATTTCAATTAAAAATTCGTAAAGTCGAAACTAGTGTGCTATCAAATTACTTTTGAAAAGAAAACCTTAGCCTACGCAATGAAAAGATGTGATGGCACAACGAGAATTCTCGTTTTACACAGGAAACAGGTCTATTAACCATTATTTACCATTTACGTAATTAATTAAGTCAGTCATCTTTATTATCTTTGTTGTATTGTTGTTTTGTTTTTCTTTTTTTTTCTCTTTTATTTATTATTTTTTTGAACTACAGGGAGCACCTTGACTTTGATAACCTAACGGTTTTTCGGTGCTTCCTCACAAAAAATCGCTTTGTGCTTATGTAAATGTTGTTGCTCTCTTTTTGTGAAAATAAACTTTTTCATTCATTCATTCGAAAAGTCGAGAAAAAATTTAAAAAATGTTTCAAACACCGCTCTTTAATCCAGTTTAGGGTGGTTTTCCATTTTTTGTCCTACTAAATAATCAACACGTTTTTGCTCACAAAACTATTACTTACCAAATTAATAGGTATTATTTACATTAGGTTTGTAAAAAAATTTTGGGTTTCATTCACTGTTCGCAATTACTAACCTCAGAGGCTTTGGGGTTTCACAAAATTTAAATGGTAATCAACAAAGTTGTCAGCGTGGTCGAGTGGTTAAAGCGCCGCGCTCGTGACCAATACGGTCTCGGTTCAAAACCCACTCGCCCCATTCTGTTGTGTCCTTGGGAAAGACACTTTACGGCACATTCCCCTGCTTGGTGGTCCTGGTAAGCAGTTCTAAATTACAGTAATATCTCTATTAAAATTTCAAGCGGACTGCAATATCTTGGCATCTCCAGAAGCAGGTCGGGGTAATTGCCTACCCTATGTATTAGCGCCTCCGTTGCTTTCCTGCGAGTCAGAAGGATAAATAAAGAGATAAAATAAAAAAATAAAATAAAAGAAAGTTGGCGAATAGTGAACAAAAGCCTTTTGTTTTAAATATTGATATTATGCAAAATGAGACCTTTTTCCTATTATTTTTATGTAGATGTGCGGAAGGAGGAAAATTAATAATAAATATTTATTTATTTTCTCAAAAAATAATAATAATAATAATGAAAGAATTTTCGAATGTAAAACCTAGAAACTCAGATGGGGCAAGAAAAACCCAGGACAAGGAGCCCTGCTTTATAGGGTTAGCTTTAAGCCCAAACAAACCAAAAGCACATCGCTTGTACAACCACGAAATTTTTTTTAAAAGTTTATGTTGTCTTCTAAACTTAATGAAAACTAACAAAATCGGACCAGGAGAATCTTTTTAAATCATTGGTTTATTTAAATTAGATTGTAATTTTTTGGAAAAGGATTTGATTTCAGCTAATAAAAAAATGATTTATAAACCTTTAGCAACACTGAAAATCAAAGTATTGTTTTATAACAGTAAGCAATTGTTAAAAAAATCAGAACATACTCTTAGCAAAAAGCCGTTAAAATTACAATGTAAAGCTGATTTAAGTAAGTACAGTAAAATCTTTACCTTAAAAGTAACAGTTCGTTTTTATTAAATTAAGCATGGTAGCTTACAGCAGATAAAAACAAAAAATGAATAAAGAGTGCAAGAGACTTGTTTTGGTGATATTTTGTCTGGCAGTTATCACTGTAGTCAGTTCAAGTCATGGAAAAAAAAAGCGTTTTCAAAAAGACAGTTTTTTAGGAATACAGCAGAAAAAATTACACCCCGCAACTTGCTTCTTTGATGATTTTGATATTCCTTGTCAGTGGTCAAACCAAATTTCGGACAGCCTAAAAAATAAGTCATTTTCCTTGAAAGGAAACACTGATGGTTATCGTTGGTTTGTGTATAGCTACTGGTTTCAAAAAAGTGGTATTAACCTGGATCCTTTTAGATTTTTCAAGATTTATAGGGGTAACTTACTTTTAGTGGTTTATGTTAACTTTAAGCGTTTACCAGACACAACAGTGAGCGTATTAAAGCAAAACAGTACCTATATGAACTTCAAGGACGGTAACAGTGAAAGCAGTTCAGATGAAGATAAAATCGATATTTCTTCTCAATTATCTGTGAGTGAATTTGAGTATAAAAGTCGTGTTGTCAGAAGTGAAAACGCTGTGTCTCACTATCCTATTAAAATTCCATTTCGAGAGTACCGTTCGCCAGTCCTAGAAATTGAGAAAGAAGGCTGCGTTTCTTTTCGGCTAAGAGGTAATTCCCACCTTTCTAATTCTGATTTTTTAAACCTTTGGGCTACGGATGAAACTACTCGAAGCACTCGTTTGCTGTGGAGTAGCTATGGTCCCATTCCTAAAATATGGCGGCATTATGCGATTGGACTTTACGCAGGAAAATATTTCTTATCATTTAATGGTTCCATGTTTTTCCGCAGTCGTATGACTCGACTTTTATTTGCTTACGAAATGGATGATATTGAGGTTTCAACTTCTCCTTGTTGTGAAGCCTGCGCAGAAAATAAAATAATGTCCATTGCAACTGGTTTTGTACTGTTTACTTTATCAGAATATACCGAAAAAACGTGCCAATGGATTGCCTTTTCGTTCAAAAGCATGCCTACTGTGAATGTGAGCGTTGTAATTCCTAATGTCAGTGCTGTTGCAAGCGTGACTCATGCATCCAAAACCGGAATAAACGTTTGCATTGACCGAAAAAGCGGAGACGGAAACAAACTTGCCAGGATAGATTGGGTAGCTAAGCCTATGGCTGATGCCAAATTAGAATCTCAAAAAATTCCTAAGACCAATGAAAAAAATAAAGTTTCCACTGAAGAAAGTGATAAAGTTTATCGACTGCCGACGCTACCCAATGAGAAGAATTATGACTCCAAACTGCTTGGAAAGAACCTCTTTGACAGGTTGTTTTCCTCACGAATTTGTAACAGTAACGAGTTTGAGTGCGATTGGGAATGCATACCGCTTTACAAGCGATGTGACGGCATACGTGACTGCTTGCAAGGCGAAGACGAGATGGAGTGCCCTGACCGCTTTGGATTTCTCCTTTTTTCGGCACTATCGGTCGCTTTCGTTTTGTCGATGTTCATGATGGTAGCTCATTACGCTTGTTTGGACAAAAGCAAGCAAAAAGGTTCCGGCGACAAAACGAACCTCTTGCATTCAGGAAACTTGAGTGTCAGCGATTTTTCATATCGGCCCAACGAAAATCGGAGAGGTTTTGAAAGATCGAAAACTCCTCAAACGGAAATTCGAGGAATTGCCACTGTCGATTAAACTAGCTTGTGAATTTGACACAAATAGTTTGTAATTTATTTAGTGATATAATTTAAATTACTAAAATTTACAAAAAAAACTAAAACTTACTTTTTTTTTGGCATAAACATAACTTGAGCGTATAGCAATTTAAATACTTTTTTTTGCAGTTTATGTAATATGTAGAGACGCGCATCGAGTTCGAGAAATAAATTATTAATAAATTATTTTAATATTTTAATAGTTATTAATTATTAATAGGCAATTAATTTTGGACTCTGAGTTACCAAAGAGGCACCAGAAAGTAGACAAAATATTGCATTAAACCGCGTTGATCATCGGTCACGTTCAAATTACTTTATTCGCGTTGTGCTTGCGTTTTACTCCTACGCGAAAAAGAAATGAAATGTGGTTAGAACACTGTAATAGTTTTATTTGACAAATAGTTCGCCATTAAAGAAACTATAAATATTTTAAAGAAAAACTGGTAAAGACGATAGCTACAATTTTATGTAGGTTGTAACAGGTTAGCTTTGACTTACAGTTTTCACAAAAGCATGCACCAAATTTTCGAGACCCTTTAAAATGAATTGCAATTTCAAAGCTATGGTAAATTGATTGAAAAATTATTTAAAGCTATTCAAAATGTATACTATCTTACACCGGCATTATTAACTTGTATTTGAACCTGCAGTGTAAACTGCAAACTTCCTTGATTGTACTAAAATATTTCCCACGTGACGTTAATCAAGTTTAGTCTTATTGTATCGCATTGGTCCAGCCTAGTTAATTAAAGTTGGTGTTTACAAAACTTCCTTCAATTCCCTTGATAAACAAAAGTTACGTCACGATAGAGAAAACTTTTTCTTGTTGTACAGCTATGCCGTGAAAGATAACTGATGACCAGAAAATATAGATCTTATTCATAAAATAATAAAGTAAACTAATTGGTTCCGTTTAAGTTTTATAACATGTAAACCAATTTTTGACATTAACAGAACGTAAATATTGTGAGGAAAGTATTTCGCCGTAAACTTAGTCAGCCTTCATCTGTTTGGCTTATTCGTGATTTTAACACTGCAAAACAACTTCGACACCATAGCTCTATAAAGCGGGGTACAGAAAAAAGTTAATTCAACTTTGAAAACAATCTGATTTTCTGAGCATTAAGTATGTTTTTTGAAATATAAATTGTACCCAATATTTGGGGTATAAAAGTATTTGTACCTGTTTAAAAGTATTTGGGGCAGAAAAAAAATATTCTGAGACAAAATAGTTTATTTCCATGTTTTGAAAACTGGATTATACAATAAAATTGTATTTCTTTGGAGATAGAGATGATGAATTACAACGCATAAAACTTACTTGTAAATTCAAGTTTTTAGGTACTTAAGAAAACAAATGTGCTCCGCGTAGAAGCATTTGTTATATTTTGGCTTCCACAAGAAATCATAAGAATCATGATTCGGGCAATCATTACAAAAAATTCGGACAAAATTGCTTCGCTTCCCGAAAAATATATTATAATAAGCCTATGGAAACGCTTATTAGAGAATAAAGCCAATATCAGTTATGTTTGTAGACTACTAATATCTGCAGTAACCTAATTTTAAAATAACGCTTTTTTCTCGTGAATTATTTAGTTCGGCGGAATTGGATTTTGTTAAGTAAAATTCAGTGACAAAACAACAGACTTAATTTAAATAGCATTTGGGAAAAGGATGAGAGACCAATACGAAATCGATAATAGCTTATTTTTTCGAAAACCATATTTACTTGAAGCAAGCAGTTTCGGAAACCGAGTTAGAATTTAATTTAATTTTAATTTAATTAATTAAAAAAACAATTTTTAGCCTATTTCAAAAAGAATTTAAAAGCACTGTGAATTACATGCTTCATCTTTTAATGGGATGAGATTGTATGTCTATAGGTCTGGATGCTTTGTCTGCCATAAAGTTAAATCACTGTTTTCACTGGCGCTTCGCACATCGTTTACAGCACCTTAAGTATCTGTCCAGCGGTTGTAAATAGTATCCGCACCGCTTTAAAAATTATATTTATTAATTTTTTTAAGCGTTGCTAATAATATCTGATAATATATACAACTGTTGCACTGATATTTAGGGCGCTGCAGCTCCAATGCGCGAGCCGCCATGCTGTTTTACATTAGTATATGTTGATCAACGTTTCCTCTAAGAGCTTGATTAGTGTGCGCGGAATGAAAGGCCGTGTGAGCAGCAGCGGATATTCAAACTTAAGGACCCGAAGCAAGGATTTCGTCTCTGATTTGCCTATTTTGTTCCCGAAATCGAGGTGTTCTCTAAAAAAAAAAAAAAAAAGGTCTTTACCTAGAATCAATCTCTGTATTTCCCATATTTGTCCTGACTTTTCGAAGTTTCGTTCTATAATCAAGGTGAAGATTTTTTTTTTAGAGAACACCTTGATTTCGGGAACAAAATAGGCAAATCAGAGATGAAATCAAAGTTAAGACCTTTTTTTTAGCGATCATCATGATTTTTGGACTGAAAACTGAAAGATGAGATGAAAGCTATTTGAATTGCTTCTCATTGAAAGCACGTATTTAGCTTGTTTTGCCAATATTTATGCAGTGCGCAGCGAAACGAAAGTACTGCGCGGGGGTTCTAGGCTTCTAGACAGCTTAGAGAGAACGTTGATGTTAATCGGTATGTCCGTAAATTACACTGGAGAATTTTTAATTAAAATGAGCTTACACCGCTTTAAACTACCAAATGTAGATGTGGCATTACAGCAGGCTGCAAAATTTGTTTAATTAAAATAAACTTCTTTCAAAAAACCATTCTGTTTTGCGACAATTTTCAGTGCGCGAGACTTGCATGAGTTTTTCTGTTCCGGTAAATAGAACTGATCGTAAAATTTAATGATTGATAATAATGATAACTGCATCTAGATTTTTTTCTTAATATGACCATTCGCCCTTGGTCTTGAGTAGCCTATTGTATATTTTGTTGAGAAGTCGCACTAAATTTCTCCCATTTTTAGTTTTTAAATTATGGATCAAGTTTTTTTTTAAAAGATCTGAAAGAAAATGAACTTAGCGAAGAACCAAAGATCAAGCAAAAGTTACTGTCCATTGAAACACTCTTTTAAAAATAGGTTTGTGGTTATTGTGAAATATTTTTAAAAATTAGGCTACCGCACATCATTAAAGGCTTTAGTATGAAGTCTACAAAGCGTTCGCTTCAGGTCCTATAAAAACGCCGCAAAATTCGACCCTTAAATAGCTGCTTCATGAGAATTTTTCCTATACGGCAGGAACTTCTAACCCATGCGGCTTTTTTCATTTTTTTTTTTCTTTTTATTTAGAAAAAAAGTTGCTCAATGTAAGCAAAGCCATTTTTTAATCTTCACTTTCTATGCCAAAAAAAGCCTTTACTTGTGTAGAAAAACTTTTTTCTTAAAATTTCCGCTAAAGTTTGCATATTAGCTGAGCAATGTAGTATTTATAATGGATTCTTTTATTTTTTTGCGTTAGACCTCCTCTTTACGAATGTTATCGCTGCTGAGTAGGCTATGTTACATTTACAGTAAGATTTTTTTTTCTATGGCCAATGCGTAGTATGAAACTGGCATCAACTGGATTGAATACAAAATTCAAGAAATAGCATGAAATAGTATTATGAAACCGCTATCAGCTGGATTTGATACAAAAATACGCTTTCAACATTCCAATTCCCGAATTTATAGTCGTTTTGTACAGTATGGACTGGTTTAACGAGAAATATTAATTTTTTTAAATAAATAATGAAAAACTTCAAAACATCAACCTTAGAGTATTTAGAAGGACTACTAAACTTTTTTTCGACTGAACTGGGACAGTTATCGGACAGTTATTTTTTCGACTGAACTGGCACAATAGAAAAGCTTGGCAGTAAAAGAAAAGAATTCCTTGAATTAGCTCATTTGGAAATGAGGAATTGTCACCAAAATCTTCAAGTTCAATCTTAAATAGAAGCAATGAAAGTTGACAATACTGGGATCAAGCAGCTGCTCGCCCTTTGAAGCTGCAGAGCTGCAGCAATCCCAAATAACTGTGCAGCAATTTTAATACGTTATCAGCAACGCTTAAAAAATTATCATTTATTGTAATTTTTAATGTTTCTCAATTGTCTTGCATTAAATCTAAGTTTGCTGGTTTTTCTAAAAAACTTTTTTTAATTTTGAAGTGGCAACTTCTTGAGCTATTTTAAATTCAGCTCAAAAATTTCACGCAGGTGACGCATTTTATCGACCCTTTAACTCAGTGGTTTTCAACCTTTTTGAATGCATTTCTCCCTTTGCTCATTTTAAAACCTTTTATTTCTTCTTTAGTTTACTTTAAAACTTTATTCGTCCTTTCAAAAAAAACAATTAACTTTCTCAGGTGGAACTATCTATGTCTGTGGTCCCCAAATGTTTCGAGCCGAGGGCCGGATATAGATTTTTTGGACCTCTTCGGGCCAAGCGAGAGAAAAAAAGGTCTTCTCTTCGATTCCATCTCTAATTTTGCTATTTTTTTCCCAAAATTGTATTAATCTATAAAAAAACAAAAAAGTCTTCACCTCTATTCCATCTCCAATTCCGCTATTTTTCTCCCAAAATTGTAGTGATCTCTAAAAAAAAAAATAAAAAAAAAAGGTCTTCACTTCGATTCGAGCTCTAATTTCGCTATTTTTCTTCCAAAATCTTGGTGTCTTCTCCAATAAAAAGAACAAGATAAAAACCTGAAACTGGGATGTTCCCGATATAATTCTATCCAACTGTGGCTCAAAGTGAGTGTATACGTTTTTTAAAAAGAGCTCCGCGGGTCGTAGTTTGGTGACCACTGATCTATGTTAAGTAATTTTTTTGCAAAATCAAGCTAAGACAATAAAAAAATAAAATTTTTCACCAAACGTAAGGGGAAGATCTTTTTTAGTCTTTACTGGTTGTCTTTACCAAAAAAATTATTGCGAGGTCAAATCAAGATCTGTTTCTAAAAGTCTGTTGCAAATATCTCCTTCTAAGTATGAATTTTTCCCTTGTTCCTAACGGCGAGGAATTCCTTTGCAGTTGGGTCCAGTTTCTTCGACTTATCGTATTCAATGACGCAACTAATTCGATCTGAAAATAAGCGTGCCAGTTCAGTACTTTGCCTTCTTTGACATAATGTTTTTAGTTAAAATGCTGAGTTGGTAATAAGCTTTAATATCCCTCAAATTGACATAAATTGTGTTTTACAGATAGTAGATTTCAGGGCGGATAATGGGGACAGGAAGCAATTGCTTTTGAAATTCGCAAGACAGAAGCATTTTGTTAGATTTATCTACAATTATATGGTCTCGACTAAAATTTAATCCAACAAGGTTTGTAAAATATCGATTTAGACAAAGGATTACTTGACTTTTTCAAAAAGAGCCACTTAACATATAAGTACGTAACAGTAATTTAGCATGGGAAACAAATTTTTGAAAAATGATGCTTTTTTTTTAAAAAACCAGTTTTAAACGTAGTCTTTAGCGAATGGCAAAAGAAAAAATTTTTCTAGAAAATTTGGTTAAAACCAAAAAGAGCTCTTCATTTGGCTTTGAAGTTGTAAAATCTTGTTTAATGCAAAGTAAAGTTCGATAAAATAGAAAAAGTCTTTATTTGCAAAAGAGACGTTATAATTTTTTGATTAAATCAAAAATATTTTCTGGCCCAGTCAATAAAACATCGCAAATAAAAAGCAAAGACCTTAATTTATTAATTTTTTTAGTCTTTACTAAATTTTTTAATAAAAATTTTCTCCAATAGGCTTACGCCTAAAATTTGCGTTTGTTGAGAATGCCTTTAAGACCAAAAAACTTTTTAAAATTTTGTCCACACAGATCAAAAATTTTCCGGCGCATCTGATTGTGCACCTCCTCATTTTTTACTTCCCATCCGCTACTTTCGGGATCGTTCTCAAAAAACTGATCGGAAATGAGCATTGATCAGGTATAAAATGAAAAAATTTTTAAAACGTTGGTTTTGATGTTTGCTCCAATTCATTGAATTTTTTGTTATCTTTTCTTGATACAAATGAAGAAATTGCTGCACTTTTGCACTTTTGCTATTTAATTAGTTCCTGGGTACCAAACTGACCACCAAAATAAACTTTATTTATTTTTTTAAATACCCTTCAAGGCGTTGCCAATGAATAAAACAAAGCATCATAGGCTATTGTCATTTAGATAACAAATTCTTTGCATCTGACCTTGTAAAAGAGGTCTCCTGGATTAGTGCTGGAACAGTATTTTTACTCCTGCTCTGGCTCCTAAAAAATATTTTTTTATTAAAAGCTAGTGCGAGCAACTTTGATTCTAATTGAAACAGTAATTCAACTTCAAAAACAGAATTATTTTAGGCCAATTTACGCCTTTTACCTGGAGCTAAAATCTGACTTAATTTTGTTTTTTATTTATTTTTTACTTGATGTTTATCTCATATTTATCCTCCCGAATTGTAGGAAAGCGTCGGAGGAGCTATACATTAAGCAACGGTAAAGCGATTACTCCATCCTGCTTTCGGAAATGTCAAAACATCACCGTGCGGTTGAATAGAGATATGACTGAAAGCTGTTTATCAAAATCGCCAAGCAGAATAAAGCGCCTTAAAGTGTCTTTCCCAAGGACACAACAGACTGACGCGAGTGAGTTTTAAACGGCGACCATGTTAATCATGTTTGCCTTTAATTACGACGTTCTTAGCCAATCGACCAATCCGTCGACAACGTTGAATTTCGTAAGCCGAATCTATACGCTGTGAGTAAGAATTTTAATAACGAGACAGAATTGAACCTCATGTAAATTCCAGGTAAAAGCTTAGTTTAGACCAGGCCTTATACATAAAGTAAGTAAAATTTAGAATGTCTTTTCGCATTTGTAAGTTTCTGTTGTTTTTTTTGGCAACACTATCAACTATTGAAAGAATTTACATAGTTATTTGTAGTATAAGCAACAGCTTTGTGTAAATTATAATCACATGCTCTTTTATCCCTTGTAAAAATTGAAAAAACGCCTTTGGTTCAAAGATATAGATGGACTGGTTATTTGAATTGACACAAAGACGGATTAACCTAAAAGAAAATTGAAAAAAGTTTAATTCCTTGTCCTAGAAAATGAAATCATTTAATCAATAAAATTGATTCGGCGTTGAACAACAAAAAAAAATTAGTTTCTTTTTAGTGAAGAATTACGAAAACAAAACTAGAAAGTTTCAGTAATTGCTGTTTTGAAATTGCTTTTCGAGTAAAAGACAGTTTGAAAAGAATAGTGATGCTATAAAATGAAAAAGTAAATGAGCTAGTTTTTTGTGAAAACAATCAAAAAACAACTTTACCGATATTTATTTTGCCGCAGTAGCCTATAGCTTATTTTAAGTGAAATAATTTAGTTTTATTCGGTAAACTTCAATATTTAAATCAGCTGAAATTATTCTTCTAACGAAGTAGTTTGTTCAACCATATATTTTCGCCAATATTTTAATTAGGTTAAAGCAGTGGTTTTCAATCGGTGGACCATGGCACTGTTGTCTGTGGGCCACACAGCCTTAATCAGAATGAAAGCAATATGAGACTAATATAATGATGTCGTTATGATCGAGAAATCGAAAACAAATTCCAAGTGAAGACGTGTTTCAGAGATCACCAGATTTTTGCGACGAAAATTAGATTATGTTTACCGAAGTGGGTGGTTTACTTACCTTGGGATGGAAAGTGGGACACGGTATGAAAAAGGTTGAAAGCTAAGGTGTCTAAAGAAAAGAAAGTGCCATAACTGTGACAAGGTAAACGACTGTTTTCTAAGCGCAGTATTGAAAAGGACGCCGTAAACTCTATAGGTACTTTGGTATATTAAACAAATAAACAAACCTTTGGTTGAATTTTTATTTAAATTAACAAGCTTTAACAAGTTTTTAAAAAAATATAACAGCAGTAGGATTAAAAAAAGTATTTTTGGCATAGTATTTAAAACGTTTTGCAATTGCTTTTTCAGTACACTTATGCTATTTTGTGGTTGTACGTATAAGAATGGGACTTCATAAATCAAAGCTTAGTCCTAAAGAACTGAGTGCAATTGTGAACAGCACGGAGTTCAGCGAGGCCGAAGTGCGGGCGTGGTACAAATCTTTTCTTCGAGATTGCCCTTCTGGGATTCTGACTTTGGAACAGTTCAAGAACTATTGCTCGGGGTTTTTTACATCTGGGAGTTCAGCGGAATACGCGGAACGCGCTTTTAAGTAAATGCAATATTTATGGTGACTTTTTTTATTATGATTTCGGAATTTCTGACAGAAATGGGTTTCATTATACTCTTAAAAATGATCGAAAGCTTTTATAACTTTTAAAAAATTACACTTAAAGCAAGAATTTTGACAAACTTTGTTTACTTTAATACATTTTTAAAATCTAAATATGACCATAAGTGGCCTAACATAATAAACTGAGAAAGCAATCAGTTTAAAGCGTTTTCGTTTCTTAGATGGTTTAATGAAACTTCGAAAGTATTTTGAAGTTAACTCTTTTTTGAGATACAGTGGTACCTCGGGATACGATGTTTCTGCTTACGAATATTTCGGCTTGCGAACCGAGTCTCGAAGAAATATTTATTTTGAAATACGAGGAAAAGTTCGAGATACGAATAGAACAAAACACAAAGTCAAAAGAAAATATTAAAACACCAAGGCCAAAACAAAAAACGATTACGTAATGTACATAAATTAAAGTGTTAAATTTACGTACACTGTAAATTTTGTGGTTGTTTTAGACTTCATAGTAAACTGTACGACAGTTCTCAGGCGGGTTGCAACAAAATTGTCATTATTCATGACAACAATGTTCATTATTATTACTGTTTTATTGATTTGATTAATGTCTCATTGTTTGTTTAGATGTGTATCTTTGAATATGTGATTATATTGCCTAATTTTTGCCTGGGGAGTATAATATTTACGTTTTATAAGACTGGGTTTGGGTGAGTTGAAACGGATTAGGCCATTTACATGTAAATCTTGCTTTTGCATACAAATAATTCACCTTACGAACGCTGTCCCAGAACAAATTAAATTCGTATCCTGAGGTACCATAGCGTTTAATTAAATAGCACAAGTGTTCCGCGGAACACTGTTTGAGAAACGCGGTTATATAGTATTTTAGATTATTTTCAATGACTGGATTATCACAGTGTTTCTTAAATGAGCCACTTGGCTTCCTAAGGAGAAATTTGTAATCTGAAAGTAGAAATAATCTTTGTGAAAAGAATTGGTGAGAAATTTCAATAAAATATAAATTCATTTAAAAATATTTATTAAATCCCCAGATAAAATTTGGCATTTTTTTTTATAGTAGCGTTATAACAGCTTATAAAAGTTGCTTAATCAAAATGAAGAACATTTTTGGTCCTCACTTGCATGAAACCTCATTTCTTTTTTAAACTTATCGGTCCCCACTCCGCTCAAAAGAAAAAAAGCAAGACAAAAACAGTAAACACAAAAAAGTATTCACTTTAATCGTAAGAAAAATTTTCAATAACAGAGTGGAAGTTTTTCATTTTAATTTTTGTAATTTACTGTATAGGAAATGACAGTACCTGAAGTTTGCAAGATGAGAAACGGCAAAAACGTTGAGAACCACAGCACCATCAGGTGCTTTTACTTCTACAAATAAAATAATTACTAAAAATAAATTGTAGGATATTATGTTAGCTGTAAATAGTAGCCTACAAGCTGGCTTGTTTACGTCGTAGCAAGTCACGACGAATATTTTTTGTTAAAGATGTTTTATCTAAAAAAACTTAATATTGCTTGCTTAAAGCAAAACCATTATCACCCACAACTTCGAATGACTTTAAAAAACCTTTTTTGAATTTATTTTCCAGAACAAATTTTTTTGAAAAACCAAACCATGCAGTTTTTTTCATTTTGTTTGAAAAACTTCATACGATTAATTAAAATTCGTTCAGACTGAAAGAGTTTGCAAAAGAAGCAATGGAGAAAATTTTTTATGCCTGGTGGAAAAATAATAACGTTAAAATATTTCAATTCTTCAAATTTGTACACACTGAAAGCGTTTCGGGAAAAAGCAGCAGAAACTGGACCATTTCGAAAGCATAGAAAAAATGCATTCTATGTCCTTTTTCCGCAAAATGTTTTATAGAAATCAAGCTTTACGGTACCGTAGTCGAATGATTTGAATTACAAATTAAATCAGGGGTGACCGTACTACGGTCTGCGAAGGCTTTAAACAAATAAGTAAAAAAATTATTGATTGTTTTTTGTCTTCAACCAAATTCTTGGTCACTGCTTTTAGCGATCACTGATTTTTAGATACGAAAATCAAGAAATCCAAGACAAATTGAAAGCGAAGATTTTTTTCTTTTAGAAATCACTTCGTTTTGGGCTCGAAAATTACAAAATCCGAGACAAATTTAAAGTGAAGAACTTTTTTTTTTGGACAGTACTATATTTTGTGGTTAAAAATTTAGACATCCAAGACAGATTCAGAGTGAAAGCCTTTTTCTTTTTTAGAGATCACTATAGTGCGGCCTGCAAGCAAGTTCAACTTCCAAATGCGACTCGCGAGCTAAAACCTTTGCCCAATCCTGAACAAAACTGTTGCGAAGAATTGATTTTTTAAGCCTATCTCGTCCACCTGCTAACATTTTGTTATGTGGACAAAGTAGAATCAATTTTTAATTTTTTGTTTCTCGTAAAAAATTTTCTTTTAGATGTTAGTATACCTCGTACAAGCCGGGGAAGCAGGAAGGCAATTTCCCACTAAGTCTCGAAAATTTAGGCAGGATCAGAATTTTTTGGGAAACCGATAGAATAATATTTGCGCAAATAAAGTTTCCAAATTTAAAACAATCCAGAAATTATTGGGCAAATATAATTAAAATTTGAAGTAGAGATCTTTTTTTTAGTCATAACTAGTTTTTTCTGACGAAAACGGGGAAATTAGACACAGTCTGAAAGTGATAACTTTTTTTTAGTAACCGCTAGGTTTTTGAACAGAAAATGAGTAAAATTTTGTTATGTCTTTTACAATGCCACAAGATCATGATTCGGGCAATCGCCAATAAAATTTGGACAAAACTGTATTGTCCCTTAAAATTTATAGGCTGGTACAGCTAAGGATGTCAGGATAATTTAATATACAACTATGGAACTATTTTACCGAATTAAACGTTTTATCAGTAAAGCTATATTTGCTTGTATAGTTTTAACTTGATCCAGATTGGCAGCGGATATTTTTCACTGACCCTTTTATCGCTGTTAAAGATTTTTAGAGTTATTGATTTTATGACAGCTGATTGTTATAAGATCACACGCCTAAATAGGCTGTAATCTTTCCATTTAGAAGTATGACTCAAGAGAGCAAATTGAGCTTCGAATGTCTAAGACGGCAACCGCCGGGATTGAGTAGTTTTAAGCGCGTTACATTCGCAATTACCGAAGACACGCAATCAATGTTATCTTTTTCCAACTTCGTTACGTTGTGGTTTTTGGAAAGCAAATCCAAAACGCTTTTTCTTTAAAGCGATATTTTTTAGCTCTCCTCGTTCACTGTTCGCCGTTACTTAGCTTTCAGGTTTCAAGAATTTCCTAAAAATTTAAAAGGTAATCGACTAAACTCGGCGAAAACTGAACAAGAACCCTTTTTTCTATAAAAATTAGAACAGTTAGTAAGTTTTATTATAAAAAAAAAGATTTCATTGTTAATTTACTAGCTGTTAAAATTTAATTGTATCATCTTATAAAGCTAAAAAATTCTTCTTCATAAGATTTGAACTAAACGGCAAAACGTTAGCGCCTTTTAAAGCAGCCAGGAAATTATTGCTTGATAGATGCTGTAATTTCCGCACTTCAACCATTTTTCAAAAAGTCAGGTTAATAAAATAAAGGTAAATATGATGATGATGCATTGAATGATATTATTACCTAACAAAACCTTTTTGGTAACCTTTTTTGCATATTATACCATATATCAAACAAGATTATCAAATTTAAACAATTAGAATTTATTGCAAATGGGAAATCCGAATCCAAATATAAAACCATAATCGGATGATAAATCGTATTTGCGTATTCCAAAAGTTGGGATTGCATTATATTGCTGTTAAATTAAATACCTGAGGAGCCACTTAAAATTATAGGCCTATATTTTTCAGCCTAGGTAAAAAATACGGTAAAAAAAATTTAATGAAAGTACTTTGTAGTTAAAGAAATTTAACTCAATTAGGGTTTATATTTTAACTCAAAGAAATTTGCCCCCTCCCGATCTTTGAAAGTCAAGTAAAAAAGCATACGCTTTAATGGGTTACTTAAATCTCTCATCTAGTGACCAAAAAGCTTTGTAAAAAATTGAAGTTTGCAATTCAAGCAAATTAATTGGTCTTCTATTTTGGGACCAACCCAAAGCTTGAGAAGCACTGTCTTGTTAGCGCGTATTGATTTTTGTTTAGTCGGTAAGATCATAACGAAAACTTCATTGACATAATTATGGCTAAGTTGTGGATAAAAATCCTATTTTTGTTTTATTTTGAAACACTCTCTAGAAATAAACTCCCATTAGTTTCACAGAAACCCTTGTTTGAATTTTGATAGAATAGTTTGGGTAATTTTTTTACTGTAATTATCAAAATGACCTTAATGTTGCAGTAAGTTTTACTTCGCTGTTTTCTGACAGTAGTTTTGATACCAATCAAAACGGAGTTATTGATTTTCGAGAATTTATGTGCGCCCTGTCAGTGACATCGAGGGGCAATTTCGAACAAAAGCTAAGATGGGCCTTTCGCATGTACGACACCGATAACGATGGGTTCATTTCGAAAGAGGAGATGGAATTCATGATGAAAGTAACTATCTGATAAATGATATTTTTTTACATGCTACGTAATTCAGTACTGCATTAGAATTAAAAAAGCTTTGAAAAAGCTTACATTTGTTAATTAAAAAAAAAATGGTGTAAGCACATTGATACCGTTTTGATTTCTGGGATATTTAAAACGGGGTTTTTACTATTCAGCTGAATCGAAAGCAGTTACATATTAAGAAAGAAGTATAATTCCCAGCTAAATTTTTTTCAAAAAAAAAATAGGAAAATATGTTTTCATAAAGTAAGCAGGTAATTGTATCTTGCGTGTTACTGATAAAACTAAAGTGTACAAATTTGTGAACACAAAGGAGAAAAATAACTTTTTGACTTTTTTGCTAGCTTTTTTTAGTTAAATGTTGACTAGTTGATCAACATTTTTAAAGTCTTGATTTTGACCTGACTAGTAATCGAAAAGAGACTGATTTCATATCTTTTTTAACTATTTCATATCGCTTTATGTTTTTCTTTTTTAATTTAAGTAATTTCTGTTTTAAATGTAACATTTAGTTGTGCTAAGAAATACTCTTTGAAGCAGAGCTTTTTCGACTTGATAAAATATTTAAAAATACGCAGGCAAAAATTTTTTGCTGCTGTTTTATTTTTTTTTATTGTTTGTACTTTTGCAATTCTTAGCGTTTTCTTTTCAAGCAAAGAACCTACCGATTCTTCGAAGAAAAGCAAAGAGGTGCTAGACAAAAGAATGAATAACAATATGATGGTTTTCGTTTCAGGCAATCTACAATCTTGTGGGGGAGGAACTGCTGTTTCGCGTCATGTCGGATGGTCTCACAGCAGTCCAGAGAGCGAATCACATTTTTTCCAAGATGGATAAAGATGGCGACGATCATGTGACCGCCGAAGAGTTCATGATTGCCGCGAAAAAAGACCCAAGTTTAACAATGTTGTTTCATTTAGGAGGAGAATCTAAGAGAGAATCTTTTAGTTTCATTTGAAAGTCTTATCTCGTTTTTTAATCAATTAAAAGTCTTTTTTTATACAAACTGCATTTGCCACTGCATTTGTTTAACTACTGTTTGGAGAAAATCAATGTTTTGTTTGTTTCCTATGCTATTACGTTTAATTGTAAATGAAAAGAAAAAGAATTTCTTTTTTAAAAAAAGTTGGGGATTCTATAAGCATGAGATTTTAGTTATTCAACACGGATTTTTTGAATAATGTAAAAGTTTAAGTTAATCACAAAAACAATCTATTTATACAAGATCAAGGACAAGTTTCGCTACGTTTTCTCAGAGTAATGTATTTAGCACAAATAAGCTAATTCACAAATAAAATTCTGATTTGGTTTTTAAACAAACATGGTTGAGTATGACGCTAAAAAAATTAAAACTTTTTTAATTGCTCGGGTTTGCCATAATTCATTCATTACATTCATTCGCTTATAAATGCTGGCGGACTGCATAAAAAAGCTTTTTGTATTCGCTTTAACGATTGGTTTGAAGTTAATTGATTTTGCTAATCACTTTATAGTTGAAGATTCAAGGAGAATCGCTCTGGGCCAAAATATTTTTCAACAACGATTTGAGGGACGAGACCCATCGCTCTATCTTATAGTCACTACTTTCCGCGAGCCAGAAATTATTGTTTAGCGGGCCGCAGGTTGCACATCCCTGATTTAAACTACCATAAAACCTCTAATTTAGCGCCACCCTGTCTCTTCAAGAAGTCGCCGTAAGAGATTTCTTTTTGCGGTGAAACTAACCCGAAATCCCTCTTTCAGCATCAGCATTAGCATGGAATAAAAAAAAAAACAAGAGAAAATGGATCTCTGAAGAAGCGATAGTAACCGCAGGGGAATCCGGGTTAGTTGCACAAACAAAAGTCGCTTACGGTGACTTTTGAAAAAACAGGGTGGCGCTCAATTAGAGGTTTTACGGTAATTGTAAAATTCAAAAATGATAAATTATTGCTTCACAATTGCTAGTATAGCGTGAAAAAATTTACCGTTAGAAAAGAAAAAATTTTTTTCTGCGTTTTTAGGACAACGTCATCGACGCGCCAGAATGTTTTACTGCAGGGGTGCAAAAGTGTTTGTGCAGTTTGGTAACGTGTAGTAATTTTTAGTAGCACATTAATTTCAGCTTTATTAAATATCATTCATGTAATATGTACGTAATCTATTTACCTCTGGTCTGCGTAAATAAGTAATGTTTTGGAACTGCTCCTGTATTTATTCACGAAAGCCAATATAACTCAATAGCTACTATGGCAATGGTCAACCCAAAATCTTCTCACGCTATTTGCATGATTATTTCTTAATATTCGTTTCATAAATTAGCAATGAATTTGATGAAGCTAGAAGCACTATTAAAAATAAGATCAAATAATAATTTAAATTTATTAACAAACAGAAAAAAATGTTTGTCTTATCTATGAATAAAGTGCTTAAATTATTTGAAACTAGCCTATAAATTGAATTTTACTTGTATTTTATTGGCATTCAGCATTTTATTAGGTTTTTACGCACTGCTTTTTATGATAACATCTGAAGTATGTTAATGTATGTTAGGCCTACGCATAAAAATTTTTTTTTATAGGTTGTATAATTTTGACAGGCATTTAGTAAAAATTTCGCCATCACTAGTCTAGCTGAGGTTAGAGGGCATCCGTCAGACTGCTGAACTCGCTGGAAGCGAGATCAAGCATAGGTACCTTGATGGGGGGAGTTCTCACGTAAGTAAATCAAACTAAGGTAGCCTAGGCAGTTCTAAAAGATATAAAACGTATTATTCTGAATTTGCTTCGTTAGAAAAAGAAATAAAAAATTATTTACTCCATTAGAAAAGTGAATAATAAGATTCAATAAACTTATTCTCTTAGAAAAATACCAACGGACCTTTCATTCTATTAAAATTTCAAAAAAAAGAAAAACATATTTATGTTTTATTTTTCATTGTTAAAATGAATAATACTGATATTATATTCTTTAGAAAGGTTTGCAGCTGCTAGGGACGATATTACAACGCTTACGATTTGAATTATAAAGTTGATCACAGACCTATTTTATTTTGAGAGCGAAACATTCAGTTCTGCCGAAGTTTCCACATTATAAAATCATACTATTGCCAAAAAAATTTTCAGTGCGACTGCGCAACCGAATTTTTGCACCCCGGTTTTAATGGTTATAGATCATCGAAAATCTTTTCAGAATCGCAAAACAAATTTATAGTTTTGGTAAGTGACGATAGTTCTTTTTTTACACAAAAACAACGTCAAAAGATATTTAAAAAATGTTTGCTTTATAAATCGTGTTTTCAAACAGTACATGAGGCAAATTTTTCTGTTTTGACTGGTAAGCAGAAGCGTGCAGTCAGAGAATGCAAGTTATGCAATGCATGACCAACGAACTTTCCTAAATACAAAAAATAATTATATATATTATATAGATATTTATTTATTAAGTAGATTCATTACATACTGAATTTCGTACATTGGGAATTGTGAAAAACACATATTTCAAGTCATAAACACGATATGCACCAAAAGAATTGCATTATTTTACTCATATAAATGAGCTCTATTGTGAGGTCATTTTAAGCACCTTTTTATACTCGCTCCGGCATACAATTCTCAAATTGCATACAGATTTTTATGAAAAAGTCATAAATCTTTTTTCTGAAAAGGATAGAAGAATATAATTAATTTCTAAATAATGTAAGTAAATTTTTCATTTTTAAATTTATAATTTTTGACGTACTGAACAGTGAACAGTTATCCCTATGAACTGGACACGTATTTCAACAAACTGTATATTTTTTTTTTCAGAACTTAATTTATATTTTTTGAACATTTTATTTTAGGTTTGTTTAGGAGGAGTTAATATAGCGTAGTTAGGGAAGAAATGACTACACTAGTAGAATTTAAAAAATGAGGATAGGTATGAAAAAGGATTTCTACCATTTGCCTTGAAGCCATTTTACAATTTCTTTAATACATTCAATGAATAGGCATACCAACTGCATTACTAGCCTCAGAGGTCACCGCACGCCACTGCTAGTAAGTTACTAATAATTAAGATGTAGACGACTTTCTTCTGGGAGAAATAAGGCAATTCTTAAATTGCAGCAGGTTTAGTAGACTGGAATCATTGTATGCTGCTTTTTGAAATTCTTCAAAAGTGATACTGACGTCACCATCTTGATCAACTTTGCTAAAGATTTTTTCCATTCGTTCCTGCGCCGCCAGTCCGTCCACAAGCAACACGGAGAGATGTTCCTTGCCGACCATTCTGTACATCGCCTGAAATTGTTTAAATAAGTTTAAAGCGAAAATTTTAATAAAGAATACACTTGCTGAGTTTTACTCTTACTTATTCAAGGAAAAATTGATAAAAATAAGAGAAAAGATTTGCAAAGCAAAAGCATTTGTTGAAAAAAATTCAGTTTAGTTTGAAGCTATAAAATCAAAAATCAAATATTTTTTCAAATATTAGCCATAATTTATTTAAATAAAAGATTAAAAACCTGTTAATTATTCAAGAACCAAAATAGATCATATCCAGTTGTATAGCCTTATACAAATATAGTGAAATTATAGTGAAAACTTGTTGCAGTTTTGCTTAAAGTTTAGCAGATTCTACAATAATAATTAATTTAAGTTAATTTACTTCAGTTTTGTGATTTCAGAAATAAAAAATGGGACACCCTCGTTAATGATTGAATGAGAATGCGTTATAGCTCCTGAAAATTTTAGGTTTTAACCTTTACAGAAAATTAAAATTTTAAAGTAGATGCTTTTGTTTGAATAAAGACAAGAAGTGACACCTTATAGAGCCTACGCGTTACAACAAAACCAAGTTAAGTGACTGTATTGCCAAGGGGCAAAATCGCTCAGTCGCAAAACGTTTGGGGGTAAGAAACGAATAAAATAGAAAGTTGATTTGGGTTCTAGTTAATCATCTTAACTCCAAATACCGTTATAATTCTGAGCATTTCTTCTTTGCTGACTGACCCGTCGTTGTCGGGATCAAACAGACGGAAAGCCCACTCCAGTTTCTCGTCCAATTTTCCGTTCGATATCACATAAACGCCAAACATAAATTCTCGAAAATCGATCGTGCCGTTGTTGTCTGTGTCATAGGATCTAAATTAGAAAACATTTATCTTGTACAGGTTTTCTCCAACGCCAAAGAGGCATATTTCTTAAAAGCGGTAAATTGGATTAAAGTAAAATCAAGCAAAGATTAGAAAAATAAATTGAATTAATTGTGATAGTTAGGCTTTTGTAAGTTGTACTTATTTTAAATTTTGTTAAAAAAAGTTCTAGATAACTTTGAAAAGCTATCGACAAGTTTGGGAAACCAACAAGATTTTTTGAAAAAAATTTTTGATAAAACTTTATTAAAAAGAAGCATAACACTAAAAACCGATTGATATTTATTAAAATTTAACTTTTTCCCAAGTATCCTTTTTTAATAAATTTGTTTTTTAGCGGCATTTTTCGGTTTTTACAGTGTCGTGAAGAAAATTTGTCGATGCGAGCAGTAAATTTGTCGTTGTGTGCATGAAATTTGTCGCTGCGAGCATTTGATTTGTCGTAGAAAAAAATACACTGTTTAATGCAGTAACAAAGAAGTATACAGCATTTTGATTAAATAAATTTTAGTTGTTGTCGGCCCTTTTCAGACCACTCTCTCATTCTTTGATAGAAGTTGCAAAAGTTATGGCTGGAATATAGCCTTGTATTTGCAAAGAATTTGCTCAATCGTAACGGAAATTTTGATTCTTACCGGAAAACGTGTTCAGCAAATTCTGCTGAATCAGCTTTTGGAAAAAATTGCTTGTAAACATTTTTGAATTCTTCTAAAGTTAATTCTCCTGCCTTTGTTTCAAAGTTGAAGGAGTTGTACCATTCAAGTATTTCCGCCATGCTAAAATCAGTGCAATCAGCTACATCTTGTATAACTTTGGGATGCATGTTCGATTTTCGTTGACCCATTTTTCTTGCAGCAATAATTATTCGTTTATTTACTATTAATAGTAATCGTAGTAATTATTGTCCACAAATCAAGCTAGCAGTAAAAATTTACCGTAAGCTATGCATTTGCAATCTTAAAATGACAAAAAACTTCTTGAATACAGTTTTAGATTCATAAAAACAGACATAATCGAGGTCATTACAGATCTTGTTTTTGAAGGTAACTATTAAAAGGCAGAACGATAAAAGGTTCTGCCATTTCCAACTCCATTAACTATTCACTGTTCAAATTGAAGGATTGGAAGCAACGAAAATTGAGAAAGCCGTGTCAACTACTGAAATCAATTAAAAAAGAACAAAAAATTGTGCACTAAAGTTGACTTAGTTTTTGTTAATGGCACAAGCTTTCGTGAGCAATTGTTCACTTCGACAGGGGCAATGGAATAAAAATAATAATGTAATCAAAACAAAATTTACACCAATGGCGTTAAGCGTAATAAAGAAACATGTGTGGCGTTATGAAATACAAAAAATATGGGTTAAAAAAGACTGAGGTTGGGAAAATATGGCAATACGGTAAATTACAGTAATTCAAACAAGAAACAAAATGTGAAAAAATGGCATGCAAACATAAAACGGTGATAAATATATAAAAAAATAAAAATCATAAATAACCCTCACATTTATGAAAATAAACATTACATATAATGAGACATAAATAAATAATCTTTATTTAAAACTTTGTTGACGCAATCAAATTTGAAAATAATTTTTTGATCTTCTACTTTCCGTTGTTATTTTGTTTAACCTTTAACCTTTTTGATCACCGCTAATCTGAGATTTTCCATAGTGTGGTCTGGCTTAATAAAATGTTCGGCTATAGGTTTGTTTCTATTGTGCTTAATGTCGCTCCTGTGTCCATTCATCCGTCATCTGATTGAATTATTGGTTTCTCCAATATATCAATATATACAGGTTGCGGCAGAAAAATCCGAACAGAATTACATGAATATATATATGCTTTTAACTTAATGAGCATATTATTTTTTAATAAAACTTTACAGATTATAAATTCATGTCATATTGTCCAAATATATTAGGTTAATTAGATTTTAGTCTTTTTAAACAATGAGAAAATTACGAAAAGAAATAAAGTCTTGAAATAACGCGGGATTTCAGGCATACGCATATCAAAACTGCTCAAAGTCCCCAAGTCAACTGTTTGTGATGCAATAAAACGATTTAAAGAACTTGGGGACTATTCAGATTGTTCTGGAAGAAGATGGTCGCCAATGTTTTGAAACCAATTTTAATCTTGCTAAATGATAATCACAAGGACAAAAATTGGACATTTGAGCAAGACGGGGCAACTTCTCATACGGCAAAAATTTCACAACATTTCTGTAAAAAAATTTTCGAAATTTTTGGTCAAAGGATATGTGGCCTCCATGCTCTCCGGACCTCAACCCTATAGACTTTAGTATCTAGGGGATACTTCAAAAAGGGCATGCAAAAAGAAGTATCATTCTGTGGAAAGTTTAAAACGTGGTTTCTTAAAAGAATGGGAAAAACTTTCACAGGATATATTGCGTGTCGCATATGAAAATGCTATAAAAGGAATGAGAACTGTTTGTGATGCCAACGGAGGATATATTGAATAATTTCGTGCATTTGGTCTCTAAATTTATAAAAAAAAAGATGTGTGGATTTTTAAAAAACAAAAAATTAAATTTGATTTTAAATCATCAAATAAGTCTGTCCAGATATTTCTGCCGCATCTTGTAGCTTTTGGACAGAGATAACACGAAATTGCATTGATAACATTAAATGAGTTACAGTTAAAACTTTCAGAAATTTTTATCGGGACTCCGTTGGGACCAGCTATTGTTGAATTAGTATTTATGTTGGGACAGGAATGGCATTTGGGAGATTTGCTAAAAAAGGTGCCCGTGATGAAAGTTTTATTCGGTAAGGAGGCAGATGTAAGTAAAAGTTTGAAATTAGAAGGTTGACAATATAATACAAGTGGGGGAGCGGGGAAGATTTTGTTAAGATGGGAGTCTTTGTTTAATAAAGGTTGCAGATTTTTGGCAATTTTGTTAATTGGTCTACGATGAGGGTGGAAAGTAAAAACTAAGGGTATGCGATTTGATTCTGATTAAGTTTGATATCTGAGAAAGGTTTCTCGAGGAATAGACATGGCTTTAGTTATTTGGTTCTGGACAATTTGGGGTTTTTAGCCAAGTAATTGTTTTAATCTTTCTCCTTGTTGTTTTGATTGCATTATTATTTTTATTCCATTGTGACAAAGTGAGCAGTTGCTCACGAAAGCTTGTGCCATTAACAAAAACTAAGTCAACTTTAGTGCACAATTTTTTGTTCAAATTGCGTTTCAAAAATAAGGTATCAGTAGTTTTACCAATTCATATTAAATAAATAAAGCTAGATAGGCTAACATTGATAGTTTTCAACTCAGCAATTTTTACGAAAAGGATTTTGGTTTTTCAGTGATTAAAATATAATGCCGAGGTTTTAATCTTTCTCCTTGTTGTTCAAGTCAAAAATATCCTTTTTTAACGTCGCGAGTTAGCCTATACTAAAGAGTAGAAAAGCATGTAAGTGAAAAAAATCGTGAATGTTATTAAAGCTAATCCTCTTCAACTTACAAAAACAACCACAAAAACGGCGCTTTCTCACTCTCCATCCACGAAATCCATTCATTTGGAGTTCAGAATGGGAGAAAAAAGTTTCGATGTGCTAAATTTTTAACCTTTTATTTCCTTGGAAACATTATCTTGTTTTATAAATCTATTTCTGGAGCTTCGAGCAAGGTCAATAGTTGTTGATTCTAAAATGCTATAAATTTTTTCTCTCTTTCTCTCTTGTTTAAAGAGCTTTTTATGTTTTTACTTAGGCTATTAGTCGTTTTTTTTTAATTTGATATTTGAGTACTTTTTTAACAATGAATTGAACGATTGAAAGCATAAGTGATCTATTTTTCTTGGGGGTTGCTGAATTGGGGAAACATTAGCCAAATGTTTTGAAAAACAGTTGAAAACCAAAAGCAGTGTTTATCTTGTTTGTATAGTTGTTAAAAGTTATAGAAAGATTTTTTGGAGATGATTAAAGCGGTGCTGTAAAAATTTGGGGGAGGGCAGAAAATTAATAAGTAAGCTGCAGCCCCCGAGAATCTCTTACTTTTAGCTTATGATTTTGTGTATTTATAATTAAAATGTAGATAAAAAAATAAAATAAGAAAAATGTTTCAATCTAAATGAAAAAATATATATGTTAATTGCTTTTTCATATTTAAGAACTGTTGCAAACCTGATTATTTTTAATATTTTTTTAAAAAGTGCAGCTGGCAAGTCAGAAACAAAGAGGTTTTGCAACCAGGGGTGCCAAAATTGTTTTGGCAGAAAAATAGCAAATTTGAAAAAAGGGCCTTTTCTAGTGGAAAGCTTTTTGCCAAAAAAAGCAAATTCGTTGCACTGGTTATGCTTATGATCAGATCCAACAAGCTGCGTTTGTTGCAGCTTAAACGTACATGCAATCTACTAGATAAAGGGTCAATGATCGTCTACCTTTCCTAAGCAGTAAAGCAAAATCCTGGCATGAGTCATTTTGTGTCAATTTGCTTGAAATTTTTGAGCTATGTATAAAACAGCACAAAAAGTTTTCAGTTGAAAATTTAATATTTTTAACGGTTAGACAAAACTTAAATGTAATTACAGAAAATTAAGAAAAATTAAAAGTTTATATTACTCGTATATATAAGTTTATATATATATATTAATATATATAGTGATGGATATTCAAATTCAGGGGCCCGAGGCAAGGATTTCCAAAAGTTGATGTTTTCTAAAAAAGAAAAAGAGCTTTGATCTTGTCTTTCACTTTTTTTTTCCCAAAATCAAGGTGTTCTTCAAAAAAAAAAAAAAAGGTCTGCGCCTCGAATCGATCTTGCATCTCCCACTTTTCGTCACGACTTCATAATAATCTCTAAAAAATATATGCAGCGAAATGAAATTGTATGTGCTATATTTGGGGGGGCCCAAAAAGAGGGGGGCCGAGGCAACTGCTTCATTCGCCTCACCCAATATCCACCACTGTATATATATCGATTTACTCCTGCAATATGTATATTAACATATACAGGTGCAGTATATACATATAATTAAATTTGAAAACACAAAATTTTTTTAATTTAACTTTAATTTCTTTTTATTTGCCCCAACAGACTGTTTCGCCTGCCTGGGCTCGTCAGAAGGCGGTTAGAAATCTTATTCAATAGAATATTCAAATTTGATTCAAATAGAGTTTTAAGGATTACAAAAAATAGTTCTATTTAAGTAAGATTTCTAACCGCCCCCTGACGAGCCCAAGCAAGTAAAACAGTCTGTTGGGGTAAACAAAATAAAATTAATGTTAAATTAGAAAAATTTTGTGGTCTGAAATTTAATTATTTAAGCGCTTTGACTCGACGTCATTAGCACTTTCCTGATGAAAGCCGAGCAAAAATTAAAAAAACTTCTTTATATATAATTTTTTAAGCATTGCTGATGATATTTTAAATTACAGAACAGATATTTGGGGGTGCTGCAATTCTGCAGTTCGTATAGGCAATTCGCCACTGCTTACTAGTATTGCAAATCAATAATTGAAATTCTCGATATCGAAACAAACGATTGAACTGTTTCTGAACAAAATCTCTGTACTGTAACAAAAAGTAAGTTTTCCAGCAAAAAAGTAGGTACCACTAAAACTATAGCTAAACCAAAAAAGCAATCAACCTCTTTAAACCAAAGGTTTATCTTTAACATCAAGGATTTCAAAAATTATAACCTTTTTACAAGCTCAATGCCTAATCAGGGACAATTATAGTAAACTCCTTGTAAACTGCAATAAAAAGGATGAGATCTGCATAAACTAAAATTTTTTAATCTCTAAACCTTCTTATCGCAATACTTTTCCAAACGTTTTCAGCAAAATATTTTTCGCGGTCTATTTATAACTCAAGCCAGCAATTTTATAAATGTGGTTTTGCTGAAAGTAAAAAAAATCCTTAAAAAGAGAGTTTTAAGGATTACGAAAATCAATGCTTTTTACGAAAAAGCAATTGATTAAATTTAATGAAATGCTTTTATATACCAAATGACAAATATAGATCATTAGAGGTTAAAAGATTCATTAAATTAAAAGGTTTTAAAAATAAAACTTAAGATGCCTTTAATACGTAAATGAACCAAGCCAACCGTCGATTAATAAAATTTTTTGCAATATGCAGAAAATTCAAATCCTTTCTTCAAGTTCTAAACATATACATAGAGTAGCTAAATATCACTTGAGCTGACTTAAATCTTTGGAATAATCTAAAAGAAAATCTCAAGCGTAGTTACTCGATAAAATAGCTTAGTGTAAAAACTCTTTGACTTGGGAGGAGGATGACGTAAGTTCATTTTACAAGCTACTTAACTATTTTCTTTTGTGGTCTTGGGAAAAACATTTCTCAAGGAATTTTTCAATGGACAACACTGCTTGTGTTCAATAGTGACTCATCTTAAAATAAAAAGCGATTACAAGCCAAAACGAAGAAGACAGAGCTTAGTTTTATCACTCTAAGGGCAAATACAACTAAAGTACTTGATTATTTTAAATTCAATGTGGTGAATGTAAGTCTGAATATAATCATGACCGGATGACCACGCCTTAAGACTTTTCTCGAATTGATTATTTTTTTCCAATTCCGCGTTGGGTTCCAAAAAGATTTTTAGGAAATCCTAGAAGTGAATTTTTTAAAACTGCAGCATATTGTTATCTAAAATTGTTGTAGTATGAATTAATTGATTGTATAATCTTATTGAATAAATAATGTCTACTAATGCATTACGATGATATCGACTAAGCCAGAGGCTCCTAAACGATGTGTCGTGACGCCCTAAACGCCGTTTTAAAACTATGAGAGAGTAACAATATATAACAGTAGGATAAACATATTAGACAAGGGGATCATCAAAGTTTTTTTTTAAATAAGATGTTTTGACTTTTAAACAAAAAATGTATTTTGAAGATTAAGTGAAGATCAAAAAAAGGGTCTTTACCTAACGGTTAGATAAAAACTTCGGGTAGGATATTTGTTTGACGAAGCCGTTTTGGCGCGGCCGTTTTGGCATCAGTCTATTTGAAACTAGCAGGAAGGTTTGAATAAAACAGTATAATCAATCACCCTAACCCTAACCTAACCCCTAAACCCTAAACCTTAACCCTTTTCAAGATTTTACTAATAAGAAAACGACACACTGCCACAATGGCTGGCGCCAAAGCGGCGGCGCCAAAACGGCTGGGCCAATTTGTCCCATCCCGAAAACTTCATTTCAAACTTTAAAATTTATCAAACAGTTTGCTATAAATAAAAATCGTTTTTTTAACCTCTGGCTCGAAAACTATTTGGGGTATAAAAGTTGATTTTGTAAGTCTAAAAACCCGTTTCAAGTGCAAGCGTGAAAAGGAGTATTCTTTGTTTCTTCTATTAATTTTTTTGCTTCGCTTAGCGTTTATACGGGGAAAAAAGTAAAAACTCAATAAAACAAACAAAAAATACTCCATTCCACGCTCGTACTGGAAACGGCCCTTCAGACTTTAAATTGCGAATTCATACATGTTGGAAACATCTTGAGTAAGCGAATGTGTATCTTGTGAGGTGCTTTCGTAGATACATAAATATTCCAAAAGAACTTTTACTTTTCATTGAAATTAGTTTTTTAAGTATGATTTTTTTATTTTAAAACTGTTTGATTCATCAAGATCGCTAACAAACAGATCAAATTTAAATCATAAAATGTCTTGATCTTAACGCAAATTTCGATTGTAACTTCTCCAGTAGCAACTTCTCAAGGATTTGAACCAAGATTTGAATCAAGAATCAAGGATTTGAACCAAGCTGCTCATCTAGCCATTGGTAAAAGAACGCCGAAACCATCGGGGCTTTCCAATAGAATGATTGTTAGCCTAGAGTCAGGATTGCTGGAAGCGATAGGAGAGGAAAAATTATCACCTATCCATCACTTCCGGCACTACTGGGTCACAGGGGGCAAATAGTGACCATTGAAATTCGCAGGACAAAAGCGTTGCGCTAAATTTGTCTCTACAATCATATAATCTCAATCAAAATCAACTCTATTAAAGTTTAAAAAATATCGATTTAACAACATTTTTTTCGAAAAGAGCCGTACAGCAAATAACAGTAGTTAGCAAAAGGGTACAAAAAGAAGGTGTTCTTTTGGCACTCATTGCAAATTTCTAATTTTGGCTCTCTAAATAATTGCAAATATTATAAAAGATTTTCTAAAAACTTAGTAGAAACCAAAAGAAAAAAAAGATTAGCCGTTTTTGGTGATAATCTTTTTTAATTTTTATTTATTTATTTTTGATTTTCACTTTGCTATATAGGTAATAAAGTTGATTGAGATACCCAACAACAAAAATTTTTACAAAAAAAGTTATTCCTTTGATTTCCAAGACCGTTGGGACAAGAAATGCCTATTTATTGTTGTGACGACCTTTCCTTTTTAAGCTAAATTTCTGGCATTTTAGTTGTCAGGCAACTCAATACAAATTTATCATCGGTAAAGCAAAGTAAAGACCAAATAAAAAGTAAATCAAAGTGATGATTTTTTTTAGGTCTTTTTCTTATTTTTGAGGTGATAAATTTAAATTTGGCTCCAAAATTCCTGCCGGTGAAGCCGTAAAAAATGGTCATTCTGCACCTAAAATTATTTATATTCAATCAAAGAACTACCTTTATTCTAGATTTTGCGTCTCCAGTCAATACATTTTCCAGAACCCCTTACTACAGTACAATGTTGGGTAAGTGTTTTTATATTTTGCACGTAATATATAAAAATAATCCAAATAATCGAAAATTGATTGACAAAACGTTTCCATTGCGAACAGATTGCAATGATAGCGTAATGACGTTTTTTTTAATAATATTGTTTTTCCAAAGTCTAAATCAGTGCTTCCCAAACGGGGGCCGCTTAGCTACCTAAGGAGCAATTTCAAATCTTAAGGAAGGAAAAATCACTGAGGAGTAATTGGAGAGGACTTTGAAGAGTTGATTGGCGGTACAGAACTTTAAGATAGCTTTAAAAGTCGTGTTCATTCCTCGAAAACTGCTCATCAGACACTTATTTTGAGGAATCGTCAGAATGAACTGAGAGCGATCCAACCGTGCTTCTATAGGAAAGGAGAAGGAGTCTGATTGGTTAAAAAAGGCCACCAATTTTTCTCTCTTCCTGATTGGTCGTCTTTTTCAATCAATCAGACTCCTTCTCCTTTCCTATATATGCACGATCGGATCACTCTCAGTTCATTCTGACAATTCCTCTTAATAAGTGTCAAATGAAAAGTCTTCTAGTGAGGAATTTGATAATTTTAGTACAATGTAAGTTGACCCAAAAAAATTGGTTCGTCCTTCGTAATTATACGTGAAGATGTTTTTTTGAGATCGCCACTTTTTAGGGACAAAAATCAAGACATCCGAGACTAATTTAAAGTTCAGACTTTTTTTTTGCTTTGATCATTAAGTTATTTTTTTGGGGGGATCATGATGATATCTGAATCTTGAAAGGGAGGAATGCGGCAAAAACTGTGAAAGCCATTGATCTAACTAAAAGTAACCCAGCCAGACTGTCCGGAATGGAAAACTGATTTTTTCATTTGTGAATGCAGCACAGAAGTATAATACCTTAATTAAAAAATTTGGTAATACTATTTTATTTTCAAACGTTCAGCATCAAATCTTTGATGGAAGTGGAAGGGAGCAGTACCACGGTATTTTACAAACTGAAGATGAAAATATTTTACAAACTGAAGATTGTTACATTACATTGCATTACCCATGCATTTTTTATTATTTTTAATATAACTTACTCTTTTTCCAAGCTTTAAAACTTAACAACTCTCAACTTAAATGTTATTACCCCGTGTAAGTATAAGTGTTATCTTTGAAAGACGGTAAATGATTGACTTCTTTAGCCAGCAATAAAACTGAAAACAGAACACGTTTCAGCCATAACTATCTGAAAAGACTAAATTTTATACAATAGGAGAGTTTCTTGAATGTGTAGATAAAATATAGTACACGTTGCGAATTGAAAGTTGCAAATTATCGAATTCGTGAATAGCCATCTGTGATGAGTTTTACAGTTCACTTACAAGCAAATCTTATTTTATACGATTCTATTTTATTTGAAAATTTTTCTAGTTGTATGATTTTAAACCACGATTTTTCCATTTTCGAATCGATTGTCTCGCTAAATCTATGGTTGGAGTGCTTTGAAGAGCAAAAAAAGATCTAATCAATATTTTGTTTATGGTTGATTTAAGACAATTGCCAGCATATCCACTGCCATTGATTGGGTTGTTTTTTAGTCTGTATAAAAGTCGCTTTTGAATGATCGATTTTTACTTTTGGTGCTTTTTTAAAATTTCTAAAATATGTCTAAAATATTTCAATATTAGCGAAGTTTTAAATACTCTTAATATACTTCAAATGTTTTCAAAAAAGAAATATTAGACACTAATAGTCAAAAGGGAATTTCAGTTTATTTAAAAAAAATAACTTATCTTTAAATTCTGCTTTCTATAATGCACTTTGTGTATGTAGTAGATGTAAATGCACGCAAACCATTCCACGAAGTAAATTTTTTTCATTTATAACAGCTGTTTTGGCCATAGCAATTTTAACCAGAAAAGGATGATGCACTGGGTTTCATTCAAAAAAATTTCAGAGAATATTTTCTCAGATTTCAAGTTAAATCTTCGATTTTTTTTTCTTGTTCTTACAAATTATCTTTGCTTATTTTTTGTCGCACTGATTGCTTGTTGTTTCTCTTTGCGTAATTTTTATCTTATTTCATTAAGTATTATGCTTTGGCATAATTGTTTTTTTCGTTTTGTTTCGTATTTCTAAAATAATCGTTGGCTGTTTCTTTTTCATCAAGAAACATCTTGATTAGTAAACCTTGAAGGTTTTGCAATGCTTCGTGACCTTCACACAGCTAATCAGCATCTAATTTTTTATTTTGTCAAAATTTTTCACAATCGTGGGCAAGGTTAAAAATTAAATCTCTCTTTTTCTCTCTCAAATTTTGATTAGCAAATTTAGATAACCAAACTGAGAAACAAACCCACGCATAATTTTCGCTTAAAATCAGTCTCATATTTCTCAATTTTTGTCCCAAAATCAAAGGTGTTCTCTAAAAACAAAATCTTTACTTATGATTGTAACATCCAAAAAAATATTGAGGTGGGCAATACAGTTTTTGCGCAAATTGACGTTTGCCCAAATTGTGATCTTCTAGCACTTCACGGAAATGAGAAACAACTTTGTCCCAAATTTAAGGTAAAGACTGAAAAGAAAGGTGTTCACTTTGAATTTGCATTAGATTTCTGGATTTTTGTCCCAAAAAATAATGATCTCTAAAAAAAATTTTCACCTAAAATTCTGATTGTTTTGTAACATTTAGAAACTTTGTCCTGTTTTGCCCAAATAATTCCTTGTCGCTTCTCAAAAAACTTGATTTTAACCAAGTTTTTGAGACTTATGGGGACAATTGCACTTTTTCTTTCCCTCCCCCAGACTGGTATGACTATGAACCTATTTTTAACTAATAATAAGAGTTTTGCTTGTGGTGAAGACCTTGTTAACTTTAAATTTATTAAAAAGCACCGAAAAAAACACGCAAATTCAATGCACTCATGTAAATAAAAATTAATATTACAGGTAGGCCTACATTGAAAAAAATTTAAAAAGAAGCAAATATCGAGTGTCAAAAAATAAAACATCAACGTACATTTTATCAAAACAACAAAATAAACCTCATATAATAATGTACACTAAGCAAACTTGTGCAAAATTCATGTCTAAAGCAAAACAAAGTAATGGTTTTGAATAATTATTACTAATAGTTTTTTGGGTTGTATAAGCTCAAGCAGTTTCAAAAATAAAGTTTCCAAAATACATACTAAAAAAGTTCCCCCATTTTGACAAAAAAAATTTATTGTCCGACTGTTGCAATTTGCTGATAAACGTTACAACAAAACTGATACAAACTGCAACAAGGAGATACACACTAGTCTCGTAGTCCGACTGTTGCAATATGCTGATGCACGTTACAACAAGTTAATACAAGCTGCAACAAGTAGATAAACCCTAGAGCAGGAGTCCGAAAATATTTTTCGGCAAGAACTAAGAAATTATTTGTAAAGGTTTTGCGGCCCCAAAATTTATATATTTCTTTTTCGAAAGTGAAGTTGAGACTAAAGAAAATATCTTTATTCAATTTTATAAGAAATAACACGATTTGGTTATCAATTTTAAATGACTTTTTAAAACAAAATTGCTTAACTTTTACATTTTTTGCGATTTCACCTCTCTCAGTTTCTTAACTAATTTCAGTTCCCAATCCACGGTTTGTAACGCCCTGAACTGGGGCAAAACAATGTACATTAAAACACGCCTCTACATAACAATATTTTCCATAAATTTAGAATATGATTTCGAATTAAGTCAAATTTCAAAAAGTTGAGAAACCAAAAGCTTTGAACTTTTATTAGCTCATCTTTTGAAAATAATATAGCAGTCGAAGAATTTTTTTTTTCTTTTGGTTGATGATCAGTTTTAACGACTGCCATGATATTTTAATAAATTTTTTGCAAGCTTTTATCAAAAATTACTTTTTTACTGACTCCTTGCTTTCCGAAATAAAGCGCAAAAACAATTTAACGACAAAGACACATTTTGCAATGTATACCTAGAAAAATAAACAAATTAAAAAAATATAATCCAGGACTCAATGAATTAGATTGAGTAAAAAAAACAAACCTTATCACTTTCCGAAATTGAAAAAAAAGCTAATTTTTAATTTTAATTTAATAAATCTCATACTTAAATTTGAGAAACATTCAAACAATAATTAATTTATTTTACTTTAATGGTAAGATACATATTTTGATTACTTTGAAATTGTAATAGCAGAGCAATTTCATGTTCAACATTTTATTGAAGACAACTTTATATGTTATGAAGAAGTCTGTTGCGTTTGAGAAATTATTTTGTGGGTGCTACTCTATCGTGCCATCTCACGTGATGAATAATCGCACGCTAGAGTAGCATCGTTTTTCATTTAAGCTATTTAGCTCGCTATCAAATTACATATCATTAATACATCACAAAAAATAACAATCGCAAATTCAACAATTAATGGGTGTAGGTTTTCATTTACAGTGATTATTACTTTATAAGATTTTTTTTTAAATTGCAAGTTGTTCCGATTTATGTTTTAGTTGTAGAAAAGTTGCTGTGGTATAGAATCAAATCACCAAGCACTGCTTTCAAAAAGTCATTTTTTCTTTTTTTTTACTTTCTCTTGTTTATTTTCTTCTTGGCTATTACATTGGTTCGTCTGCAAGAGCATCACCAAGCTTGGATCTTCGACAGCTGCTGTTTTAAACTCACTTAAAGTAATTTTTTCGTCTCCATCTTTATCCATTCGCTCGAAAATATGATCAACACGTTGCTCAGGTGTAAGCCCATCCGATAAAAGTTGATTCAGAGTTTTTTCTCCCACCATCTTGTAAATGGCCTAAAGCAGCATTTACTGTTTGATGTATTTCGATAAATTTGATGTTTTTCGATAAAAAAAATTTTCGTTCATCCATCCATTCATTCATTCAGTTTTTATTGCAATCAAGTTAATATGCTTTCGATTTAAAATTAACAAAGGAATTGCGAATAAGGAGACAGTAGCTAAGCATATACACTATACAGAAGGTTATTATAGGCACAACGTCAATTGTGCTTAGTCTCTGTACTATTGAGTGGTTCCTGTACGTTGACGCAAAAAAATGTGTCAACTACAAAGCATTAACCGCTTAACTAAGTAGGCCATGAAAATATTATAAAAAATGAAATTCCAGAATCCAGTAAGTTGATGGCTTTAACATCAACGTCTGATCTTTTAACCTTCTTAAAGTTTAAGGGTCGTCTCAAAAATAATGAAAATTACTTCGATAGATAGTCGCTTCCTCTGGAAACAATACTATTATTACCCCCACTTATTCTACTGACTCACAGAATAACGTTGGATGCGTTATAAACCTTCTCAGTGCAGCCATCGAGCGATTACTAAAACCTACTTTAGGAGATACAAAGATATTGCTGTTTGATTAAAAGTGTTTTTTAGTATCTTTTGAAAATATGACTAAAATTTAGAGCTGCTTGTTGAGAGAGCAAGCAGAAAAAAAGACTATATTGTGTTTTTTTAATGATACAATAAAATAACAAGGTTAAGTTTGAATGGCAATTGTATAGATCGCGTTGACCACGTCCTGAAACACTGAAAATAAACCAAGTAGAAGTGGATTCACGCGAATAGATGATAAAACCAAGAATCAAAACTGTACCGATTATAAAGTTTTACTCACAGCCATGATGTCCAGCATTTCTTTTTTTGTCAGGTGACCGTCGTGGTCTTGGTCGTACATGCTGTAGGCCCACGAAATCTTGTCCTCAAAAGATCCGCGTGACGTCACAGAAAGGGCGCACATAAACTCGCGAAAGTCGATTGTTCCGTCATTGTTGTCGTCGAAGGTCCTGCAATGAGATTGCGGTTCAATGAACAACAAATTTGAGAGACGGCAAATGAAAAGTTGATCGGTCAAGATGAAAATTAAAACGGGGTGCTTACAAAAAAGCCCTTTTAAAATTCTTATTAAACAAAAAAGATTTTTATTTGCAGTCAATCTTTTTAACATCGATTACTAGGTTAACACCGTTCATGAAATAGTGAGTAAATGAGTTAAGAAAAAATCAAGATGAACAGAAAAGCAACTGCGTGTAAGTAGATTAATTTTAGAGCAAAAAATCTGGCCCAATGTATTAGAATCAAAATAAAAAAGTCCTGGATCTCACGAAAGTCACCAGAGCAAGAAATGTTTTTAAAAAAAGTTTATTAAAAAAATTTGTACCACAAAAAATAATCGATTTCGTTATAAAAACCATCATCAGTCTTATTGGAATAGACTCTATTTGAATTATATTTGAATCGAAGGCTATCTGATTCTATTTGAATAAGACTGATGATGATTTGATACCGAAATCTAATTAAAATAAAATCAAATATAGACTTATTCAAATATAATTTAATAAAAACCATCATTTTATTGAGATAGAATCTATTTGAATTAAATAAATTATATATGAATTAGACTGATGATAGTTTTTATATCGAAACCGATTTTATTATTTCATTGTGTTAAAAAGATTGTTCCAAGCAAGCTCCAGCTGGTAACCAGCGCAATTTTCTTCATATTTTTCCAAAAATAATTCCTCGATGCAAGTTAGTTGTCAATTCTAACAAAACTATTGCATTTGCGCCGATCAGGTTCAAATCGTAAAGCATAGTCAAAAAGTTTTTGTTTGTATTGCAGATCGAGCGCCATATTGATGTCAAACGTGACGACATCATCTCAATTCCTTCCCAAGTTATGTTGTTGTGTTCATGAAAAAGATGCTTTCTTTTGCTTTAGTGCTTAGCAAGCAACTCTGGCAACAACTTATCACCAAAAAGAACAAAAAACAAAAATAAATAACTTTTATTAGACAGCAGCATCTTCGTATCTCTGCAACATATTCAGGCAATCGCTTAAGGCTTGTTTCTACTCTGAGTGTGAGATGGAGTATTCTTTGTTTCTTTTATTAATTTTTTTGCTTCACTGAGTGCTGTCAATAAAAAAACAAACAATGTTCTATTTCACGCTCGTAGAAAAACAAGCCATACGTTTAACCCTTCCAACGTTGCCTTACTAGTGAAAATGACCAATAGACGTCACGATGATGACTTTTTCTATCGCATAAGACTTACCGTTGATCTTAGTCTTAAGTTGAACGATTTTTGGAAAAATTTTTTTTATTATGAGCTATATTTTTAATAAAAGCATAGTTCAGTTGTCAAAGTGAAAAGTAATAATATAAACGCTCGCCAAAACCGCTTTCTTTATCACGTCAAAGGTGTTGTTCTCTCCTTTCCTCTATTTTTCTTTAATGAGTTTGAAGCAATGAAACATTTTCTTCGGGAAACTTAAACTGTATTTTAAAAAATTAAACCAGAAATTGTTCATTGATTTTTGTAGGTTGAGATCACCTGAATGCATGTTTGGCGAATTCCGTCGCATCTCCTTCTGGAAAAAAGTCTTTATAAAGCTTTTCAAACTCATTAAAAGTCAATTTTCCACTTGGGCAATCTTTTCGAAATGATTTGAACCAAGCTTGGATTTCGTGTTCGGAAAATTCCGTTTGCTTTGATAACTCTTCTAAATCCGCAGGTGTAAGCTTCGATTTTTGCGATCCCATACGGCTAATTTTTTTAAACAAGCTTTCAATATAAAGTTTTTTGTGTATATTTTTTTAACAAAAAATAATTTCGGGAATACAAATTGTTTTAAATTGAATAAACCTTAAAAGAGTTTCTAAAATTAAAAAAAAGAATTGTTAGTGAGTTAGTCAAGTGGCTAAGTTATAGCATTTTATTTCTTCACCAATGCAATAACAGAAACGTTGTTACAAAGCAGAAAGGGATAACCTCCAGTTTTTTATCATTTTCTATGCCGCACTTTTTTTGTTACAGCATTTTTTTTACGAAAAAGTTACAGAAGATCTATTATCACTTGACTTTCAAAGACAAAAAGGGGTCTCTAAAGACTCTTTTTCGTTGTAAACCTTTTCCATTCCTTCTGTCAACAATAGATTTTTTTAAGTGGTCTTTAAGTTTAAAATAATTGATATTTTTCCGCTTAATTATATATGTTGAAATTTGGCCCCCATCAATGCCTTCTGAGATTATTTGTTGTTTTGTCATGCATACGTCATTTCCGCTAGCTATATCATAAGCTAGCAAAAATGTGTCGATTCTGATGGTTCTTATTTCGATTAATAAAGTTTATTATGAAAGGAATTATGGTTTTTTGAAGTTGAACGTCAAAAAACGACATTATTTTTGCACCAACGTAATAGTTTTTCAATTGCAAAAACATTATAACTACCGATCACCTGAATTTTGCAAATCAAACAGCACAAAATCCATTTACTTTAAATCACATCTACTTAAGCTTTTTTACTTTCTGGTTAATTACAGTAATTTTATCTAGCTTGTTTTAAGTTTGTGGCGACTATCAAGTTTTCAGCAGTAGAAGAATGACAAATGCATAAAACAAAAATTTCTATTCCATAGGTTTTGCTTTAAATTTACATACCTTCTGAAACAAGCATACACTATAGAAGGAAGGAAATCAAAACCGGGCTCAAATCCTGGTGAGGATAGTATCAAGTCAGCAACCTGTGACGTCACCCCAAACTTGGCCTTCTTTCTTGCTGTCTATTGTTTACTGATCGTTAGAATAACGTGACTGGGTATTGCTTAGAAATGCTGCACATTCGATGCGACTAAGATGCGAGACTCCAATTGGTATAGCTATAAATAAATATGCTGTTGGCATTAAGTAATTTTAACAATGGGGATAAGCCAAATGGCAATAAACTTTTTTACAATATTTCTGTTTAAGACTAAATTCTTACAAAATACGGGTAATGTTTTTTGAACTAAACTTGTAAGTTTTGCAACCCATCTTACAACACAAGTAACATAAATGTAACAAAAATTTTTTTAAAATGGTTTACATTATTTAAGCAATTGATAAAAAAAAGAAAAAAATTGAGAACAGTCAATAGTGCTATTTCTATAACATAAAAAAGTTGGCAAAAAGCGCGCGATTTCAAGAAGTTTCAAGTCATATTCAGCCTTGAAACCGAAAGTCGAATATTTTTTCGCCTTGGTAGGTCTTTTTGCAAAGCAAACAAGCAAGATTTTTTTATTGTCATGCAATTAAAAGTCACTCTTTTGCAACTTTGTTAAATCAATTAAGTGCAAAAGAAAAATTTGAATCGTTATTAAACAAGACCACTTGTAGTCAAATGCCATCGAACACGTGCCCTAAAAAGCTAAACAGCCTCAGGCTAAACTGACTGCAAAAAATTGGAAATAGGAAGCTTGAGCTACAAATTGTCTAAACTACTGATAATCTTCTGCATAACTGTCAACAAGGCTAATTTGAAAATCAATTTACTTGCATCAATATTGAGAGATTTTTTACAAAAACCCATTTGACAATTCAGCAGCTTACTTAATTTACTATAAATAGTCACTAAATTTCAGTTTTGTTACATAATTATGTATAGTGATTAGACGACAGCCTTATCGGAAACGTATTGCCAAACTATTTTTACAAACTTTACTAGCAACATGCCAAACGTCTGCTGAATTTTTGGAAAGTTTTACAACAAATTGTTTTGGCAGACTAATTTAGAATAAACTCAATTAAACAAAGCTTATGCAGTAGATGCATTTTATAAAACGTCACTTAAGTGAACGTCCATCTTCAAAAAAAAAAGCTATTTTTCATGGTTTGCTTTGAACCGGACAGCAAAACCTTAGCATCTCGTATGCAGATTAGGATAATCGTTTGACAGCTACCCTAAGTGTAACACCGCAACCGCCGTCCTGAAAGTCAGGACAATAAATAATTGATGTAGCGATGATGTTAATAATGATATGGTCTTGTTGACAATTTTTTGATTTATTGACTAATAATTATAGTCAATCAACAAACATTAATAATCCGACTTTGAATCAAGACTTTGATAATAAGACTTTATTTTTAATTCAAATAGCATTTTTTTTTATTTTTCTTACCTCAAATACAGTTTCTATGTTATTTGATATCAAAGTTCAAATGCTGGCCTACACCTGGCCCATACGCTGGGTGTGAATGGTTGGCGAAATTCAACAACCAAAGTTACTCCGATCAGGCCCGACCCCAGAACGCGAGACGCGTGGGGCACATCGGGGTAAATTGAAATCGGAGCTAGACAACCAGGAGAAAACAAAGTCCTCACTCGTTTGAAAATTATTTTTATTCTTTTTTGTCTTCAGCTAGGTTTCTCGATTCGGTCTTCTACTTCTTCTTAAGAACTTCTTGGTTATATTAATACTTACGCAGGCCTGCCAAATAGTATAAATTTTTGAAACTTTACTTGTATGCCACAAAAAACTAGGAGTACAGAAATTTGGGAGGGCTTCGCTCCTTGTTGCCCCCCATGTAACGGATCTGACACCGGCTGCGCACCTCAGGTAAAGAACAGTTCTTAATAAATTAAAAAAACCTTCCAAGCACATTTTGTTGTATCAGTCCTTGATCGAATTAAAAAAGTTTCTTTTTACAAAATCGGAAAACAGAAAAGTCATTTGACTGCGCACTTCATAAACACTGCCGAGTTTTAATTGACATTTAAAAATGCATTTTTAAACAAAACACTTGCCTCTCTATCTTTTAAATCTATCTGTATATTTTCCTAACGGAACAATACTTGTTTCTGTGAATAATGCCATATTTTATTTGTAAGTAGACACATGCAGTACAGGTATTTTCTGACTGATTATAGTCCAAGATAAAAGATATCTTTAATTATTTTATTCTTATTCTGAAATAAAGTAAAAGTTCTTTTTCGTGATGCATTTAATAGAAAACAAAGAAATTAAATCAATCAATAAATTAGGCAAGTCATTGTCCTGTTTTCGAGAACAATAATGAAAGAACGAAACGGATCATTATTGATAAATGGGTTGGGGTTTCAAAAGTTCGCACTTTACAAAAATCACTTTTGGCTCATTTGGTAAAAAAACTAGTCTCGTTTTCAGTTGAACGCTTTTTTATTGCAGCTAAGAGCAACGATTGAATAATTTAAGATTTGAAATTTTAAGCATTTACAATTACTTTACAGAAAAAACGAACGTTTTCGGCTTTCTCAACCTTTAGTCAGGTTTTAAAAATATAATATTGATAAATTTTAGAAACCTGAGAAGAGCTCAAGTAAGCCAAAAAAGTGTGTTTTGTGAAAATAAGTTAAAATGTTTGTTAAATAAAAACATTTGTTTTTTGCTTAACGATAAGATCCTTTTAATCATTATATTTTTTCACTTCTATTTAATCTCTGTTTAAAAAGTTTTTCGTTTAGTTTTGATTGCTTTTTTTTCGCACTTTTCAACCCTTTTTTTGTTGCATTTTCCGCAGTCTTCTATTTCCAATTTAAAATTTTCTTCTCATCTATTCGATTTTAATACACGTTTAATTTATAAACTTAATTATAACTCACTTTGTAGGATAAATTTACGACAAGAAAGTGATACTGAGAAATTTTATACGTTAGCGTTAGTGATACTTTACGCTAGTTCTACATTTGTTTGCAATCACTAACGTTCGTGTTTCAATGCAATACTAATAAAGAAAAAAACCTCTGTCATTGGTAAACAAAATTTTTTGATATTGAAAAAACATTTGTAGAAATTGTGTCTTAAGACTATCATTTTCATACTTTGTCTATTTACCAAGTTAAATAAGCTTCAATCAATATTGGGCCAACGTAAATATTGTCGCAGTTTTCTGATGTTTGATTGAATGTGACAACGTGAATTATCTTTAAGTCTCTCTAAACTGATAAAAAGCTAAGTGAAACGCTTGACAATCAGTTTTTGACAATTTCATCTCACAAAAACTTGTTTCTCATAATAAAACTGCCCTAAAAACAAATATGTCGCTCGCCTAAACCAAAATAAAAAATGTGTCTTGGCCAAGTTCTCTTTTTTTTAAGAATTTGCATTCTAACTTTTTTTCAGTTTTTGAGTTTACGTCTCAGAGAGTCGCAAAAGAATCTTTCTTTTCATACGCTTGAATTAATTCAAATAGTATTTGCACTTTACTAACAATATAAGCACAAGAAATCATTGCTTTTTGTCAATACAATAAAGTTGGTGCCGGGCGGATAATTAAGTACACCCTCCGATCCTGAAGCGTCAAACTCTGGTTCAATTTTGTCAGAATCGAACTTAATATTGTATATTATTAAGAACAATTTTTCTGTTGTACGTTAAATATTATTCAAACAGTTTTATAAAAGTTAGAATTTCCTTGTCAAAAAGGGCTTTAATAAATGAAATCATTTAATCGCGTTTGTTCTAATAGGCAGCTCAAAAATTACCAACAATTATACGCGGAAAAAGCTTTTTAAGTAAAGGTCTTAGGCCTGGTAGAGTGATTGGGGTCTCAGGCGGTAGCATGATCGAGTTGGTAGGAGCTCCGTATTGAAGGTGAACGTGGTTGACACAATCTCAGTTTAATATCCACTCCAGTCATTTTGTTATGTCCTTGAAAAGACATTTAAGTAATTCTAAATCCTCATTCATCTTAGCTATAGAAGACATTTTACCGCACTTTTTTCTGCTTATGCGATCTAAGCTAAAAGCTCCAAATTTCAGCCATAGCTCTAAATAAATACTAAAAATCAGAAACAAAAAACTTCAACCTCACTGCAATATCTTGGGATTTCCGAGAGCAGTGAAGTTAATCGCTAGATGGTAGCATTAAGTATAAAGCCTCCAATGTTTTTCGGTAAATAAGTAAAGATCATATCAAAGAAATAAATAAAATAAAAAGAACTCGCAACTGAACTCTGCAATAATCTTGAAGAAGCGATATCTAGTTGTTTGATACCTTCACGCTGTCTTGCAAATCACGAGGTTAGATACTTCAAATGATTAACATTATATTAATGTAGAATTTTGATTTAAAGTTATTTATTCTATAAAATTTTCCGTCAGCGCAAGTAGATCTTTGACTGATTTGGTTTTTAAAAGTGGAGAGTCTCCATCTTGCACTATTTTTTTGAATTTCGTTGAAAATTTTTATAAAATTTTAATAGAGATAAGGGTTTAGCAAAGAAGCTCCGAGTAATATTTCATGGACGATTTGAACAGATTCAAAGAGGAATCCATTCTAAATTAAATTATCAAATATAAGTGCTTTATATTATCTCTTTTTTTTTAGTACGTATAGGACTACTATAAAAAGAAATTATCTTCATCCGAAAGAAAAATCGTGACAAGGAGCGTTTCAAAAAAAGATTTTGCAAAACATGAAAAGTAAAAATTTTATTTTCTAATTAGGCAAAACTTTGTTCAATTAAATCTCACGCCGTCAAAATAAAAACGGAAAAATATGAACTACTATTCTACAACCTTACTTTGCGTTCCTCCGATCTTCAATAATTCAATTTGTTGATTTCGCCGCTGGGTGGCGTAACTATCTTTGACACACAATGAAACAATAGACGATTGAGCATTAAGTCGACCAGTTGATTCCAACAGAAAAATTTATCAATAGTGCCATGGTAGATAAACTTTATCTATGTGAAATTTATCTACGAGTAATTGAAAGTATTGCGAAAGTATTAAGGTGGAATTAACGAAACGAACGGTGAGAGGGATAGGGACTAGGGTGGAGTGAAAAAAAAATTTGAAAAAAGTGTAGTTCTTAAATCCTGCCAAATAGGCTAAAACTTCAAAAAAATTGATTTTGGCGAGTTGCTACCTTTGGGGGGCTAGCAACCCCCCAAAATGTGTTTTTGGGGGGTAAAATTGACAAAAAATGTCGTAACTCGGTAACCGCTTATCGTAGAAGCACGATTTATGGCTCAAAATTTGTAGAATTATCATGTTTCCATATGTGCTAAGAGAAAGTTTTTGTCTATTTCCACAAGAAAAAAAGTTATAATCGATAAACCATTTTTTATGCTTAATACTCGAAAATTGCGCTGTATGGAAATAACTTTGATCTAACATTTAAAATGATATATGTCTAACTGATAAGGACTAATTATGACAATCACAATATAAGGACTAATTATGACAATCACAATATTAACAAGATGATTTGGGATAACTTTGGTCACCAGACAAAGTACCTAAATAGGCCTACTCATAAGGTACAGAACGTGCTAGCTTTACTGCCCATAAAATGTTTAGTATTTTAGTAATTTAAAGAAAATCTGTTACATCTCATTACTTTCGAACTGTTGATGCTGATATTGGGTTGTTTTGCCTAAGGAGTGAGAGAAAAATAAGAAAGCAAGTTAGAGTACACCAAATACCCTACGCAAAATGAAGCGCATCAGAATTGCACTTTAGTGTCAAATTTTTTCAAAAGTTTTCGAGATTTAATCTTCTGGCGAATCAACCCATCTCTTCGCTGAAATCCTTCAACTTGTGCTGCGGCCTCTGTTACCATTTTGACATGGCGCTCTACACATTGGTTGTGACATGGGTGGTCGAGCTGCAGTGGTTTTATCCGGCATTGTTCAATATCTAAATCAGTTAAATGTTCAATTACCGGAGGCTGCTGATGGCAAGATGTTAAATTCACCATCTTGTAGTACGAGTTCACTGTTAGATCCAGTGTGGGCGGTTCAAACAGCCGTACAGTTGAGGCGGTATCATAATATTTTGCTCCTTCCAAAGAATATTCTTCACTGCGACTGTCAACCAAGTCATGATTATCAAATGAAACCGTTGATGGCAATTTTCCACGAATCGAAAGCACTTTGTTCACTCCTCGCATTCGTATCTCCTCATCGTTGTCACAAAACATGGCGATCAAGACATTTTCCTGGTGTGCGAAAAATGCATTTCGTTGCACAACTTTCAGAGCAGTTTTCCGAACAGCTTCGTCAGGCACCTGAAGAATTCGTTGGACCAAGTTGAAAAAATTTCTAGATCCGCAAGTTAGTTGACTATTTAACTTAATTTCAAACCAACTTGGAAAGTAAACTTGAAGACAAAACTTCGTCAGAGTTTCCAAGTTTGAGGAGGGTTCATCCACCGAAACATAATATCTGAGGATTCGACAGCCCAGAGTTAGCCAGCGTGAATGCACAATGGGACCTACTTTTAAATATTGCAAGTCGCTGTCGACAACTCCCATGATTATTGCTGAACATATCTTGTAAGCATAGTGTTGATCAGTACTCAGATCATTAACAACTGATTCTGGCAACTGTACAAACTGAGGGTTTGAAATTGACTTAAAATTAGCAGCAACCGGCCAACTTGAAACATCTCTAGTTAAACACTTCCCAATTGGTCCTGCAAATGTGTCAGGACTATTGGTGGTTCCATCAAGCATAGTAAAGACATGGCGCAAGGGTAGTTCATTGGTATGTAGTAGGCAAATTACCCATTGTAGTGGCTTGTTCAATAGTTCTTCCAACTTACGAATGCAACCATTGAACTTGCCTGTCATTGCTGCAGTTCCATCAGTGCCAACTACTGTAAGCTTGTCATGTAATTCGGTGTTGGCAATGGTGTTGAAGATCTTTTGTGCTATGGTTCTTCCTTTGCCATCCTCTGTGAAAAAATGAGAAAGATAGTATTCACCAGGCTGCCCAACCAATGTATAGTGATCTTCAAGTTGCACAGACCTGTAAAACTTGTCATTTGGCCCTTGCATGGTGACCTGTGTTGCATCTTTGCGCCCATCAAAGTATATGGCGTTCACTAACTTGAAATTTTCTTGCTCCTTTTTCCTAATTTCAGCACGGCATCGTTCTCGCTCTCTTCGAAGCTTGCTACGATCAATAACGTATGTCTTGTCATCATCAGTAATTAGACCCAAATCTTGCATCATACTATTAGCGATCGCAGCAGCAGCTCTGTCGGATATCTGAAAACGCTCACTCATCCTTGCAAGGTTTGACCAAATCATTCGATTCTGATTTTCATATGGCATTGATTGAGAAACAAATTCAAAAGCAGCAGAAGATTGATTTTGGTCTGTGTTGGTTGAACTAGAATCTGACAGATAATCCAAAGCTGACTGATGTAACTGATGTAACGGAAGAACATGTTGGTGGTTCTGGATGAGGTTGTAAGGGTCGAGAGCGCCTCAAAAACTGTATGTCAGCTGACGTTGAAGGAACCACAGCATCCACACATTTTCCAACTCGCTTACTAGTTTGATCTTTATAAAAAGTATAATCATCATCTGTCATTTTCAAACCATGTTGTTTCTCCAAAATTCTGCGCTGCTTATCGTCAGCACAAAAAACATCAAATATTTCATCAATAGTTGACATAAACTCTTTTTCCTTTTGTAAAAATGCTTCTCCTCGTTTTTTCTTTGACCAGCGATCAAGTGCACTGAAACAATTCACAAAACTTTGAACGTTTTTCGAAATGGTGTACAGATGAATGGGATATACGTTGCACCATACCCATCTGTCATAAATTTCTCTGGCAATGTCATTTGCAGCATTGAAGGTTCGAAAGTTTTTCAAATGAAGAATGCGTTCTATTACATGTCGCTTGGTAGGCAATACTCCTGGTGGAAAACTATCACGGGTAGAGAAAGTGTGTCCACTATGTAAAATCTTCTTTACAGAAGTTGAACTCCGTCTTTTGATGTTTTACTACTTCGCAGTTTGGCCAAAGCTTTGATTTACACAATTACTTAACAATATACCTGCAAAAAATAATAATAACTTTTCAGATAACTATTAGTTAAGTACAAACAAACAAACTTATTAAACAGTTTTTCTATCATAACTTTTTTCTAGTGGAAATAGACAAAAACTTTCTCTTAACACATATAGAAACATGATGATTCTGCAAATTTTGAGCCATAAATCATGCCTCTACAACAAGCGGTTACTGAGTTACGACATTTTTAGGAAATTTTACCCCTCAAAACACATTTTGGGGGGTTGCTAGCCCCCCAAAGGTAGCAACTCGCCAAAACCAATTTTTTTCGTAGATTTTACCTGTTTGGCAGGTTTTTAGAACTACACTTTTTTCAATTTCAAAAAAAAATTATTTTCACTCCACCCTAATAGGGACGCTTAGTTGTTTTGCAAGTTGGCCTTGACCAAACCTGGGTGCTTTCACTGCATGGTTGGTTTCGTCCGTGCTAGTTCATGGTTTTTTGCGCCACCTTGCGAGTTTTTATTTTTCTATGCATTGTTGTCTCTTTTTTCTCTCAGTCAAGTCGGAAACGGATATTGTTTTGAAAAAAATTCTAGTTTTTATCTAGACCAGGGCTTCTCAAACTTTTTTGTTTTGTAACTCTATTTTTAAAAATAAATTTGTATGACCCCAATATGTGTAAGCTAATTTTACATTTAGTTTTTCCTATGGAAAACCACGGATGTGCATAAAAAACCAAGTAATAACAACGAGAAATGGAAATAGTAATCTAAAGCGAATTAACAAAATTTAAAAAACCAGCTGTTCTCTAAAAAAAAGGTCTTCACTCTGACTAAGGCTGTATTTTGTCGATTAAATGCCTACTAACCTTAAGCAATAATGGTGTAATCACACTTTACCTTTTCTAGTTTTTTATTGTTATTGTATTTCCTAGTTTTTGATTATAAATATTATTGTAAAAAAGCCAATTTCAAAAGCACAAAAAGCTAATTTGTTTCGCAACCCCAAAATTTTTCTACGCGACCCACAGTTTGAGAAGCCCTGCTATAGACGACGTACAATAACAGCAACCTTTGACGTGGGTCATCTGAATATCTACAAATAAAAAGTGTTTACAGGCTCCGGTTATGAGCTTTTATTTTAACAAGTCTGCGCCACAAGCTACAAATCGAGTGTCCGAAAAAATGAAGCTTGCCATCCGAAAGCATCATGCTTTGTTCAATAGAACCATTCTTAGGTTTACAATCGGAGTTTTGAGTCGAAGTTCACGGCCTATTATCGTTCTTCCCGACTGGACGCCGAGATTAGGGTGAAGAGCGGGTCTCAAAATAAAACCTTGACCGCGTTCTTAAAACTATCAACGCCACCAATGGGACAAATTTTATCGCTGTTAAATGCGTTGCAAAGGCATTTCAGTTGTAATCTTTGCCCATAATAAGCAGTAAATAAACACGTTGAGTTTATGACTTGTATTCGATATTGTGTATGGCAAAAAATATCGCAAAAAACAATAAATGAAACTCCTGAAAGCGACGATCACGTACTGGTGAATTTAAATCAGGACAAAATCGACCGCAAAGCTTGCGTAGAAAAAAAGTTTACACAAAGTACGCATCAACATTACTAGTATAAGAAAAAAAAAAACTTTTTAACGAAGCGCACCAACAAAATCGATAGCATTACACTTTTGGAAACTTTAGAAAAAACAATCACAACAATCACAAGAACATGCAACCTCGAAAATAATAAAAAACACATTTAGATATAATATATTCATATATCGATAAATGTAAAATCACACATAGTTTTTGCTCTTTATACATGATTCGAAATCATTGCTCAATGTCAAAGAACGTACAAGATACAATTGAAAGCAAAATAGAAAAGGCGCCTCCACACTTAGACGCGTGTACAACTGTACGTATCAGCAGCGCCAGCTACAAGCACAGTCTGTATATTTAGTACGTAATAGCTTATACCACGCACGCACAGACAAAGAAGCACACTTACGTTATTTGAATATTGCACAAAGACAGTGTGTTTTAAATGGCCTGGCAATTTTTTTTAGCACGGTTAATAATTACTTGTAATTGGATTAACGAGCAAAAATTTGCTACTTTATTTATGTAAGGATGAGACAGAGAACCACATGAACGAAAACGTTTCGTTTAACAGTTTACGAAAAAGCAGAAAGGCTTGAACAATACCAGAAAGCAAGAGTAGGAAAATTACTAAAAAAAGTATATTTGTGTTTTGAAAATAATAACACGTACACAAGTTATTTGAGACCTTCTATCTAGTAGTATGGCGAAGGGTCAAGGTTTTGACAGCAAGAGCGGTTTTAATGTTTTTTCAGCTTTAACGGATCGAAAAGTCTAGAATTTTGATTGTAATTCCTCAGAAAAGGTTTTTCTTTCATATATTTGGGTGCGACTCTATGGGACCTGCAAGCCTTGAGAAAGGCTGTCGGGCCTTTCTCAAGGCTTGCAGGTCCCATAGAGTCGCACCCAAATATATGATTACCCGCATTGAAAGTTTTTCTTTCAGTGGTTAAAGAAATCAATTTGCTTTAAACGAAAGGAATATGGCATACGCTATTGTTTTCAAAATCATTGAAACATTTTGTAATAAAAAGCATAAATGACAATAAAAACGAATCGATATTTTTACTCTCTAAAAAACATGGATAGACGGTCATTGCATTAAAAAGGGAATTAGATTGCATTTGACTGCAAATATAGAAAATTTTTAAAGGCAGAAAATGGTTAAATGACCAACGTTGACGGGTTTCGAACCCACAACACAGCGGAGATTCGTTACAAATTGGATCAAGTACGAACGCAGACGGTTTGCTAAACGGCATTGATTAGTACGTTGTACACTTGCACAAAAAAATATAAAATTAACACCATAAAATGTAGAAATAAAATCGGGAGAACGTACCCTCCCTTTCCTCACCGCAACGAAGTTGCATTTGAATAGAGTTTAAAATTACAAAACTGTGACCTTCACACTGTTCGGCGCATTGTGTAGAAGACCATGCAAAAATCAAGGCGTGTATTTCATCGGCTTGTACAGTTGGCAGAAACAAACAAACAGAAAGACCGTGGTTTAAGCACTTTCACTTCAGACTTTAAACAATTTAAGCGGAGCAAAAGTCTTTAAACCTTAGCAATATATTCCGAGATGTAATTCAAGTTAAATGTCGACAATATGGAACAGACACGTTTGTTTAAAACAATTTATCGCAAAGTCGGAAAAACTTTACTGCAGAAGGATATTCAACAGAGCTCAAAGGCGTTGAGAGTAATGAAGCTTTCGAGATTCAAAAACCACCAACAAAGAGACCCAAGGACGAGATATCGTCATAAGTATTACACGAAGATAACCGAAAAAGGGCATTCTTCAACAGAATTTCAGAAGTAGAAAATACGCCGAAAGTTAAGTTCGTATTGACGTCAGTTGGATGTGACGTCATCACACTTCTGCCGTCCTCCAAAAAGTCACTCATCCATAGCGGCGATAAGGCGTTTGAAATCGTTGGTCACAACTTCGCTGGATGCCATTTTCGCTAAGTCGGGATCAGCGATACCCTGAAAGCACGGTTACTGATCAATACATTAACACAGGTTTTCTTAACTTGTTCAAGTACGTTGACAACCTGGATAATTTGTAAACTTGTGGATCCCAGAGTATAAGATTGAAATTATTAATTTATTATTTTACCTCTATATTTATCTTCCTGGCTCGCAGGAAAGCGACGGAAGTGCTATTACGTAGGGTAAGCAATTACCCCGACCTGCTTTCGAGATGCCAAGATATTGCTGTCCGCTTGTAATTTATTAGAGATATAAGTAAAATTTAGAACTGCTTGCCAAGGCCACCAAGCGGGGGAAAGTGCCATAAAATGTCTTTCCCAAGGACACGTCAGAGTAGTACAAGTGGGTTTTGAACCGAAACTATGTTGATCATAAGTACGGCGCTTAAACCACTCGACCACGCTGCCGACATCCAAAAAGTACAAGCAATTTAGAGCGTTAAATAAATGTTCTACCATCTGCCACGTTGGTTTACAGTAGATCTGCTTCCAGAATTTTGAATGCGCTTATCTTTGACAAGCTTTTTTAATGTTAAAAATGTTTTTCTGAATAAAGCACAACGAAAATCGCAAATTATTATTTTATAGAGAAGTTTTGTGGACTTTCAGGATAGGTTACCATGGATTACTCAGGGTCCATAAACCCTAAGTTAAAAAACCGTGCACTTGCTAAAGAGGAAACAGTAATTATACTGATTAGAGCATGCATTAGAGATTGTGACTGCAACAGTTTTTTGAAGAGGGAATAGGTTTACTCTCAAAGCAGACATTAGCGATACACTAAAACTATAATTTTAGTCAAAATCGCTAAAAAGTTAATGTACATTGAAATTACAATTTTGGAAAAATCGCTAAAAGTAATAACAAAAATATGATTAACTGGTTTCTAGTTTTCCAATGCTGCAGGCTTATCAGATTCTTTGATAGAAATGGAAGCGCCTATCAATACTTTTTAATTTATTTTGAAAGACGAACCCTCGCCTTTCTCGGCCACACTACAAAATCTGGGCAAAAAAAAAGTCAGTTCCATCGCTTTTCTGACAAAAGTAAAGAAAATGTAAAATAAGCAAGCTTCCAGTACCTCGTCAAACAAATTCAAGTTGTTCTCTGGCGACAGGTGTGACCCCGAAACGCCCGAGTGCTGGTCGCCGGAAGTGTCGTCATAATGCGTGTCCGAATTGTCGAAGTTTGCGTTTCCTTCCGGACCGTGTCCTGCTTTGGCGCGATTGTTACCTTGTTCGTTTTCTGTCAATACAAAACCAGTTTTAAAAAAGCCAACGGATTTTCGGGGATAAAAAGGGACTCTCAATCTGTAAACTGAAAGCCTTAAGCCCTTTTTATACTTAACGCGGCTTCAACCTCGTATCGAAATACTTCCTAAAATTGCTGTTTACTCGATCAGCAGTTGCGTATGTTCCTTATACTGTAATGGCAAGGCTGAGCCGAGCCGTTTTCCATTGTTCGATGATAAAGGCTGACATATTTACAATATTGTACGGCAACCAGCTATACATGTATCGAAAAATATGATTAGTAAATATACTGAGATCAGGAAAAATGATCTTAAACTTTTAGTTACTGGGATTAAGATGCGTATGATCGTGAAATAAGTGAAAATATCGATAGAAAGATGTAGGAGTTCCGGTCAGTTATAAAATAAAACTTTTGGAGAATGAAAGGCTTTCTAAAGATTAAAACAGGTAAAGCAGACGAAAAAAAATGTTTCAAGCATAAATAGCGCATCAATTACTAACGAGTCAATTCAAAACATCGAATGTGTTCTTTTTACCTCTTGGGTCTGTGCAGGTTGCGGTGGGCACTATCTTGTAATTAAAGCACACAAAAACAGTTCATATCATCACAACTAAATGAGGGGTCTTTTAAAAACCAACACATTTTGCTGGCAAAAAGCAAAGCCAAGGAATCGAACTTGGGTGGTTTTCCGCTTTCGTGCGAAACCGCAAAGCGCTAATCAGATTACGATAAAGAAATACTTGCTAATTTGCTAATACAAGTTGTTACTTGAGCAGTTTAGCATATACTTATGGCAGGGTTTCTTCACTAACCTTTTGGACTCATGGTGCTTAAATTCAACGCTGTCACGGTTGATTGCTCCTCGTCCACGTGACCTTGTTCAGCTCTTTTATTGGACTGTGATTCAGCGTCAGCTTTACCAGCTGCTGTTTCTGCTGGTTCTCCAACTTCAGCATTGGTTGAAAGTTGTTGATCAGAGCTGATGCAAAAATGAATGTCAGCTCTCTCATCACCACAAATTACAATAGCATGATAAACATCGAATTTACAAAAAATAGGTTAGAAAATACGTTAGCAGTTGTGTCACCTTTTATAGTAACTGCCAGGTTAAAGACAAATTGGAGCAAAGATAAATATAACCATTTCATAGCTCTTATTTACTAACGCTCTAAAGATCTATTGCCTCCATGTTTTTTATTATTACCAAAACGAAGCAATCCAACAGTTTGATAAAATTGAAAAAAAGTAACCCACTAGAAAAAGGAAACTGCAAAGCACACACGTAACTATTTAAATGTAAAGCACGAAATCGAGTTTACAACAAATATATCCAACGATCGTATTACGAAACCAAAACTGCGCTTGTACGGAGCAAGCGTCGAGACTTTAAAACGCAATTTCGCGACTGACCTGTCCTTGGCTTGGTCCTCAACACTGGTGCACATCATGGGTAGCACGACAGGCGCGGATGCGATTATGTCGCCCATCTTGTCCAGCATCATCTTCGAAAACGAATAAGCATCGTCGGCACGTGTCGGCTTTCTCGTTCTAAACAAAAAGGGTTTGCGTGTTCGTGACGATTCTGACGATTCAATGACGTCGATCAGCAGTGGTCACGAGACGTGGTCGCCACTTCACGACGAATAAAGAAGAAGCAACCGTTTCCGTGTTTTGGTTTTTTACAGTGCTAAAATTAACCGAATAAAGTTATCGATTTAATAAAAAGAATCTTTTCCCGAAATAATGACGAGGCAATAAACTTTCCGAACGTCAACGCGAAAGAATAGTAAGTTCAATAAAACTTTAAAATTTTAGAGAGTTTGACTTGAAAGCCAGGACAATGGAGTCCAAAATCAAAACATGAACGTGCAGCTGGGATCTGTTTTACAACTAGACGATTTGCAAGAACCGGAACAGGCGACGAATGAAATTAAACTAAAAAAATCTTCGATCGCACGATATGAACCTCGAGCAGCGATTTAAAAACAAAGAAATGAATGCGAGGTGGCGAAACAACTTTACACGCAGGCCAATTCACTCATGACAAACCATTTCCGAGGAAACCCCCCATGAGCTGATAGTCACGTGGCAGTGACGTCAGCGAACTTCCTAATCTGCTTCAAGAGTACAACAAAAATTGGAAAAAGCGAAATCGCCCGTTCACACCACGCGTGGGCGAAGTTTCAGATGTGACGTCATAATCACGTCATTAAAACGTATCGGCGACGACACAGCAAAATAAAATAGGCAGCATACGTGAACATTATCAAGTGTTCAGAATAAACTTACTTTTTTCGTGATCCCCCAATGTCGTTTCCCATTCTGCCTTCATGGCTAGCTAGGTGATGCTGAAAAAACATTAATTTATCGCAACACCGCAATGCAAAGTTGTAAATGCAACCCCTAAGACACGGGTTCGCTGCTCGGCGTGAGCAGGTGAAGCCGGAAATTTTACGCGAACACGAGGCAGTCTTGCATTTCGATACACAATCAACGTAACAAACAGCAAGCTTACCTTGAGATGCTCGGAGCGTCGGAAGCGCTTGTCGCAATGAGTACACGGATACGGGCGCTCTCCGGTATGCGTCAGAATGTGGCGCTTCAAATGCTGCTGCCGCCCGAAAAGCTTGTTGCAATACTCGCACCTGCAACGTCACAATGTGGGTTCAGTCACAACGCTTTGCGTCGCGATGACGTCACGAGCGAGAGAGACACACCTATATTCTTTTTTCGGCTTTTCCTTCCGCACGGAGAAGCTTGTGGTGGACATTCCGTTTTCCAGGATCCTTAAGCGGAACAACAAAAGTTAAAGCTTGAACGTAAATGCAGATCTCGCCATGGCAATTTAAGAATTTTTTCACTATCTTTGATATTCGAAGTGTGCCAAGAAACTTTTTGTTTTTGTTTATTTCATTTTACTTTGATTGGCAATAGAATTTCAGCAAGTTTTAGTGGGAAAAATTATAAGGAAAAAATTCTTTCGCGCACGCTGAAACAAGAGAAAAAAAGGTTGAAACAAGCCTTGAAAAAGATACTATTTGAATGAAGACACATACACGCTTTTATGCACACACGTTTCATCGGTTTGACATAGACAGGGAAGTTCGAAGATTGTAGAATCGAGATATGCAAATTGTTTCAAATTCTCCAAACTAACGCTGTGGACGTTTTAATACCAAAATCTAACTTCGTTACACAGCGAATAAAATATTTCAAAACAAACATGCCGAATTTTCCCGATACACACTTGAAGCGATTCCCTATAATACAGACTTAATTAAATTGAAAACAGAAATAGTCGCATGGCTGTCAGCGACGTGAACAAAAAATCACTAAATGAAATTTGGCTCACACGAAACTATTTGATATTTCGTCAATCTAGCGGAAGTAATTGACGTATGTAATTGTTTTTATCAATGAAAATATAATCTTTATTTACAATTGGGCTAAAGAAAGGAATTGATTTGGGCTTTGATAGGAAATTAATCTGGTTTGAAAATGGACAATCCGTGCTATGATATACGAAGAGCACCAAGCCGAGAACAAAAATTACGCTTTCGCTTGTACACAATTATTTCGTCACATATGTGGTAATCGGTAAAATCAAGCTGGAAAAACCCTTTTTGAAAACTGTTATTCGAACGCGTTAAAAATTCGAAAAATCTACGTCGAGGAGTAACTATGAAATCTAAAAGTGGAAACAAATAAATAAAATGATGCCAAGGGCTGCACGGCAAAGTTCTAAGCTAATAAACCAACAATTCACTGAAAATGCTGCAACCAATAAGTTAATTGTGGTTTTTCAAAGAAGTAGACTTTGCCAGGAAAGAAAACACGGGGTTACAAACAAGCAAATAACGTTTTTCAGGCAAAACAAATACTCACCTGTCTTTCAAAAGGTTTTTGGTCGAGCTCAATGCAATGTGACCAGTTTTTGGCCGAGATTCAACTTGGTAGTGCGCCAGCAGTGACGAATTGGCTGGGGATTGCGAAATCTCGCTTTCACGATCGGTTGTGAAATACTTGGCCAGTGATTTATGGTCGATGCTGTCGCGGTCGACAAAAGGGTCTGGAAAAAGCGAAAGCGGTTTGAGACCAACATTTAAGGGTGCAAGTGAAGAGCGCGTAATTGAAAAAGCAGACAAAGCGCGACGGCTTTTTTTTCTTGGTAAGAGGATCAGAAATTAGCTTCTTCTCGAACGGCGTGTTATTTAAAAGCAATGAAAATTCTCGTCAAAACTAAGCCTGGGTTGTGAATTTGAAAGTATTAAGCACAACGTGTTGTTGATGAAAAGTTTTAACTATTCGACTAAGTGCCCGGTTAGTCTTGAGGTTAAGGTTTCTGCCTCCAACGCACGGGGTCCGGATTCGATCCTAAGGGCAGCTAAATAACAGGGCGTTAACATCATTGCTGAAACAGTAGATGGCTTTGTTGCGGAGATAAGCGAAGCGAACTTTTTGATTTGTTTCGGTTTATTTAGCAATAATAATGAAATAAATATTCCAGAAATGGCCTAGAGTAAGTAACAAAGCGGTATATACTGTATTCCTCTACAAATGATAAAATCGGAACAAAACTACAAGCAGTTTCTCGCCATATGTATATGTGTACATCGCACCAAGCCATAATAGAAGATAACTAGTAAGTGTTTGTGAGGCAGCAAATAGCCAATGTTTGAAAGATGCACAGTCAATCGAAATTCAAAAGGACTCTAACTTTGGCAGCTTCTGTTCAAAGTGAGAAAATACTTACAACAGGAAAGTAAATAGACAAGACTAAAAAACACACGCAAAAAAATTAAAAAAATTTTATATTATGGTAGAGTGCTGGTTATTCTACAATTTACTGTTCTAATCAATATTATCTTTAACTGTATTCGTTAAGTTGCCAAGGCAAAAGAAGCATTAACAAAGCCGAACGTTGAACTAAGGAACAAACAAATACAAAGTATATTGACGTTGAAGCAGTAGCAGGTTATTTTCAGGTAGAATCATGCCTAAAACTATTGAGAACCAAATTGAAATCGAATACTGTTTTGTGCCGGAACTCCGAACAATGACGAGTCATTAGCGATTATTTAGAACAAACGCATAACAAACGATGTCATCGGTTAGAGAACAAAAGAATTCATCGTACACGTAGCTAGATCCAGAGGCTGATTGGCACCGTTTGTATAAGCGAGCTTTTTCATATTGGGTTCGTCATCCATAGCGTTCTGTGCACCCGAGAATCTAGAAAAAAAAAAGTTTTTGGTAGCCAGGAGGAATTTTCTTGCGTACTAAATACGTCTGATTTTCCCGAGTATAATTCATATTTGATTTGATTTCATGAATAGGTTCAAATACAAGGCTACGTGAGATGTTGTTAATTGAGGTAGTAAAGTGACGTTGATTTGAAAGGTTCCAGCCTTCAACTCTCCAGTTAGTCTTGGGTTTAAGTTCGCTTCTCAAAGCGATCAAATTTGACAATTGCTGCATACAACTCACCTTGCTGCCAGAGTATCATGTAAGCTGTCGGATCTGCCGGCTCTCTCAGCTTTGCAATTTAAGGAGATAAATAGACGGAAAAACAAATGGAAAAAAAACGTAAAAATGAATTAAAGCGGTATCAACATTTCATTACTTATCAACGAAAGGTGTTAGTAGCGTCAGCTGTACTTGTGCTATAAGTAATTACGAAAAGAGAGCTTGAAACAATGCAAAATATCAAAACAGTCTACTATTAAATAGTTTTTTCGATGTAAGGTTAGAAACCAAAGCACTCCACAAACAGAAAACTGTGAAATGACGTAGCGCGTGTCCAATCAGAAATAGATTATGTTGAAAATCTTGAAAAGAATATGTCCTCGTCAGAAATAGATTATGTTGAAAAGCTTTAAGTTTTTTTTCATAAACCTAATGCACGGTAAATTGCTAATGCACAGCAAGTACCCATTCGACGCCATAACGAAAAGAGTATGATTTGAAAACAATTAATTAAAAATGGACGGATATATCTGACGTAGCAACAATTAAAGCCTGAAGTATAAACCTCAAATGAACATTTGGTCATTTCCTACAGCTGTATAAATCCCGTGCATAAAAAATAGCTTGCTTTTTCAAACATATTTAGCGTTTTCCTTTTAGAAATTGGTTCCTGGCAGCGCTTTAACAGTGATTGAATATAGCAAAACCATAAAAGCGAACAGGCAAAACCGACAACGGATGTTTGTGACGTGAGCATCATGCAAAATCGAATCTAACATGGCATCGATGTGGGGCTTTCGGAATCGCTACGTGACAAACATCAAGCTGGTTAGGAGAAAAGCAACCACGTCGTTCCTTCTCGGAAGCACAAAAGCAAATTTAATATGGTCAGGTCAGATAATAACTGATATTGCAAAAGTGACCAAATCTCTTGAGCGCCTTGGCGATGCGTATAACGATTGGCTTTCGGCTAAACATCTTTTAGACACTAGGTGTGCACGAGTGCAAGAAACTCACCTGTCGCTGGGAGAATTCGACAGCCGATCTTGAGTGATTCCGTTCGAGGGGGTGGCGGCGTCTCTTTCGCGCTTCAAAGCCACCTGAATGTATGCATAAAGAATTAGCGAGTAATATTGGGAATAGAATAGCTAATAGAAGGTTTTAAATCAAAATAAATAACTTCAATTAAAAAGCGTTAAAGCGGAAAGCTTATGCCGTAAACAAAATAATTTCATAAATATATAAAGGGTGACCAAAGCCATTTAAGAATAAGTTGCTATTACATAAAATCACAGGAGCTGCTTTATTGGACTGGCTATTTTAAATCGAACATGGGGCAAACTGATGTTTCAAAAGGAAAAATTCGTCAGTTTAGGAGATAATCAAGGTAACATAACAAAAAGAAACAATTGAAAGGCTGTTGTTGCTAGGTACAATACAGCACAAGACTATTGCTGTGCTCATCGCTCATTATACATTTACCCCCAACTATTAATCACTGTACCCGTGCACCAAACAGCATGACGTCACAATCTGAGGCATTACCCCATCAAGGCGGAAAAACTGATCTTCGATGAGATCAAACCAGCTGCTGCTTAACATTTAAAAATTATTGCTTTTTTTCAAGAAATAATGAAGCTAACACGAAATCTTTTAGGGTATGTATATATATCTAGATTGGAAAAATCACGACGCTCGACCAAGATAGCTGCTTCAGCCATTTCCGCGTAAGCAACAGTGAAAATGAAACTGTATATCCGGGTTGTACAGTTTCGTTCTTAAACAACATTACAAATATCACTTTCTTTCTTTTTTTTTTTTTTTTTTTTTAGCAAAAAAGCTAAAACTTACTACACTGGGTAGGAGTTATTGGAACAAAACCGAAAAAAAAAAGATCAAACGTGTCAATGGCAAAAATAAACAGAAAATTTGAGAACTAAAATAAACGGACTTAAAGGGACTAGTAAATTTTTAGCGTTAGTATAATTTGCGCATGCGCAGCTACTTTAAGCCTCGCCAGCAGCTGCTAGCCTACGCGTGTGACAAGAACCATCATCGACAATGGGTTGACAAGAGAGAGCTGCTGACGACAGCTGCTAGTCACGCATACTCCCCTCTTGATTGGAATCGCCGAGGAGCCCGAGGCGAATCGCCCACTGACCTTCAAGCTCATTCAGCCAATCACCAACCTCGTCGTCATTCGAAATGTTGGCTTGGAATAAATAATGCGGTTTAAACCGGTCAAGACCAACTTTTTTGTTTTTTTGTGAGTTTATGTCGAAAAACGACGTGTTTTATTTTAATAGCAGTGGCGTTAGTTTTAAACTAAACATTTTCTAGAAAACTTTTTTCTATCATTCTTCAACATAGACGGTAAATTTTTCAATCGAGCGAATTTTAAAATGACGGAAATTTTTCTACTGCTTCTCATAGCGCGTCATCGAGGCTAGGCTTGCTCTGGCATCAAATTAGCGTTTCAACGGGCGTAACAAAATTGATATTTTCAGGTGAGCCAGATTTGTTCAAAATAGCATCGACAGAATACAAGACTATTATCAGACATTCAGATATAAATAGATTTTTGGTGAAAACCGCCTTCTCTTCTATTTTAGAAGCGTCAGCTGTAATTTATAACAGATAGAAACAACCGTCGAACAGAAAAGTATCAAAAATAAAGTAAACATATACAAACGCAATTGGTTTTGTATTAAAAGAGTGGTCTTGATTTTTTTTTTGTTTCAATCAGGATCAGAATCACGAGCATGAGGTGTGATGCAATAAAAATCCTCCAAGGAAGTACTTTTTTTAGGATCCCGAGCGGTGAACCCGCGAACAAGCGCTATTGATAACAAATAACTCGCTTAGCTTTCTTTCAACACAAATAACGTTTAATCGAATGATCGTTATTTCTCTTGATAATCGGCGACGATTTGAATGGAAATCGAAATCTTCCAGACAAAACGACATCGATAAGTAGCAAAAAGAACGCGCAGGTGCTCGAGCTTGCCGAGGTTAGACGGCGATCGCTGGTGTAAGCGAGTTTGTGACGTTGTTCGGCAGGTGGTCGCGTCATCGGGTTTCGGCCGCGCAGAGCGCAATTGAGTTATACCTTTCAAGACCCGGTCAGTGAGGCAAGCAGACGTCATCGGTCGCTGTTTCGACTTCAAAGCCTGTTGTCGAAGGCTTCCTGAGTTTGGAAATAAGCCAAAGCTCAACTTTGTCTTTGCCAGAGAATAGCAGTTGCAGGCCGGGAAAACGCTACCGGAATGTGCTCGTCTTAAAGCGCTCCTCATTTGTCTCGGCACGGTTCGGTCGTAACTCGTATAGCACTTTAAAAAGTTGATGCAATTTTCAGTTAATGCCATTGCTAACATTCGCTTTATTACTTGATTTGAGTTCTTTGTTTTCGTGTTGCAACTACACATTAAACTGGACGGAACAAACAACTGTCAGCAAATACGGACAACTAATACAAAAAGATTGGGGCAACTGGCCCGACAAAGAACGCAAATTGGCATTTAAAAACGACAAGATCGGTTGGCTTTAAAAACTCTGAACGTCAGAACGAGATTGAAGAACGCCTTAACCTCAGAAGTCAACCGCTGAAAAATTGCGAGGTACAACGATATCACTGAAACAAATATGGAAAAATACAGCTATTATTAATTTAAAGCCTAAGGGGATACGAGGCTACGTTGAGTATTGATTTGCAGTTTTGTGACGTTATTAGTTTTCCAACGAGACAACTGGGTAATAGACGGAGGTAAACTGGATGCTTTTGCTATTTAATGTGAAGAGTTTTACCGCCTTTGGGCTTTCGCAAAGCGCATAAATAAAATAGTTTTTGATTATATCTTCTTTCGGTTCAAAACCGACTGTAATGAAAATAAAAAACAATAATTTAACCATCTTGTGAAAGAGGACATTTTTGAAATCCCAAAATTTAAGGACAGTAAAAGCAGTAATACTCTCAGAGTGTCTATTTAATTAATCTTTAATAGTATGATAAAAAAAATACAAAAAATACAAAAGGTTTTTTGGTCTTCATTGACTTAATCGTAAAAGAACTTAAATAAAAAGAAAATAATTTTTGAGATTTTTTCGACTTTACTTTATTATTAATCGTATTTGATTAATAGCACTGCCATGCTAATTATTAATTTTCTTGGTTTTTAAATTATAATGTTATAATATGCCGCATATGTTTCGACATAGAACACGGACAAAAAATTGAATCGCAATTACTTGAATGGCCGAGTTGCAAGTCGTGGCGAAAAAAAGAATTAAGAAAACAGGACAACAAACCATTCCTGAAGTTTTCAAGATTTCTTCGGTGTCGTTTGATGCGGAAATGACGTGGTCTTCAGGATTAGCAGACGCTCTATCGGCCGGAGAGGGCGGGGTATTGATGAGAGCGCACTCCTGCGGCACAAGTCGAAAGTCAAAAAGCAAGTCAAAATGAAGCAAGCAATTGCAATGGCAGCACCAATGGCCTTGATTAGTCGCTTTGACACTAGGATCAAAACCGCATAATTTGATTGCAATTGTCATAGTTTGAATAGTTTCTCGAGCGTGTCGGCGCACAAGATGAAGGTGAAAGCACGCGAATAAGAGGGAAAAGGGTGGTTCAGTGTTTCAAAGTGCTTTTGTATCGGCCTTTTGATGCGACCGCAATCGGCTTGGTCCGGTTTCAAACCCTTTCCTCGCCACGTCACTGTGTCCTTTATAAAGTCACTTACGACAGTTTCATCCGCTTTGTCAATGTGTCACAATCATATCATAAAAAATAAGGAAAATTCTAACTGGACAGCAATGTCTCGACATCTCCGAAAGCAGTTCAGGGTAATAGGTCGACGGTTTCCCAAAAGTTTATTGTTTTTGCCGTTATGAGGGAATTTAAGATTCATAATCAAAATGATGATGAACTTATTCTTGAAAAACGACACTCGACAAAAGACCAGCGATTTAAACGACACTGCATACACGAAATGAGCTTTAAAAAACAATGAGAAAAAGCAACCAGTTATGGCCATGAACCTAACAAAAACGTCGAATTCGAAGATGTCCCTCGCATTTCCTGTTACCTGCTGTTCATCGGAGTCTTGTAGGTTTTGGGGGCTCGCTGATGACGTCAGTTTCGAATGAAGGCCGAACCGACCACGTGACTTTCCGCCCAAGCGATTTAAGTGCGAAAGAAACGAGAGACTGGCGTTCGTGTTCTAATCGAAGATTCAAAAATTGAAAGCGAAGGTTTGCAAACAATAGATGCAACCAATCGAATAAAATGGAAAAATCGCGTGTGAAACGTCGCTGGGGCAAAAAGGTGAATTCTGCCACCTTTCGAATATGGAACAAAGCGGATAAAACTGGATATAACAATAAGATTTAAAGATTGCGGCAGTTTACTCGAATTAAAATTAGGCGCCAGCAAACTGGCGCGTACTGAGGGCTTTCATCAGAGATTACTTTAAACTACCTAGGTTTGGGATAAAAAAAGGGCAATGCTCAAGTGATGACAAGATAAAAAAGTCATCATTTCCGGTCAGCCATTGAAAAGAGCGTTTGTACATAAAAAAATTGAGTAATGACAAAAAAACCTTAAATATCCTTGAGATTATCAGGCATTGTCATAAAAAACTTATATTTCTCATATAAATAAGATATACACAATATACAAAAAAAAATTGGAATATAAATATATACGGCCTAAGATCTCATATTCAAGTGTAGACGATAGAAGTAAGAAAAGGTGTTCTCATTCCTAAAAAACGTGTGTGGGTACATTGCTCTCATCTCGCTACACACCGGTTACAAGTACTTAGGGAAAATTTGTGGCTTTTTTAAAATGGTTTATTAAAAGTGTTCCAAAAACCTAAAAGCGGCCGATTTAATAAAAATTTCATCTTCGCACAGCAGCGATTACGGGGAAGCTGTGAACCAAAAAATTTGTTTATTTTGATGAAGCGGTTAAACCGGAAATCTCCAATAAAATTCTATGCCATTGCTTAATGAAAGAATAAAAATCGAACGATGAATTCGCAATTGAATCGAGTCAAATCAAAAAACAGAAGCAAAAAGTCATCTATTAAAAGCATCAATCATTAGCGATATATTGAACGCACTTGATTTGAGAGCAACGAGCCAGCGGGAAGGCTTTTCTGCAGGTTCTGCAGCAGCGGCCCAGTTACTTCCGAAAGGCTGGCTTGGGATGTCACGTGACCATGGGTGGTGATAAATTCTTGGCATTTTTCGACGACGTAAGGAATTTGCAAGTAGCAGGCAGAACATAAAACCTGTAAAAAAGTTTTTTCAGCAATGCGCCAAGCTAAATTGTTAACCTTCAAATTTTTGTTCTTTTTTTCTCGCCAATGCAAAAACTTTTTTAACGCTTAAAGATGTTCCCTTTGCATTTTGATTCCCAGTAATCTGATATTTTGACTTAGCACATTAATTTATGTTTATGATTCCAAAGAGCTCGTTTCCATTACGAGCGTGAAATAGAGCATTCTTTCTTTATTTTATTGATTTTTTTACTTCTTTCCGCGCTTAAGCGCTAAGCGACGCAAAAACAATAATTAAAAAAAAGAAAGAATGGTCCATTTCACGCTCGTAGAGGAAATAAGCTTTTACTTAATGCGGTAAACGCAGCCAAGAATAAATTTGTATTTCATTATTCTTAAGCTCAGATTAGACGTTCGCAAAGACTTCGAAATAAAAATTACGTTCGGTAAAAAAACCTTCTCCTCTGGCATGACGTCATTCTCTAAGGTTTCTAAATGTAGAGATGACTATCGTTTCCCAATGCATGGCACGAAAGGATAAGCCAACGGCAAACTTTAATTCCCCAGGGTGCGCCCGGGCGCGGTAGAGCGAGCAGGGATAGGAAAATAAAAAACCGTCTTGATAGAGAGAGTCTTGCACACGTAGCGTTTAACTTGTAGAGTCCTGCACACGTCGCACTTTTGAACAAGTAAAAACGAGCTAACCTCTCATAAAGAGGCGGACCAATCATTTTAGAAGTAACGCCAGGATGTACCTTGACTAATATTAATTCAGAGAGAAACTTTAAACCGTCAAAAGCATGCGTAACGAATTTAGAAATGCAAAAACTATTTCTCGGCTTGGAAAACACTGATTTAAATACAGACCATGAATTACACCGACCAGTAAAAGTGGAATCTAATCACCGACATTAAAACAACTGGAGAGATTATGTGATTGTATTTCATGCGTTCCAACCTTCAAAGAAAAGCGACTGAAAAAAATTTTGGGAATAAAATTTGATGAAATAATATCAAGAAAATACCCGATAGGTAATCCAGCGCGCCGTTAAAATTATAAAAAGCCCCGAAAATAATCCTGCTTTCAGGTAGCCTAAAATCTTTAGCTTAATGCTGAGAAAACACTTTTTTCGTTTATGACAGCTAATTTATGCAGTCAGTGTTTAGATTAAAACGCTTATGCATGAACAATGGTACCACAGAGCAGCGTACATATGGTAAAGGAAACGTGGTGAGGGTAAAGGGATGTTGGAATGGCATGACACATTCATTAAGAGTAAAAAGGAAATGACAGCGCTATTCTTTGAGCATTCCTCATCAGCCGCTCAAAAATCGGCCCAGCAGTGAATTGCCGGTTATTGTGTAGACGAGAAGCGGACATCGGCGGGTCATGCGAGTAAAAATTCCGCACAACAGCTTTTCACTTTGATCGACGAGAATCTCTCTCTCTCTTTCTCTTTCTGTCTCTCTCTGTCAAAACAGATTTTATATGGAAACCAAGTTTTTGCATTGCAAAAGGACACAAGTTTTTACATTTGCAAAGATACGAACCTAAACTGTGGAAATCACCGTATTCACGCAGCGTAATCATGATTTGACCCTAGGTCAAAATAAAGTTCTTCGTTGGAAACGCCAACCCGTTTCCATTTGAGGTAAGATTAATAATTAAAAATTTTGGCGCCCATTTTATTTCGTTCAGTGCTCTTCAATCACTTCAGTAGCACGGAACCCTTCAATGAACTATGCGTTGCGAGGAGCAATTATTTAATACGTTTAGCAAGAATCAGAAGAAAAAATTTAAGCGCATCGATTCCATGAAATGTTTTAAGGAACTTAGGGTTCCGCGAAACCCTGCTTGAAGAGCATTATTTTAACTCAATGACATTGAGTTTGATCTGTAGCTAGGCTAGGTCTATATTTGGTGATTACGTGCAACTTAACTTTCTTTGCTCGTTGAATTTTAACGAGTATCTGCGTTGAGGGTAAATACCGAAAAATTTACGCTAAGTTTAAGTCAAATGTAGACCAAGTCGTGCGTCGGAGGCGAATAGGCGAATAACGATTCAGTTGTGACGTATTTTGCGTAAAAATAAAGTATGATAATATTCAAATAAGTGCTATTTATAAATTTTGAAGCTGTAACTTGTCGTTGCCTGTCAAGCTGGCGCTTTTACATAAAACGTAGCTATTTGATATTTGCACGTTTGGCAAAAATTAAATGTTATTTTTGATGCTCAAAAAATAGCTTCAAGTATTACGCTAAAAAAGTTTCACTTTCGGTTTAGTAAGACGACGACCAAAAGGAAAATACCATTCGCAGAAATGTGAAAGAAATCCGTTCAACTAATGGCGAGCAATTGTTTTTATTTCATGCACAACTCAAGCTCAAGCACTTTTAAGTCACCTTAAAGAGGCTTACTTGTCTTGACGCATATTCAATATAGCCACCTCCAACAGGGTTGGCTACTATCTCTCAAAACAACGCGATTTCAACTAACTCGTTACTCGAGGAGAAAGAAAGAGAAAAAATACGCTACAATAAAGCGATTGTCGACCCACACAGTCAATTGAATCGCGAAAGAGCGAAATTACGGTTCGAAGAAAACCACTCTTTATTGATCCTACACAGAGCCCACGGGGGTTAATAAGCAACGCAAAGCGGTAGTTTGAAGCGTTTAAAAAGAAATAGTCAAAAATGTGCTCGTTGTGTGGTTCTTCATCGTTGAGTGTCGCGAAGCATCGCCTATTCGATAAATTTCCCTGGAGATAAAAGCCACAGGCTTTCAAATACACTGATAACCAAAATTTTCGAATTTCTGCAGTCGCAATTGTTACTCGTTCCAGAACCAGACACTTTCTTGGATTTTGTTTGGATATATTAGCAGGTTTCGTCTGCTTTTTTATTTTTATTTAACTATAATAATTTATTCAAGTACAAAATACTTTTATTATTGAATACCCTTACTTTAAAAAATAAAAAAAAAATATTCTTCAGCGTCATAAAAAAAAACAAGAAGACTAAAATTGATCAAACAGTAATGGACATTAATTTGACACAATAACTTTGTCCAGAACGATAAGCATTCAAGCTGGTATGCAAAAATTATATTTGGTTCAAACAAGTAATATCTTAAATTTTTTTGCGCAATTTTCAATTTGTAACAAAAATATTTCCGCTTAACATTTCCAGATTTAAAGAAACACTTTCTTAGAAAAGAAAATTTAATTAACTAACAAATTCAATTAAGAAGAGGTTAACTTTATGATAAACTGAGCATGTAGTGTGGGCAAAATAGGGCTAAACTCTTGTGCTTACTTGCTATTGCATATAATTGAACAGTTAAAAACAAAAACGGTAGCCTTGATACTTTAAAGATGGAAATACGACTGCGCATCGTAGTTGCGCAGTCGTATTTCCATCGTTCAAGCAATCCTAAGTACAGGAAAGCAATTTCAAGAGCAGATCAAACGGCTTTAAAACCAGGGTCAGAGAGTTTGAGATTACCGAGCTGATAAAAGCGCGGCCGATTTTAATCCAAATCGTGCTGAGATTGAAGGTCAGGAGTTTTTTAAAAACTGTTTTGAGGGTCCAACAAGGTCTTTTTAGTTTTTCCAATGTAGTCTGAACAAATGTTTCTTCGAACCTGAGCTATTTTTACGCATTTAGAAAAAATCGGCTTCGATCATTGAAATTTTAAAGAAACCAGTACTGATGTTTTCTTTGAAAGAAAATTGGCAAACTTGAAGTGGCAAGAACCGTGGTAGCCGTATACGGCATCACGTGATCTTCACGAGAAAACTTTCCGCAGCTTGGGGCGGTAAGTTGAAAGAGCGTTTACGTGGGATACGAAATAAAACGTTGTTGCTGCTCTCATATTAAATAGAAGAATCGCAGATTTGTGTCCAAATATAAAATCATTTTTAAACCTTTATTTGACAAACGAAAAATGAACCCGAACAAGGTAAGGCGCATGACTATTTTTAGATTGCAAAAAAACCAACTAAACTTTAAAATATTGACAAACATGTTTCTAATTGTTCGTGTTGAGAGATTACACAATATTACTTGAATTCGAGCTTTGATAAATGCTATTCTAAGAAGCTATTATTTTAAAAAGTTGTCGCTTAGTACTAATTGCTAATCATTTTCAAGTGTGATTAATAAAAGAAAATTTTACTAACATTGTCTGCTTAATAGCCAAAGGGAAATAAGCAAACACAGTAGATGTTAAACGAACATGAACATATTCAAGAATGATGCGAACTGAAAGGGGCTACACCAAATTAAAAATTTGCTGCTAAGCATATCAGGATACTTCTGAATGCGCATGTTCAAGCACGCCGAAACTTAATGGTACTAAAAGAGTTACAGTCTTTTTAAAAATGAAAGTGTAGTAATTGCAAAAGTCCAAAGTAGAGAAAAACAGTTCACGCTTTTTTCATTAGTTAATGTTGATTAATTAATCCCAAAGAGCACTCGGGGTCAAAAGGCGTGCTACAACATTAGTGGAAAATCTTATATAAAGTGGCGGGTAAAAGGCTCTTTGATGACAGTCAATCTGTGAATCCCAAATGCGGTTGAATTGATGCTGCTGGCACGGTAATTTCAGTGACGTAATTCATAAGATGAATTTAATTTGCCCTTAGGGACAGAAGCTTCACTCAACAAACAGATGAAATAACTCACTGGGCCTGCCTGGGGGCCTCCTGCTGAATAACAAAGAGTTTAAAGTAATTGTCGGTTTCCGAGAAAGAGATTTTCGCGAGGAGCGCTTCACCCTATGTACGTCTAAACAACGAAAGTTCGGAGAAACTCGTAGGGCTTTGTCAAGAAATGTCGGTTTTTAGAAAAAAGCAAATTTTTGCGTCACCGAATACGATTGAATTATTTCACTCCAACACTGGCGAGGAATATTGATGAACTAGGCTTTTATTAAATATTTCAAAGATTCAATCGAAATATTGCGAAATCGTGTATAAACTGCCATCTCATTGTGCAGCGTCTACAAATAAGATCTTTCAACGTGGAGTTGGGTTATTCTCTGCGATTGGTCAACTTTAACAAAATGCTACGGCAGCTTTTAACTTACCAGAAAAGCGGAGCGTATGCCAAATGTTTATAACAATCTTAAATTTTCACCATTCTGTTTAGTCTAAGCCTTTTTTTAAACACTCCAGAACGCTTACGTTCCGTCATCATCTTGTGGCATGGAGCAAAAACTATCTGTGCGCGTCACACCGTTGAAGCGATTGTGGGCTCAAATACGGGCTGCGGTGCTGGCGCCACAACACTGCTTACAAGTTACAACCGCCCTATCTCGGGTCTACTTCACAGCTGCGCACCTGCCTTGTGTCACAGCGCACACATTTGCCTCGTAGACAGTGCATGAAACGACGCTCCATGCATTGTCACCGGATACATGGGTTCCACTCCAACACGAAACTTTTTAACCTTTTAGGCCAGTGGTCATCAAACTACGGCCCGCTAAGGTTTTTCATCCGGCCCGCGGAGCTCTTTTTAAAAACGTATAAACTCACTTTGAGCCACAGTTGGATAGAATTATGTCGGGAACACCCCAGTTTCAGGTTTTTACCTTGTTCTTCTCATTGGAGAGCACACCAAGATTTTAGGAGAAAATTAGCGAAATTAAAGCTCGAATGAAAGTGAAAACCTTTTTTTTTTTAGAGACCATTATAATTTCGGGAGAAAAATAGCGAATTTAGAGATCGATTCGCAGTGAAGACTTTTTTTTTCTCGCTCTGGCCCGGGGAGGTCCAAAGCTCGAAACGTTTGGGGACCACTGTTTTAAGCATTCAGCCAGCTAAGCTTCTACTTAAAGCGACACTCAGCGGCGGTAACCTTTGCACTTTCAACCCTGACCGCATATTGTATAATCTATTATGAGGGTATTCTATGCCCTCTAGAAGAGACTGTGATCCAACTGATTTAAATTAAAAGAATTAGCCTTTTCAATATAGCTTGGGTCGATTGCGCTTCAATTTGTCCATGCATAGTTGGTATCAATCTGTTTTATCTTATTGTAAAAGAGATGCCACTGAACAAGCCGTAGATCACGCATCAGCCCTCCTCATACATCAGCAACCATAAGGAGCACAAGTTCTTATAACTTCAGATGACCGAACCCAATTCTGGCTGAACACTATCGCTCCCAGCATCTAATCGAAGTATCACAGTGGTGAAGTAAAAGACACCTTTGGCCTAAGACCTGTCTATTTCTTAACCCAAAGTGAATGTCCGTACAAGCAAAGAAGAAAACATAAAACAGTATTGTGCCAATAAAACCCTACACGAAAAACGGAAGGGAATGGAAAAACCATTAGTTGCATTTTGTAGCTAACACTCAAGGTAGAAAGGTATTTTTTTGTCTTGTGCCGCAAGCCAAAGGTCACCAACACCTGGTAGGCTGTAGTTTAGTGACCAATGCTGTAAATGTTTAAAATCATTTTGAAAAGAGAAATTTTTTATACATAATCACACCTGTGGGGGTTTAATGCTAAGCAAGCGCAGCACTAAAACGACAACAACTTTCATAATTCTTTCCAAAACCTTACAAGAACAACAAGCAACAGTGCAGTCTTTAGCTACAATAGCAGGTAAAAAATAGTAAACTGCAAATGCTTTTTTCGGTATTTCCTTGACCATACTCTAAATACGTTAAAACAGTGATTGTAAATAAAAGACTCAGATTCAAAAGTCTTAGGATTTAACTTGAAGTCAAATCGTGCTCGAAAACAGGCGGGTAGTTTCTTCTTAATTGTTTTTTCTTTTAAAGCAAGATGTGTTTTTTATCAGAGGCAAGCTACGCTTCACGCGGCAGGAACAGCGATTTCCTTTGCGTGACGTAGCTTCGCTTTTCCCTTCCGCTTTTGGGAGTACCCGTATGGTAAACAAACTGCAAAGTGAGAGAACCGCTTCACACTGCAAAAAGTCCATGTTACATCATCTTGGTAAAAAACAAACCCAGAGCCACGTGACTCATATAGGACGTCAACTGACACGCTTTGTGTGTGGGTGTATGTATGAGTTAATTATCTAAAACCATGGCAATAAAAAAAAGTTAACTTGAAGATTAGTGGGACGATATTCGTCCACGAGATAATATCAAACTAAATTATCTACTTACATAACAAAAACAATATGAAGAAATTATCACAAGAAAAACAAATGGTTTGCTTAAAAATAATAAAGCAATTAATTAACATCATGCTTGAATCAAAATAATTACTCCATTAAAGCATAAAATCAAAAAAAAAATTAATAACTGTACTATATTAAAATTCAACAATGTAATTAACACATACTTTATTTCAACCCATTGCCAAACGAGTATTCCCACATACAAAATAAAACGAAAAGATTATTTTACAGCAGCCGGGTAAATAGGGAATTTCAGAAAAAAGAGTTATAAAGATTAGTATGCTACCATTTTAAATAAATAAATACAGGTAATAAGAAAGTTTAAAAATCGGCGGGGTTATTATTTCCATTAGCTCTACTGATGATTTAATGTCAATTCGACATTAAAATTCATTTTGGAATCTCTTCGACCGGGTGATAAAGAATTTCTTTTTTTTTTTTTTTTTTGATGAATTGTAAAAGATGATGATAATATATTCAGAAAAGTTAAACGTTGATAGATTTTAAATGAAACGTAATACTCAAGTTGGTTTTTATCTCATTGCAGTAAAGTAATTTGCTTCCACGTAGGGAATGGCTCCGAGCTGCCTTACTCAGATATGTTACCAATAAAGGAAGGAAATCAGAAAAAGCCGAATCGGCTCACGATAGCTAAACTGTGTGGTTTGAAGAGGCGACAAAAAGAAATGAAATCGCAAAAGAATTTAAAAAGCTCTCAAAGGGCAACTCGATTCGAAAACGAGCTTACTGAAGATACAAATTTCCACGCCACTACCCAGAGACCCTCTTAGTCTACCTACTTCAACGCGATATCGATGCATACAACACGGCCCCTGAATTTATCGCTTTTAGCGTTCGCTCGCGAGTGTGTGCGTGCGTGTTGCGCGACTTGAAAAACAGCGAATGCTCTGTCCAAACACCCAACAAGAGCAATAACCCCGTGTAAACATTGGAACACAGCGGGATAACATTCCGCTTTTCGGCGACGTTGTCGTTATTTAACAACGTTTTAGGTTGTTTAAAGCTTCTTTATGAGTTGAATAACCTTTTTAACGCGGTGTCGTGCAAAATAGACTTGCGAGTCTTGTAAGCAAATCAAGGCCAGTAATTTAACGAAAGAAAGAATTGGTCGTTGATGCCTGACGTTAATTGGCATTTCACTGATCGCATACATTAGCTAATGGCGTGCAGCTTAAAGTTTGGTTTGCATTTATTCATTTTTCAAAGCACAGCAGTCTACGTGGACCTTAGGGTGAACTGAACAGAAAAAAACGTGACGTTGCAACTCAGGGTGTAAAAAAATAAGCAGCACTTCGTAACGATCCGTTCCAGTTCCTTACGTGTTTAGAAATCCCACTGGTTCAAACCGAGAACGTTTAAAGTTTAAATAGGCATTTTTCCAGAAAAACCTGTGGCCGCTTGGCTTAAAAAACAATCCATACACCCTACTATTGCATGCCGATAAAGTTAAAATTATTCGTTGCGTGGGACAAGCCGTTTTTTTGCTTTTTTTTGCTTTTTTTTGTTGTGTTTTTTTTTGGTAATTACCCGGAAACGAACGACCGGGGATTTTTAATCACTTGAAAAAAAATTTTAGGAATTAAACAAATTCTCTTTAAATATGATTTTTAAATGACCCGATAACGAAAAGCTTTTAACAAAAACTGATTATCTAACATCGACGATTGTTTCCGGTTCTGTCAAACTTAAACGCTGAAACACATGCTTTTCATAGCAAGCAACCATCTTTTCCGAAACGTTTTAAAAATCCAATCTTTAGTAAAGATCTGTCTTCAAATGAGCTCTTCGTATTGAATTTGGTGATTTCAGTTTCATAAAAACCCTTGAAAGCTTCGGACCCGATTTGAAAAAACACCTGATACTAATGAGTGACGTCACCTCATCAAAAAACAATCGCACGTTAAAAATAACTTAAAAAAGGATGTGAAGTGTACATTTATTTTTAGGGTGTTTCTTACAAAAATTTTCAAGGTTGGTGACATAATATGCGTAGTTATCGATTATAAAAAAATGTTTTTGACCGCTCATACGTTCTTCGTGGTTTTGAATTTTTAAAAATAAGTAAACATCAGTAAAATGGTTTTATCGTGTATCTACAAATAAGAAAAAATAAAAAAATAATACACTACGTATTATTGCTTAATAATACCGGAACGAATCTGTGATAGTTTATAAATAAAACTTGTTGTAGATACATTGGCCTACTTGAAAAATAAACATTCATCTGCATATGCTACCAGCAGAAAATTTATCTCTAAGCTTTTCGTCGACACTCGTCCGGAGATAAACGTCGCAATCAAGGAAAAACACAATTGATTTGTATTTTTATACAATTCATCCATTGTATTTCTTCTCCATTCCGACGTTTATCTTCTGACGAGTGTCGGACAAAAAGCCTAGAGACGAGTTCTTGGCTGGCTATATTTAAATACTGAGCCACAAACCACTTGTTTAAACATTTATATGCGTTAAAAAGAAAACCGAAAACGGCAAAAAACCTACTTTTAAAGTACGCGAAAAGAATTTTTTTACAGCTGCATGCATTCACATAAAAAAAGAAATCCATTTAAAAATAAGAAAATATATTCTTGAGCTAATGAATTTAAAGAAATCTAATAAAGATTATAGGTAGTTAAGCATGCCATTCAAAAAAAGTTACAATTTTAATTGCAGAAAAACCAATAAGAGTTTGGTAGAAAAAATATAGTTAAGATACATATAAATTCAAGTGAACTATCGAACAATTACTCAACTTAATTTGTAAGATCTATAATAAACTAACTATTTCAAAAAGCTTATACATCAAAATCATAAAAAACCTTACGTTTTTTTATAAAAATTCCAGCATTAGTTTTGTTCCAAAAATATAAATAAATTTAAAAACAGTAAAAAAATATCAAGAAATGACAACAAGCAAAACCTGACAACGCTAAACAAGTAACATATTATAATTGATAAAAAGAAGCAAGTAAAATACCTGCATTACGGTGCTTTGACTTAAACAAAGTTGTGAAGTATAAACAAAGTCGAGTATTTTTGCAAAACCAGTTGTGTTGACAATCATGGGGATTTCAATGTCATTATCAATTTTATTTTTACCTGATTTAAAGAAAAGATCTCTGCACAAAATAGAATTGTGATGTAGAAAAAATAATAAAACCAATATTTCAATAAAGACAAACAAAAGAAATAAATAACGATATAAAAAGAAATAGATTATCAGGGGTGGCCAAACTACAGCCTATGAGCACAGTTGAATTATTTTACTGATTAAGGTGGTCTACAGCAATCTTTTAAATTAAATAAAATGGCAGTTTGGTCAAGTGGATAAGAGCACTGTGATTGTGATTGAGTTGGTCTTGGTTCAAAATCTACTAGTGCCATTCTGTTGTATTCTTGGGAAAGACACTTCATGGCACTTTTCCTACTTAGCAGTCCTAGCAACTAGTTCTAAATCTCAGTCATATTTATGTAAAAATAAAAAAACAAATAAAAAATTTCAACCAGACAGCAATATCTTGGCATCTACAAAAGCAGGTTGGGGTAATTGCTTGCCTTATGCAACACTTTTCTGCAAGTCAGAAGGATAAATATAAAGATGAAACAAAAATGAAAAAATTGGTCAATAGCCTAAAAAGTTTACTAACAACTGATGTAAACTAAATGAATAAAATATTTATTTATACAAACTTAAAAATCTTTTTAACACCAAAAAACTTGACAAATATTACCTGAAATAACCCATTGTTGAAGCTAGCACATTAACATGAGCTTTAAATATGTTTCCTTGAACACGAACAGTTGCATCACAAAGTAATCCCTGCAATAAGCAAAGTTAGTGGACAGTAATAAATTTTTTTTTTACATACTTCATTTAGGGTTAAAAGTCATATTTCTTAATGAGTTTTATGAATTTATTGATCAAAATTAAAAACATTAATTTTTTTAAATTGAATTAACTTCATACCTTCATTCTCTGATCATTTAATCCAGATAAAAGACCAGAAGAATGCTCTGCTGATTCACAAACATACATTCGAGTAGCCATTTTGACTTAATTTTAATTTTTCATATTAACAAAACTGAAAATTTATTAATAACATTATACAACATGCATATGTTTACAACCAAAGTTTGAAGAATAATATAGTTGCAAAATAAATAGCATAAAAACTAAATTTCTTCAAACATAATAGCAAAACAAAATAAACTATTTAACAGTAAAAGTTGTTAAAAAAAGTTTTAAGACAAATTTTGAAATAATAATAAAATTTGATCATCAGTGAATATATTTAAAATAAAAACACGCAATCTTTTCTAAACCTTAAACTTATACAATTTAATCAACCTTAAAAAGAACAAAACAATTGAAATAACTTTAAACGATTTTACTTAAATACATTTTTTAACTCAGCTGTAAACTTTTTTTATAAAAAACTTGTTGGCTTACATTTTTTTATAACCAAATTACAACATTTTGCTTAATTCGTTGTTTGCTATTTTGTTACATAAAAAAAGTGTTTTTTTGAAAGTAATTAAGTATTGTCTAAAATTAATAGACTGTAATAGAATTTTTTTCTCAACTAAGCTTAAATTTGAAAAAAAGAAAAAGATTTGTAATCTCTGTATGCTACTAAAACCATTAACCACAACTTCTCTGTAAAACTATAGTCATAATGCCAAGCAAATTCTGCGTTAAAAAGCTTTATCCCGATGTTTATTCTGCATAGTTTATTATTACTGCGTAACAACAGTAATGCATGAGAAAACAATAAAAACAGCTGTTCTTTTTACCTATAAATTTCGAATATGTGTGTTTTAGGATTATATATATATCCTATGTTGAGACAAAAACCATATTAGGATTAAAAAGGATTTTATCTTTAACTTGAAAAAATGCAATGTTTTTCAATCATTTTTCAATATTTCAATCACCACAAAAATTTTTTTATTTATATGAGAAACCATTCCAAACAAATTTTGGGTCTCTTCAAGAAACTACCGTAAGTGATTTTTATTTTTGAAACTAACCCTGATTCATTTTGTTTTTTGAAATATTTTTGAAAATATTCTTTTCCTCTTGGTTTTTTTCTTCCATCCTGGTGGTCGTCGTCGTCGTTTGAAGGGTATCTACTCCAGGTCAGACACAAACAGGACTGGGGCCGAGGGTTTATCCTTTTACTACCCCAGACTGCTGTACTGCCTGAATCAGATGCTAGCAGTGGTATCATTAAGCCAGCATCGGGTTTCGTCATCCAAAACCGTCAGACCTTGTGCTCCATGTGGTGCCCGATGTATAGGGCACGCTGTTAGTACATGGTTTGCGGTTTGTTCAGAGGTGCCACAATCGCAATTCGGTGAAGGAGCGAGACCCCATTTGTGCATGGACGAATGGAATCGCCCAACACCAGTCCGCAGGCGGTTGAGCTTAACCAAAGCTGCTCGGGGTAAGCCCATCCCAACAGGCCTGGCACCGGTCTCGGGCACAAAAGCACGGAGCCTAGAAGCGTTTTCACAGTATTCCGTTTTCCATTTGTGATTTGTCCATTCAGAGGCGCGGATGCCAAGTCTGGCAAGGTTGTCCAAAAGATTCCGCGCACCTGGCACAAACGGGCGTCTGGATCTTAGTCTCACTTGGCGAGTATCTGAGGACCCACTTAAAAGACCATACAAGATATGATCGGGGTCCAGAGATCCACGATGAGCCAAGGAGAGTGTCGCTCCCAGTCGGCGAAGCTCAGCTGGCTGGATGCCTGAGAATACAGGTAGGTGGTCCGTTGGAGTGGGACGCAGGCATCCAGTAACTATGCGCAAGGCGTCATTCAAGACACTGTCCATGAGGCGAGTGTGAGCACTGCGACACCAGACTGGTGCACAGTACTCAGCTGTTGAGTAGACTAGAGACAAGGTGGCTATGCGTAGTGTTTTAGCACCAGCACCCCATCCCGAGCCCACGAGTCGCCTCTGCAGTGTGACGCGCGAGGATAGTTTTTTGTGCAATGCCACTAAATGGTGACGAAACGTGAGCGATCTGTCCAGTTTTACCCCAAGATAAGTAGGGGTTGGACAGAACGGTAAAAGTCTACCATTGCTGTAGACCTTCAGGTTGGCCTCTCGGTTATTTAAGTGAAAGTCTGCCGTCACAGTCTTAGTGTGACTGAGCTTCAACCTTCAAGTCTGGAGATACGCTGACAGTGTAGACATGTCTTGGCTTAAAGTCCCCTCCAAGTCCTTCCAGTTTCCAGAAGAGTGCAACAATGCTAAATCATTAACATAAGCAAACTTTCTGGAAATCATGGAAGAAAGATCGTACGTATAGATGTTAAATAGGAGGGGAGCCAAGACCGATCCCTGAGGAACGCCGTTTTTAAGACGGCGTAGCCTGCTTTGCTTGCTGTCACTGGTGGTAAGGGTGAAACTTCGATTTCGGACAAGCTCCATGATCATTTTGACCATGTGCTTATCTAGAAGTAGTCTCAGCAGCTTGCAGGTAAGGCCACAGTGCCAGACAGTGTCATAAGCAGCTGTCAGATTGACAAATACGGCACCGGCCTTCTTTTTAGTCTCGAAAGAATCCTTGATGTTCTGGGTAAGCAGAACAACTTGATCTACAGTTGACTTCCCACGTCGGAACCCAGCCTGCTCTTTAGAGAGCAGTGAATCGATTAATGGTTCAACGCAGGTGTAGATAAGCCTCTCGAGGATCTTGTAGGGGGACACAAAGCAGAGATATCGGTCGATAACTCTTTGGGTCCCCCACGGGCTTTCCTGGTTTTGGGATCGCAACCACGAGCGCTTTTCTCCAGATCTTGGGAATTTTGAGTCGGTGCAAACAGGAAGAAAGGAAGGCACGTAACCAGGACTTCAAGCAGCTCCGGCATGGAGTATAAGCTCGGGGGCAGATGGAATCATGTCAAGGAGCTTTACTTGGTTTTAAATATTGAAGGGCAGCAGCAAATTCTCTCTGTGAAAAATTGTCAGAGATATTTACTGCGTCTGCTGTTGTGGCACTCCAAAGGTCAGACACTTCTTAAGAGACAAGTCGAGATGACTTTCGGTCAACAGCCTCGTATTTCCCATTTCTAACCAGCTGAGATGCAATAGCATCGGCTGAAACGGGACAGTGACGAGGAGAGTGTCGTAACCTACAAGTAAGGTTGTTCAAAATACTCCACGCTTTTCGACTAGAGTGTGAGACGTCAATGCTCCGAACTTCTTCGGACCATCGATCCCTCCGCTTTCTGTCAAACCTTGGCAAGCAGAGCTGTAGCAGCCAAACTTGAGTTGTCTTCCTGAGGAGACTGCAGAACGGTTTTATAGAGGGATTCACAATCTGCATCCCAACATGGAATATAGTTGTTTCGATACCCGCGTGGAATAGTCTTTTTGGATGCTTTCTTAATGGTGTTACAGAAATCCTGGTAAGCCGCATCCACATCAAGTGAATCTGGTGGCAACAAAGTCTTTGCGAATTTATTCGTCAAAGCAATGTAGTGACTCCATTTGGCTTTGCGGAAGTTCCATCGCTTAACAGGCATGCTTGGCACTGCCATAGCAAACCTTGGTGGTGTAATAAGCGAAGGGCAATGTTGTGACCTGGGAAACTTTTCAAGGACACGTCTATCCGGTAAGCGACTGTTTGGACCTACGCTAGCAAAAGCTAGATCTGGATTGATGCCAGTGTTCCAGCGGCCGAAATAAAAACTGGCAGCGTCCTTGGCATTATATAGGAGGGCAAGACAATTAATACTTGCCCAGCCAGCCAAGCACTCATCGTCCGGACTGTTGTCGTTGTAACCCCAGTCAGCATGACGACAGTTAAAATCGCCAGCATACAGACAGGGGTGAGGAAACAATGGGAGATCCAGGGTTCGCAATCGCGTTGGCGGTGGTTTGTAGACGTTGACTATTTATCAACGTTCACACACAACCACTTGATCTCCGATGTCGGTGGAGATTGGTCCAAAAGCGTGTATCTCAGTCGCTCGTGAACTTCCGATTGTACCTCAAAGTTAATTTCAAAATTTTTTTAAATTAAATTTGCTCTAGCAAGGACGAAATGCGAAGCAGTGATTGTAAATTGCACTGCCCCGATGGTAGTTGGTGATCTACGAGAAGAATTGGGCAAAGCCAACTTCGTCACCGTGATTATTGATGCTTCGAACAGGAAAGAGATAAAGCTTGTTCCTGTTGTGGTTCGCTACTTTGTACCTGATATCGGCGTGAAAGTAAAGTTGTTAGAATTTAAATCACTTCCCGGTGAAACTGCTAAAATACTTAGCAATTACCTGGTATTGGTTCTTGAGCAAAATGAGCTTAAAAAAAAGTTGTTGGTTTTGTGCCGACAACTGCAACACTAATTTTGGAGGTGTGAAAAGAAGAGGACAAAATAATGTTTTCTTCAAAGTGAAAGAAAAGATCGAAAGAGATCTGACAGGGATCAGATGTGCAGCTCATATTGTTCACAACTGCCTCCAACATGCTGTGGATACTCTCCCTGTATGTGTCGAAAGTCTTGTTGTGAAAATCTATAAATTTTTTCATATTTACACTTTTCGGGTTACTGAGCTGAAAAATTTTTACGAGTTTGTAGAAATTGAGTATCAGCGTATCTTGCAACATGCCAATACAAGATTTCTCTCTTTACTACCAGCTTTGCAAAGAATACTTGAAATGTTTGAGGGATTGAAAAGTTACTTCAACTCTCAAGAAGGTTGTCCTACTCTTATCAAAAAATGCTTCGAAGAACCAACACAAGAGCTCTATTTGATATTTGTTCATGGGCAGTTAAAATACTTCAATGAGACTATTCTAAAGTTAGAAAAGGAAAACGCTAGTGCTGTAAATGTGGCATCGGTTCTGTCAGAGCTAAAGCTAAACTTAGTTGAAAAGAAAGAAAACAACTTCATCTCATCTGCAGCATTGACCCTCTTGGGCAAGTTAGAAGAAGCAGGCGAAGTAAACGTAAACTTGTTTTACAAAGAAGCAAGAGATTTTTACGATAAATGTTTATCGTATCTGGATCTTTATGATGGTTCTTATAAAGATGTAATTCCTCATCTTTGGATCAACCTAAACAAAGAAATATCCTGGGTGCGAGTGTGCGAGATCAACACAATGTATGGGAAGCAGGTGATCAACCAGATGGTAGGTGCTTTCACGCAGCCTGGGCCGTGAGTAAGTCTGTTCATTAATTTAAAATGACAGACCGAAACCGAACCTACCAAAACGGAAGGGTATCCACCCATTCCGATGTTCAGTGTGGGTCTGCTAGTCGGCAAACGTCTTTTTCAGGACTGGGCAATGCTAGGATAAAACTGCCTTTTTCAGGGCACATTGCCAACAAGTTCCGAAGACCCACTATTCTTCAGCTGAACATCGAAGGCCTCACTGCAAGCAAGATGAATGTTCTTCATCACCTCGCTATACAGTCTGAGGCACTCGTCATCCTACTGCAGGAGACCCACTGCACTGATGCAGAGAAGTTGCTACTACCAAACTACCAACTAGCTGGGTCTTCTTTAAGCAGGAAGCATGGCCTTGCCACGTTTATCCACGAACGACCGAAATACACGCTTTTGGACCAATCTCCACCGACATCGGAGATCGAGTGGTTGTGTGTGGACATTGATGGCTATAAAATAGTCAACGTCTACAAACCACCGCCAACGCAATTGCGAACCCTGGATCTCCAGTGTTTCCTCACCCCTGTCTGTACGCCGGCGATTTTAACTGTCGTCATGCTGACTGGGGTTACAACGAAAACAGTCCGGACGGTGAGTGCTTGGCTGGATGGGCAAGTATCAATTGTCTTGCCCTCCTATATAATGCCAAGGACGCTGCCAGTTTTTATTCCGGCCGCTGGAACACTGGCACCAATCCCGATCTAGCTTTCGCTAGCGTAGGTCCAAACAGTCGCTTACCGGATAGACGTGTCCTTGAAAAGTTCCCCAGGTCACAACATCGACCTTCGCTTATTACACCACCAAGGTTTGCTATGGCAGTGCCGAGCATGCCTGTTAAGCGATGGAACTTCCGCAAGGCCAAATGGAGTCATTACATTGCTTTGACTAATAAATTCGCAAAGACTTTGTTGCCGCCTGATTCACTTGATGTGGATGCGGCTTACCAGGATTTTTGTAACACCATTAAGAAAGCAGCCAAAAAGACTATTCCACGCGGGTATCGAATTACCTACATTCCGTGTTGGGATGCAGAGTGTGAATCCCTCTATAAAACCTTTCTGCAGTCTCCTCAGGGAGACGAATCAAGTTTGGATGCTACAGCTCTGCTTGCCAAGCTTGACAGAAAGCGCAGGGATCGATGGTCCGAGGCAGTTCGGAGCATTGACTTCTCACACTCTAGTCGAAAAGCGTGGAGTATTTTGAACAATCTTACTCGTAGGTCACGACACTCTCCTCGTCACTGTCCCGTTTCAGCCGATTCTATTGCATCTCAGCTGGTTAGAAATGGAAAATACGAGGCTGTTGATCGCAAGTCATCTCGACTTGTCTTTCAAGAAGTGTCTGACTTTTGGAGGGCCACAACACCAGACGCAGTAAATATCTCTGACAGTTTTTTACAGAGAGAATTTGCTGCTGCCCTCCAACATTTAAAACCAAGTAAAGCTCCTTGACATGATTCCATCTGCCCAGAGCTTATACTCCATGCCGGAGCTGCTTTGAAGTCCTGGTTACGTGACTTCCTTTCTTCCTGTTTGCGCCGACTCAAAATTCCCAAGATCTGGAGAAGAGCGCTCGTGGTTGCGATCCCAAAACCAGAAAAGCCCGTGGGGGACCCAAAGAGTTATCGACCGATATCTCTCTCTGTGTCCCCCACAAGATCCTCGAGAGGCTTATCTACACCCGCGTTGAACCATTAATCGATCCACTGCTCTCTAAAGAGCAGGCTGGGTTCCGACGCGGGAAGTCAACCGTAGATCAAGTTGTTCTGCTTACTCAGAACATCAAGGATTCTTTTGAGACTAAAAAGAAGGCCGGTGCCGTACTTGTCGATCTGACAGCTGCTTATGACACTGTCTGGCACCGTGGCCTTACCTGCAAGCTGCTGAGACTACTTTCGGATAAGCACATGGTCAAAATGATCATGGAGCTTGTCCGAAATCGAAGTTTCACCCTTACCACCGGTGACAGCAAGCAAAGCAGGCTACGCCGTCTTAAAAACGGCGTTCCTCAGGGATCGGTCTTGGCTCCCCTCCTATTTAACATCTATACGTACGATCTTTCTTCCACGATTTCCAGAAAGTTTGCTTATGTTAATGATTTAGCATTGCTGCATTCTTCTGGAAACTGGAAGGACTTGGAGGGGACTCTAAGTCAAGACATGTCTACACTGTCAGCGTATCTCCAGACTTGGAGGTTGAAGCTCAGTCACACTAAGACGGTGACGGCAGACTTTCACCTAAATAACCGAGAGGCCAAACGTGAGCTAAAGGTCTACAACAACGGTAGACTTTTACCGTTCTGTCCAACCCCTATTTACCTTGGGGTAAAACTGGACAGATCGCTCACGTTTCGTCACCATTTAGTGGCATTGCGCAAAAAACTATCCTCGCGCGTCACACTGCTGAGGCGACTCGTGGGCTCGGGATGGCGTGCTGGTGCTAAAACACTACGCATAGCCACCTTGTCTCTAGTATACTCAACAGCTGAGTACTGTGCGCCAGTCTGGTGTCGCAGTGCTCACACTCGCCTCATGGACAGTGTCTTGAATGACGCCTTGCGCATAGTTACTGGATGCCTGCGTCCCACTCCAACGGACCACCTACCTGTACTCTCAGGCATCCAGCCAGCTGAGCTTCGCCGAATAGAAGCGACACTCTCCTTGGCTCATCATGGATCTCTGGACCCCCATCATATCTTGCATGTTCTATTAATTGGGTCCTCAGATACTGGCCAAGTGAGACTAAGATCTAGACGCCCGTTTGTGCCAGTTGCGCGGAATCTCTTGGACAACCTTGCCAAACTTGGCATCCGCGCCTCTGAATGGACAAATCACAAATGGAACGCGGAATACTGTGAAAATGCTTCCAGGCTCCGTGCTTTTGTGCCCGGGACCGGTGCCAGGCCTGTTGGGATGGGCTTGCCCCGAGCAGCTTGGGTTAAGCTCAACCGCCTGCGGACTGGTGTTGGGCGATTCCATTCGTCCATGCACAAATGGGGTCTCGCTCCTTCACCGAATTGCGAGTGCGGCGCCTCAGAGCAAACCGCAGACTATGTACTAACAGCGTGCCCTATACATCGGGCACCGCATGGAGCACGAGGTCTGACGGTTTTGGATGACGAAACTCGATGCTGGCTTAATGACATCACTGCCAGCATCAGATCCAGGCAGTACAGCAGTCTGGGGTAGTAAAAGGATAAACCCTCGGCCCCAGTCTTGTTTGTATCTGACCTGGAGTGGATACCCTTCAAACGACGACGACGACGAGGTGATCAACAGTGACTCTCTTTTCGACGAACAAGTACTAGTGAAAAAACACGTGTCTGAACTTTGTAAGGAAGAGGGCTGGCAAAATGCGTCTTTAGAACAAAAGTGTGTCGAGATATTCAAATAATTTGAAAAAAAACGCATAGGAGTTTCAAACTTTCAAAAGCTGGTAGAGTTTATATTTTGTTTACCCGGAACATCCGCACCCGTTGAAAGAATTTTTTCGATCGTAAAAAGCATGTGGTCAGAGAGCAGAAACAGGATGCTGGGGCAGAACGTGAAAGCCGTTATTACATGTAAAGTCAATACCGATTGGTCCTGCTCTGACTTTTACGAGAATGTAAAATTGAACAACGTTTTTTTGAAAAAGGTGTTATCTACAGAAAAGTATGATTGGGCGAATAAGTAAATTCTCAATGCTTGAAAACGGCAGGCTATTTTATTATTCTTTTTTCCTTTTGCTGTACATAAAAGATCTAAATTTGAATTATTTTGTATCGTTAACGTCAATTATTTTCTATTTTTCGATCTGAAACCGATATTTAGACAGAGAATATGCGCATGAACTCTCGATGATAATATGGTCAATGAAGACAGTCGGGATTGCTTTAAATGTAGGCCTATGTAATACAATCGGAAAATCTAAAGTTAAAAAAATCACAGCTAAGGGGTCTTAGTCTTTAGAGGTTTCCCGCTTTCAAATCACAAAAATATGGTAACCCTATTTATAGTAGGCGTGTTGCCTTACCCTACCCTACCTAAACTTTTATGTTGTTTTTGAAACTAAAAAAAGGATTTAGGCTTTTTTTAACAAAAGAATCTCTTTTTCCTTTCTATTAATTTTGTCTGACAGTCCTCTTCAATACAGTACAGCAAATTGGCACTAACTGCAATAAAAATTAAGTCAACAAATTACAATAACTATGTAATAAGTTTATTAGAATGATTTTTGGTTTAAAAAGAAATTTCTACGTTAATAACATCAGGTTGAAATTTGAGATAATAAACGCAAATCAAATTTATGTTTACGCAAAGGATTAAAATTCCAAGTATATTTTTAAATATAGGCTTATTTGCAAAAGCAAGGTCTAGTTATAATAATTAAATAAATCTGAATTTATTCCTAAATTATATTTTAGCTATGGTTGCCATACCATCGGGAAAATTCCGGACGTGTCTAAAATTTAGTATAAAATTCTTCAATGTCGGGAATTTTTAGAGCATTGTCCGGAATTTTAGAGTTTTAAAATAAAGATTTTTATACATTCTAATACAAGAAAGTTGGTGCAAGGGAGACAGACATTGAAAACAGGACGCTTTCGAGAAACATCATACGCTGTGGCTACCCCTGATCAAAGGGAAAGGCTGAAAGAAGAAGAAGGAGAAAAATTTTAAAATGACATGAAATGGACATTAAACTTGTTTGTTTGTTGCCTTTGGTTGGTTGAAGACCTTTTTTTTCTGGTCTTCATTCTAGAATCTCAGACAATTTTATTTTGTCCGCCCTCAAAAATTTTTTTGGCTGGTACGCCTATGTCTGTCTGGAACTCTGCCTATTCAGATATGGTAACCCTAATTTTAACAATCAGTTTTTTATCGAGGAATCAACAATCAGTTTTTTATCGAGGTATGTTAACAATCAGTTTTTTATCGAAAAACTGCTTTTTGAAATAAAAGAAACATAATAGAGAGTGGGGTCTTTTGGGAAGAGTCTTCACGAATTTGCATGTATAAACACCAAGTGACCAATTATTCTTAAAATAAATGTTAAATAATAATTGATTACACTTAATAAAAAAGGCAATTCTGTTGCTTTTTTCTGTTTTAGTAAATGAAAGTAAGGAACAAGTTATCAACAATTGGAAAAGCAATGATCGCAGATGGCATTTTTATCCAAATCTGAAATAGCATTTTAAATATGTTTCTACATATTTTATCTCGTTCTTTTTTTCTTTTCGTGACGCAACCATACTCTGCAATGCTTTTGCATTTTCCCATGCATGCTTTAACCTTTCTGGTAGGGCCTACTATCCTTCTATTATAGCCTTTTTTCTGTATGCTTTAACGTTTGATGGGGCTTACTACCCTTCCATAATAGCCCTTTGTTTTTTGCGCCAAAGCATGTAGCGAGTTTACAGCGCCTATCTCGACAACATGTCTCTGGGAAATGCAGCAAAGGGTTATCTATATTTTTTAGGTGTCATTTTTATATTAGAACGAGAATTTTTAGGCGACGCAAAATACTCTTTCTATTTGAAAGTAATCTGATAAGAATGATCCAAAACAGTAGACCTATTGACGAGACAACATATCTTGGCATCTACGAGAGCAATGCAATCGCTTAATAATTTCTCCAAGTTAAACGTTTCTGTCATTTTCAAACGTCTTGATAACCGCAGTAAAAGATAACTCTTTTAAGCTCCGCTAATAAAACAAATGCCACATAATTATGAATTACATAAACTCAAAATCCAAACAAAAAATAACTACAGACTTTATTCAATTTTTTTTTTTTTTTTTTTTTGTTCGGTAAGATAAGCGATTTAAGGCAAAAACTTCAGTTTAAAAAAAAAGGACAAGTTTCAAACGACATAGGTTATCTTGAGCTTTGAAGAACAATTGAAAATGAACATCGATTTTGGTTGTTGGAAATGTGATTTGACCTAAAATAAATATCCTTTTTCAAAAAATACAAACTAAAATCTCCGCTTCCCTTTTGATATAAAAAAAGGTTAGCAAATTACTTTATACAGACACAAGTAACAGAAGTCTTGTAAAGTCAAAGAAAGCATATCCGAATGTCATCAATCTTAAAATTCAAAACTGTTCAATCTTAAGCCTGCTCCACAAGTCGCGCTGAACATCAACTTAAACTGAATGAAAACACGAAGGTAAAATCGAACCATCATGAAAAAGATGACCAACTAAACCTTTTATCAACCTCAACAACTTCTGGACGTCTACAGTGCTGGTTTTAATCAGCGAAAAATTAATAAAAATTTATTTGGTAAGACCAGGAGAGTTGCGGAGATTTTCAGGGCATGACGTTTTGAACCTCCGACATCAGAATAACTCGTTTTAGTCTTAAGTTAGTTTTTTTTAAGAGTTGTGGTCTATGCTTTCAAACTGTGTCAAATTTTCAAGGTCGTACACTTATAGTGTACTACTGTGTCAAATGCTACGCAGGTATCACACTACTTATAATTTATTGCGACAAAAACCAGTTCCTATTAAATTTTAACCAAAAATAATTAATATAAGAGTTCTTTTTATTGCATTTGTTGTTAAATGAATTCTATAAACCATTATATCGGTGGCAAAAAAACTTTTCCAAACTTTCTGGATTGCCTGTCAACGTTTTTGCCCATATCTCCCATAAAAAAGATTGATAAAGCAGTAATTTAACTATTCGACCTCTTCGACTCACACAATAAGGAAACTTTAATTTGGTATTTCATTGGCTTTGATCTAAAGTTAATTTTATTTCTAAAATGCGTATTTAGGTCATCGGAATTTACAAAAAAAAGCGGAGAAAACTGTCTTAAAGACATAAGTGGTTTGGCACCTAATAAAGCCCAAGTTTTTAGAACATTACATATTACTAAAAAAAGGCTGGGAGCAATGTTTTTGTGCATGGACTGGCGAATTTTTTACTTTCAGCTAATTTTCCTTCTTATAAATTTCAAATTGACTACCTAATTACATTTTTCGTTAGCATTTTTATCTGTATTTATCCTCCTGACTTGTATTTAAGCGCGGAGGGGCGCTATACAAATTAGGGTGACCGTCAAGCGATTACCCCGACATCCTTCCGGAGATGCCAAAGTACTATTGCTTTCCAGTTGAAATTTTTATTTAGTTTTTATTTTTAATATAACTGAAATTCAAAGACCCAGCCAAGACTGCCAAGCAGAGAAAAGTGCAGTAAAACGTTTTTTTTTTAAGAACACAACCGAATGACGCGAGTAGGTTTTGAATCAAGATTGTGTCGATTACATTCGCTATCAATACGGCGCTCTTTAACATTGGCTTACGGTGTCGAAAACAAATTACTTTTTGAATTTACATTTTTTGGACTGCACGACTGGCAAAAAGTAGGTTTTTAAACAAGAAAATTTTTGAGCATATACAGCGAAGAATCAATGGAAAATTAATTGGAAAGGGCTGGTATACAGAAATGCTTTCAAAGTAGATAGACATACTTTATTACCATTTTCGGCTCTCATTCTGCGTCAAAATGGTTTTTTAAAACAAAGTTTAAAAACAAAGTCTTGGAACAAACATGACGGTGAAACAGATTGGCCATGCACAATGATGGCTTTAGTACGGAGCGCACGAAGTGGCCTCACCAGACCCCTCTAAAAAAAACTCAAAAAGCTGCCCCCCCAAGCAAAATATTGCTCTATTTTTTTATAGTAGCACCATCACTATGCCCCCCCTAAAGTAATGAATATTTTTTAGAGATCACTTTATTTTGGAACACTAAACATTGGCCTCCCCTAAAGTGATAAACTTTTTTTAGAAATCATTTTATTTTGAAACACGAAAAAGTGGCTCCCTCTATTTTTCTTGCACCGTGCCTCCACTTTGTAAGGCCATCACTGGTCATGCAGGCCTACACTATTTTTAACTACGCCGTGAATAAAACTGTTTTTTTAAAAAAAGCAGCTGTCTTCTCTATTTTAATGGGAAGAAACGTAAATTTAATTCCAAATAATTTTTTCGGTTTATTTAGGATTTGATTGCCTGGTTTGGATTTATTTAGGATTGGTAATAAACCAAATAAACTTGGTTTCTTTTACAATGCTGAATGTAATTAAGCCTATTGCAAGTAAATTTTATGTGTTTGGATTCAAAGCGTGGTCGGCAGCGTGATCGAGTGGTTAAAGCGCCGGGCTCGTGATCAACACGGTCTAGGTTCAAAACCCACTCGCGCCATTCTGTTGTGTTCTTGGGAAAGACACTTTACCGCACTTTCCCCTGCTTGGTGGTCCTGGCAAGCAGTTCTAAATTACTGTCATATCTCTATTAAATTACTAGCGGACAGCAATATCTTGGCATCTCCGGAAGCAGGTCGGGGTAATTGCCTATCCTATGTATTAGCGCCTCCGTCGCTTTCGTGCGAGTCAGGAAGATAAATATAGAGATGAAAATAAAAATAAAAAAAATAAAACCTTAAAAGGATGCGCAGATTTTAACACCAAGAGGTGTCAAGAGGATGTATCCGGAAAATTAAAAATTCCTGGGGCAATTTTACAAATTTTGTATTCTTACTTAATTTTATAATATCAAAAAAAGGCAAAGCTTGAATAAAAAGTTATTTATTATTAAACACAAAACATTGGAAAAATACTAAACCTTTTTAGATCTTTTTGAAAAAGAATTTTTTAAAAAATTTATATAGGTTTTATCATTATAAAAATGAAACGGTTAATTTACAGACCTTTTTCGGTTTATTCCACCGGAACTTCGCTATCAGCAACGGTTACCGAAACCGCTTCGGTAGCCCCTTGTTCGTTCGTTTCGTATTCGTAATCGTACGTTTCGTCACCGGCGTGAGAATGAGGATGAGAGGTAGGTGTCTCGTGTGATGCAGTTTCTAATCAAAAATCAAATATATTCTGGAAATAGAATAAATTTAGTTGCATTTGCTTTTTATGTGTTCTATAGGTTTTTCAATTTTCTGGTTTTTGTAATGCAGGGGGCTAAATGTTTTTGGAACGAAAAACCAAAAAGCAAATGGTTCAAAAATTTATAGCAATTTTTCCTGATAGGCATTATTATTTTAATGTAAGCGCAAGGACTTCAATCTACATATGTAAGTCTAATAGGGCGTTCACTACGCTTGCACTGTTTCAGCAAAATATCATTGTAGAATTGCAGTTTTTTCATTGGATATTAATAAAAAAATTTAAATATAAGTCAAAACTGCTGGTTAAGACAATTCTACAAAAAATATATTTAAATTCAAACAAAGAGATGTCTTATATTTTGTTAAAATTTAAATATAGAAATTTTCTCAAAACAAATTTTAATCATGGTGACTGGCAGTAAATTAAAGTGTCTTCATCTTTGAACTTCGTAAATATTATACAGATACTTTTTTTCATACACTATAAAATAAGATAAAAAATCATCTTCCCAATTGTGCTAGATAATATATTCCAATTATTTTTTTGGTCTATTGTTTTTTTGTTTCTTTTTTTCTGTGTTAATGCTTTGTTCTTTGATAGGAATTTTCACTTTTTTTGATATAGCTGTTGTTATAAAAAAGAATAGTAGCTGATTTTGGTGACCTTCGTGTCTTTCGCTATCATTCTTGCAGTGTTGATAAACTGTGATCTAAAATCTTATTACTTTTTTCACATATCATATTTCGTGTGTTGATGCTTTATCACCTGTGAAACAAATAAAGTGAACTGAACAGAACTCTAATATAACCCGAGGATAACTTTTGAATTTCAAACAAATCAGTTTCGTAAGCAGCAAACGAAAAGTCATAAATCTGAGATTATATAATAAAAAAAAAAGCCATTAGAAAAGTCTACAAAAACTACTAGTAAATAAACTGCCTTATTTGACAAAAAACAACGATTTTTTAACAACAGAGGTTAATTGAGTTGAAGTGATTGAACGAGATTAATTGAAAAGTTATTGGGGAAGGATGTCGGCACTGGTTAAAGCACCGGAATGATGATTAGCATGGTCTGGGTTCAAAACCCACTTGCGCCATTCTGTTGTGTCCTTGGGAAAGACACTTCACGGCACTTTCCCCTGCTTGGTGGTCTTGACAAGTAGTTCTAAATTGCAATCATATCTCTACTAAATTACTAGAGGACAGCAATATCTTGGCATCTCCGGAAGCAGGTCGGCGTAATTGCTTACCCTATGTATAGCGCCTCCGTTGCTTTCCTGCGAGTTAGGAGGATAAATATAGAGATAAAAGAAAAATAAATAAATAAAATAAAAAAAGGATTAATTAAAAAGTGATTGGGGAAGGATTAATTGAAAAGTGATTGCAAACGTAGAAGACAAATGAAATGCAAAATGAGAGTAAAGTTTTGAAGACTATGCGCAGGATAGAGGCGAAAAACTTAAGGGTCTTCTAAGTACTGCTGCTATTAAGCCAACAGGCGTTCAGTCAGAGACTACGTTCAATCACTGTTCTCTAATACAAAAACAAGCGCAAGTCTCTCCGATAAAATGCTGGTTTTTCCAAGATTCGTTTCAGAAATTTTCATATGAATTATGTTCAAAACATTTTAACAAATTTTTTATGCTGCTATGTCGCATAACACTTTTATCTATTTGCATTTTTTTGTGTTAATTTGCAAAAAATAGTTCCTCAAAATGATTTCAACGTTTTGATGGGCCTAAAAAAGAATATTTTGAAAAAGTTTTATTGGAATTTGGGTCATTTATGCAAGATAATTATACAGTGCCGGCAAAAAAATCTTTACATTTGTACGGCAAAAAAATTTACATGAAAAATCCCCACAAGTTTTTTACTTATTGTTCCCGCCAAAAACATTGTGTCCGATAAACGTTTATAGTTACGTCATATGCTAGCCTCCAGCGAAACTTCATCTCATAGTGATTGCTCTGCGTGCCTCGTGTTGGTTTACAGCAGGGTAAATAATAGGTCAGTAAAATCGAACAACGTTTTTCATTTTTTTAAAGTTTTGAGATGTTGTAAAAATTATTACAAAAATTAAAATGAGTCAAAAAAGTTGCAAATGAAAGAAAAAGCTCGGGCCTTGACTTTATTAGAGAAGGGAGAGTCTGTGATTGCTGTAGCCAAAAATGTTGGGATCTCAAGAAAGGCAGTTTATCAACTAAAAAGGTTAGCAACATAATTGCCACCAGGGATGGTACCGAATAGAAGTCGGCTCTGGCGCACCTAAAAAGACCTCTCTAAGAACAAATAAGCTTATTCGTTCAAAAAGTTCAAAAGTTCTAAAAGAACAGGTTTAAAGCCGTTTTAAAACCGATTGTTGATTAGAACCCATAGCTGTACCAGACCAAAACATTTTCGGGGAGCAAAACAATTTTGGCCAAGTTTTTTCGACAATGCCCAAATCTTGATTTCGCATCAGTCCAAGGAGATGCAGAAATTTTACTCAGGTTTAATAAAAGCTTTTTTTTGTCTTCACATCTTTTTTTAGTTGTACCTAAATTATTTAATTGTACCTAGTTGCACCTAAATACAACAGAAAATAAATAATGGTTTTGGCAAAATAAATGAAAAGAATTTCACATTAAATCTTAGTTGCTTTGCGAACTGATCTGGATCGTTCTAAATTGAGTAACTTTCTTCTTTTAAGCAATGCATGGTTGACACCTAAAAAAATCTGGTTTTACCCAAATTTTTTTCTATCTTGTGGGAGAATTTCCCCCATGATCCTCCGGCTCGTATGGCTATATTAATACCAGTTACCAAATAGTTTTTACGTCATTGGAGGTACGTATATCTTCTATGCAAATAATCTTTGTTTTTATAGGACAAGTTCTCGTAAATTATCGCTATACGCTTGGCTTATTGTATTTTAATCAGACTTTTTTGCAAGACTATTTTTAATCAGTCATTTCTTTTTGTGGCCACCAAGATTTGCTTACTTAAAGCGATGTAATTGGTAAATCCTCTAATTACATAACCAACAGTAAAAAATCCGAAAAGCTTTTATGCTCACGTTTTTTTTTCGTTGAAGTGTCTTCTGTTTCTCCATGCTTTAGTTTTGGGCTTGGCGTTGATGCGCCTTTACTAACTGAGCAACCCATTTTAAAAATTCTTTTGAGAAAGCGATTCTTCAATAAAAATCAAAAATATTCGGTAAAGTAACACTTTAAAGAAGAAAATTATTTTAAATTAACTATTTTCTCGACCGATTTTTACAAAATTTACTTCATCAAAAACGAAACTACCTATATGCTACAAACATAGTCGTGCCAGCCAAAAAAATGTTGGAGGCAATACAGTTTTTCCCAAATTTTATGACGTTCGCCCAATTTATAATCCTCTAGTACTTTACGGATATAAACCCATTTCTAATTTTTTGATTTTTGTCCCAAAAAAGTAGTGGTCTCTAAGAAAAAAGAAGTCTTCATCTCAAATCTTGATCATTTTTCTGCATTTGGGAACTTTGTCCTGTTGGTATGGTTCGTTTTCGGTGCGCAAAATAATGGTTTAGCTGAATAATTTCTTGTCGCTTCCCTAAATTTCTGATTTTGCCCAAATTTTATGAGACTTGGGGGCAATTGCCCCCGCCTTCCCGGCTAGTACGACTATGGCTACAAACTACAGCAACTTAACAAAAAAATTTTGAGAGATTGTAAAAGTACTGCAAGAAATTGCTACAAAGATTTTTTATCAACTTGTATAAAAGTTCTTGCCAAACAAAGTAATTGAATGTTTGATCGTTCTCAAGCCATAAAAGGACTTAAAATGTTTTTGTTATAATTTGCTCCACGGTTAGGCTTATTGCGTATTTAGACCTATATCCAGTTTATTTTGTAATTACTATTTTAGTTTTAACTATGTACGAAAATATTATTAAATACAAGGAAAAAATAAGATTATAGTTATTTAGTTTAAAGTAGATCGACAAACTTAAAATAGCACCTTGACCAATATAAAAATTTGGTAGCTCTATAAGAATATTAATCGCAGTACATTTGAAACGAATTAACAGCTAATCTATCTGTTCAAATTTTAAGCATTAAAACTTACTTGACTTTAAAAGTAACTTATTCATTTAATCAGTTATCTAAGCTCTAAGACAACATTTGCACCAATAAAGTTTTTTTTCTGTTACTCGATAAAATACAGTATTATGGTTACCAAGATTAATGCTTTACCTTTTCAGACTACATTCATTCGCCGGATAATATCAATTGTTCCTTCTTGTTTATTCATAATCAGCAAAATTGCTTTTATTTTAGCCAATTCCGCCGCACCCCTGTAGGCAATCACTGATTTATTAAATAACCTACTAATGTACAGTAGTAGATATTGAAATTGAGGCCCTGTAGCAAAATCCTAATTAAGGGATTCCAAATAATAATCTAAAAAGAATTTGACAACCCATTTTAACAATGCTATCTTGAAAATACTGAATATTAAAAAATAAAATTGGATAACAAATTAGAACCGATTCAAATTTCTTTTTTGCTTTTAAAAATTTGGAAAATTAAACTCGGTTCAAGTTTTCCTAGTAGGTCTAACTTGAGTTCAAATAACTAGTACAATTAGTTACAAGAAATTGACACGGTATTAAGTTGATTCCTCACATAAATTACATTCTGATTTGGAGTTAGTTTGGTATGCTTTTAATTAGCACCGTAGGTAGCCTATGATATGGATTGCAAAAAAAGGACGTGACAAATACTTTTGTAAATTCGACCTTTTGGGGACTCAGATTGAAGCTTTGACGGAACTCGACTTAAAGCAACTTAACCCAGCAAACAATTGGTTGTCGGACGACGGATGGGTTAAATCGGTTACCCTAGATCAGGGGTTCCCAAACTGGGGTGCATGTACCCCTAGGGGTACATTTTGACTTTTCAAAGGATACATTAGATTAAGTATAAGGATATTCTTTCCATAACTTGTAATCTGCATTAAAATATTTTTTATTACCTGATGTTAATAATTTAAAGACCTGAGTTTAAGAACTCTTGAGGAAGTCAGATTTTCACCCCAGTAAAAACTTTAACTACAACTTTAGTAACTAGCAAGTCCACTTTCGCAGTTCACATGACTTATTTTGTCCAATGACGGCACGCAAGACAAAATAGCTGATTGATTGCTACAAGAACCGTAGTTACAAAGACCAGAAAGCAAATACAGTCGACTCTTCTTGTTTTAAACAACATTTACGTCTCTTCGCCATTTTGAAAACAAAATCAAATAACAGCGTAACGAAGTGTAAAACCGTTGAATGCAAGACAAAAAGTGTGGGTTATTACGCGAGGTTTTGGGTTTATAGGGCAAGTTTTTATTACAGGAATAAATGTAGTTGTCACGAATATGGTGGAATAAATGTAGCTGTGTGAATCGTCAGGAATAAATGCAGTTGTGTGAATCGACATTTTCAGTGATGCTTGGAATCAAATCAAAGTACTGATCACAACTCAGAACACCTGAACATTCTTCGTTGTGCTGTTGCCAATGTTTCACCGCGTATTAATGAGCTTGTTGCTAAAAAGCAAGTTCATCCATCACATTAGCTAGGACTGCTGGGCTTATTCAGCCGATATATTGTTAGTTTGATTGTAGTGTTTGTTTAAGCTTAGATTACATTGTTAAGAATAACTTTGTGTGCTTTGATTAGTATTAATCACGCAGCTTTTTCGTTTTAAACTAAAATAATCAATTTTAAAGATTTAGCAAATTTAGTGGGAATGTAATGGGTTGCCTAGCTATAGAAAATAAGAGTAGTTTGAGCGTAAGAGCAAGTTGAGCTTTGCAGCTAAAAATATGAGAAAATTTTGGGGGTACACGAGCGAATCTATAATTGCCCAAAGGGTACCCATGAACAGAAAGTTTGGGAAACCCTGCCCTAGATATATGGTCGTAAATCGGCGTTCTTCCGAAAAAGATAAAATATTATTTGGCCTAAAATTTTATTTGCGTCGGAAGAACGTCGATTTATGATTTATTGTTTAAACTGTTATACAATCAAAAATTTTGTCAAAATACTGTTAAAAGATGGTAGCTAATTACTTGAAAATTTTTAAACAGAACTTCGAATGATTTTATTGGACAACTTTGTTCCAAACTCGGCTTGATATTGCGTGTCAATATGCTTCAAACAGTCGAAAAGTAGGCGTCAATCGACGTCTTTCCAACGCAGATAAAGTTCTAATACAGTAGACCAAAGATATGCAGTAGACTTCGGTTAATCCGGATTTGCTGTGACAGACAAAATTATCCTAATTAGTCGAAGTCCGGATAGTTCGAAGCTTTTTATTAAGAATTGCAGTATAAAGGAAATCATTTGTACTTTCAGTTTTATCCGAGTCGAGTACAAATACAGTAAACAAGTAGTGGAGGTGTTGGAATTTAGATCAAAGACGGTATTGAATATGAAATGGTTAAACAAATTAACTTAGATTTGAATGATACTGAAAACTTATGTGTTAAGTAGGAATTAACAACAAACGTTTCATTATAGGAGCGGTCTATTGCCATCCGGTTCAATTAGTAGAGAATCTCAAGCTCTATAACAGAAAAATATCACGAGCTCAATTCGCAGAATATCAAATACTACGTTTTAGGGGACTTTAACATAGATTTGTTTTAAATTGAAAATAACAATCAAATTAGAAATTACTCGTATGCAAATGACCCCCTAAGATGCTCTATAAAATGTCTTATTAGTCAACTAACTAGAATACGTAGAAATTTAAAAACTTTAATAGATCATATTTATTCCAATAACATAAGCAATATAATCACCTTTAGAATTATGTATGGTGATATTTCGGATAATCTAACTATATTTGTTATAGCTCCGATTAAGCAATTAAAAAGTAGGCCTATTAAAAACATCAATGACACTAAGTTTATTCGCGATACGTCAAACTTTGTTATTAATCAATTTAATAATGACCTTATGGAAAGCATTAATCAACTCAATATGTCTGACAAAACGTCAGCTCATAAAATTTTTGATCAATTTATTAATTCATTTTTAAGTACAGTAGAAAAACAAGCCCCACTAAAAAAAGCTAGTAAACGTGAAAAAAAACTAAGATTAAGAATTTGGCTTACAGCTGGTTAATGAATAGATAAAATAAGATAAAAAAATAAAATAAAAAATAAATAAAGTTGTTTTACGTCCATATGTTTTGTACACCACATTAATCGCAAAGTTGTCTTTTTTGAGGTAAAATTGGCTATTTCAACGCATAACATCTGATTTTTTGAGCACCAAGAAAATTTCGGGTACAAAATAAAGCAAATGTATTTTTCTCAGCAAAGGTTGGCACTTGCGCAGCTTGCACAACGTACGCAATTGTAAAAGTTGCGACAACAAAATAACATGTAAGTAATCTTTTTGTTTCTTGGAGCACATGGCAAAGAGCGCAACGCTATCAAAAAATAAATGAAAAAGCAATTTTTAAAGCGAACTTCTGCAATTTGTGGAGGTTGCGTTTTAAATTGTGCGGGTGCTGGATGGTCCACTAAATGGCCAGACATATCTTTATCAGCCAGATCACCAGGTTCTAGTTGATATCTGGGAGAGCACGGTTCCATTCGGATAATGATAGATGGGGCAAGATCTTATTAGGCCTACGTGCTCAGCTGTTTGCTCTTTTTCGCCACAATCACATAAAATTCATACCCCATTTGTGTGTTTCTCAGCGGAATAGACCAACGCCAGTTCGGAGGCGGTTAAGCTTGACCATGCAGGTCTGGGAAAGCTAATTCCCAGTGGCGTTGGGCTAGCATCCTTAATAAATCTATGAAGTCTAGAAGCGTTTTCTCGACACTTCATGGTTTATTTATATTCCGCCCTTCGTGCTACACTGGTGCCTGACTGAACAGGGTTGCTGAGTAATTCCAGTCCAGCAGGCGCAAATGGGTGTCTTGATTTAAGTTGCCCCAGCTGTCCACGAAAAAGAAACAGGAGCCTTTCATATGGGAGAAGTTCTGGGTCCTGAGCGCAGCGAGCTGGAGACACAGTGATGGCTTAAATAAGGTGCGAACGGTGCGGCCGCTCCGGGACCCTAAAATACATTAAAAAGTTTCCTCCCCCCTACACAAGATATTGCTCTATTTCTTTATTGTAGCACCAGGGACGTCGGTTGAGTATCTAAAATATAGATTTTTTTTTTAGAGATAACTTTTTTTTGAAACACCAAAAAGTGGCTCCTCCTAAAACAATGACTATTTTTCAGATACCACACTGATTTGGAATTCTTAACGGCGTCCCCCCTAAAATGAAGACCTTTTTTTTTTTACAGATAACTTTGTGCTGATGCACCAAAAAGTGGCTTTACAAATAAAACGACAGCTTTTTTTAAACCTGACAATGCTTTGAAGCACACAACAGTGAGCCCCCTCTAAATTAAAGATCTTTTTTTAGAGATCACTTTGTTTTGACACACTGAAAGTAGCTCTCACTATGACAATGACCTTTATTTTAGAAATTGCTTTGCCTTAAAACACTAAATAGTGTTCTTCCCTTGTTTTTCTTGCACTAGTCCCCCCTTTTGTAAGGCCATCACTGTAGAGACAATACGACTTTTTGGCGGCGACGCTCAGTTGGTTGCAAAAGAGAAGAAACTGAAGGGAACCAGTAAACATTCATCATCGGGCCAACGTTGGCTTTAGCGCAGCTGGGTTGGGAGAAAGTTGGCAAAATTGCCAACATTTAACCAGCAATGCCAATTTTCTGCCGATGATTTATTTTTTAGTTCTGGTTTGTTCTACTGTATTTGTTGCGTTAAGTATTAAAGTGGAAAAAAATTAAATTTACTCTCAAAAAAGCTTTTTTGTCACTGTTTCTTTGCTTAGTAAAATTCGTATTCACAGCTGCTGGTAATGTGTTGGGCCAACATTGAAAGCAGCATTGGCTGTCTCCCCTTTAACTAAGTTGGTGATACGCTGGTAAAAAGTTTGCCAAAATTTTTTATTCAAAGACATTACCAGTTGTTTGTGTTAAATATTGAATAAATAATATTTAGTTGGAAGCGTGGTCAAGTGGGTGAGGCGCCGTGCTCATAACCAACATGGCCTCGGTTCGAAACCCACTCGCGCCATTCCGTTATGTCCTTGGGAAAGACACTTTAAGGCGATTTTCCCCTGCTTGGTGGTCTTGGCAAGCAGTTCTAAATTAAAGTCATATCTCTATTAAATTACAAGCGGACAGCAATATCTTGGCATCTCCGGAAGCAGATCGGGGTAATGCCTACCCTACGTATTAGCGCCTACGTCGCTTTCCTGCGAGTCATGAGGATAAATATAGAGCTAATAAATAAATTAAATAAATAAAAATATTGATGCAAGCTTTTTACAAAACAGCGACAATAAGTAAGTTACTTTTGCTACAGTTCTTTGCTTGATGAAATTTCAATAGCTTTGATTGTTAAATAATAGAACATTTTCTGATGAGGGATAGCCTATATGTTATTGTTATGCCTCAACGTTAAAAAAAATAAAAAAAATGTTAATCTCTATGGTTTGATAGTTGAAAAAAAATTCAAACAGTTTTTAGATGACAGCAAAAAGTCGGAAAAACTGCTAACTATTTGCCAACTCTGCCAACAAAATGTCAATGTAACTTTGTTCTCCTTTGTTCAAGTCTATATGAATCAATTTTATTTGAGCGGCATGAGCCCGGTGGTGTTGCACAATGCTCCATTTGATATGCGCATAATTTTATTTGAATTAGTTAAAATTTTTATTAATGATTTGTTTTTTAAGCGTTTCTATTTGCTGAATTAAAAAAGTTCTTAGTTAAGTACCTATGCTGGCATGGGCGTCCGCTGGGGGGCAAAGCGGGCATATGTTCCTGGAAATTGACTTGTTGTTAAGAAATACTTTAATTTCGCTATATAAACTGCATTTTCGCATAATTCTGCCCCTTCCAGAAGTTTTATCCCCCCGGAAATTGGTCATGGGACGCCCATGCATGCTGGCTTCATCACCAACGTCAGTCGTCGCTCAAAAAACGTCAACCAACACGCAATCAACGCACTCGAAAGCATGAAGGAGGAGGATGAATATAGCAACTAGTCGTTTGTCGTCGTTTGAAGGGTATCCACTCCAGGTCAGACACAAGCAGGACTGGGGACGAGGGTTTATCCTTTTACTACCCCAGACTGCTGCACTGCCTGAATCAGATCCTGGCATAGTGGTGTCATCAAGGCAGCATCGAGTTTCGTCATCCAAAACCGTCAGACCTCGTGCTCCATGCGGTGCCCGATGTATAGGGCACGCTGTTAGTACATAGTCTGTGGTTTGCTCAGAGGCGCCACACTCGCAATTCGGTGAAGGAGCGAGACCCCATTTGTGCATGGACAAATGAAATCACCCAAAACCAGTCCGCAGGCGGTTGAGCTTAAACCAAGCTGTTCGGTATAAGCCCATCCCATCCCAGGCACAAAAGCACGGAGCCTGGAAGCATTTTCACAATACTCCGTTTTCCATTTGTGGTTTGTCCATTCAGAAGCGCGAATGCCAAGTCTGGCAAGGTTGTCCAAAAGATTCCGCACAGCTGGCACAAACGGGCGTCTGGATACTCCATGCTGGAGTTGCTTTGAAGTACTGGTTACGTGACTTCCTTTCTTCCTGTTTCCGCCGACTCAAAATTCCCAAGATCTGGAGAAGAGCGCTCGTGGTCGCGATCCCAAAACCAGCAATGGTAGGCAGCAACGGCCCAGATGGTAGGTGCTTTCTCGCAGCCTGAGCCGTAAGTAAGTCTGTTCATTGGTGTTAAAGATGACAGACCGAAACCGAACCTACCAAAACGAAAGGGTATCCACCCATTCCGATGTTCAGTGTGGGTCTGCTAGTCGGCAAACGTCTTTTTCAGGACGGGGCAATGCCAGGATAAAACTGTCCTTTTCAGGGCACATTGCCAACAAGTTCCGAAGATCCACTATTCTTCAGCTAAACATTGAAGGCCTCACTGCAAGCAAGATGAATGTTCTTCATCACCTCGCTATGCAGTCTGAGGCACTCGTCATCTTACTGCAGGAGACCCACTGCACTAATGCAGAGAAGTTGGTACTTCCAAACTACCAATTAGCTGGGTCTTCTTTAACCAGGAAGCATGGCCTTGCCACGTTTGTCCACGAACGACTGAAATACACGCTTTTGGACCAATCTCCACCGACATCGGAGATCGAGTGGTTGTGTGTGGACATTGATGGCTATAAAATAGTCAACGTCTACAAACCACTGCCAACGCGATTGCGAACCCTGGATCTCCCAGTGTTTCCTCACCCCTGTCTGTACGCTGGCGATTTTAACTGCCGTCATGCTGACTGGGGTTACGATGACAACAACAGTCTGGACGGTGAATGCTTGGCTGGCTGGGCAAGTATTAATTGTCTTGCCCTCCTATATAATGCCAAGGACGCTGCCAGTTTTTATTCCGGCCGCTGAAACACTGGCACCAATCCAGATCTAGCTTTTGCTAGTGTAGGGCCAAACAGTCGCTTACCGGATAGACGTGTCCTTGAGAAGTTTCCCAGGTCACAACATCGCCCTTCGCTTATTACACCACCAAGGTTTGCTATGGCAGTGCCAAGCATGCCTGTTAAGCGATGGAACTTCCGCAAGGCCAAATGGAGTCACTACATTGCTTTGACGAATAAATTCGCAAAGACTTTGTTGCCGCCTGATTCACTTGATGTGGATGCGGCTTACCAGGATTTCTGTAACACCATTAAAAAAGCATCCAAAAAAACTATCCCACGCGGGTATTGAAATAACTATATTCCGTATTGGGATGCAGATTGTGAATCCCTCTATAAAACCGTTCTGCAGTCTCCTCAGGGAGACAACTCAAGTTTGGCTGCTACAGCGTCTGTTTCCCCTACAAGATCCTCGAGAGGCTTATCCACCCGCGTTGAACCATTAATTGATTCACTGCTCCCTAAACAGCAGGCTGGATTCCGACGTGGGAAGTCAACTGTAGATCAAGTTGTTCTGCTTACCCAGAACATCAAGGTTTCTTTTGAGGCTAAAAAGAAGGCCGGTGGCGTATTTGTCAATCTGACAGCTGCTTATGACACTGTCTGGCATCGTGGCGTTACCTGCAAGCTGCTGAGACTACTTTCGGATAAGCACATGGTCAAAATGATTATGGAGCTTGTCCGAAATCGGAGTTTCACCCTTACCACCGGTGACAACAAGCAAAGCAGGCTACGCCGTCTTAGAACCGGTGTTGCTCAGGGATCGGTCTTGGCTCCCCTCCTATTTAACATCTACTGTATACGTACGATCTTCCTTCCATGATTTCCAGAAAGTTTGCTTATGCTGATGATTTAGCATTGTTGCACTCTTCTAGAAACTGGAAGAACTTGGAGGGGGTTTTAAGCCAAGACATGTCTACACTGTCAGCGTATCTCCAGACTTTGGAGGTTGAAGCTCAGTCACATTCAGAAGGTGACGGCAGCCTTTCACTTAAATAACCGAGAGGTCAAACGTGAGCTAAAGGTCTACAACAACGATAGACTTTTACCGTTCTATCCAACCCCTATTTACCTTGGGGTAAAACTGGAAAGATCGCTCACGTTTCGTCACCATTTAGTGGCATTGCACAAAAAACTATCCCCTCACGTCACACTGCTGAGGCAACTCGTGGGCTCGGGATGGGGTGCTGGTGCTAAAACACTACGTCGCTTATGAAACCACGAATGAAAGATTCCAATGCAGTTTACATTTATACACCAATCTCAACCACCACCATTTGGGGTCAACCCCAAACTAATCGATCGTCAACTGCCGAAGGCGTCTAATATTTTATATGCAACTTAAAAAAAAACCGTCACGTGGCCAGCAAAAAAGCCAAGTGGAACATTGCCACGGTTCGTTAGAATTTCGCTACAGTGATAGTGATGCATGTAGGTACAATTCAGTAAACGTAGGGTAAAGGTTGGCAAAATAGTAGAATCCAACTCACACAACTCTAGGCCAATGTTGAGATGGATTCTACTATTTTGCCAATCTTTACCCTACGTTTACTGAATTGTACCTACATGCATCACTATCACTGTAGCGAACTTCTAACGAACCGTGGCAATGTTCCACTTGGCTTTTTCCACCTCACACAACTCTAGGCCAATGTTTAGCACCAACATCTTGCCAATGCTTAGCACCAACATCTTGCCAATATTTCTTGAGTTGGCAGTTAGCGTTTTGCCAACGTTCGTAAGATTGCTGAAGTAGTTGGGCAGCTGCCATAGCATGCGCTGGTCATTCATAGTTAGCCAACTCTCTACAGCGTCTGGAATTTCAGTGTTGGCTAAACGCTGGCAAATAGTAGAATCCACCTAACACAACTCTAGGCCAATGTCTAGCACCAACATCTTGCCAATGTTTCTTAAGTTGGCAGTTAGCGTTTTGCCAACGTTAGTAAGATTGCTGAAGTAGTTGGGCAGCTGCAGTAGCATGCGCTGGTCATTCATAGTTAGCCAACTCTCTACAGCGTCTGGAATTTCAGTGTTGGCTAAACGCTGGCAAAGCGCAGTTTATCAGTGTTGGCGGAAAATGTGATTTTGGTGCACTTGACTCTGGGCCAACTTTGGGCTCCATCATCTTGTCAACATTTCTGCTGCTGGAAAACGCCTTTCGCCAACGTTGGCTAGATGAAAATGTTTACTGGGAAAAGACGAATCGGAACTAAAAGTGATTCAATAAGTCCACATTGACCGCTGATTGTTTTTTTTGAACCTTAACCGGAGCTAAACAAAAATTAAAACCCAAAAAATAAAATTTTGCCTAACCTGAACGGGAACGTTATTTTAAATGATTCGACGTTCTGTCCTAAACTACTTTGAGTCAGGGAGTCGAACCGTTTGATTTTACCGGTTCAGGTTCGTTTCGGGTTCAACAGCTGTTATCAAATTTCGGTTCAGTTCCGGTTAGGGTTCAGATCAATTGAAACGCTCCAGTTTAGGTTCGCTCCTGTAAAAATTACCTCACAACCGGTTTATAAAGTTCCGGTTCGGGTTCGCAGCATCATTAGGAAAATAATAAAATAGTTTAAAAAATATTGTAGTATTCTCTAAATATAGCATTCTCGCTTGAAATCGGTCTCCGAAATTCTTATTTTTGTCGCAAAATCATATGTTCTCCAAAAAAAAAAAAAAGGTTTTCACTTGGAATCGGTCTCCGAAATTCCTATTTTCCTCGAAAAATCATAGCGTTCTCCAAAAAAAAAAGGTCTTTACACCGCATGCGGCCCGCGGGCCCGTAGTTCGACCACACTGTGCTAAGTGATACAGATGACGTCACGGAGCGAACCGGTTTTTTCAACTGATTCGGGTTCGGTTAAGGTTCACGATTATTTAAATTATTCGGTTCAGTTCCGGTTCGCTTTTTTTGATTTTTAAAATTACGGTTCGGGTTCGGTTAAGGCTCGAAAAAAATGGTGTAAAACCGGTTTATAAAACTCCGGTTTGTGTTCGCTTCGACTCCTGTTTTGAGTAGAGTTTTCTGAAAAGAATAATGGCAACTCAAAGTATCTAAGTAACAAAAAAACTTGCTTCAATTCAATTTGTTACTAACCATAAACGGTCAAAGTTGAGTAACTTGGTTTACAACGCGTTAAAATTTTTTTTAGTATTGAATTTCAGAATGCGGATGATTCTTAAATTTTTCAAGATTATTACCCGGTTCATTTTTTTATTTATTTCGTAAAACAGAAAATAGTAGCTTGAAAATTTTATTTGAAATACATTTTTTCGAAATGGGAGGAGCGGGAAAAGAAACCTTTTTAAGTAGCAATACAGTTTGCAAAAAAATGGTAGCGATTCATGTACAATATTTATTTGACAATTTCAGAACTTGTTTTGTTTAATTAAAGCGCCTGTTTATTTTTTTAAAATTTTATCATGTTTTAATCTATTTTTGGTCATTTTTAATCAATGCCTACTGAAATGTTTTGGCTTCCACCAAAAATATTTCAATCACAAGGCATACCGGTAACTCTTTAAATTGACGAGCTAACTGTTGTGTTTCTTTGGTAATCAATGCTGTTTACAAGCTCCAGCCAAGATAATAATGAATGAAAACAGTTTTTGCCTGCAAAGCTCATTACTAAAGCTACGGTATTTAGATTGTTTTAACAGCATTGCATTTTTCATATTCATGCCTTATTTTCTTGTACTTTTGAAACAGTCAATTTTGTTTTCATGCACAAAAAGTCTAACATTCTTTAGAGAGATATGACTTATTTCTTTAAATAAAAAATAACTTGAACCAGGATGAGTCTTGCATCAACTCCACGATCAACAAACATTTTTTCTCACAAGTTTGACTATGGTGATTCTTATGTTCGTCGAAGGTCAACCCTAAGTTCATATGATGAGTTGGAAAAGGAAAATATTTACACAGAAGGAGACATTAAAATCTTAAAAACAATGTGAGTATTTTGTTGCCACACACAGTTTGTAATACTATTCAAAAATATGTACAGTACTACAACTTTGTATTACTTTCAAATGTTTTTTTTTAAATAGAAGATTATTGTCAAAATGAGACAACTTACTTTCGTTCTTGTTTTTTGTTCAAGGCTGCTCTTAAATAAACTATAGCTTAGTTATCTACTAAAACCCTTTCTGGCTCCCACTCTTGGATGATCTCAGCTGTTTCTAGGTTTTTTTCCACAGACTACTTGTGTCATGTTGTGTTGGTATTTTGTTAGAGTTGAAAAGGCTGCTGGTGTCATGCATGTATGTCAAGCATGGTGGGCAATGTGGTGTACTAAATAGTTGGCAGCGTGGTCAAGTGGTTAAAGCACCAGGCTCATGACCAACATGGTCTTGGTTCAAAACCCACTCACACCATTCTGCTGTGTCCTCGGGAAAGACACTTTACGGCACATTCCCCTGCTTGGTGGTCCTGGCAAGCAGTTCTAAATTACAGTCATATCTCTATTAAATTACAAACGGACAGCTATATCTTGGTATCTCCAAAAGCAGGTCAGGGTAATTGCCTACCCTATGTATTAGCGCCTTCATCACTTTCCTGCAAGTCAAGAAAATAAATATAGAGATAAAATAAAATGAATAAATAAAATTTCAAACTACTGATATAATTTTGTAATCAACAGCTTACTAATTTTAATATCTATTATTCAAAATAGTAACATTTTTATTGCTTTAGTTATTTTACCTAAATATAATTAAAGAATTGATTCATGAGTTTTATTATGAATATAATGATAATGTATTAACTAGTTTTCATTCCTTATAGCTGAAAATTGTTGATTACAAAACCATTAAATTATTTCTATTTTTTTATGTATAATTTTTGGGGTCTCTTCAAGAAGTCACCATAAGCAATTTTTTTTTCAATGAAACTAATGCAAAATCCCCCTTTCAGAACCAGAATGGAATAAAGAAGAAACCAAAAGAAAAGGATCGCTCAAGAAGTGATAGGAACTGCAGGTGTATCTGGGTTAGTTTCACAAATAAAAATTGCTTACAGTGACTTCTTGAAGAGACCTTATTTTTCTACTTTTTTAAGTATGTAAAATAGATCTGATATTTTTTTCAAATTTTGTATTCTGATATTTGTAAGTATTTTTATTGTAGTGATCTCAATGGTGAAGGAATGTGCTGTAAATTTACAGAAAATGGTGATAAAATTGCTGTTGGATTGTCAAATGGTGATATAAAGGTAACAAAATTGTAGGGTCTCATTCACTGTTTGCATTAATAACCTTGCAAGCTTTGGGGATTTCTCAAAATTTAAAAAATTAGTAAATTAAGCTTAATATGATTAATGAATGAGAACCAAATTATATTTGTTACAGAATTTGGTTTTAAAATTAGCACGTAAATTTTAAAATATTTTTGTAGTGGTTAATTAAGTTGTTAGTGAGTGTAAGTATAGATTAGATTTTTTTCTACAATGTAATTGCTAATTTTTTTCATTAATTTGCTGAACTTATGGAGAAAAATTTTGTAAACAACTTTAACTAACTAAATTTTAATTTTTTTATAATTTTTTAAACTGTTAAAAAAAAGATAAGAGAAAAAGTTTATTTCTTGTTGGACTTTATTCTATCCAGTAGTTTACCCTTTGGGTGTTTATTTATCCCAAAAAAGTCTTTGAACTACTGTATAGCTTTAATGATTTTATAAAATTTTTGGCATTTTAACAGATTTTTCAAGCATTTAGTGGTGATTGTGTATATCATCTTTCTGATGATGACGTAAAATCTAATCGACTTCCAGTCACGTCATTGCACTTTTTGCAAAATTCAGACTCCAATAAAGGCATTGTATTGATTGCTACATGTAAGTTGACAGTTTTTTGTTGAATTTTAATAAATATTATAAAGAAACATGTTTGCAAGTAGTAGTAAAATCTATCTTCATTTGAAAGGTACTTTCTTACTCAACCAATCACAATTAATTAATTTTTACCAATATTCAAGCAGTGTTTTTTCTAAGAAAACTGTATACCGCACAAATATTTTTTTTAATGACTATGAATACTTAATTAAGGGATGCATCAGTAAATACCTAATTCAGGGATTTCCAACTTTTTTACTGATCAAATTGAAGAATCCTTTTTTTGTCAAAGTGAAGACAAAAAAAGAGTTTTCAATTTAATGACAGCGTCTTATTTTCGAATTCTCCAAAAGATCTTTACTTATATTGCAATTAACTGAAAGGAACCATTCTACATTTTTTAGATTGTGTCAGTAGAACCAGGACAACCTAAAGTAAATTTGCAAAACAAAAATCACAAAAAATTGTGATATGCAAAGCTTTGAAAGCGCTTTAATTTTCAAGTAACTAAGGCTGTCTTTTGTACCCTTCGTCTAATGTCGTGAATATTGCAACAGCTAACTAAAGTATTGTCAAGAGAATAAAAAAAAGATTAGGATGTATGGTAGTAAGACCATTTTATTCACTGAGAATCACGTCCCTAGTCTTACTCATCATCTGCAAAGGTGGCTAGGATTTTGAATTTTTCCGACATACACGTTAAGAAACATCATATATCGTTACTGTTTTATGGCTTAGTTTAATAAAGGTTATGCGCAAATTTTTTAAAAACTCAAAAATAGTAATGGTGGCTTTATTTTTAGTTTCTACTTCTCAAAAGTGTTTAATACCAGTTTTTTTAGTTTTAAGGGCTACGGTTGCCGTATTGGCCTTTTTTTAAATCTTGATCTGGCAACATTTTTTAGGGCATGTGCTCCGTCTTTCTCCCTTAGTTACCCTTCTCAAATATTTTTCATTGACAAAAAATCAAAATTTGACCACGAGATCCTTAAAGAATATCACATTCATTACTATACCAAGTGAAATTTGTTACTCATGGGAAATCGCTATTTAGATGTCGGTGGAATGATCAAATTCTGGCACATTTCTACTTCAACTGCTCTTCAGACTATACGAGAATCCTGTCAATTTTTGACTTCATCCATATCCCCTACATCCTTGAGTTTGGCCGCAGGAGGTAGTCCTGAAGAAATCTTCGTCTATGACGTTGTAACTGGAAAGAAGATGAACACCTGTTCGGCAAGGTTGGTGCTTGCTTAACCATTCAATTTTTGCTTTTAACAATTCCAACCCAAACAGATTGCGGCCGTTCCCTAGTAAAGATTTTTAATTATTTTTCTTTTATTATGACGCCAAGCTTTAATTTCTCGTCTTGGCTAACGATATGATTGAATAAAAAAAAACAAAAGCTTTTAACCTAGGGCGGTTACAAAAAATGGCTTTTAGGCCGTAATGTCTTTGGCATGGAGCAAACGCGCGGCCGCACCAAATTCCCACAAAAGAACGTCGTAAAGTGGCCCGCCGTAGCAAAAATTGATCACCCTTTTTAGTAGCATCATGGCAACTTTAAAAAGTTGTTTAATTCAAGAAAATACTTTTTGTTTGTATTTCTTCAAAATTTGGTAGAGACTACAAAATGAGCATAAATAATAAAAAAGACAGGGTAGACGCCACAAAAACGGTATTTCATGCACATGAAAACTAAAAAGATCTTCATTTTAGTTATACATTTTTTTTCTTTCAGAATGAATCTAAAATTGTAGTTTCCCCATTTATTTCTTGAACTGAGCTTTTGTAAAGTTATCACTGCTTTTAGGTTTTCCTATACTTTTATTAATTTGGCTAAATTCAAATTAGGGTAGGAACCGCAAAACTTAGATTTGAATTAAAACCATTTACATTAAAACGTACAATATTATTTGAAAAATCTGGTATCGTCATTCATTTTCGTCGTAAGGGATGCGACATGTTTTCCCTGCAGTGGTTCCCAAAGTGGGGTCCGTGAAGCACTTTCAGGGGGTCCGCGAAAGAAATTTTCTGTAAACAATTTTCCCATTAACTATAAAAAGAAGCTATTTAAATTTTATACCGCGATACGTCGTAAAACGTCAAGGCTTTGCGGTATTGTTCATCACAGGCAATTGCGTCAACGGCTCGTTAATTAATAGAATGATTGCAAAATAAACAATAGACAAAAGAGACGATAGGCCGCAAATCATTAAAAAATTACAATGGGTCCGTCATGGAAATTTTTAAAAAAGCTTGGGAACCACTGGATTAGATGTTGCTTTCAGCCGCATTCCACTTTTTCCTTTTCTTCACCTGTTCTCGTCGCAACCCTCTTGGTTTCATATCTTATTCAAAAACCTTTATCCATTGTTTCTTTAAGTCTACCTTCTTATTTTTCGCGGTAATTTTCATAATATCGCTGGAATTTTTCAATTAAATTTAGCGTTTCTAAGCTTCCAAAGTAAGAACTTTGTGTAAATCGCCATAAACATGGAAATTATTATTTGTCTCTTGTTTCACTGGATGGTCTATCATTAATCATTCACTTCATATTCACATTGCTTGATATTGTTATCGCCGATAGTGAGCAGTAGGTTTAACAATGGTTCTATTAAATAGAGATCACGCCAAACCAAACGAACGTGTCAAAAAATAAATTTAAACTACGCTTTAAATAAAATCATCAAGTTTCTTGATGGCTGTCTCAACTATTCTTACTTTTGGTTGCCATAAGCTTTTGTGAATCTGTAGTACAGTTTGATTTTATTCAAGTCTCAGATGGTAGGTGCTTTCTCACAGCCTGGGCGGTGAGTAAGTTTATTCATTGGTGTTAAAGATGACAGACCGAAACCGAACCTACCAAAACGAAAGGGTATCCACCCATTCCGATGTTCAGTGTGGGTCTGCTAGTCGGCAAACGTCTTTTTCAGGACGGGGCAATGCCAGGATAAAACTGTCCTTTTCAGGGCACATTGCCAACAAGTTCCGAAGATCCACTATTCTTCAGCTAAACATTGAAGGCCTCACTGCAAGCAAGATGAATGTTCTTCATCACCTCGCTATGCAGTCTGAGGCACTCGTCATCTTACTGCAGGAGACCCACTGCACTAATGCAGAGAAGTTGGTACTTCCAAACTACCAATTAGCTGGGTCTTCTTTAACCAGGAAGCATGGCCTTGCCACGTTTGTCCACGAACGACTGAAATACACGCTTTTGGACCAATCTCCACCGACATCGGAGATCGAGTGGTTGTGTGTGGACATTGATGGCTATAAAATAGTCAACGTCTACAAACCACCGCCAACGCGATTACGAACCCTGGATCTCCCAGTGTTTCCTCACCCCTGTCTGTACACTGGCGATTTTAACTGCCGTCATGCTGACTGGGGTTACGATGACAACAACAGTCTGGACGGTGAATGCTTGGCTGGCTGGGCAAGTATTAATTGTCTTGCCCTCCTATATAATGCCAAGGACGCTGCCAGTTTTTATTCCGGCCGCTGAAACACTGGCACCAATCCAGATTTATTATTAGCTTTCGCTAGCGTAGGTCCAAACAGTCGCTTACCGGATAGACGTGTCCTTGAAAAGTTTCCTAGGTCATAACATCGCCCTTCGCTTATTACACCACCAAGGTTTGCTATGGCAGTGCCAAGCATGCCTGTTAAGCGATGGAACTTCCGCAAGGCCAAATGGAGTCATTACATTGCTTTGACGAATAAATTCGCAAAGACTTTGTTGCCACCTGATTCACTTGATGTGGATGCGGCTTACCAGGATTTCTGTAACACCATTAAGAAAGCATCCAAAAAGACTATTCCACGTGGGTATCGAAACAACTATATTCCGTGTTGGGATGCAGATTGTGAATCCCTCTATAAAACCGTTCTGCAGTCTCCTCAGGGAGACAACTCAAGTTTGACTGCTACAGCTCTGCTTGCCAAGCTTGACAGAAAGCGCAGGGATCGATGGTCCGAGGCAGTTCGGAGCATTGACTTCTCACACTCTAGTCGAAAAGCGTGGAGTATTTTGAACAATCTTACTGGTAGGTCACGACACTCTCCTCGTCACTGTCCCGTTTCAGCCGATGCTATTGCATCTCAGCTGGTTAGAAATGGGAAATACGAGGCTGTTGATCGCAAGTCATCTCGACTTGTCTCTTAAGAAGTGTCTGACCTTTGGAGTGCCACAACACCAGACGCAGTAAATATCTCTGACAATTTTTCACAGAGAGAATTTGCTGCTGCCCTTCAATATTTAAAACCAGGTAAAGCTCCGGGTCCTGATTCCATCTGCCCCGAGCTTATACTCCATGCCGGAGCTGCTTTGAAGTCCTGGTTACGTGCCTTCCTTTTTTCCTGTTTGCGCCGACTCAAAATTCCCAAGATCTGGAGAAGAGCGCTCGTGGTCGCGATCCCCAAACCAGCAAAGCCCGTGGGGGACCCAAAGAGTTATCGACCAATATCTCTCTCTGTGTCCCCCACAAGATCCTCGAGAGGCTTATCTACACCCGCGTTGAGCCATTAATCGATCCACTGCTCTCTAAAGAGCAGGCTGGGTTCCGACGCGGGAAGTCAACCGTAGATCAAGTTGTTCTGCTTACCCAGAACATCAAGGATTCTTTTGAGGCTAAAAAGAAGGCCGGTCCCGTATTTGTCGATCTGACAGCTGCTTATGACACTGTCTGGCACCGTGGCCTTACCTGCAAGCTGCTGAGACTTCTTCCGGATAAGCACATGGTCAGAATGATTATGGAGCTTGTCCGAAATCGGAGTTTCACCCTTACCACCGGTGACAGCAAGCAAAGCAGACTACGCCGTCTTAAAAACGGCGTTCCTCAGGGATCAGCCTTGGCTCCCCTCCTATTTAACATCTACTGTATACGTACGATCTTCCTTCCATGATTTCCAGAAAGTTTGCTTATGCTGATGATTTAGCATTGTTGCACTCTTCTGGAAACTGGAAGGACTTGGAGGGAACTCTAAGCCAAGACATGTCTACACTGTCAGCGTATCTCCAGACTTGGAGGTTGAAGCTCAGTCACACTAAGACGGTGACGGCAGACTTTCGCTTAAATAACCGAGAGGCCAAACGTGAACTAAAGATCTGCAACAACGATAGACTTTTACCGTTCTGTCCAACCCCTACTTATCTTGGGGTAAAACTGGACAGATCGCTCACGTTTCGTCACCATCTAGTGTGATTACGCAAAAAACTATCCTCGCGCGTCACACTGCTGAGGCAACTCGTGGGCTCGGGATGGGGTGCTGGTGCTAAAACACTACGCATAGCTACCTTATCTCTAGTCTACTCAACAGCTGCGTACTGTGCACCAGTCTGGTGTCGCAGTGCTCACACTCGCCTCATTGACAGTGTCTTGAATGATGCCTTGCGCATAGTTACTGGATGCCTGCGTCCCACTCCAACGGACCACCTACCTGTACTCTCAGGCATCCAGCCAGCTGAGCTTCGCCGAATGGGAGCGACACTCTCCTTGGCTTACCGTGGATCTCTGGACCCCGATCATATCTTGTATGGTCTTTTAAGTGGGTCCTCAGATACTGGCCAAGTGAGACTAAGATCCAGACGCCCGTTTGTGCCAGGTGCGCGGAATCTTTTGGACAACCTTGCCAGACTTGGCATCCGCGCTTCTGAATGCACATATCACAAATGGAAAACGGAGTATTGTGAAAACGTTTCCAGGCTCCGTGGTTTTGTGCCCGGGACCGATGCCAGGCCTGTTGGGATGACAGACAGACAGACAGACAGACAAGTTTATTTTATACAATTCCGTATTAATATATGATGCACACAAAACAATAACAGTAAAATAATTATAATGAAGAAAATTAGTGCGTTTAATTGACGTAATTTGATACACGAAAAAAAAAAAAGATAATAATTATACCGAATGTATGCGGAGACTGCGAAGTGACCAAAAAAAAAATTAATTGGTCTTCAAGTCGAGCAGCCACCGATTAACTAAAGTTATAAAAATAAACGTATGTTATAGAAAAAGATAAAAAATAGACCACTGTAGATATAAGTTTGATTTGAAATATTAATGGATTTAAGGATAAAAATTTAAGATATAACGTTTATACATGTAGCCAAAATTATAACATCATTCCAAGCTTTAACTCTTCTATATTTAAGAGATCTTTGCAAACGATTGGATCGATATCTTGGTAAGTATAGCTTATTGTTGACTGATGAACGGGTTACACGGAAATGAATATGAGATACGTTTTTGAAATATTTTGTAAAAGAAGTGGGTAATTTACATCTGTCTAAATTAAACATTAATTTTGAAGTTTCAAGCTTGATTAAGTCATCTAATTTTAAAATTTTGTTTTTTCTAAACAAAGGATCAGAATTTGATGACCATTGCATATTATTGATGACTCGCATAGCTTTATTTTGCAATTTTCTTAATGGTTCGAGATAAGTTTTATATGTAGCACTCCATATTGTAAGACAGTATAGTAAGTGTGAGTGAAAGAAAGCGAAGTAAAGTTTTTTTAGGATACAAGAAGGAAATAAATTTTTTAGTTTGCATAAAATACCAACTGCACGAGAGAGTTTGCTACGAATTTTATGAATATGATCATGAAACAATAATTTGGAATCAATTAGGACGCCTAAATAATTAATACTGTCTGAAATCGCAATTATATTAGAATTGAGTTTAATATTAATATTGCTTGGCGGAACTACTTGTGATAGCAAGGGCGGTATTATTATAGCTTGCGACTTGGAGGGATTAATAGTAAGACAATTTTTATTCATCCACTGGGAAACTCTAGACAATTCATCGTTTATTTTGATTTCGAGTTCAGTTATATTGGAAGCATTAATTAACAAAGCAGTGTCATCAGCAAAGAGTCTAGGGATACTTTTCAAACAATTTTGAAGGTCATTGATATAAATTAGAAATAGAAGTGGGCCTAAAACAGATCCTTGAGGTACACCCATTATAACTCTTTTTCGTTTGGACTCAATATTATTTACGTACACATATTGCAATCTATTATTTAAATAAGATTGTATCAGATTAAAGGCTGTTCCTCTTATTCCATAATGGTCAAGTTTTATCAAGAGTCTTTTGTGGCATACAGTATCAAATGCTTTTGTAATATCAAGTGTAACCATTCCTGTATATTGATTATTATTAATATTATCATAAGTTGAAGTTACTATATCTAGAATTGCGTGAGACGTAGAGCAATTTTCTCGAAAACCATATTGATTTGAAACAAGAACAGAATGTTTATTAAAAAAATTTAAGAGACGATTAAAAATGACTTTTTCAAAAATTTTTGAGAAACATGTTAATATAGATATAGGGCGATAGTTGCTTACATCAAGTTTATCACCTTTTTTAAACAAAGGAATTACCTTGGATAGCTTTAATTTTTCAGGAAAAATACCAAGAGCCATAGCCGAATTAATCAATGTTGAAAGTACAGGGGTAAGCACTGTGGAAGAAAGTTTAATAAAATAACATGAGATATCATCATAACCTGCAGCTTTGTTAATATTTAATTCATTAATAATATTAAGGATTTCATTGACGGAAGCTGGCTCTAGAAATATAGTAGATGTGACTCTATTAATCAAAAAATCCTTTACGCAGGTTGCAGAGCAATTCGACAAATTACTTACAACACTTCGTCCGACTTCACTAAAATAGTTATTAAAACAATTTGATATTACAGTAGGGTCAATTATGGTACGATTGTTAATATTAAGTTTATATGGAGTAGACTTAGTATCGTCTTTAGTATGGAGAACTGAATTAATTGTAGACCAGGTTTTACGGGGATTTTTACAGTTATTTTTAAATAAATTATAGTAAAACGTTTTTTTAGCTTTGGTTTTAATTTTATTTAATTTATTTGAATATTGCTTATAATATGTCTTTTTGTCTACATCATTCGACAAAAAGTGGGAACGGCAAAGTTTTTGCTTATACTTTATGGAAACAAGAAGACCTTTTGTTAACCAAGGTTTAGCTCGAAGACGCTTTTGTCTGCGAGAGATTTGACGTAAGGGAGCGTAAAAGTCGATTATTAATCTTACCCTTTTTATAAAATCATCAAAAATGAAATTAAAATTATTGGCATTTATACAGTCAAGACAATTTTTGAATTCGTTCATATTTTTATCAAGGTCTAGTAAATAACTTTCTATATCGAGATTTTTAATGTCTCTACAAATATATTTTTTGTGTTTAACAGATTCAGGATTACTTTTTAGAGAAGTTGCACAGTAAGTAATAAAATGGTCACTGATATCATTAAGAATTATCCCCGGAAATATAGGATTAGATAAAGCGCTTGTAAAAATATGATCAATTAAGGATGCTGAATTTTTGGTGACCCTGGTTGGTTTAGTTATTAATTGAAAAACACCGTTGCTCTCTAACATAGATAAGTAATTAATAGAAGATGAAGAACAATCACTTTCGCTAATGTTTAAATTGATATCGCCCATTAAATAAAAATCGTTCTTATTGCAGTCAATTTCACCCAGTTTGTTATTAAGGGTTTCAATAAAAGCATTTGAATCAGATCTAGGATGACGATATATGACAGCTATTACGACTGTGCGCTGGACTCCCGGAAAATTTAAAGAAACCCAGAGATCCTCACAGCCAACATTACTAAGTTGATTTTTACCAAGTAAGTTAAAAGATATCGAACTCAAAATATATAAACCAACACCACCTGCGCGAGTAGTAGAATTAGCATGTAAAAACATATAATTAGGTATAGAAATATTAGTAAGAGGAGTATCATTAATTTTTGTCTCGGAAATTCCAATAATTTGTGGAAGAGTCGGAAGCAACTGCAAAGATTCATAAAAAGTCTCAAAATTTTTTTGAAGGGATCTAATGTTAAAATGAAACATAAATAAAGAATGGAATACATCTACTCTACTGTCAAAATTTAAGAAATCTGTATAAACGCAATTTTTCAAATTTGCCGAAATTACCTGATTAATATAGTTGTCATTTAAATTATTTCTAAGATCTGCATCAGAATACTGAAAATTATCTGTATCTGCTCGACTTGAAGCCAAAAATAAATTCAAATCATCTAAACAATCAATAGTAGTCGACAATGAATACGCAAAGCAATTGTTGACAAACAGAACCAGACTGAGAATTATTAAAATTTACCAGAGAAACAAGTAAAGTTACACGAATGGAAAAAGATTTTTTTTTGTCGCCGAAAATTAATAAGCGAGAACTGTACAAGGTTCGATTCTTCTAAAGAGTAATAAGTAACAACCACTTACAATATAATACAAAAAACTAATTAACTATATTAAAAACAAGATAAATTATACAACGATTGACCCAGTATTTAGATTTACAATTTAGTAAAAGAAGAGGAAGAGCTTTTAACAAAATCTACTTTAACATTATTGACATATAAACAATAATGACCATTTTCGGCTCTCCAACTTACTTTTTTTTTCATACGCTTGGCCTCTTTAAATTGAGGGAGCAAAGCTTTGCGTTCTTGTTGAAACTGTTTGGGCAAATGCTCGGTAACATAGTGAGGTTTCTTATCGACAGACTTTCTTTTTTCATTATATTTTTTGAGATTTTTTAGTTTGCTAAAAATCAGCTTTTTATCTGTCGATTTAGCTAATTTAATTATAATTGGTCGGTGTACCTTATGATTGTTTCTAGAAATTGGTTGTTGTGGTAGTCGATGATAATCAGCAAGAGAAATCGTCGATGGATCGTCGATTAGAAGACCATCTTTCATAAAATTATGGATTAGATTTTTGGTTTTTTCAAGCGTTTCCCAAGCATCAGATTCTTCTATTCCATGAATCAACAGATTTAATCTTTTGTCATAAGACTCTTGCATTATGTCTTTCGTTTGTTGGGTAATCTGTTGCTGCTCAATATTTAGTAATCTGAGATTAAAGTTTTCTAAAACTGTACAGTCAACTTTAGTTTCAAGCTTTTTATCCAACTTATAAATTTGATCGTCAAAAGTTTTTTCTAGATTAAATAGTCTGGTTTCAAAAAGTTCAAATTTAGAATCTAGTTTATCAATTCTTGTCGTTAAATTTTCTATTTCTTTCAAAATACGATCCAGTTTTTCTTCCATTGTAACTATTCGGTAATCAATTAGTTTTAAAACTCGGAAATTTATCTCTGTATTTTTTAAAAAACGCTGATTAGGTTTCTGCTTTTCTGTCAACAGAGATTACACACGTCCTTCCATTAGCGTAGCAGAATCAAGAATGGGCTTACTCCGAGCAGCTTTGGTTAAGCTCAACCGCCTGCGGACTGGTGTTGGGCGATTCCATTCGTCCATGCACAAATGGGGTCTCGCTCCTTCACCGAATTGCGAGTGTGGCGCCTCTGAGCAAACCACAGACTATGTACTAACAGCGTGCCCTATACATCGGGCACCACATGGAGCACGAGGTCTGACGGTTTTGGATGACGAAACTCGATACTGGCTTAATGACACCACTGCCAGCATCTGATTCAGGCAGTGCAGCAGTTTGGGGTAGTAAAAGGATAAACCCTTGTCCTCAGTCCTGCTTGTGTCTGACCTGGAGTGGATACCCTTCAAACGACGACGACGATTTTATTCAAAATGCACTTTAGTTTTGCAATAAAATATTTGTAATTTCTTTTTATATCAAAAGCAAGCACGGTTATAGCAGTGAACAACAACGCTTTTCAAAACCAACTACTATAATCAAAATGTGAGCCGCATCAATGTCTATACACAAAACAAAAATTAGACAATAAATATAAACAAGAAAGGCTGACACTGACTGCAATTACTTATATCTTAATCAGGTCTTGAGCAAACAATTTTTGGGTTAAATTTCTTCAAAAATCAGACTAGTCTAGCACTAGTGTTCTAAAGCAGTGTTATAGTTTAGTGCTAGACCCGACTTTTCGAGAAAACGTGTAATATTGACGTTTACCTTTTTTCCCCTTAAACAAACTCGTCTTTCGCAGCTCATAGAATAGTTTTTCGCATTGATTTTAAGTGGTTTTAGCAAGTCGAAATTTTTTAAGATAATTCTGTAATTTTTATAATATGAACAGTCCGTACTCATCGTGTCCCTTCACAATTGTCTTTATATCCTGAAAAATTGTTGATTTCGCTTAACAACGAACCAAAATAATCTCGTAAAAGAGAAAAAAATTTTTTACAAAATAAAAAAAACATTTGAAAACGTGCAAGTTTACCAAGTATTGCGTCGCACTCTCCGCACATAGAGAAAATAGGGCCCCGACTCAAACAAACGGCCATAAAATTATTTTAATTATGAGAAAAATATGGCAATAAAGCTAATCAACACACCTAATGTACAATACAACTTATTATATCATAAATTAACTGTATTATAGCGATTACTGACGAGTGACGATTAGCTGATTTATGACCATTAAATGATAAGTTACGCAACAACGGCAAATAACTTAAAACATTGGTTCACTCATGCAAACAGAAAATTAATTTAGGCGAATCAATCAAAAAACGTAAAAAACAAATTGAAAAATACCAGAAAAGAAAAAAAGCCATATAAATATTTGATGTATTCAGGTTAATGAACAACATTTTGTGAAGTTTGTACCGCCAGTCTTTTGCGCGTTTCTTTAAAATACAAACAAGTTTATTAAATATCTTACTTCTGCACTAAGAATAAGTGTAATCATTGACACTGATGTTCAAGGGGTATATTTTTAAACCAGGGTCCGGAAATTGAAAGGTTTCCAATTCGTGCAAAGCTTTTTGATTGGCAAAGCCAAAAAACGTTTTTCGACCCACAGTTTCGAAGAAAGAACCTTTTTCTCTTTTAGTGTTTAGTCTTGACTTGCATCCAAAATTATTTTCTCAACTTTTTTCCCATAAACAGAAAAACTAGCTGCGTCCCGGAAGTGCCGGGAAAACATCTTCTGATCAATATCGGTGCCGGTCAATAGCTTCATACCTTGTACTTTATAAAAGTACCTTGTAAATTGTACATACCTTGTACCTTCATACCTTGTACAACTACCTTCATAAAAGCATACCTTCAAAAAAGTTGCGAGAGCAATTCGGTGGTGCGATAAAAAGTACTTATTAGTTTTTAGAACACAAGCGGTCAAAAGCCGTCATATTATTTGTGTTTTTTTTTTTTTTTTTTGTTCAATTTTAATAACGTCCCGTTTGCCATCATAAAATACGGTTATTTAATTGTCCACACACCATCTAGGGCCCAGGAGCCCTTGGGTTGAAAATTACTGATCTGATATAGTACTAATGTAAGACTTTCAATAATTTATATTTTAACATAACGTGCAAACGACTATTATACCAAACTTCAACAGCTTTTCTTAATTAAAAGATTAAAAAATATAATTATGTAATGTTTTTTTTCCTGCCAGTTTTTTTTATATAAAAAAGTAAGCTGGAAATTATTCCTAACTTTGCAGTCTTTTAATGAAGATGACTAAAACCAATTTTGGCCTTCGATATATTTAGTCGTTCAAAAAAATACGCACATCGGGGTAATTTGACGACACTTTACTCTGCAAAAGTACAAAGACTCATTTGATTTTGCCCAATCTATTGGCGCTTTTCTGTGTTCTTTTTATTGCACTAATTTTCAAATGAGAGAAAAATTACAGGTCAAAATTGATTTGGTAAAATTCAATCAATACTCTAACGATTTGGTTTATCTAGTCATTAAATGTCATTAAAAAATTTAGAAATAATGTGAGGACTTTTTTTATATAGTTTTATACATTATGTTTGTTCATTTGTTATAATTACTCCCATATTTTGTCAACATTTAATTTACTAAAGACTAAAAAACTTTTCACGACACGCGTTTATGCCGACAAAAATGTGGCAAAGTTTATTTAAATTTACTGTTACTTTAGCACCAGTTTTGCCTTTTATTCAAGTTTTGGTCACAAATTTCTTATATTACAGTCCGAGTCGCTTGGTTATGGACGGACATCGATCGAGAATACTGGCCATTAAATATCATCCGAACGATCGTGACGTTTTCTTGTCTGGGGGGTGGGACGACACTATTCAATTTTGGGATCAGAGGGAACAACACTCTATACGGTAAGTCAAATACTGTTTTGGATGATGCAGTTGATCGGTCTCTGTCCAAATCAATGCCTATCATGGATTAATGACAAATCAGCCTTTTGGGCTATTTTTTTTTCAGGTTATATTTAATTAGTTTTGCACCGGATTTTGGCTTTTGATATTTATTGTAAAAAACAATGTTACTCTGATTTCATTACCGGCTTATGCATCTGATTGCATATCTATACGACTCTAGAACAACAGTGGCCGTCCGTAGCGGTAGGCAGGTTTGCCAGGCCTAAAATTCGGACAAAAAACGATAAATTGTCCTAATTTTAATTACTGTGTCCGACGATTAGCAATTCATTCGGACACTTGTTTTTTTATCCTAAGTGGGTGATTTTTATTAGCCTCTTTTAAATACTGATTTTTTTCAGTATCTCCAGCGTGGCATTATTGGCCCTAAACATTTTTTGTGTCTAATGCCTGGTTAACAATTGCTACGTGACCGCTAGTCTATTGCTTGTGACAAAGACAATAGATATTGCTTAAATATAGAGGACAATCAATAGTTCAACCTTTATATTCGTAGTTTGTCTTTCCTGCTAACCGCTGTATCTTCAACCAAAATTTGGCTATTTAAAGTACCTTTATCTAAATCAAGAGTACCCAAGTTTTTCTTTGTGGATTTTGTAGTGAAATTCTCATGATATTATACAGTATTGGCTCAGAGTTTTACAATACACAGATGCTGTGGAAACAAGGAAATTTAAAGATTGGGCGGATTGTGCGTTGGCATGCCAGTCCGTCCCTGTAACTAGTCCAACTGTCGAGCTGCTTTTTTCCATGATTTCATTTACAAAGACAAAAACCAGAAATCGAATAAAATCTATCTTGCTGGAGTCCATACTCCGCATCAGAAATGAACTTCGTTTTCTAAAAAACGTTTGCACTGAAAAGATGTTGGCAAAGTTTTGCCCGCGAGAAATGCACTCCAACCAAGAAAAAAGCGAAGAATTAATGACATTCATTGAAACTTTGCAATAAAAACTAATTGCAGCCATTATGCTGTGCACTGTTAATTGTTTTTTGCTTGATATGTTTTTTTCTTGTTCGTTTTTGCTGTTTTATCTAATTGATACTGTATATGGAAGACTTTTGCTAATAAATTATTTTTCTTAAAACATGTAAATCACACCTTGCGAAATAAAGTTCTAAATAGCATTAAAAGTAAACCATATTTTAAAGTTTGTCCTAAAATGTCCGAATTTTAGACTAATACTGTCCGAAAATTTTCCTAACTACCTGGCAACCCTGGTGGCAGGTCTTCACCGGAGTCGGAATGATCTTTACCGGGGTCGGAATGATCTTCACCGGGGTCGGAATGATCTTCACCGGGGTCGGAATGATCTTTACCGGGGTCGGAATGATCTTTACCGGGGTTGGAATGATTTTTACCGTGGTAGGAATGATCTTTACCGGGGTCGGAATGATCCTTCACCGGAGTCGGAATGATCTTTACCGGGGTCGGAATAATCTTCACCGGAGTCGGAATGATAATCGACTCCCGATCATTCTCTATTCAAGCATTAATATCTTTTTCAAAGAATCAAAGAAAGTTTTTTTGGGTGTGCAGGGGAGTCCTGCTTAGCGGCAATGTACCAAAAATCATTTTCTTTTATTCTTTTCAGGAATGTAAGAGGCTTTGATTCCGATAAATTCGAAAAATCAACAAATAATGTCTTACATTGTTTGGAATTCATGAGCCTACCTTTAAAAAATTGATAATGCAATAGTTTTTATTAAAATTCAGCTGCTAAGCTTATTATTTTAAAAAACAAATAACCTAATTATAATGTGATTCAAACAGTTCGGGATGCTTGTGAAATAGTCTGACTTTATAGTAGATCTGTTAGCTTTAGTTACAAAGCAAAGATTTTTAGAAACTCTTTTAGTATTGCAATGTTTTACTATGGCTTTTTAAAGATAAGTGAATCTGATTTTAACTGCTCTTTCAAAGCTGATAGCTTTACGATTAGTAGTTGAAACTAGAATTCTATTTAGGAGCTTGTTCGGGCCTCACATTTGTGGGGAAGGAATTGACATCGATGACGCTAATAATCAAATTCTCACCGCTTCCTGGAGAAAGCATGAGGTCCTTCAGGTGATTCTAATTTTTTAGTTTTTTTCAAAGAGCAATTTTTACGCAATAAAGTTCCGCGTTGAGTCAGTGCGCCGTTGCGGCCGGATCAGATGGGTTTAATTTGTCTCTCTGCGGCGCTAGAGAACGCAATCAAGCTGACTTAAAAAAAGTTAAGTCAAGTAGTGTACTATGATTGTTTAATTTTTGGCTTTAAATTATTATTGTTTCTTTGCCTTAATGACGGTAATTGGCAAGACACTTGATTCATACCCTGTAGTACTTTTTTTTAGTGTATTTTGTTTACCAACCAGTTGTATCGTAAAATATAGAATTGTGAGCTGAAGACGCTCTCGACCTGAAGAAATACCGTTTTCTTTGCCTTTCCCCGTGACAAGGGGTTTAAAACTTATGGATAATAGATTGTGACGTGACGACGCATTCATATAGGGTTTTATTACGAATGTAAAACGCATGAAAAAAAAACAGTTCAACTTTTCTTATCTATTTTTCTGCTGTCAAATCAGCTACTCTCTTTCTACCTATTTTTCTTTCATTTTATTGTTTGGCTGGATTGAAGTAACTTATGATCTTTGGCCAAAGTGACCATTGTAGCTGCATATGTTACTTGCTCTTTGTTTTTTATCTTTAAATTGTTTTAGGTTTGGGATTACAAAACGGGAACAAGGATAAAAACAATTCCTTCCGATTTCACTTACGATTCTTTTGTGAGTTTTATTTTTTGCTGTATGCTTATAAAAACAACAATGATTTGTATTATGCATATACCATTGCTTTGATTTATTTTGAAGTTAATGTAAAGTAAAAAATTGAATTCTTTAACTTTGTCCGATATTCTAACTCTATAACTATATAACTTTTGTCCTATTCGGCTACCAAAAATATATGACAGATTTTCTTCAATTATCCTGTTTATTAAAAAATCTGCAATGGCAATGACACACCTTTCAGGCGAGTGCCTCATTTGTATGCAGTGGTAAAGATCCGGAGCCGGAGCTTGAACGAGAGCAAGAGCAGGAGCCGGAGCTTTAAAAAATTGGCTCCATACAGCCGGATCCAGGGTTAAACCCAAAACTGCGCTTTAAGTATTAAAATAGGTTTATAAAGTTTGGGAGGCACAAACCTAATTTTTAAAACAAAATCTTTAATTGAGTAATTTTGGAAGGTTTGATTCCTAACAGATGGATGGTTGCAATAAAAGTCAGTAATGCGATTTTGAAAAGGGTAAGAAAGAGTCCCTTAGATTTTGGTAAACTTTTTGTTACTGGTTAAGTAAGCAGCCTACTTAACCCTAACCCTAACTCAACCTTAACCAACTAAATCAGGTAGTAGACCACTTAAGGATTGTAGACTGCGTACTCAACCAGATGGTAGAGGATTAGGGTTAGGTAGACTGCATACTTAACCAGTACCAACTTTTTTTTGCGCTAACTATCTGATTATCTATTTAAAGAGGAACTAACATTTAAGGTTGGTAGCAACTAGTTGGGTAGGTACAGTTTGTCTTTGTTAGTGTTTACTTTTTTGCAGGAGGTAACTACAATTACAATAATATGTGTTTGGAATCACTACAGTGTACTTCTAGCAGAGATGAACATGAAGCGGATTTTGAGATGATTTAGCTTTCTTGTAATATTGTTAAGGACAAATTTATTCAGTCCAATATTTTTAGCCATTTCACTCCATCATCTAAATATGGTATCAGGCCACTTACCCCCGGGTAATATACCCCCGTCACTTACCCCCTAGTCATATACCCCCCTAGTATCGTTTTATTTTTGTCATATACTCGGGGGGTGAGTGGTTAGTATGTGACCAGGAGGTAAGAGTCCTAGAATCGTAGATTTATTCAAAATGATATTTTGAATTTAATTGATATTGAAAAGAGTTGTGCAATAAATAATAAGAAAAGCTACTTAAATAGTAAATTTATTCCCTGTAAAAAAGCTATACTTTAGCTCAAAAAACTAAAAAACTTATTTTAAATTTACCTGGCTATTTCCACCCTGTATTAATTTTATTTTTTTGGACTTCATGGAATTTATTCCTTTTAGATGTTAAAAAATTTCAAAGTTATTATATTTTCTTGCTACGAGATAGGTGATTTTGTTTTCAGCTTAAAAGGTTTGTCGTTTATCATTGAATAATAAAACATCTAAAAATACTGTTTTGCTTTTAGTTCTTTTTAACAATGAATTAATTTATTTCTCTATCAGTTCACCTTATATGCTAGTTTGTGGTCCAGCATACACTGCAAATACGCTACTTTGTTCCCAACTGCAGATTATTTTTCTTTGCTCTGTGAATATATTTTTCCTAGTGTTTGCTTCTTGATCTTTGATTTATGGTTGATTAGAAGGAATGGGAGCCGGTTCCAAGGCCTGAAAAATACACTCCGGAGCCATAAGAAAAATCTTTGGCTCTACCTCTTTGTTGTGGCCATTTTTTGAGACCCACCCATGTGTTTGTTAGTGCGAAGTCACTTTAAGCTTATTCCTATTCGAAATTTTTTTCTAGTTTATATAGAAAACAGTACAAGACATATTTAGTGGAAATTTACTTTTCAAACGCTTTCGGCTTTTTAAATTCTTGAAAAAACTTGCTAAGCTTAATAATTTAACTAATCTTGAAAAAGAAGTTAATTTTTTACGGATAAGCGATTTTGTGATTGTGACTATAAACTACAAGCAAACTAAGTGTTAATTCTATTCTATTCTAATTAAAATTTTGCAAGGAATAAATTTTTTTGCATCATAAAGTTGTGGTTGCAAGCAGTGATAATTTTGCACTCTTATATAATGCTTTTATAAAAACTCTTCTATTCTTGAACCTTTTTCAGATTCCCAGTTTTTTGGAAAACAATTCTACGTAATTTAAAACGAACGCAAAAGCAGCAACCAAAAGTCCTCGACTTTATTATTACGCGTAAATGGTTTTGTCATTGTGACTATTAATGGAATCGGAAACAACATATTTTGAATTTAAAACGTAACATTTGCCAAAAACTGAAAAATAAAACCAGAAATAAAATTTATGCCTATTCTAATTGCGATTGAATTTACTAATATGTACAATATCAAAGTAAAATTAGAAATACGCTTTGCAGACGTAAATTTAAAAAAAAAAAAAAAAAAAAAAAAAAACTTGGCTGGATTACTCTAGTAATTTCCCAACAAGCTCTTGGTGAAATCAACAAATGACGTCGGGAATAAAATTGATTTAAGACACGTTTCTTCTGTTCGTAAAGCATTTCAAACTGGAAAATATTTCTAGGTGAAGTCAGCGGTTTTTAGGCCTTTGCTTAAATGTCATTGATCCATGACACAAATTTGACTTACATTTGTACGTCAACTCGATATTTAAAGCGCTAAAGTTAATAAGCGTTAAATTTCAACTCTTAAGGTGTCAAGTGCAATCGTTTAGTGTGTTTGTCATGTTTGTTCGTCAATTTTAAGTTAATTTTATGAATGCAAAAAGGGTCAAAAACATTTTAAGTTCGGTTTTTCACCCAAATTATTTTATTAAAAATTCTAATTCTGATTCAATTTGTCAGCTTTTCGCCTATTTTTTTTTTTTTTAATATTTCATTTAAACAATTTTTAACGTTAATTTTGATAGTGTTTGCAACATTAATTAGCAACAATTAAGACATACTTTAAAACTCCTATCTTCTTCTACTTCATCCTACAATAGCGAAATCGTTCAAAAATAAACAAGACAATTACTTGCTTTCATGCATTGTTGTTATTTTCATTTCATATCAAGCATGTTTTGTACTGGTTAAGTGCGTAGTCTACCTAACCCTAACCCTACCCTAACCTACTAAATCAGATAGTAGACAGCTTGAGGATTGTAGACTGCCATCTTAAGCAGATGATAGAGAGTTAGGGTTAGGTAGACTGCATACTTAACTAGTACCATTTTTTTCCCCGACTAGGGCTAGAGAACCGAAAGCGTTTAAAAAAAGCATTTTAGATGGCTTTCTGCTGGTTTAAAGGAACATATTCCACACTTTAACTATAATTTAACCTTTATCTCGCAGCTATATTGTGGACAGTGGCTCGGTAAGAACAGGGTGTTGTGCGGGGGTTCGGACAACAACATGGTTCGCATCGTAGACCGGACAAGTCTTACTGTGAGTAGTCTTCCTCTTGATGTGGATGAAGTCTTAAGTTTTGTGGCTCGTTTCCACCGCCTGTGTTGTTCGGCGTGCGCCGATAAGTTTTTTTTCGCGGTTTTTTTTTTAATGTAAACATTGTTAGCAGGGGTGATTGTATAGTTGTTATTGATAAAGAAAAATACGAAGAAAAAATTTTTAACTGATAAAGGTTTTTTTTTACCCAAGAACTTTCTAGCGCGAACCAAGCAAAGTGAGATGATGAATGACATGTGATAAAGGTCTTTGGCGCACGCCTAACAACACAAGTGCTGGAAACGAGCTTAATTTTTGCTTTTATGCTTGAACATTGGTCTACAGCAGGGGTGGGGAACCTGCAGCCTAAAAGCCGCATGCGGCCGTCGCAGCCAGAAAGCATGGCCTTTGCATGATCAACGAACTTTCGCGCAATGACCTTTTTTTACTGGACAAAGAACACCACGGTTTTGAGATAAAGTAAGAAAATTCTGAGGCTGATCCAAACTGAAAATTTTTTTTTTTTTAGAGAACACTATGATTTCGGGACGAAAAGCGTAAAATCTGAGATAGCTTTCAAATGAAGACCTTTTTTTTAGAGATCACTATCTTTTTGGGGTGAAAAATTACATTATTCTCAAACTTTTATGCGGCCGGCACCAACTTTTAATCTTTGAAACTGGCCTGCGAGTGCAAAAAGGTTTCCCACCCTTGGTCTACATCAGCTTGTATTTAGTTTGAACCACGCCGTGTTCCGGCTTTGCTTTTTTTATCTGAAAAGCAAATTAAAAAAACAGAAAGAAAACTTAACTTGAATTGAAGTAAATTCGTAACTTTAAGAATTAAAGCTGGTTTCCACTACGAGCGTGAAATGGAATATTCTTTGTTTCTTTTATTGATTTTTTAAAATTACTTAAGGCCCGTTTCCACTACGAGCGTGAAATGGAATATTCTTTGTTTCTTTTATTGATTTTGTTTTGCTTTGCTTAGCGCTTGTCTAAATTTTGAGCGCCGAAAGATCAATAAAACAAACAAAGAATGCTCCATTTCACCAGGGTTGCGGAGTCGGAAGATTATGATCCGACTCCGACTCCGCTGCACCAACGACAAGCCACCTCAACGTGGTGGTGCAGTCCCCTTCCCTGCACTGGGGAGGGTCGAAATGGCTTGTCAATTCCCCGAGGGTCTCATCCTCGGGCGATTCTCCCTTGGACAACTCTTCTTCTCATTTTTTATCCCTGCCGTCCAATGCGCGGTCACATATGGACAGCATTCTTAAACCCAATTGACCGCCCCCCTACTTCTTCTACTTTCTTTCGGAAAACCTATCTTAGTCCCTCCTTCCACCCCAAACCTCTTCATTACTCATCCCACTCACCGCTGATACTTAACTTTATGCTTCTCCTCATCAGCGGTGATATTCATCCCAACCCTGGCCCTATAGACCCCTGCTCTGTCTGCTCCCGTAGAGTCACCTGGGAAAACAGATCGGTACAATGTACCAACTGTTCTCTCTGGGTACACCTCTCCTGCTCTGGTTTTTTTCCCACTGACTTTTGTAAAATCTCTCCGGGACACTCTTGGACTTGCCCAATGTGCCCATCCTCTTCTCAACCCCTCCCCTCCCTCTCACACCCTAATCCTGTATCTTCATCCTTTTCTGTATCTCCATCCATTAACACTCCAAATCCCCCACCCTCACTCACAAACACCCACAAAACCATATCTTCAAAAATACCCCCCCCCCAAAACAACCATGAATAACCCCACCTATCCTCCTAATCACCCCCAACTAATTTTTACTTACCCTCCCTCAGCATCATCTATACCTCCTCCTCAAACCCAAAATACCATCTCTCCTCTCACACAATCCTCTTTCCATCCTTCCTCTCCCTCTCGAAACAACCTCCGAATCCTACAGTGGAATGCTAATGGGATTCGCCCTTGCCGTACTGAACTCATACAATTCCTCTCTCATAATCAGTACGATCTCATCTTCATACAAGAGTCACACCTCTCCTCTGACTCCACTTTCCGCATACCTGGCTACAAAACCCTCCAAAAGAACCGTTCTATGACAAGGAAAGGAACCACCAACTCTACGGAAAACCTAGGAGGTGGTGTACTCATACTTGCAAAAGCGGTCTAACCTACACTTCGCTCTTAACACAATCCCTTTCCTCCCTCGACCCCAGCTCCGATTATTTAGCTATCGCGGTTAATGTAAAAGGAGCCTCACCTATACATCTTTTCAACGTCTATGTCCCTCCTATCCGATACTCTTCTTCCGACTCTCGCCCAAAATCCTTCTCACCCTTTTTCTTACCATCATCCCCTACCACTTACATCTTCGGCGACTTTAACAGCCATCATTCATCTTGGGACTCCTACTCACCAGAAGACCAATCAGGCAAAGAGCTGTGTGATTGGCTCCTCTCTTCTGATCTTTTACCTCTTAACAACCCCGAACATCACACCCTACTACACAGTGCCACCGGAAACCGCTTTTCCCCTGATCTTTCCCTAGTTCCTGCCCGAATAGCTTCTAAATGCACATGGCAGACCCTTCCGGACCTCGGCTCAGATCATCTTCCTATCTCTATCACTATTCCCATTTCCCCCTCAATTAACTGTATCTCCCCCCCCCCCTCATTTAACTACAATAAAGTTCGCTGGGACGATTACCTTACTTATATTGATACCCACTGCCCTCCTCCCTCTAACTTTACAACACTTTCTTTTTCTGAAGCCACCCACACCTTTACCAAACACCTCAATGATGCTGCCACTTCTTCCATTCCTTTCGGCAGCATCAACCGCCCTGCTAAAGCCTGGTGGTCTTTCGAAGTCGCAGATGCCGTTGCGAAATGCCGAAAGGCATTTGCAAAGGCACACTATTCCGAAGAAGACCGCCAGCACTTTTTCGCCACTTCCAGATATACCTCCACTGTGATTACTAAGGCTAAAGCTAAGTCTTGGCAGAAAACTTGCTCTAACCTTTCTCCTAAAACCCGTCCCAGTGAAGTCTTCTCACTACTTTGCTCCATCTCTGGCTCCCCCTCCCCATCTACTTCTGACCCCCCCAACTTCCCAAATTGCCATACCCTTGTAGATTGTGCCAACCATCTCTCTTCACATCTTCAGTCCCATTTCTCTACCCATACCCCAAAACCTTTTTGAAGCACCGAGAAAGCTCAGATGAATCATATCAGAACCGCACACTGCAACACCCTGCATTCTACTTTCTGTTCACCATTATCCTCCCTTGAACTCTCCACAGCTATCTCTCAACTCTCAACCTCAACCTCTTCAGGCCCTGATCAAATTACCTATCCTCTTTTAACCCACCTCCCACAATCTGCGTTGCATTTTCTTCTATATATCTTCAATCTTTCTTGGTCAACACACACCTTCCCGTCTACCTGGAAGCAATCAACAATCATCCCCATTCTCAAACCGGGAAAACCCTCTGACTCACCTTCTTCATATAGACCCATTTCTCTCACTTCTTATACCTCCAAACTCTTCGAAAGAATGGTTTTAGGACGACTTACCTATTTTCTCAAACAACAAGACATTCTCTCACTCGTGCTGGTTTTAGACCTGGTAGATCGACTGTAGATCAGGTTCTCCTTCTCTCACAGTCAATCGCAGATTCCTTCCACCAATCTAAGCCAGGCGCACGTACATTCCTTGCCACTGTGGATTTTGCGAAAGCTTTTGACTCAGTTTGGCATTCTGCCCTTTTCTCTAAACTCCTCTCTTTAGATGTTCCTCTTTGCTTTGTTGAATGGATACGATCCTACCTCTCAGATCGCCGTTCGAAAGTCCGTATCTGTAATTCATAAAGTCGTCCTTTCCGTCTCTGAAGAGGAGTTCCCCAAGGTTCAGTTCTAGGACCAGTTCTCTTCTCTTTATATATCAATGACCTTCCCACTTTCCTTCCTACATCTGTTAAGACCTCTCTCTATGCTGATGACCTAGCCATCTGGGCCTCCTCCCTGAGTGTTGCGTGTGCAACTTTCACAGTACAAGCTGCCCTCAACAGGCTGGTGGAATGGTCCTCAAAATGGCGCCTTCCTCTCAACCCCCTCAAATGTGAAACATCCTTCTTCAGCTTAGACCCCTACCAATCACGTATACAACCCTCTCTGCACATTCTTAACACCCCACTCAAATTCAACCCTCATCCAACCTTTCTCGGTGTAACTTCGACCGCACTCTCTCTTTCAAACATCATGTCCCATCCTTACGGAAAAAGTTTCACAGCCGATTCCGTGCTTTCCGCTCCATTGCCTCTGCCTCCTGGGGTCCATCAAAAGGATCCTTACGTACCTTATATAAAGCCTTCATTCGCCCCATCCTCACCTATGCTTCCACAGGCTGGTTTCCCTTCTCATCTCCTACTCACATCACCTCCGTGGAGAGGATGCATAGATCTTCCTGTAGAGTAATCACAGGTTGTCTATCGTTCACTCCCATTCCTCTACTTCATATAGAAGCACTTCTACCTCCACTACGAGTCACCCTCACCCACCAATCCCTCTCCTTCTTTGAACGAGCCCTCTGTCTACCTTCAACCTTTCCCATAGCCTCTCTTGCGAATTCTAACCACCGTACACGTCTCAAGAAGAGCTCATGGAGATTCTTCTCCAGATCACATGACCTTACCCCTAACCTACATCTTATCCGTGAATCTCTAATCCTCTGCCCTCCTAAACCCCCCTGGTCTGCCCCATCTACTTACCAATTTCACTCCATCTTTCATCCCCATGCTCTCGCAAAGACCCCCCTCCCTTCGCAACACCACAGCTACCTCCCATCTTTCCACCCTATCTCACAGCGATATCTCTGCCTGGACTGATGGTTCGGTACCTGGCGGGCTGGGGCAGGGTGGTGCAGGAATACACATTAAGTGTACAAAGTGTGTCACTGCTACCTCGCTCTCCTTCTCGACTGGTCTCTGGGCTACCAGTTATAGTGCCGAAACCTTCGCTATCCTACATGCTTTTGAGTGGAGTATCTCTCGCTCCAAGACATGTAATTTTGAATCTATCACCTTCTTTTCCGACTCTTTATCTGTCCTATCAAGTCTCTCTGCCCCCTACCATATTTAACCCCCAAACCTCTATCCAATACACAATCCCTTCTCAATTCTCTATCCCAATCCAAGATAGTCCATCTGCAATGGATACCAGGTCACTCTTCCCTCCCAGGTAACAACTTAGCTGACTCTCTAGCCAAAGCCGGAGCCTCTCTTGATCCCTCCAACATATCCGTGTCCCTCGCACCCCTTATCTCCTTTCAAAGACAATCCCTCTACACCAGTTGGTGACGCAGTGTCCAATCTGTTTTTTTTCAACACTAAATCCCTTCAGTATCTCCCGAGGAGCTTACTCTCCCTCGCTCCGCTCGCTGTTCTTTCTTTCGTTTACGCTGCAACGGGCACAGCACTCTCCTTAACTCTTATCTCCACAGAGTTGGTCGAGCCGCATGCAACAACTGTGGTTCTGAATCACAGGATCTTTCACATCTCGTGCTCGACTGCCCTGTACTGGACCATCTGCGTCGGGCCATATTCGGCCACACCCTTTCACTTCTAGACCTTTGGTCCCGTCCGTGGGGAGTCGCCTGATTACTGGGACTCCGCGGAATTGATCCGCGTCCCCATCCCCAGGAATGGGTCGGGTAAATCCACAACCACCACCACCACTCCGACTCCGACTCCTGAAATTTCTAAAATGCCGACTCCGACTCCCGACTTTAACTTTGAGTACGACTCCGACTCCCTAGTAAGGGCAAAGTGTTTAAATTAGATTTAACTAAGCAAAAATCATCTTTTTGAGTTGACAGTTGCACAAAATAAGTCAGGTTTTTAAATACATAAAAAGATATTTACTTTAAAAAATTATGTATATGAGTATATATACATATATAACTGCAAATTACTGGTGCTCTTCAGAAGAGTGCTTAATGGCTTCAATAGTCAGAACGAGTATTCCTGATTATCAAAACACAAATATTAAAAAAATTTTTATTAAAATAGTCCCAACAGACTGTTTCACCTGTAAGGCTCATCAGGGGACACAGTTAAAATAAATTTTTACGCTTTAGATGAAAACTTGCATCTTAGAAAAATAACGCTACCCAAAGTTTGGGTTTAAACAATTATTTTACTAAAGTAAGTGATTGATTAGCAAATAATTACTTTTGTCACGAGATATTAAAAGAAAACATGCTGTAATGTTGCGCATAGATGTATTCTTAAACTTGGCGGAGCTGCCGAAAAGATTACCGGTAAAGCGTAAAAAATTTTATGAATCATTTGTTAAAAGAAAGTGTTATAAAAGAATCTTTTTATAAAAAAAGTTTTTATAACACTCTCTCTTAACGAATAATCCATACTAATGTTTTATGCAGTATAAAAAATTTTTTATAACACTTGCTCTTAACTAATGATCCATAAATTTTTCTACACTTTAAACTTTTCGGCACTTGGTCAAGTTTAATACATCTACGAGTATGCGCAACATTACAGCATGTTTTCTTTTAATATCTCGTGATAAAAGTAATTATTTAATAATTAATCAATCACTAACTTGAGTAAAATAATTATTTAAACCCAAACTTTTGGTAGCGCTATTTTTTTAAGATGCGAGTTTTCATCTGAAGCCTAAAAATTTATTTTAACTTTTAATTTTTGCTTATGTTATTTGTTTCAACGTAAATAATATTCTTTTTTTTAATTGTTGTGTTCCCTGATGAGCCTCACAAGCGAAACAGTCTGTTGGGACTGTATTGGGACTAATACAACATGCTTTTTTTGTTATATTTATGTTTTGATAAATACGTATATACATATAATTATATTATATACACAACCCCTTAACTATAATTCTTACTGTGTTTGAATGAAACATTAATACAAATCACATTTAGAAAACTAACTCGAAATGGCATACATAACTCGAAACTAAATATGTGTTCTATACTTAATGCTTATCACATTTTCTGAACATCAAAGTATTTTATCGATAATCATAATGTTATCTCTAGTCTATTTTACAGTTATTACTTTTCCCATGGTAAATCGAACCCACGACAAACCTTAATGTTAACACAATTAATGACTTGTGTAGGCCCTGGGTGTAGGACTAGACCCTGAGTATTGTCTCCTGCGTGTAGGACTACATCTAGTTGGTTCGAAACTCAATGAGGTATGCAACACTGACGAACTTTAACAAGAGCAAAACTCGAGTCTGGTGCTTCTTGTGTTTAGGTGGCTTAGTTTCGTTTTTATCGGTAGGTAATGAGGTTAAAACGTAAATATGAATATTTTATAATTGTAAAAATTTTTACGATTGTAAGTAATAACTATGGAATTTATTAACAATGAAAATTTGAAAACAAAAGTTTATAAAAGCAAAAGAAACGAAAACTATATGTAAAAGAATTAAAAATTTAAAACCCACAATTATAGACTACAAGAAAAACAATAAAATGCGACTAATTTTAGAATTTTCCTGAATCACCCACTACATATAAAGAAACTCCAGAGAAAAATGTTGACATTTCCATACCAATAATAAGCTCATATTTATTTTTCTCAAATAAACTTCAGCCACTAGTTTGATGGCATGGAGTCCATCTTCACAGTAATTCATGGTTATATATTGATAGTAAGAATACATATGTGAATTTTGTCGGATTTTGTAAACAAAATAAAAGGGGGTCTGTAGTTTCTATCTCATGAATATTTCAATTATTGTAATTTTGTACGAGACTAAACATGCAGGTTCCCTGCCGTTTATTGACATTCATATTAGGAGATTATTAAAAAATTCGTCTTAGTTCTAAAGTTTGGTTGATATTTTTTTGAAAGAATAGAGCAAGAAGAGTAAGTTTTAATTTTCAAAAATTTTAATTTAATAATTTGCTCGTAAAAATAAAATTGCTACTGTGAGTTTCTCCTTTATGGCAGCCCTTTGGTCTGTTCTGATGAGCCTTAGTGATGAAAACAGACATTCAACACTCGCTTCTGTTGGAGGAAGTACTTATTTAAAAACACGTCAAAAGTAAAAAATGGGGGGGCATTTTGGAGGCTGAAACGGATTAATGGCATTTACATTAATTTCAATGGGAAAATTGGCTTTGTCATACGAGTAAATTGAGGTACGAGCTCGATCGCGGAACCAATTAAACTCGTATGTCACGGTACCACTACACTATAGAAAAAGGCTGCTTATTGCTTCCTGTCATTTGATCGAAGAAAGAGAAGCAACTAAATCGGCTGCCCGAGCATAGCATTACGCAAAATATTATTTGCTTACAAATTAAAATGTAAACTTTTTATGAGTTGCACGCTGTGTCGCGCGATACGCGGCAAGGTTTTCTTGAAAAGAATACTGTACTGCACTCCACTGGCGCACGCGGCCGCGTAAGTTGCGCGGTTAACATCACTAATATGTAGAGAAATTGGACATGAGGAGTCGGAGTCGGATAAAATATTCCGACTCCGACTCCTAGTCCTCTTAACAGTCCGACTCCGACTCCTTCCTAAAACCTCCGACTCCGCAACCTTGCATTTCACACTAGTAGTGGAAACAAACCCTTATCATCGAAATTATTTAAGGCTCGTTTCCACTACGAGCGTGGAATGGAGTATTCTTTGTTTGCTTTATTGATTTTTTTTTGCTTTGCTTAGCGCTTGCCTAGATTTTGAGCGCCGAAAGATCAATAAAACAAACAAAGAATGCACCATTTCACACTAGTAGTGGAAACGAGCCCTAAATCTCAATTTCTCAATTGCTGGAAATTCCATCACTGAGAAATTTGGCATAAATTATACTTGGTTCAAACTGAGTGTTTGCAGAAAAGTAAGGCGCAAAACTTTGTACTTGGAGAAATGAACATTACTTAAAATGTTTCAACCGTTTTAGCTTGGTGCAGAAGTGTTCGCGGAAAAGCTAGCGGAAAACGAATCATTTTGAAAGCGTAGCAGAAAATACGTTTTCGCTTGTTTTTTATTGCGAACACTTTTAGCCTTAGCTTTAAATAATTATATGAGCATTTTGATGTGCTTGTTGATTTTTGGAATACCAACCACAACGCAGATTATTGAAATGTCATCTTTTTTTCATTGACAAAACTTGACCAGACTGCAAATAAAGTCATGAAATGTCACTTTGGTTTTATGAAAATATTATTTTGCTTTTATAACTGTTTGTGTTCACATTGCCATCACAACAGTCTGCAATTGATTTATTTAAATAGCAATCCTTTTGACTGTTGCTTTCAAATTGATGTGCTATAAAGTTGCTGATATAATTTTTATCGTGATAACCAACTATTTATTTAATTCTTGGAGTTATATAGTCAGGTAGTAAGCAAGTGCTTGTTGTATTTTACACTTCTCTCGTTATGGTCAACAAAATTTTCCAGGCTTTATGTTACCGGTAAAAAGTTCGAAAAAAGGTTTTTAAATAAAATTTTTTGAAAAATAAAAAATTAAACCAATGCTCTTCAATCTTTTTTCATTCAAATTGCGATAAATAAAAGATTGAATAAAAACCAACGCATAACCTTAAAGAGTTTTATTATTATTCTATTTTTTCTATCAATCTGTTTCAATCTTTAATTTACATCAGTAATTTAGTTGAAGACCAAAAAAAGGTCTTCACTTTGATAGTTCGTTTTCCAACTAAGAGGTAATACCTCAACTGGACCAAATCTGCCAAAAAATGTCATTGTGGGTCGCTTCAAAAGACTTCACGGGTTGGAGAGCCCTGCTGTGTACTCCTCGTATACCCTTGATTTGATTCTATTACACTTGGGCTGGGGTTCTTAAACTGGGGCGGGGCGCGAAAGGTTGATCAGGGAGGAGCCGGCAACTGGCTGCAAACTGAATTGATAGCTGCTATGGTAATTTTTTTGTCTTCCCATTAAATTTGGGACAAAATTGGAGATTGTGGACGCTGATGGAAAGTCAAGACTTTTTAGTTTTCACCCTGAATTCCGGACGAAAATGGAGAATGTGATAATAGGGCTTGAATTTTTTGTGTCATAAAGGGGGGAGCCGAGCTTTGCTTGCGTGAAAATAAGAGAGGGGTGAGTTTCGTTTGCATGAAAAAAGGGGGCGCGTTTCAAAAAGTTTAAGAACCCCTTCACTGGGGTATACGGTCTACCCGGTTGAATAGCACTGAACTGGACAATTAGAATGCTACTTCAGACTGTGAACACATATATTAATATCAACAGTTGGAAAAGCATAATGACGTGAATAGAAATAATTTCAATTATTACGTGACAGAAACCAATCACAAAGCGTGCCGAAAATACTTCAGCCACTCTTTCGCTTTACATACGGCTTTTTAAAACGTGTAATTTTATATCTTTTCATCCGATTGACGTGCTTACAACACGTGTTAATTTCTGAAGAAGGATTTTCGAGGAAGATGATTCGAGGCTTTTGTATTGCCATCAAAATGAAAAGCACTTTAATCGGAAGCAAAGATAGGAGCCCGAAAACTGAATCAAACACTTTATAGTTTGAAAAGTTGATGATTGGGCTGACCAAGCTTGAACCTTTAAACTTCCGTTTTCACCTTTGTTTTCGAAGCCGTAGGTTAAGTGTTCAAACCCCGACCCATCATCGTTCGTTTATTGTCGCTGTCGCTTGCTCGCAGACATCCGGTATGATTTGCAACCTTCCCAGTGGCGTGTACAGCGTCGACCACGACAGACAACGCGTCGCTCAAAAGCAAATTAATCTTGACGTCACCATGATTGTTGCGGTTGCGGGAAGGCACCTTTATTTTGTATCGAACGCCGTGAAATCAACAAAAAAGGAAGAGCCTTCGCCGTAAGGCTTTCAACTTTCTTATTATGCAACCTCCGAAAGGTCTGATTCAGGAACAAGGTTGACTTGACACAGCAGTTAATAGCAGCAAAGTTGTTTTTTGTACAATTTTTTTGTTTTAGCAAGCCATTTCTTTGGGAATTTAGCTATTGCTTTCTCGTTTTTTTGAACACTGTTTACCGTTTCGTTTTTTTAAAGTTTGGTGATCTTTGCCATTACTTGAGTAAATTAATTAATTTTATTACCGCACTTCTAAGTTTTTGCAGCTCAATCGTAATTTGCAACCACCGTAACTTGTAAATTTGGGCAATTGAATAGTTTTATTTACTGCAATATTACTCTTTAATTATTGTATTATTAAGGTTTGATTATGGCAATATTGCATTTTAATTGCTGCAATTACTTTATGTAGACTACAAGATTTGTTCATTTTTTGCCATCGCCAGCGGCGTGCATGAATTCACTGTTGTTTTTTTAAAATAATTTTTGTATGATTTTATGCTAATTTTCTTAACTGTGTTTGTACCGATTTTTGAATATTTATCCACTAACAAGCTTCAATTTCGTAACAGCACACATTTTCTTGTTTTTTTTTACATCTTTTAGAGTAGACCTTCTCAAATAAACTTTTTGTGTTCCAAAGGTACGCAAACAAACGACAGTTAGATCATTTAATAATATAACGGTAAAGCTGCTTTAGTCCAAGCAAAAGAGACTAAATTCTATAAACTTTGCCCTCTAGATTACGAAACTTTCTTTTTTGTTTCGTTTTGTTTTATGCATTTTTCTTAGTTTTTTGTTTTGTTTTTCAAGGAATTGTCGGGATATTTTGGCCACTGCTGCATGAGGTAGGTACACAGAAATCATGCGTCAACACCAGTGCGCGGTTTATACTGAGGTCATTCATGTACCAGACGATTAATCTGCTATCTAACACGCTTAAACTACGATAATTAACTCGAATCCAAACCGATACCAACTATGACGTGATAATAAGTTATGTAACAAGTCTCAAAGTTACCCCCCCTATTTATGTCTTGTACGGCTAAAAAAAACTTTCATAACACATTCCGACACTGGGCCATAAATTTCAATTTATTTATCTGAAAAGGAATGTGACTATAAATTGTAATAATTAAACATAAGAAGGTTTATCGGACAGGTTTTTTTTGACTAAGTCCTAGAGTTATTTTGTACTTTTCAAAAACAATTGTAATTTTAATACTTGTTCCAAAAAAACAACAACAAAGAATTAAAGTTCATTACTTTTTTTTAATAAAGAAACGTTTGAATAAATTTTTAATAATATTTACAGCAAACTAATTCTTAGAAATTATTCAGCTTATTCACTTCGTAACTGACCAAACAAGTAATTTAAAGAATGAAATTTTTCAAAAAAATTGATAAGATTTAAAAATGAAAAACTAGTTGCTACAATATATAACCGCAAAACGTTTTTCATCTGCAAATTTGCAGCAAATTTGTCGCAAAGATTGCTGCAAAAAAATCATTTGCAAAAACAAAGCTTTCAAATTTGAAAAGAAATTGCCTAGTTTTTGCTAATTTTCTGCAAGAATTGGTTTACTGTAGCGTGCAAATTTTGTCAACACTTTGGTTTGACATATCAATAAGTTAAACTAATCAATCTTTAGAAGAACATTTCAAAGAAATGTCAGGCAAAATGAGCTTCAGAAGTTTCAAAATATCATCTTGTCCTTTTGAGCTCAAATAACCAACCGTCTGCGTTTTTATTCTTGTATTAACAAAGATGCCGCAACCATGCACACTTATTCTCAAAAATTTGTTTTTTATATTTAACGTTTTTCGTTCTATTGCTTCTATCTTTTTCTGTTCTGCTTTCTACTATTTACAAATTTTCTATTTCACTATAGTTTTATACGGCGGAACTGATATAAAAAGATACTGAACTGAACTGAACTGAACTGAACTGAACTGAACTTAACTAAACTGAACTAAACTGAACTGAACCACGTAACGTGTCTACAAAAACCGGCCCAGTTCGATACAAACGAATCATCACTCCTGCGAACTTATCTGCATACAATAAAGCAGAGGTGGAAACCTGCAGCCTCCATGACAATGAAATTAGAAATGGGTCAAAAATAATTTCTTAGGGTTTCTAGTGTTAACTACCATGCAATTTTAAATACTTATTAAAAATCAATGAATTAAAATTATATTTTATTGAACAAAGCAGCTTGTCGCATGTTAAAATTTGAAGTTTTTTTTCTCTGCTCAGCAATGGTTTGTTGCATTGCAGTAAATAGTATTTAAAAATTTTTAATTAAAAAATTTTGTTGCACGCTGAAACCAAATCCAACAGCTATATAATTTAATGAGTTTATTTCAAATTTCAAACTAGTATGCAATTATGGAATCTTGTTGACTGTTTGCCATCTGATAAGAGAAAACCTTTTTTTTATCACTTCATTTTACGGACAAAAATCAAGAAATTCAAGTCAGATTTAAATTGATGACTTTTTTTAGGGATTACTAGTTTTTGGCGACAAAAAGTAGGAAACGTGAAACTAATTTTAAGTAGACTTTTATTAGAAAAATCACTATCTTTTGGAGACAAAAATCAAGAAAACCGAGTCAAATTCAGAGTGATTAGATTATTTTTTTAGGTAGGGGAGAGCCTCCAACAGTGCGCCACTTTTCGGAGTTTTTCAAAATTTCGGAAACTGAAAAGCTATAAATGAAAAATTTTTATGACATTTTAATCTCATTCAATTGATATTTAAGGTGCATAATTAGGCTTTTTGTTGAAAGTCTTTATCTTCCAAAAAAATTGATTTTAAAATGAAGTAAAAAAATGGCGCACTGTTGGAGCATAGGTCCAACAGTGCGCCATTACGGTTCCAACACTGCGCCACTTAGTTTTTTTAAGCAACATAGTTTTGTATTACCTGATTAATGAAATTTTTAAGTTCTTTTTGTTCATAAGTTTTTCTTTGTTGCAACAGCAAAATACGTGGAACTCTTACGTCAAAAAAAATTTTTTTATTCTTATATAGAAAGACAAAACAACTTTAAAACCAATTTAAACAAGCAAATGCAAAGTTTACCATTAATAAGTCAACATATAACATGTAACTTATGAATAAAACACAAAAACATAAAAAATAAAACTATTTTAATTAGCAAATAAATAAATAAACAACTTTTACTTTTTTGAAATTAAAAAAATAATATACATTTTAACTTGTGGGTATCCTACACCAGTGGCGTGCGGTCAGGGCATGCAAGTTATGCGTTGCATGACCAGCGAATTCTTGTACGATGACCTTTATTTCTGAACGAAATAAAGAACAGCGCTGCTTTGGGACAAAATTAGAAAAGGTGAGCTGGTTTGAGACAAAAAGTAGAAAATCAGAGAGAGATTTTAGGTGAAGACTTTTTTTTTTTAGAGAACACCATGAATTTTGGACAAAAAGTAAGAAAAATGAGACTTATTTCAAGTGATGATTTTTTGTTTTTTGGAGAACAACATGAATGTAGGATAAATCGCCAATATTCGGTAATTATTTTTCGTTTAGATCATCTTCTTTTGAACTAAGGTCACAATCGCTCTCACACATATCGTTTTAATAAAATTTTCTTTGAAAGAAAAAGTTATTTTGCTGTAAATAGCAATACAAGCGTAAAAGAAAAAGCTCATTTGTAAAGCCGAATATATGAAGATTCTGTTGTGTATATTTCTTTAGCAATAGAATAATATGTAAAATGTTTGTTAGGTGCTACTAAGTGGCGCACTGTAGGAACACCTGCCATTTTGACTTTAACTCTTGATTTCAGAGAAAAGCTACAATAATCGATTATTATCTTTTACCAGGCTTTACTTTACGCTATGGAGAAATTGATGTCATTTTGACTTAATTCCTAGTGCTTTTATGCAATGAAAAAAAACAATTTTTTTTATCAGCAAAAACTAACTTTACTTCTATAAAAATTGAAAAACCTTTTTAAAAAATTTTCTGTTTTTTTAGCATTTCTGAAAATACGAGTACAAAGAGAAATTGATATTTTAATGCAAATTTTGATAATGCAATTACGATGTTATTTTACGCAACAATAAAAAAATAAAACGCAAAGGCGCACTGTTTGCACCGGCGCACTGTTGGAGGCTCTCCCCTATTTCAACTTATGTGGCCTCCTTTCTTAAAATTTTAAATCTGGCCTCCAATGTCAAAAAGATTCTCCACCTCCGCAATAAATCCTAATATTTATGCCGCAATGCCCGCTATACTTGACACACACACATGCGACAATTACCTTTCTCACGTGGTAAAACACCAACCATAGACTCATAAGCAGGAGTATCAGGACTGAAAACTCAACTGCCAATAAAGATTTTCCGCCCAATATTTGGCCGAACTAATAGTATATCAGTGTCCCTCGCTCCCCTTATTTCCTCCCAACGACTATCCCTCTACACCAGTTGGAGGCGCAGTGTCCAATCTGGTTTCTTTCAGCACCAAATCCCTTCAGTATCTCCCGAGGAGCTTACTCTCCCTCGCTCCGCTCGCTGTGCTTTCTCCCGTTTAAGCTGCAACGGGCACAGCACTCTCCTCAACTCTTATCTCCACAGGGTTGGTCGAGCCGAGACTCCTTCATGCAGCAACTGTGGTTCTGAACCACAGGATCTCTCACATCTCGTGCTCGACTGCCCTGTACAAGACCCTCTGCGTCGGGCCATTTTCGGCCACACCCCTTCTCTTCTGGACCTCTGGTCCCGTCCGTGGGGAGTCGCCCGATTATTGGGATTCCGCGGAATTGATCCGCGCCCCCATCCCCAGGAATGGGTCGGGTAAAACCACCACCATCACCAACTAATCGCGCAGCGGATAGCGATTAATGATTAGTGAGTCTCGACTCTCGACATTGGAAAATCTAGCCTTTCTAGAAACCTCATATGACAGCTTGTTCAAAATTTCAGGTTAAGAAACTTACAGTTTCTTAAGAAAAACAAAAATAGAAAGAAATTAAAAGTTAGTTTTAGTTATAGGCCTCCTTTCTTAAAATTTTAAATCTGGCCGCCGTGTCAAAAACCAAATAAATTGAAGTTTAATCAGTTGTAGTCAAGTTTTCTAATAAGACTGTCAAAACAATCAACTGGCCTTAAGTAAATGTGCTAGTGCCAATATTGCAACCGACTTTGAGCTGTTTGTATTTAAAGCTGTTATTTTAGAAATTCGCTTTTCGTAATTTTGATAAATCGCGTTGTGATAAGTATGTGCGATAGGCTAATATTCCCACTCACAATCAGGCAATATTAGTAGGTTTGATATTCAGTGTGCATAACTTTAGCTGTAGCGTATTGAGGAAGTTAGGCAACTCTATAGAAAAGCTGGTTAACGACCATGCAAAAAATGATCCCCCAGACCGAAGCAAAAAATCGCAACAAAATTGATTATGATTGTTGTACATGAGACATAGCAAAAAAGACAAAAGTTTATTAAACCATAGTGTAATTAATTTATAGTTTGACAGTGTTGCCCTAAATTTGGCGGCAGCGTGGTCGTCAGCGTGGTCGAGTGGTTAAAGCACTGGATTGATGATCAATATGGTCTCGGTTCAAAACCCACTGGCGCCATTCTGTTGTGTTCTTGGGAAAGACACTTTACGGCACTTTCCTCTGCTTGGTAGTCTTGACAAGCAGTTCTAAATTACAGTAATATCTCTACTAAATTACTAACGGACAGCAATATCTTGGCATCTTTGGAAGCAGGTCGGGGTAATTGCTTACCCTATGTATAGCGCCTCCGTCGCTTTCCTGCGGATCAGGAGGATAAATATAGAGATAAAAATAAAAAATTTAGTTACAGCTTTGTTAACTTAATATTACTTAATTTTAATAATTAATTTTATGCAGCCCAAAATCCACATTCTAAACTGATACAGTAGGCTATTGTTTTAATCAGATATGCTGCATTTTTTTCAACATCAAATAATATAGCGTTCTTCAACCGGGATTTTGCGGAACCCTAGGAATTCTTAAAACATTCTCAAAATATTGTAAGCTTCAATTATTCCTATTTATTCTTTTTAAATATATTAAAAAGGGATTTTGCAAAATTTACAAAATTAGCTTTAGTTCCAACAAATAAAAACCTTTTTTTGGTCTTCATCTGCTTTGACAGTAAGTTTGCATTAATCACGGATGGCTTTTTAACAAAAATATCTGGACAGTTGGTGCCTCAATCGAAGCTTTTGGAGAAAGGTCGCCCCGGTTCAACAACTTTTACACGCTTCAGTGAAGTTGTCTACGTAAATTTAATTGCTTTTTTTTTCTTTTGTAAAAACGTTGTTTTTAAATTAAGATCTTGATTGTAGTCTACTTTATAATCGAAAACTGTAAAGTTTAAAAACTTTTTCTGCTAATCTACAAATTTGATGCAAACCGGTTATTTGCAATACTAGCAATGGTAGGCTATATATTAATTGCCGATCAAACTGCAGCAAAAAAAACAAATCAAAGTGTAGCTTTTCATTATTTTCCTTCAAGCAGCTTCTTCAAACTTGGTTAAAGCAACTTAAAAGAAAAGATTACAAATTAACAAAGCATTCTAAACTTTTTTCTCTTCCTTGCAAGTCCGGAGATTTTGTCCTTGATTAAAGTGATCCAAAGACACGCCGCAAGGAAAGAGGAAAACATCAACTTCAAAAATATGGCAATTGAAGAAAGATGCATACCTTTTGATTTTCAAGAATATGCAATCTTATTATACACACAATAACTATTTACTCTACTCAAGACTTTCACATCCTTCCGTTTTAAAAATGAAGCAGCAAGACTAGAGGGATAAAATAAAATTTTTTTTTAATGTAGAATAATCTCAAAAACTTCAAGAATTTAATTGAAAAATTAACAGAACAGCTTCAACGCCCAAGATGTCAACTTCATCGGACAGATATAGGGGCAGATTTAATTCATTTTTCCGATTGACGACCATTCGCAATTTTAGTAGCAATTGGAATGAATATTGATATGGGGATAACCGTTATTAAAACAAAGAGATCGTGCCCTCATCTTCCTATAAGCAAATCATTCCTACTAGTAAAGTAACAATCTTTTCTCAACTATAATCTTTTAATCTTTGCTGTCTATTGTAGTTACTATATTCTCAAATTCTATTGGTCACACAGATTAAGTTGCAAAGTCAAAAAAATAATGTGAAAATAAAATTTTGTAGATTTGCAATTTAATATTTTTCAACGGACAATGATGTGTAATAATGCATAACTATATTGGCTTCTGCTGCAAATCTTTGGCCTAAAAAAATAAATGCAAAAAATGCAAAGACGCAAAGATTGCTGCGAAACCGATTCTAGGATATGATCACTGACAATTCTTGCAATTATAAATCGCGGATGCTTATGGAAATTGTGATTATGTTAGTCACTGTGCTGACGTGATTCGAGCCGCATGAATTAAGTCATTCGTAATCGAATTGAAACCAACTTTCCGTGTGTCAGCATTTTAACTATAGTTAAATGATTCAAAGCGTTACAATGAGCATTATATTTCAGTTAATTCAACTTGATTTAAATAAAAAAATTGGAATGAAAAATTGATCAGGGGGGAGCAGTGAGACAACTTTTATTAATTTTTCGATTAATGAACAGAACAAATAGAGCAGCCACAACTTCATAAAAACTCTCGTAATTACATGCACTTTTTGTTGGCATCGAGTAGAAACAGAGCACCATTTTTTATCGTGGTCTTAATCGACAAGGTCTAAGTTCTACTCCTCTCTTCGTACGGTTATTGTACTATTCAAAAGTCCTTTTAGCTGATCAAGGTGTTGCGACCATGCTTTCTACCGTCTCGTACTTACACTTCTTAATTATCTTATGCATGTTTTAACGCCTGACGTTGTGCTGCTTCTTCCTTTTCTTGATGTTTTCTAAGATTTACAATTTTTGATTTGAACTATTCATTAAAAAACGAGAATAAAAAAAAAAAGAAATGAAATGAATGAATAAAAAACTACTTTTCTCAATTTGGCTATCTCGAACATTCTAAGTTTCAGTCTTATTACAATATTTCAACCCCCCAAAAAAACTTGCTACCCACAACGACATTCTCAAATTTTGGTCTGTGTGATCGTTTTGCCGTGACTTTAAATTTGACTCATTCACATTTGTCTTGAAAATGAGGAGGAAAATTATTGATGTGATGATGCGTTAAATAATTAGCTCAAAACACGTAACGTCAAAAATATCTTACCCGTAATAGCACATGAAATTTTATGTGTTTGATTTTTATTCACCAAAATTCTTTTGAGATAATTGAAAATAACATTGACCAAACTAAGACTCGTAGAATTAACAACGACTTGCAAAACAAGAAGAATGCAATTGTTAAAAAACAATAAAAATTTTAGAACAAAAGTTTCATATACGAGTAAACAGACACTATCAAGAATTGATTGTCAACACGAGAATGTGACGTTGTGATCATCGAAGTCACCCGTTTTCGTCGTTTCAAGTAAAAAACTTTTTTTAGCACTCTTGTAAATGGCTCGCTTTCAAAGCATAAGTTGTTCATTTGCTTGTTAGTAAACCATTCAAAAAGTTGAAAAAACGCTTCTTTTTAACATGAAAATGGAATAAAATAGCTTCTCATAAGGATTTTTTTTCCGGCAACATCTCCGCTCTCATTTTTTTTGCAAGTGCTTCTGTAACATGAGAAAAAAGCCATGCCGGGGTGTAGCGACAGAAAAAACCCTGAAACAAGCAAAAAAGAGATAAACAAGTGCTTTTACGAAAAATTTTAAAGACAAACTTTAAAATTTTTTAAGTGATGAAATCTTAAAAGAGAATTACAAAATAAAGTCGGTTAAAATACAAAAAATTTTCTTTGGGCCTAAAAAGAAGTTTAGAATAGTTAGAAACCGATGTGCAGTGGTGTGAGAACGCGTGGAACGGCGCTAACATTGTTTTTTTTCTATGGAAACAAAGTTTCCAATTCCTATACTATTTTTACAATAACTTGACATGAAAAGTTGTATTTCTATTCTGAAACACTCAGTAGCTGAACCTTGTATAAGACCTTTTAAGCTTTTAAAGCCTAGCTTAAGGGAAGGTAGATCAGAACGGGACGTAAAGGTTATTTAAGAAGTTTTAACTTATGTCATTTGTTTTTGTATGTTTTTGGTAGCTTACCACGTGTTTTAACAACATACCAAATAAAGTTGAGCTTGACGAAGTACTGTAGATAAAACACAACAGAGGATAATTAAATTTAACACGTTTGTTTATAAAGCATTCGATCCCAAGGCTTCTTATACACAGTGGTGGATATTGGGTGAGGCGAGTGAGGCAGTTGCCTCGGTCTCCCCCCCTTTTTGAAAATACCGCATATAGTTTCATTTTGCTGTATATTTTTTTAAAGATCACAATAAAATTTTACGAAAAGTGGGAAATCTCAGAACAAATTTATCTGAGGAACTTTTTTTTAGAGATCACTATATGAAGTTGGGACAAAAAGTGGGAAATACGAGATCGATTCAAAGTGAAGACCTTTTCTTTTAGAGAACACCAATTTTTGGGAATCCTGATTAGGATCTTGCTTCAGGCCCCTAATTTTGAATATCCATCACTGCTCATACCAAAGTTATAACGACTTCAACCACCTTCGATCCCGGGTCGATTTTAAGAACTTGGAAGCAGTGACTAGATCTAGTCAAATTTCACTCTTTTGCTAAGATGCTCGAGGTGAATCGGGTCCACCCAAGCTCGAGTTTTTTCTTGTTCAAATTTATTACGGATATTTTATTTGCAAATTTTTATGTTCAGATAATTTTAAAAGTGAGATTTCTTTGGTTTTGGTCTTTTCTTATGTTTGAATAGCTTTTCTTACCTCCATCTCAAAATAAAAACACCAAACGATTAAAGTACATTACTACCTCCTACACAATACTTGTTTTTCGTGAGCAAAAGTTAGGACGCCTAAAAATGTTTTGGCCGAAGGGGTATAATTTAAAAAAAAGGGAGAAAAGCCACTTTTAAAAAGCGCAAATTTTAGAAAATTAGAGTAAGTTTTTGCAAAAACTTAGTGAAGACCAAAAAAATAGCGCTTTTGTATCGAACGCTTTTGATGCAAGCCGACTGAGTCATTACTTGATTTGAGGACTCCAGTCCAAGTCTTTTGTTGTTAGGAATCGAGTCGAGAATAAGTCTTTTTAAGGTTTTCTCAAGAGAACTTAAGTTATTAAACTCTGTCTCACCCACAACACCAAAAGCCAAATATGTTTATCTAACTTTATGCAACCATTGGCAATGTGGGATCTAAATGCTTACGTTAAAACTTGTTTGTGATTTTACAAATACACTTTTATCTTTTATGTGTTATGTAATAAATAATATTTAATCTGAAGTACTGCTGAAAATCACTATTTTTAGCAGGTTTTCAATGTCCACACTCAGCTATAATGTAAAAAATGAGCGTTTCCACTGTGCATTTTTTAGCCCTACACCCCTGGTTACAAAGACTTTAAGAGGAAAGGTAAAACGCAAAAGCTTTGTTTAAATTTAACTTTTGAATGAATTAAAGAGAAAGATGAGTATAGGGAATCACACCTAACTCTGCCACTGCTTTAATAAATATGACCAAAATCATTTTTGGTCTGCAATATATTCAATAGTATAATAGTTTCTATAGTAAATTTCGTGCTTGCCATAAAACTAACGAATTAAAGAGAATAGCTGAAAAAAATTTTTTTCTAAAAGCTATGGTGACTCCTATTTTAAACAAACAAAAACCTTTGTTCTATACAATGACTATTTATTTTTATTTTAAGCTGCATTTTCAAAGTAATTAGTTCTTTTTCTATTTAAAAAGTAAGTTAAGATAATCTTGATTGAAATTCTACTTGGCTATGTAAACAAAAGTTACCTAATTCGCTTTGCTGCAGACTGAAAGCGATGCCGAAAAACGAAAACTAAATCGTATGGCGGAAAATGCAAAAAAAACAAAACGGGTAGACTATTCAGACCTAGAACCTTAAACTTCAATTTGTATGAGAGTCAAACGAAAATATATTGTATAGTAACCGAGAGCCGCAATTCACAATTAAACAAGAACCTCACCAAGAAGACTTCAACAAAAATAAATAATAGCTAAATGTAACTGGCAGTGTTTTACCTCGTTAGCAGCTAAATCTGTATGCAACTGTATTAAAAAACAAGCTTATGTTTGCTAACAGTTTTTTTTTTTTTTTTTTTTTTTATTAGGACATGAAATCTCACTTGTCTTTAAAAGACATTTTTTTATGAATAAACCTTTTGTTAAAGGCCATGATGATCATTTTGGCTATCATTTCGCTAACAGCAAAACCTGCTGTTACAACATCTTCGTTGGACTGTTACTATTGACAAAGGAACTTCTTTATTTGAGTAATGATAACTTTAGTTGCCTTAGATTTCTTTCCTAATAGTCCTGAACGTTTATTCATCTTTAAACAATGCTTTGCAGTGCTGTCGCTTGCTGAACGTTTTGATAACAACTATATTTTTCTGAACCTGTAAATAGGACAATGACTGATATGGCCGACGGTGCTAAAATAGTACAAAATTTTTCTTTTCTAAAAAACCTCTTTCTTGGCGTGCAATTTTTCTATTCTTGGAAACAAATTATATATATTTTGTAAATTAAAATGTCAGTTGTTAAAATAAATTTTTTTCTGTATGAATATCTTGTTAACAACACTAGTACAGTGACAGCCACGTTTAACAAATGTGAGTCACGGGCCGCAAAAAGCCTTCATGTAGGCCGCTATTAGAGATAGACGCTCGGCTGAGGCTAAAAACAAAAAGCGTAAAGAAATTGATAAAGCGCTAAATTTTTTGTTGCTTTTCGAAAAAAAATTGAAACATTTGAACTTTTTAGCTTAGTTCAGGCTGAAACGAAAAGCGGAATTTTTGGCTACGCTTTTAAAAATTACACTTTTCGCTTGCCTTTTCCGCGTCCGCTTTCAGTCTGAACCGACCTATATGCAGTTGCTATAGTCAGCTTCAAAAGGTTTATTATTATATAAAAAAAAAACCGGTAAAATATTTGCAGCAGACACTTAAATTTAATTTAATCTCTATATTTATCCTTCTGACTTGCAGAAAAGCGACGGAAGCGCTAATGCGTATGGTACGCAATTACCCCGATCTGCTTCCGGAGATGTCAAAATATTGCTGTCCGGTTGAAATTTAATAAAGATATGACTAAAATTTAGAAATGCTTGCCAAGAGCACCAAGCAAGCGAAAGTGTCGTAAAGTGTTTTTGCCAAGGACATAACAGAATGGCGCGATTTTAAACCGAGACCGTGTCAATCACACAATTTCGGCGCTACAACCATTCAGCCGAGCTGTCAACACAAAAATGGCACTAAAACCGAGCAGAACTGTAAATAGCAACAGAGCGAAATACATACCAAAGTCTCGTATTGCCAGCAACCATGAATTTGAGGCTCCAATGAATTTGAGGAAAGAAGAGATTTTGCAAATTCCTCTGCAGTGCGGATGAAAAGGTTGTTCTGCGGGCGCCCAATCATTTTTGTAGATACGGCAAAAGGCAACACACTCTGAAAGATACAACATTACTGTTTATGTTGGAAACACAAAAGGCGTATGCTCTATTGTTAAGATTAAGTGCAACAAAGTGGTAACCCGTAACTACAATCATAATCGCCTCATGTTGTTGTTGTTGTTGTTGTTGTTGTTTACTTATTTTTTTGAGTAGAAATATCATTACAGTAAGCAATATTTTTTAAGCAATATTTGTGCTATATAGGCTTATAGTTCTTGAAACGGCAACCTGAATTCACAACAATAGTTTCGAGTAAACGCTTGAAAGTTTGTAATGTTCATTTCAACTCATGCACTTTTCAAAACCTACTTTGACTGCGCGAAAACTTGAAATCCAACTTTTTTAAAAATAGCTAGCAAAAACATTTTTTTATACTCCTATATAGATGAAAGTGTTAAAGATATTGCATTATTCATTTATCTTTTGACTGGCAGGACAAGGTTATGTTGTGATATATTTTAAATCGAGAACGCCGTTTTTATAATTTTAAGAAGCGGATACCCTTTTTAAACTTGTTTTTAAATTCATCAGGATATGAAGTTTTAGTTGCTGGTGAATTTCAAAGAAATGAATGAGCTTGTTTTCTTTCTTGTGCCCAGCTGCCGTATTTAAAAAAGAGTTGATTTTTTCGGAAGGTTTTTTGTTAATTTTTCCATTGCATATCAAACTGTTTTGGATTTCCGATGCTTTTTTGGCCATCGCTTTAACTTTTCTCTTGTTTTAGTACTAAACCCCTCAAAACAATTTTTGTTTTGTTTCCAGTTTTTCGTTTAGTTTTTTGCTTTTACCCCAAAGAACAACCTTCATTTTAATTTGAATTGTAAACATTTAACGGCGAACGACTTCGGTAACGGATTATTTAAATATGCGAACATAAACAATTTGATGAATCATTAAATTGGGTTTTTTTTACTTTTTTGCATTGAATTGTAAACATTTGATGAAAACATTCAAATCGACAGTTTTGAATTCAGGGATTTCGAAAAAAGACAAGCACGCCTTCATTTCGGCAACAAGTCGAAAAAACGTTGCAACAGCAAACCTGGATAATAATTCCTTTCGCAAAGAACTCATCATAAAGGGATCTTGAAAAGTAGTCACCGAAAGCCTTTGTTGCACCATAAACCGGAAAGCGGAAATCCGGTCGAATTGCGGTCCCGGATGATATGTTGTAAATTCGGCCCCGGCCTTTCTTGACCATTCCAGGAAGTACAATTTCGTGAAACTAGAAAAGAAATGTTCTTTCAGTATTTAAGTAATCTGATAAAAATATAAAAAATCACGTAAGTTATAATTTTAGTAGTGACTAATTGAAAATACCTAAAATATTCGCTCCTATTGGCAGGAGCGCTGATAGTGAGAGGGGCAGGGGAAAAATCGCCCCATTATTGCTCAGGAAAAAAATTTGCGTTTTTCAAAATGAACAGGTAGGCAGATAACGCCCTTTGTCCCCTTGCGCTGTATAGAAGCATTGGGTCAGATTTATCCCCACAATCACAAAAACTAGACCACAATATCAGATCGATTGAAGGTAAAGACGTTTTTTTAGTCTTTATCAAAAATTAGAACGAAAAGAGCAATTTCATACACCGATTAAAAGTGATGACCTTTGTTTTGTTATTTTACGTCTCTGCTAGATTTTGGCCTTGAAAACGGTTGCACATTCAAGATGGCAACTCTATAAAAGACTACAACATCAGGATAAATTGCCAGAACTTTTAAGCCTCCTTTGGTTTAAAACAGTCTGTAGAGAAAGCGAAAAAGTATTGTTTTTGACGTTAAACTTCAAGTGAAATAAAAATGGCAAATGAGGAGTTCTTTAGTAGTGTGGTCATTTCGGTGCAACTTTAACAGTTTTTATGATTCTTTATGAAAGTTTTAAGATTTACTCTTCGCATTGTGGAGGCAATAAGTTACAACCGACCGTAGCTTTCTGAAACTCGTGGTTTAAATCTAAAAGACTTAATTTATATCGTGTATGAAAATTTCTATCCGAAGTCTTTGTAAATTTATTTGTTTCCATATTGCATTAAACTCCTGTTCCCGTCACTAGCACCGACATGAACCACTCGGTCAATTAATCATGTTTTTTACGATCAGTATTTAGAGACAACCGCTTGGCTTGAATCATATTATATTTCCTTCCTTTGCGTTCAGTTTATTATTAAACCACCATTATGTTGAAGTGAGTTTTGTTTTTTAGAAAACAAATGGCGAGACTCGGCATTACAATTTTGTTTGCAATCAGTGAGTTTTCACATAAGTCACTGTTGCAATTTAGTCAAAGAGATTGGTGTTGGAAATACTCATTAAATTTCGGGAAGGGATCAATAGCGATTTCTTAACATTAGGTAATAATTCTTTTATAGTCAACCATTTTTTAGTCTAAAAAATGTCATTGTTTTTGAATTTTATTTCATGCTTGTTCAAATCAAAATTTTTTATAAGAAGATAGAGCAATTTGCAAACAACCTACGAGCGTTAGTCTATTTTAAGTTCGGGCGTAATTAAAAATGTCATTTAAATTGCAAATGTTGTTTTGATTATGAATGTTATTAAATCAAAATATAGGAAACCTTTATATAAGGCCGATTTGCGCACTTCAAATAAATGTCAAAGCAACTTTGCAGATTTAGCGATTAAGTAATCGATGAACAAACACAATAGTTTTCAGCCAAACTATCGACACAATAAGCCGGAATGTTATATGACTTTGCGGTGTCGGTTTTTCGCAACAATGTGCCCTTACAACTCAGTCGCTTGCGTCATACAGTTGCGATGGTGGTGAACCGTTGGAGACACTGTTTATCAAAATAATCCTGCAAGAATCGAATCCGGACTCGCCATGCAGTATGCACAATAAACAACCACTATCCGAAAGTTTTTCTAACATGGCGGCCAAAGACACGCGTCAAGTTAAGATTACTTTGAGGACGTCAATTGACGACAGATCGGAGTATCTAATCTTTAAGCTAACAAACTTTAACTTAAAAACGGTTGAGTATTTGTTTTTAGTTTACTTTGTTGTTTCACTTGACAATCTGTTTTTTATCCTATAAACCGCAGTTGATTCGTTCTGCTGTAAATAATAAAGCAAAGTTGGTTTAATTCTACTGCGAAATGTTGACATTAACTGATAACCTTGTTTACAAAGCATATAGAATAAGGAGAAAATCAAAACACCAAATAAACTTTAGAATCTACCGCGAAATGATTTTCTGTTCTGTGAATGCTTTTTCATCTTGTACAGTTGGTGATTACTCTCCTCAGCAGGTAAAAAAATTTGAACTTGTCACGAATATGATGAGCAGACAACGTAAACTCTTTTCCATTTACTTAAATGTCTAGTCAGTCAAAAGCATTTTTCATGGAAAATTATTTAAAGACCAGCGTCGAAACTAGTGTATTGCGTTTGTTTATAGGTCCGGCTTAAAACGTATAATTACGTCACTAAAGATGCAAATTTTTGTATTTATTTGGTAAAAGGCTGTTATTTTAAAAAAAGATCGGGCACATCTATGAGCTTAAAAGTAGGGAGTTAGGGACTGCGACGCCGCCCAAAACTTTTCCATTCTTTCCATAAAATTTGTAAGCTTCTTCAGACCTTTCATACAAAAATCTATAACAGACTGGAACAACCCCCAAAACGAAGTAGAGTTGTTTTCTCTTTACTTCGTAGTTAGTTTTGGGCTTCTTCACTCAACTCATGAAGACAAAACTACCTCCGAATCTATGTAAAAAACGTTTTTTGGTCTCTGCGTTTGAAATTTTTAATTAAACTCCCTTGCTCACCCTCCCTTTAATACATAAAAAAATGTTACGCACTGGTTTCTTCATTAGAAAATCTACTGTTTTGAAAAGGGTGCAAGCCTTTGTCACGACGCCGAATTAAATTCCGTTTTGGTTTGGCATGATTTTTATATAAAAAAATCGTTGGTTGAACCCTATTCCAATTGTTTTTTGCTTTTTTTAGTTAATCGCCTTTTTTTTGCTATTTCCTGGACCACCGCTTGAAACTGGTTCCTTGTTGTAGATGTTTTGCGTGACTAGTCAATATCAATTGTGTTGGATATTTATCTAGCCTTAGGGTCATTTATCATTTTAGATTTGTTCAGATGCTTTGTCGCAGCGTTCACTGTTTTTAATCAAGCATAGAAGTAGAATAACAAAAAAGAATAGCTGCATCAATGTTAAGTTGTGTACTTCTTCTTCTTCGTGTGGCCGTAGCTTTCTGTTTTTAACTGCGTCACCATCATAGTGTAAACCCATTCAGGAATTTGTCGTGAAGTGCCTTTTTTAAAAGCACAACAGAAATCACTCGGACAGACTGAGCATCGAACACGTATATTTTTGCACGCAAGTCAGAGTGTTATCACACTGAGGTATCCTACCGACAATCGTATAATTGTTCATCATTTTTAGGTTGCTTTTCTCTAAAATAAGTCACCTGGTACTACATGACCTGACAATTCATCGAAGCGACAGTTTATCGAACAAGAGTTGATTGAATTCTGTGAGTTTTAATAATTAAATCATCATTTTGTTGTTTTAAATTAAATTTATTAACATCTGAGAACAGCTGTGAGAAGCTATAATGCCATATGGCCCCCATTATTTAGTTTCAATAAACTGTGATTCGATAATTTGTCGAGTCACGAACTGCTAATGTTTTTCTCCTTAGCCCCAATGTTAATCCTAATCTCCTTAACCACAATGTTAACCCTAGCATCTTCTTTGAAGGATACAACGACATCATACTAAGATTGAAAACATGCTTTTTTACATCGTTTTCTGTAAATCAAAGGTTTGTCAATTACAGCACTGAGCCATAGCCTTGACTGAGCACTTACGAACTTGCCCGTGAAATATTTCACCATTTAAGGAATTACGGTATGTCTGTAACGTAATCAATTTTCGTAACGACGTATATTTATATGTTACCCTTTTGTCATGTTTTGACAGCAATTAATCTCGAATAGAAATATTTTTTTTTACATTTTTTTGCCTATTTTAAAATCAGTAACTTGAAGTAAACAACTGAATTAAAACTATTAATACTAATGTTGCCAAAAATATGTTGAAATATGAGATAACAACTCAACAAAGAATATAAGAAGATTAAAGTTTTAAGTCTCAATACAGAAACGAAATCCTGCTTTAATGTTTCTTGCATTGTTTACTCCAAATGTATTTGAGTCAGCAAGCAATATGGTTGGAAATGTTGACTAAGAGGCAATCAAAAGTATTCACTCTTTCAACTCTTAACCATAGCAATTAAAGCAGAAAAATTTTTTTTCTAAAAGGCAATGCAATTTTGTCCAAATATTATTGACGACTGCGCGAATCATGCAGCTTTTCACGGAGATGACAAAATATTACACGTTTTCGTCTCAAAAAGCTTGTGAAGACCAAAAAAAGTTTTTCCCTATTAATTTGTGTCTAATTTTATTCCAATTCTTTCCCAATTCCCAAATAGTTGTCAGTGCCCAAGAAAAATCTGATTGTGCCCAAATAATTCCTTGTCGCTGCTCGAAAAATTTTAATTTTGTCCACATAATGCAATGCCGGTGCCGAAAAATTCTGATATCGGCAATCAGAATTTTTAAGATTTGGAGGAAATCGCTGCCCTGATTTTCCGACTTGTACGACTATGTTCTTAATTATGCATTTTCACCAAAAAAATCATCTAATTCTATGACCGATTTTGTTGGAAAAGGAAGTTGTTTCGGGAAACGCAAGCGCATTTTTGACTTAGCGAGATAGAAAGAACTCTAAAACAGACGCGGAAGCGTTTTTGTATTACGCCTTCAGCCAAACTCTTTCGTATAAAGCCTTTAACCGGATATTGTATGCATTAGTGATTTCGACTGCTAAAGTTTTTAATTTGTTTTCTGTCCGAAATATGAATGTTAACTTTTTTGTAAATAAATATTCATTTATTATTTACTCCAAACTAGGAAACATAAAAATAGTAAAAAATTCAAAGCAAGACTTTTTAAATATTTTTCACGCATTTTCCCAACCTGAAACCTGACAAAATTTTCTTCGCAAAAAGAAGGTCGCAAATGGGAAGGGATCGTGCTCAAAGTTGCCAATTTAATTCTGTTTTATTACAGCCTCATGATTATCAACTTTAATGTCAACGACATAATTAGTGTTTACGTGGATTATTAAACTAAAGAAATCCAAGTTCTGCTATTTCTCTGAAACATTTTTAAGGTAAGACTTTGAACTTTCGTAGATGAAAGAAGTTAATAAAATAAATGTTGCCAAAAATTTTTTTATCAATTACCTTATATAAGGAAAACATGTTGACGCGTGTGATATCGAACAACTTTGAAGATAAATTTGGAATTTCAAAAAATCCGCCTGGTATTGTGCCGATTCCAACATTATTAACCAGCACTCCGATGTCGTAGCCATCAAGAAGCTTTTGAATTTCCTCGTATATTGATTCCTGTTTTGTGAAATCGGCCTGTATATATTTGGTCTTCACCTGGTACTTTGCCTCTGCGAAAAAAAGATATAATCTGTTATTTGCTTTATTTAGTTTTGCACCTAGTTTATTACTTTAGTGTACGTAAAGAGCAGTTCTGACGGAAAGTGGACGCGAAAATATAAAGCGTCTGGCGGAATGCGCAAAGAAGACAAAGCGGAAAGACTGCTCAGACTTAAAGCAAAAAATATAAAAAATCCCCTAAGTCCTAAATTTTTCTTTTTTTGCGGAAAAAAATTTTTTTAAATATTTTAATTTTTAGCTCGGTTCAGACTGAAAGCGTAGTGGAAAAATAAGTGGAAAGCGGAATTTTTCGCCACTCTTCTCGCTTGCTGTTTTTCGCATCCGCTTTCAGTCTGAACCGAACTTAAATTTTATGCATTGCATCAGCATCGTTTTTTAATTTATTTTTATTCATTTTATTAATTTTATTTCTATATTTATCCTCCTGACTCGCAGGAAAGCGACGGAGGCGCTATACATAGGGTAACCAATTACCCCGACCTGCATGCGGAGATGCCGATGTATTGTGCTGTCCGCTAGTAATTTAATAGAGATATGACTTTAATTTAGAGCTGCTTGCCAAGATTACCAAGCAGGGGAAAGTGCCGTAAAGTGTCTTTCCCAAGGACACAACAGAATGGCACGAGTTGGTTTTGAACCGAGAGCATGTCGCGCGCTCTAACCACTCCACCACGCTGCCTACTTGTCGCATGACTATCGATGACGCAATTTAATGTTATAGAATAAAAAAGTTACCTTTCTGCATAATATCGTTATTAATTTTCTAAGCATTGTGATTTTATAAGCCGGCTGCCAAGCATTTAAACGTCACTCATCATTAACTGCATCATTGTGGTTTCTGGCGGATCAAAAAAAATCTTTTCTTGCTCCTTGCCATTACCAAAATATTATGAAACTTAGAAAACAAAAAAAAAGATAAAAAAACGTCATCACTTCAAATGGAAAATTAAATCAATACTCGTTCCCGTTGTATTTGTTCAAACAATTCTGTCGTTTCAAAATAAAAAATCTCCCCCGCTTTTTGTGTACATAGCCTAAAACCGTCTGCGAACCAGTTAAAATTGCTCACCAACCATCAGCGGTCCGGAAACATTAGTTAGACGTTGGTCTAGAAGATTCGGTAATTTTTTTGTCAATGCTTTCAAATTCATTAAATATATTTTTATTCTTTACTTCTGTAGATCTGGTTCAGCTGGGACACTCTTGATTTCAAGACCTTGTCGGGGTCAACCCGTTTTTCTCAGAATTTTTGATCGAAGAGTGGTTATTGATTTTATATTTAAATTTACAGCAGACAATGTTTGCAATAATTTCCTGCAATTTTATTATTGTTTTTTTAACGAGACATGATCTAGAAATGCATTTGGCTTTTCAATATGCAAGCCATTTGCAAGACTGATGAGCATATGAGAAAGTCTGTGGTTTAGTAATAATTCGCTTAAAAAACATATTGGCGTCTATTCACACAACGCTTTTACGTCACATCTCATACGTGGGATTCTAGAGGTTTGTCTTACAATGCTGATATTTTTTGTACATTACGTTTCCAAACATCGATGTTTAACATATGTTTAAAGTGTTAACTGACAAGAAAAAAACTGAATAAATAGGTCTATTCTTTAAAATTTTAAATCTTTGAAATTCTAAAGCTTCTGTGGAAGCAATCATATTCACACTTTGCCAAAATTTCATCATTAAAAAATTGGCATGGATGCTGCGACGTTTGTAGCAGCCAAGCGACGTCTGCCACTGCTCATTCGGAGTGAAGTTTAAAGTTCCGATTGAACTTTTAAGTTGATTTTGAAACTTTTTCAACCAAAATTTTTTGAGGTGTGAAACTAGTGTTAAAAATGTTACTATTATATCAAACATCGCAGCTATTATCAATAAAAATAGCATTCCAATTTTCAAAAGCTTGTCGAGTTCTGTTTGTCTAGAAGTAAATTAGAGAACAAGTTTTCAACTATTTGACGACGATAATTAATTAATAATTTTGATCATTTGAAAAATATCTGGTTTGATACTGAGGCAAAAATGTTATAACAAAATGTCAAAGCTCATATGACGTTCAAAATGCCCGACCTTTTTGAATTGACTGGTGAATTTACGAACCTATAAAATTGAACACAAGAGTTTGAAAAAGCGTAATTGAAACTAAAAATATAATTTAAATGGTTTGCTTTGAAGCTTATTGAAGTATTTGATTTTTTTTCAAATAATCTAAGCCAGTGTGTTTGCAGCGAGTGAGTCATTGGATTTTTTCAGTGAAACAGAAAAGTTGGCAAAACGTAAAAGCAATATCACTCTTTTGAGTTACGTTTAAATTCAAAATCAACTCTTTTTTATCTCCAACCAATGGCGGGTCTAGAAATTTTTAGTGAAGAAATATCAATGACTGTAGGGTCGAAAAGATCTTTACTTGAAAACAAAAGCAAAAAATTGTTTTCATCTTTAAAAACCAAGTAAGCATTAAAAAACTTTTTCTAGTAAATGAAACGCATTTTTTTCCTCCGTTTTTTTTTATTTTCTTGGATCGGGAGTAAATAGATTAAAAGCAAGCGATCTATCCAGGCTGTTTACATTCGTCAAGAGTATATAAACAAAACTTGAATGCCCTTATAAAGCATATTAAAATTTAATTTAAAAATAATTGCACAATGGTCAGTTACGTATTTATAGTAATGGTTCTAATCTGAGTGCCGCGAAACTTTTTAAAAAACATTAGGCATTGCTCCGCAACCTTTTTTTAGTGAACATTACTTTTTAAAAACAAAAATCAAGAAATCCGAGACAGATTCGAAGTAAAGACTTTTTTTTTGGAGAACACATCTTTTTAAGGAGGAAAATCAAGATCTGCACTCTGGTCCAATTGTGCCGCAAATTTTGAAAAGATTCCAAAGTGTTTTGCAGGCGCAAAAAGGTTAGGAACCACTGATTCATGGCACATTTGGTTGACATTTTAATGGCTACATCGGCCGACTTGAAACGTCACTAAGAGAAGACAAAGCAACTGTTTTTTTTTTTTTTTTTTGACGTTTCAAGCCGATTGATATTCATTTGTTTGTATGAAGTTGAAAATTTCTTGTTCATCAAAAATAATTTTGAACTTGTTCAATACGACTCAGTGCAATAATTTTTCGGTTGCTTTGGTTATTTTAAAGTCTACAATATAAAGTGCAAATTAATTTGAGTGGGAACTTTGAAAACGCCAAAGTAAACGGAAATTTCTTATTGAATTTTTTTCGGATCAATTAAACTGCTTTGCACAAATTATTGTATTTGAATTATGGATTGAGCACACTGTAAGATACAGTCAAAAAAGTGTCTGAACATTTTTATCTTTTGAAAACGTGAAGCAAAAAAAAAGCAAATGCATCATGTTAAAGATACGTTTCAGCTAAACATTCATGAAATTTTTATAGTGTTTTTACTTTCTTTGCATTATACAACAGTGCGGTTATGATATTTGTAAGACCAAAAACACCAATAGCAAGATCAAAATTGAAGTGCATCTTAAGCCTTAATGCTGTCCACGCAATTCAGTAGAAAAGTTGTTTTCGTAATAATACGGCAAAGCGCTTACCAAAGAATGCATTGCGTTGGGGAAAAACGGGTCTTAACGTACTAAAACAATCTTTTTGTTATGATGTTTTAAGTTTTTTCAATCACTAAATTGTGTGATTAATGGCAGGAGTTTTGGTTAAAGTTCAAAAAGTTTTTTAAGTTTTTCCAGTTTGCTATTACAACAAAGCAAAAAATTTTAAATTTCACGCTGCTATATTGAAAAACATTATTAATAACCACAAAAGAACAGAAGGTGTGCGCTACTGGAAATATTCTCTTTACTTACCAATTTCTGCTGAAACTTTTTCTAGTTTTTGTTTATTTCTTGCAATCAAGATAATGTTTTGTCCATAAGAAGCCAGCTTTAAAAAAACAAAAAAAAAGATTAGAATGATTCATAAACAAAACATAAAGCATGCACCTAATTTAGTTAGAAAAACTGTGTCGCAAGTAAAGGGGTTAAAATATGTTTCTTTGTTACTTTATTAGCGGCGCTACCTATTTTCAAGTGTTTTACCCCAAACAAAGTTATGCCAAAGTTCACCTAAATGAATTTTTTTGAAAATAAATATTAAGAAGAAAAATCAAATCGTTAATGTAAACCAAAGACCCCTCACTTTTTAAATGATTTATTTGCGGGTAATTAAATATGAATTCAAAATGTTTTGCAATTTCATTTACTAAACCTTAAACGAAAGGAAACTGTAAACGATAGGACAAACTTTAATAGGTCAATTTATTCTGTCAAATGTTGAATATCATAATTTTAATATTTTTTTTGTATGTCGCATAAAAAAGCGGAAATTTTTTATTTTTTTTTTATGAAAGTAAATCTACTGTAAGATTGAAACGTTAAAAAACTTTAAATTAGAACATATGGCGAACAGATCAGCGAACGTATCGCAAAAAAGGTATTTTACGTTCAGCAGTTTTCATTACAATCTCAATATCTCTCGAAAACCGAAAGACATCTTTGTAGTACTTCTCAGGACGGCGCAATGCCTGGGAAAAAACTCCGGTTAGTTTGTGTAAAGAATTTTTGCTTTGGTGAATGCAAATTTTCAGGCTGAAAGCATTTTTGTGTTAAGGTAACAAAAGAAAGGGCAAGATTATCGGCGCTACATAAACTAACGTTTGGTATTTGATATTTTTATCATCAAGTTATCTTCAAAATTATTATATCTGCTATTTATTTAAAACATTTAAGGACTTTAACATCTTATCTTTGTGATAGTGAAAATGAAAAGCTGTAGACAGTATCGAAATAACAGACGATGATTGTTATCATTGTTTCCATATCTTATATTTACACAAGTCACCCTTCTTCAACAATACAAATAAGTTTCACAATCAGAACTATTAGGCAAAAGATTAAGCAGCAAAATTATGTCAGGTTGATAGCAGAATATCATTGGGAAAAGTGGTTTGTTTTAAACTAACTACAGGCTAGAAAAGTGGAAAATTTGAAGATCAGATGAGATCATGACTAAAATACGTGATTGCTGGCCTCTGATTGTTTTTTTAAAGTGTCTTTGATTGTTTTGATTATTCTGTTTGTTATTTAAAGTTCTTTGATTGGTTCTTTGAAGTGTTTGAAGAAGTATCTTGCTTACTCATTTCTATTTTGATACACACATCATGGAAGGAGGCAAGAAACAGCTTTCAGACTTTCAAAGGCAAGTGATTATTCTTTTCAAAAATGAAAATCCGACTTGGGGACTGACAAAATGTTTAGCTGTGTTACCAAATTTTTTTCGACGATTACAAGGCATCAATTTGATAACGTTGTTGCAACTATGAAACGAGAAGCAGCTGGTACACGCCAAAAAGGAACGGGTCCAAAGAAACGAATTTCGGAAAAGGCACGTGCCACGGTGAAAGATTTGGCTGTTTCACCTGTACGACACGATGCAATGGAGAGACGTCATTTCAGTCAACGAGAAATCGCTCGACATCTCAATATATCGAAAACATCAGTGTTTGAATTTTCAAAGAAAGTGAACTGAAATGCTATCGTCGAATAAAATGTAACCTCCTCACTGAGCGACATCAGGGAATACACGAAAACAAGTGCTTGCACTGATTAGTCGCTTTGAACCAGAGTGTTGGAGCTTGAATTTCTAGGTTGAGACGCTACTCTGAAGTGCACGGACGACATTTTGAGCATCTATGACAGGGGTGGCCAAACTACGGCCCGCCAATACACTCAATCCGGCCCGCCGCTGACATTTCACAATTTTTTTAAACAGGTTCTTTTTTCACTACGATCACTGAAGCAAAGCGTGTTCTGTCCAGTAAGTGTGTTGCGATTAGCTACTGCTTGCAGAGGCGCTACATTTCTACAGCATATACTATAATCTAAGTGAAGACCTTTTTTTTTTTTTTTTAGAGATCACAACGATTCTAAGAGAAATATAGCGAAATTTGAAATCAAATCGAAGTAAAGACCTTTTTTTTAGAGATCGTTCTTGGCCCTCGGTCACTTTCACATTATCAATCTGGCCCTCCTGGAAAAAAGTTTGGACACCCCTGATCTATGATAAGTCTTTGAAAAACTTTGTAAAAGTTATTCTTTGTAAAAATAAACAGCTGTTTGCCAAATTTTCCGCTTTTCTAGCGACGACCCTGTATATTGATTTAATTAAACCAATTAATCACATTAATCCAGTTGAACATTATTTCTAACATAGTCAATCAATCAATCATTCGTACTTCGAATGCGATCGCTTTTCCGATTCCGTCTGATCCTCCGGTTACGACTGCAAAAAAAATTGAAAACGTCGGTCGAAGTAATTACGGGAAACTCTTTATCGTGGGAGCCATTATGTCGCTTTTTACTGTTTATTTTTTATATCTCCGATGAGTGCTTGCTTACTTTTCAAAATTTTTACGCCATTCGACACACGGACTTATGAAAAATTAGAGTACAAATTGATTTGAGGAAAAACCGAACAACAGTTTGCATATACAACACGATCATTCGAAGAGTTGCCGGCGCTTTTTTTGAGCTTTTTTCTCCAAGGTTTGTGGTGAAATTTGATTTTAATTTGCGACGTCATTAAAAATATTATTAGGTAAATATTTAAAGGTGACTAATATGATTCTTTAATTCCAAGTACGTCCGTAAATTTATTTTCGGTCAAATTTCGTTAATGAATAATAATTAGAGACTTCCTATTCCAATTTTATGTTTTTGTTTTGTTGAACGTAATATTGTGATTTTTATTTAATGCGTGTGTATACCATCTGTTCTACGAGTACAATCAAAATCTTTAAAAAATTCAACTCTATATAAATCCATTTACTTTAAAATAAATTTGTGATATTGTTATGTTTTTTTACTTAATTTTTCTGAATATTTGGAGGAACGACAGGGTTCTTCCCATGAAAAGGGAACATTTTATTCATCATAACTTTATAACCGGGGGGGGGGTAATATTCTCAACCTCGGGCTACATTAGGGTTTTCAAGATGATTCGTGAACCGCATATAAACTGACATTAGTAAATTTTTATAGTTATGGGTCTTTATGCTATGTCATTCGTCCTTAAAATGTAGTGACCTCTAGAAAAAAGGTCTTCACTTTAAATCGATCTCGAATTTTTTATTTTCGTCACTAAAATGCAGTAATCTTTTAAAATAAGGTCTTCAATTAGTTACCTGGAATTTGGTTGGAGACAAAAAAATTCTAATTAATTCTTTAATTATTTGTTTGAAGATTTCGCGGGGCACACAAAAGCTCGTCACGAGCCACAGTTTGCCCACCCTTGCTTTATAACATTATTCAACAAAACAAACTGTTGAGAGTTAGTTTAGTTGTTTTGTAACATTATTTTGTATTAAAATATTGTTTTATGGTTACATTTTTCGGTTTTGTTAGTTTTATTCTAAATAAATAAGTAAGAAGCTTAGACCAACAGTCTGTTAATTTTAACGGCTGCGAACAAAGACTGTCACAAAAAACCTGTTTTGTCGTTGCAAAATGTGATGAGAATGGAAAAAAGAGATCTTCTTTGCATGGCGTACTTGCTGCTTTTAAAAATATCTTAATTTTGCTTCTTTTTAATAACTGGAAACGAAATCTTTTATAGAGTTTGATTACTTTTGAGCCGTAATTGCCAGAAATTTAAAAGTTGTTTAAGCTTAAGTAACAAACATAATATAAATAGGCGGAACAAAAATTACCTGACCATGTTCCATATTGTGCAAAACCTGGCGGTGACCCGAAAGCGACCGACGTCACCATCGATATCAGCTTAAGAACAATTTTCAGGCAAATGTATGAAGATAACAAAATCCCGATCCATAACAAAGCGGATTCCATTGTCATACCAGCAAACAGTTCGCGTTTCTTCGCTTGGTATATGATGCTTTCTGATGGAAGACTATAAAGAAACGTCGGATACCATGTACTACCTAACTTATTTTCCATGTCAGATGTTGCAATAAATAGCACGTTTCAGTTTAAATCTGTATTAAAATAGTAACTGCCTATTATCCCGAAAAGCTCAGCTATTGGCTTGCTCTGAAAAAAATGTACCATTGTCAGTCACTTTGAATTATTCTGCTAAAGATCGTAAAATAATCTTTGTCTCCTTTTCGCATGAATGACGCTAACTGTCAATTCAAATACCAACACATAGATTTCAAAATTTAAAGTTCAGAAAGGATTTTCTGATCACAAAGCATTGACTTAAGAAGAATCAACTTTAACGTCATTCAATTTAAACAAAAAGTCATGAGCGCAATGCTATTTGGAAAAACAAGTTACATAAAGGGCTTATGCAACAGAGTCGACTTTAAGTTTATTTAATCTATTCGATCAAACCTCGGAAGCAAAAGCACGCTCTACAATTATCACAGAGAAGCAGTTATCTACCAAAATTAAGTTGTTTTAAGTTGTTCGGTTATTGGGCTCGGTAATTTTTATAACCGGTTTTGAGTTATGCCACTTATAACTGTTGCATTTGTCTTAGAAAATTTGAATTTCGAACAATAAGTTTTGCAGCTTTATTGTTTCAAATAAATCTTCCGTGATGTAAAATATTTTTTGCTGCCAAAGTTAAAATTATTCTTTTTCTACTTTTTTTATCTATTGCATTGCATTACTATTGCAAAATAAAATAAATATTTTTTTTAATTGCCAACTAAAATAAGTCAAACATCGGTATTATTAAATTAACCAAATGCAATCAACTACTCTCTAAAATGAGCTTAATTTTATGATGATAATGGGCCTGTGCACAAACCATTTAATCTGAAGAACAGTCAACACGCCGTTTATATAGCACCACAGAAAAAATTAAAAACGTGCGCAACATTTTTCTGTCCATTTGTCAATAAAAATTTTACCGATAATCTAGATTTAACGAGATCATGAATAAACGACAATATTCCAAAAATGATGTTGATGGCTTTTTGCAAATCGATACTGGATCGAAAACGTTAAATGCTCGTTTCGTATGTAGAATTTTAGAATTTGGAAAATTTCAGAAAAATTTGGATTGTATTGAAATACTGTGTATCCTTTTGTTCCTTTGCCTTTTTTAGATGACGTCACAGGACGTCGTTGGTCAGTTTTGCTTTTGACGAAACTTCAGGAGAGTTGTACTGAACAAAAGCGTAATCAATCTAATCAATCTTCTTCCGTCCTGCTTGGTTTTCGATTTGTAGTTTAAGAAGATGTTATTTAAGCCAGTGCTTTCCAACCAGTGGGTCGCGTGACTTTTTCAGGGGGGCCGCGAAGTATTTCTAATTGTCACAGTTTTCTATTTGATCGAGAAGCAGTTGCATTATATTTAGACACAAATTACGCAAAAATGTAATATCGCATGTTCCTTTTATTTCTGAATAATCGTAAATAATTTTTTGACGTTATACTTGTAATGGTTATATTCTTCAGAGCAGGGTTTCCCTAACTTTTTGGACCACGGACCCCTATTTGCGATTCTTTTTTTCACGGCCCCCAATTTTATGTCACATCGATTTTCTGCCCAACCAACGAACAATTTTTGTCCTAAAAATACGGTGTTCTCTAAAAAAAATAAAAAGGTCATCGCTTGAAATCAGTTCAAAATATTACAACTTGGTTCTAGAATTGAGGTGTTTTTTAAAAAAAAGGTCATCGCTTGAAATCAGTGTCTGATTTTACACTTTTTTTCTTAAAACTGAGGTGTTCTCAAAAAAAAAAAAAAAACGTTTTCAGTTGTAATCAGACCAACATTTTTCATTTTTTTCTCAAAAACTCGTTCTGTTTTCTAAAAAAGAAGGTCTTCACCTCAAATCAGCCTCACGTTTTTCTAATTTTGTGCAAAAACAGTGCTATTTTTTATTCGGTTGAAAAATATAGGTCATCGCGCAAAAATTTGTTGGTCATGCAAAGCATGACTTGCATGCCCTGACCGCACGCCACTGTGTTTGACAAATTTTGTCATATCGTCGCGGACCCCTTGTGCAATCATCTTGGATTCCAGTTTGGGAAACCCTGCCCTAGAGAAAAGTCTACTGACGAGCACATTAAAAAGATGCAGCGGCTTCTTTGGTGATTTCAGTCTGGTGTTTGCAGAATTTTTCGAAATTTTTTTGGTTTTGCTGCACGTTTTTTTATAACAGTGCGTAGAAGTTAGGTAAGCTGTTGTAAAAGTGAATGAACATAGACAAGTAGTTTTGAAAAATAGAAGATTGTTTTAATGTTTAAATTTCTGCTAAAACTACAAATTTAAATTGATTTATCGTGAACAGAGAAGAAGCAAGCTGATTGTGTTAAGTATGGATATGCTAATAGGCAGACCAGTAATTTGTTGAATTCAGCTACGCAGTTGCGAAGACGCCGGTTTTTGCAATGGTTAATTTTGTTTCCAATGAGTTGCATTTTAATTACAGGCTACACTAGGGTTAATATAATTTATTTAAGCTCTTTAACTTTGATTCTTGTTATACTCGTAAAATGGATGCTTTTTTGAAAAGAAAATGTAAAGATGTAAAAGAAAAAGAAAGGAAATCTCAGAAAGTTGTTGTAAGAAAATATCACTCTGATTACATCCAATATGGTTTTATTAAGGCTGGAAATGAGTTTGAGCCAAAAGCACAATGTGTTGAGTGTGCAAAAATCTTGTTGAATGCGTCAATGAAACCATCGAAGGTTAAGAGACACCTGGAAACCCACCACGCAAAAAGTGCAATGAAATCCAAAGAATATTTTTAGAGAAAGAGGCATGATCTGCAGGCACAGCAGGAAGTCTTGTCTTCATTTAATACTCGGTCACAGTCAGCATTGAAGCCTAGTTTTTTGGTGGCTGGTCGATTTGCTCAGTCCAAGAAAGCATTTACAATTGCAGAAGAACTCATTTTACCCAGTGCTATTGATATTTGTCGTGAAACTATTGGAAAAAACACTGCATCAAAACATTGTCGAACAATATTATTAGGAGACGATTTGTTGAAACGAGTGATGACATCGAACGTCAGCTGTTGAAAATAATCAAGTCCAGTCATTATTCTATCCAGTGGTTCTCAAACGCGTCGCGACGCCCTGGTGCGTCGTTTTAATTTTCCAAGGGAGTCGTACAATAATTTCATTCGTAGCAATACTCAATTCTCTGGAAAAGGTAGGCCACATACGATTGACGTTTGAAAGGTAGACCACATAATAAACCGGCACCAATTGTTGTTAGGGTGCTGTTTTATTAATTTTTACTGATTGCTGGCACTTGAATTCCTTATTACGTAACTGCAACGATTGATTACTTAATAAACGCATTCCGTAATTTTAATATTTTTTTTGCTCATACAAACAAAGAAGACAGCAGTCAGTTATAAAATGGATGTAAACAGCAAGCTAATGTTGGAATTTAAGCGTAAATCTGCAATTGAAGATGATAGGTCTAAAAAGAAGTCTCGCAAATACAGCGACAGTTATTTAGATTTTAAATTCACCTTTATTCTAGAGAATGGCGAGGAAAAGCTTCAGTGTGCTGTTTGTAGCAAGGTATTGGCCACTGGCCAGTGACAGCATGTTACCTAATAAGCGTAAACGTCATTTAAAAACATCACATCCGCGATTCGTTGATAAGCCCAGGGATTTTTTTGCTCGAAAATTAAATGATCTAAAGAGGCAAGTGTCCACTATTTCAAAATTCACGCAACTCTCACCAAAGGCTTTATTAGCATTCTACCAAGTGGCGCACAGAATTGTCAAGTGTAAAAAAACCTCACGCCATTGCTGAGAAACTAATACTACCTGCTACAGTTGATCTTGTAAGTACGATAATAGGAGAAGGAGCTGCTGAAAAGTTAAAGATGGTGCTGCTCTCAAATGATATCATGGATTAATGACATGGCACAAAACATTTACGATTAACTGATTGATGAAATGAAACAGCGAGAATTCGGTTTGCAATTAGATGAAGCAACTGATGGTAGTCGAGGTGCACACCTGATTTGTTATGTGCGGTTTGTTGACTTCTCAAACCAAAAACTAGTGGAGAGATTTTGCAAACCTATTGAACTTGGATGCCATTTTTTAATATAATCAACAATTTTATTTCGACAAAGAACTTAGACTGGGAAAAGTGTATTAGCTTATGCACTGATGGCACCAAAGCTATGGCTGGTAGCTGCTGTGGACTGCGAAGTCTAATTCAAGGGCGTGCACCAATGGCAAAATGGATGCCTTGCATGATTCACGGTGAGGGGTTAGTTGCTCGAGAACTCAGTCCTGAGCTTGGTGACATAATTGACGTTGTTATTAAAAGTTATAAATTTCATTAAAACACGACCATCAAAGTCAAGAGCTTTTCAAAAATTTTGTGCAGAGATGAATGCAGAGCATCGAAATTTGCTATTTTATTGTTCGACCAGGTGGCTTTCATTTGGAAAATCCTTTGAACGAGTCTACGAGCTGGTGGATAATCTTCAAGCTTTTTTGCAACAAGAAGATAATAATCTTGCTGATTGCCTAGCTGAGAACAAATTTTTGTTAAAATTGGCTTACTTGTGTGATATCTTTACTAAATTGAATAAACTGAATAAAAATATGCTTGACGTTTCAGATAAAATTGCAGCGTTCATTAAAAAGCTGTCTTTGTGGAAGAAAGATACAGAAAACGTGTTTGGAAGTTCTCAGTATTTTACTTTCCTATCCAGTTTCCTGGAAAAGAAAATATGATGCTCCCTTCAAATTTACCAAGCGTATTTTTGCAACATCTATGGAATCTCTAGTTAAAATTCAAAAAGTAGTTTCCGGAAAATTTATCCAGCTATGAATGGATTCGTACTACCCCGTCGTCCTTTACTGAACAAGAAAAAGAAGACTATCTTAATCTTACCTATGATAATTCCCTGAAAAGGAAATTTAATTTAGTAAATCCGACAAATTTTGGATTTCTTTGAATGACGAATATCCAGCTTTGACGAAAAAAGCACTACGAATGGTCATCCTATTTGCTACGTTCTATCTATGCGAAGCAGGATTTTTGCTATGGCCGTCATTAAAACTAAATATATATCACAAATAAATGTTGAAAGAAAAATGCGGGTAGCAGTGCCGAAAATTTTCCCGAGATTCGAAGAACTTTGCAAAAATAAGCAAGCCCACACATCACATTGAATAATATGCCTATTTGTTTCGTTTTGATGTTGTATTAATAAATTAAACTTTGATTATAAGCGTCTTTATTATCTATTTTCAATTATATTTTCACTGGTGCGTCGCATGTTCAGCAAACTTTTCCAAAGACGTCGCAACGAAAAAAGTTTGAGAACCACTGATCCATACAGTTGGATGAATCCACTGATTGAACCAATTTAGCTTTACTGCTTGTATTTGTAAGATAGTGTGGTGACGCCAATGCTCACGACGACCTACTTTTTTGCAAAAAACTTTCAACAAGAACAACTGACGTTGAGATATTTTGTTGCTTGACACCTACTTTGCTAACAAAGCTATTGATTGGAAAAAATGTGTAGGTGTGTGCACAGATGGTACTGCATCTATGACTGGTTTCTATGGTGGCGTTGTTAAACAAATCCAGCAAAGAGCAGAACAAGCTAAGTGAACTCACTGCTTTTTATGGTGCTACGACAGTTGATCGAACGACAGTTGACCGAACGACACTTGATCAAAACGAGACTTGATCGAACAACACTTGTTCGAAACCACACTTGATCAAAATGGCAGTCGTAAAAAAAAGATTTACGTTGGTATGTTTTGGCGATTAAACAATCTCTTTGTTACTATAAATTGGATTCATAAAAAGCAGAGGCCATTGTAAGAAGACCATTGTAAGAGGCCATTGTTTTCATTTTTTATAGTTTTTTGTCAATGCCAAGATCAGGGTTTTTTAACAAGGCCTCTGGGTAAAACATTTTTAGGGGGGCAACAAGTACATTTCTTGTCATGGTTATATTTCGTTTGATGCCTATTTCTGCCATTTTTTTGCATTATTTTTACATTGTAATCAGTTATTTAGAGTGGGGATCGTGCTATGGCTTCACCCTTGCAGACCTTTTGTAGAAATTAGAGACAGATTCAAAACGAAGACCTTTTTTTAGAGATTACTATGTTTTTGGGACAAAAAATGGAGAAAATTGGGATAGATTTAAAGTTGTAAATTTTTTCTTTTATTATTCGATCAAGTGTCGTTTTGATTAAATGTCTTTTCGATGAAATGTCGTTTCGATCTAAGTGTCGTTTTGATAATGCGTCGTTTTGATCAAGTGTCGTTTCGATCAAGTGTCGTTTCGATCTACTGTCGTTTTCATCAAATTTTGTTTCGATCAAATGTCGCTTTGATCAAGTGTCGTTCGATCAAATGTCATTCGATCAAATATCGGGTCACGGTTTTTTACACAGGGAAAACCTTACTACAGGACAGACATCGCCAGTACTTAATGATATTATGTCTGTAGCTGTAAAAACTGTCATCTATACTAAGAAGAATGCCTTACACTCGGGATGTTTTACTGTTTTGTACGACAATTTTGATGCAGATCACTTGCAGTTTTTTTATCACAGTGAAATTAGGTGACTTTTCAAATGACGTTTATTACAGTGAGGTTAGGTGACTTTTTAAATGAAGCGTTCTTAATCGTCTCTTTGAATTGAGACGTCAAATTTATTTGTTTTTACAGGATCAACGATCACCTCTTGCTGAGCATTACATTGATGACTACTGCCGTGCAAAACTGGCTAACCTTTCAGATATATTTTGACCAGTAGAATCAACTCAACATGTCAATGCAAGTTGCTGACAAAATTGAGGGATTTAAGAAAAAAATAAATTTCTGGAAAAGAAAGGTGAAGGATAGACAGTTTGATACGCTCCCACTGCTCAATAATGAAACCCTCGAATCAATACCTCATGTAGACATTTCTGAACAAATATTTTTGCATTTGACACAATTACTGCAAAAGTTTGATTTCTACTTTCCAGAGGATTTACGTCCTTGAAATTTATGGATTTTGAGCCCATTTGCTGTTAATTCTATAGTAAAGGGTGCGGCTTTGCCCAAAGAACTTGAAAATAAACTCATCGAAATTTCTGAAGACAGCACGCTGAAACTTAAATATCAAAAAGTACATCTTATTTCATTTTAAATCTACACAAGCAAAGAATACTCTTCACTATCAGAGCGCGCAACAAAATTCCTCTTGCCATTTATCACCACATACCTTTGTGAGTTCGGATTCTCTACTGTAGCTGTGACTAAATCAAAGTCTCGAAACCGCCTAAACCCGGACTCTCTCAATGCTTCGTTACGTGTGAGCTAGTTTTCTATCAAGACGCGACTGGATCTGATAATATCTAAAATGCAAGCTCAAATTTCGCATAAATTTCGCATTTTTGGGCGATCCATAATGAGATTTAGATATTATCACTAAACGAATGTATTCTCATAAATTGTATGTAAATACATTCGTTCAATGATAATATCTAAATCTCATTGTGGGTCGCCAAAAAGAAAAATGACAATAAAAGTGGGTCGCAAACTGATAAAGAGAAGCACTGATTTAAGCAATAACTGTCGAGCACAAATATCTAAACTATAGCCCAGTGATTTCCAACCTTTTTTATATGGCGGCACACTATTCAGCTATTTAAATTTTTATTCATACCACGACCACATATAACAGCATAAATACATTCATCCTAACATAAAATTACTAACAAAATACGAGTATAATAAAAACAAAAAAACAAAAAAACAAAAGAAACCATAATGAACGTTTCAGCTTGCGTCAGCCCTCTTCAGATGAATAAAATGATTTGAAGAAATAAGTACTGTAATTAAACAAAAACGAAGTCAATGATCTGAATTACGCAATTGTTCAACAAATCTTTTTTCTCGCACGCGTTTTCTTAAGGAAATTAATTTAAATTTAAAATGCAACCGCCAAATTGACAACAACAACGCCGATACACCGAGCAAATCCAACTGACACAAAATAATAATCTAAAATATATTTAATAAAAATTTTATGTCAGGATGAATGTATTTATGCTGTTATATGTGGTCGTGGTATGGATGAAGAAAACATTATACTCTCTCCCTAAGTTGTATGTAAATTTTCGCGGCGAACCCATTATATTGGTTAATAATAAAAAGGCTTTCATTGAAAATTTGTCAATGATTTCTCAATTTTTGTCCCAAAATCATGGTGATCTCTAAAAAAAAAAAAGTTTTCGCCTGAACTTAAGCTCTTTCTTTCCTTCCGAATCTCACGTACAAAAACCGCAAAATCAACGCCTTTAAATAGTTTTATTCAAAATCTTTCGCAACACACCTGCAGACCTCTCACGGCACATCAGTGTGCCGCGACACACTGGTTGGAAACCACTGACTGAACATACATATAGCTTGACTGAAAAAAATGTTTTTGTTCGTTTTGAACAGTACTTCGTTGGCTATGTCGTGGGTCAACGTTAACTTAAAAACAGGGTGAAAGGCAATTTCGTACCTCATAATAGGATTAACTAGATTTATTAAAATAACTTACAAGGTCAAAAAAATACAAGAAGCGAAACGAAAGTTATGAATACAAAATGCAATGTTTGTGATTTTAATCGAAGCAACGTATTATACAGTATAAGATATATAACATTTTCATATTGAGGTGAAACAACCTTGCTTCTTCAAATTCAACTTCTATATACGTATATTTCATTACTATCTTTGCAAGCTACAACATACACACTATACGACGGAACAAAAAAAAGGAAACTTACTTAAACTGAATCTAGGGAGAAATAAAAATTGGCGTAGGAATGCAACGTATTACTATTACGTCGAAAGGGATAAATGGTTTCTGCCCAGCAAATTATGTCAATTGTCATTGTTAATTTTTCTTCAATCATTAACTAAGTTAGATTTGTAGTATTAGAATCAAATGCAAAAATAGAACGAATTTGGCAATATTTTAGTCAAAAACTTTTATTCATCATAGAATTAGATGTTAAAACGCCAATTCAATGTAATAAAACCTTCTACTATGTTGCAGTTTTAATTTAATTCTTTATAAAAAAAATTTATCATTTTCTGCTCAAACCTACATATGCTATAGCAAAAAAATATTAAATATGGGACGTATATAATTAAATTAAACTGCGAGAATGTCCGTGATGATGATGATGATGATGATAAACCAAAATTATCTATAACTCTATTGAACAATTCTTTAGAAAACGCAGTGTTTTCATGTATTTCCTGCTTTTTTGGTTTTGTACCCGAGAGACTAGAAAATTGTTTAACGTCATAAATTATCCAGTTTTCCTGCAATAAGAACTTTCAATGATTTGGAATTTTATCTTTCATTTCTCGCATCTTTGGTCATGTCCAATAAGTCAAAAAAATTAAAACAAAAATTATTATAATGTATTTTGCATTTTTTTTCCAAAACCAAAATACGCCAGCATTGCAATAAACTGCTATTACATAAATTTCTCTTAAGCTTTTTTTTGACGGTAGTTCTGTGACAAAGCAGTTATTTTGTCGATGTTTACTTTGAGATAATCAAGTGTATAATATACCGGTAGTCTTAGGGCCAAAATGCTCGTTTAAATCGAGCCAAATTCTCTGGTTAAATCTGCATTAAAATTTTAAACTCTTCAAAAAGGAGCTTTTGCATATGGATTACAAAAGCGGTGACTGTACTTTAAATAAACAAGAGCATCAAAGTTATCCAAACAACTAAATACCAAACAATCTCACTAAAAATAGGACTTTTCTAAATTTAGTGCAACAAAAGAAAGTTAACCTTGCTTCCATATTACTTGCTTGATCAAAAACCGCTTTTTAAAGCTTTTCTTTATTTCTTCCTTATAAAATCAAATTCAAAAGAAAATTGATTGCAGTAGTTGACAGAATGATTTATTATTACGCCACCAACTAACTTCAAAGCAAAAACGAAACAAAGACTTGGCTTTTTCTTGTACATATAATTTTTTTTAAAAAAACCCAACATTAAGACTTTTGAAAAAAAGGAAATTTCAAATTTTCCAGTGTTCCAGCGGAAAAAACCTTTGCTTGTTGCACTTAAATTTTTTTGAAAAGGTGTCAGGATTTTGTAAGCTCAAAATTAAAGAAATATATATATTTTTTCTTAAAACTTTAATAACGCTGCTAAATCATTTGCTGATTCCTAAGTCTATATATAGAACTTTTTTCATTTTAAAAACCTTAGAGTTCTAAAAAGTTTTGGTTAAAAAAAAAGTTTCTTTCTAAAATCTAATGGTTTTATATTAACATATTTTCTCAGTTTAATCACATGTTTACATTTGTTTTATATTTTCATCCCAGTGCAGCTTGCTATCGCTATTAGGTGGATTGCAATAAAGTACTGATTGCCATTTTAACTGTGTAATAGAGGGCGCAATTTTTGTTAGAAAAACAACCTTTTTCCTATGCATAGATTGAAACCACAGAAACGAGTTTAAGATTCAAATCTCGGCAAAGTCCGTGATTGTTCTGGAACTTTATTTAAATTATAAGTACTTTGCCATCTCGGTGCTGCTTTGTCGCTTTCCGCTATAAGCACGTTACAATCAGATGGCTAAACTTTTTATCGATTTTTTATTCATCGCAATGAAGCGTACATCAAGCAGAAAAATGATCGGAAGCCATAGCTGAAAGTTAACTGGAATTGTTTCTCGCTTGAAAAATACTCGTCAACTCAACGATTCGTATGATCAACACCATGGTAATTTGGATCGCGCTGCACGCGTTTAAGGTGATCAAGACAGCTGAAAAAATGTTCCAGAAAATATTTGAGGTGGGATTCAGTGCATAATGATCACCACAGGTTTAATTGACTGTTATGAGTATTAAAAAATACAAGCACTCAATTTCACCTACTTTGATTGCAGGAAAGATTGATAACAAAGTAAATAGCAAAAAGGCTATATCTGCAAATCTTTTTCAACGAGACCAACTCATAGACTTAAGTTTTTTCTCGGCCACTACTTACAACAATAAATTATAATAGACAACAAGCAGATTTAACAGCCGTCAAGAAAGGGAAGCATTAACGTCAAGCGCAAAAGCCTGCAACAGATAATTTAATGGGAAAATTGCGAAGGATGAACATGAACCCATATTATCAGTAGTGTATTTAGGGGGGGCATTGTGCCATAAGCCTTCCTTGAAGATCACTAATACATAGGGTTACCATACGTTGGACACTAATTTTAGTGCCATGGCCCTCTTAGAGATGTTTTGGGAAAAAAATCCTCTGGAAAACAAAGACAGATGCCATGTGCAGACGCCTTTTTTTGTTTATCAAGATCAATTACTAGATTTCAGAGATCAAAATTATGAAATCCGAGATCGATTTAAAGAGAAGATCGTTTTTTCTACCACTTAAATAAATTTCTCCATTAACCACATTTGGTTGTGGTGGTATGCCTCCCCCTTTTTAAAAATCCTCGGTACGCCAATGCCTATTATTTATTTACTCTTACAAAAAAATTAAAAGAAAAAACATTAATGGAAGTTTCAGTTATTATAATTTTTTTAGTGACCATCACTGAAAACAAATTAAAAAAATTATTTTGTTTTTGAAGTGGGGGTATTGAGTTTTCAGGTTTTGAAGTTGTTTGATGTTATTGTGTATTTGCATTAATTATTCGTTTTTTTTTGTAAAACAGATTTGATAGTAAGTTTTTTACAACTTCTTATTCATAATTTTATTGTATGCAAAAGATAAAAATTTACTAAGAAATAATATTGTGATTAGTTTGTTTTAAAAAATTCTGTAAAAGACATAAATAGCAGATAATTAAAACCTTATCAAGATGTGTAGAATGAACTTCTACTTTGTTATTGCTAAAACCGAGTAATTAGTGATGGCCTTATAAAAGGGGGAGTCCGGTGCAAGAAAAATAGGAGATCCGTTTTTTTGTGTTCCAAAATTTTTTTGGTGCAAAAAAGCGATTTCTAAAAAAGTCATCACTTTAAGGGGGCCTTGTTTTAGTGTTTCATAATAAAGTGATCTCTAAAAAAAAGGTCATCACTTTAGGAGGGCCACTATCATGGTGCTACTATGAAGAAATAGAGCAATCTTTTGTTTAGGGGCGCCATTTTTTGACTTTTTTTAGGGGGCCTGGTACGGAGGCTCTGTTTGCTCCGTATTAAAGCCATCACTGCAAGTAATTTTTTTTTGAAATAACCAACGGTACTGACGGAAACGTAAACTCTTTCAATTTTGGTAGTTTTTAAAAAGCCTGTTTTCTTTAGAATTCTTTCTGCCAACTTTTGTCAGAAGAAATCGTTGGCAATATCGAATTGCAAGAAAACGTGGTTTACATGAAATTGGAAAGCATCAAAAGTAACGACGTTTGGTTAGAGAAAAAGAGAGCACACGATTGGTTCCGCGCTCGCTTGCGCTACAAGCGAGAAAACTTCAATCCAAAGACGAACTCTTTCTGGCGACAAAGAGAGAGTTAAAGAAACTCTATGATTGAGCGCTGCCACGTAAAAAGATGATCGGCCTGTAGTTAAAATTGGGAACCAGTTAAAATCGAAATTTCGCGCCGAAAAATTCGATATTAAGTGGTTCTCAATTTTAGCTACAGGATTGTAGAGATTTTAAGGATTACATTGGTAAGAATGTTAGATATGTTTTAATATTTACATATCTGAACACCAGCATAAAACCTATTAAACTGTCAAAATGAAAAGAAGATAGTTAATTTTTCAATTGTTGATTTCGAAACTTGCTTTTTTACTTAAACTTGAATAGCTCAAATCATTGTATTTTTTATTAGTTTTTTTAAGAGGTTGTGCATTGTGTTTTTTTTATACCTGACGAAGTTCTCCCTAAGTAACAGACAAATGTCGTGTTTTGAAATTTATCTTTACAAAATATATAGCCTACGTTCATTATAGTGTTTTCAAAAATTTTTTCTGGTTTCTGAGTTTTATGCCAAAAGTGCTAAATTGAAATTTAAATAAAGATTTATCTCTGGTGCCGGTGTATTCATTATTAAGACTTTTTAATGCATATTTTCAACTGGTTAGTTTGAGATAATTCGGTATTGATGCAATCTGCATGATGTGATCAAAAAACGCTCAGGTTCGATGTTAATTTAAGAAATGATTGCCTCCTTAATAACATCTCTGGTCCATTTGGTAAATAAAACTTAAATATGGACATTAATGACCAACTTTCAACACAACGCAGCAGTCTTGGTGAGATTGCCTATCATGATAGTGCACCACTCAAGTAATTTCCCGTTTTCGATCTATCATCATACTCTGCTGATAAATCTTTAATAAGTAACTCTAATCGTCAAAAGAAATATGAGTTGAAATGCTTAATGAAATTGATATTTATAAGATATCAAACCACTTAAAATGAGAAGCATATACTCGAGTTTCGCTCATGTTAGAGCTTGTTAGTGATGTATACTTGAGTAAGCTAGAGATCTACAGTAACAAGAAAAGAGTTTTAACAAAAGCGAAACTAGGGTCCAGTGCTTCTCGTTTCAAATGGCTTAGTTTCTTATACATAGTCTAAGTACCTCGTGTTCATAATAAAATTTTGATATTTTCAAAACGAAAACTATTCGAAAAATCATGTAAACCTCTTGTTATTATGTTATGTTTCTTTTACTTGTAAAACATGGTCAAGTCACTAAAAAAGTAAACTTCAATAAGCTTGTACCTGTAGGCGATATGTGCTAAGCCAGTTGTTCCCAAACTTCTTTAAAAAATTCCCATGACCCCTTGTAATTTTTTAATGATTTGCGGCCTATCGTCTCTTTCATTTATTATTTTACAATAACTGTATTAATTAACGAGCCGTTGACGCAATTCCCTGTGGTGAACAATAGCGCGAAGCCTTGACGTTTTGCGATGTATCGCGGTATAAAAGTTAAATAGCTTTTTTTTAGAGTTAATGGGGAAATTATATATATAGAAAATTTCTTTTGCGGACCCCCCTAAAGGTCCGCAGACCCCACTTTGGGAACCAATGTGCTAGGCAGTTGCTTAGCAGCACTTTTATGGTTTCTTTTTCTTTGTTACGTTTTTAATTTTTTTTTCAAATAGAAAGACGGCTTAGAATCGATAAACACCGAATCTAAAAAAATTTGTAGACTTCCTTCTAGCTTTGCCAAATGTTTTATATATTTCGGCAATCTACGGTCGCTTTTTGCATTGCAAATATAATGAAGAAACAAAGCTAACGCTGTAAATTTTTTCTGAGTACAGTAGAACGCCACTTATTTTCCGAAACGGCGATTATTCGAACGCTACCTTAACAAAAGTCATCAAAGCGTGATGCCTGCAAGCAAAAAGCATTTGATAGCAAATTGTGTTTAGAGAGAAGCGCAAGGTTTGAAACCAATAAGCACTTGATAACGTGTTGGATTTCCTTGAAGTTTCAACCTAATCTAGTCACTACAGTGAGTGTTGTTCAACAGAGCTTTTGCGTTTAAAAAAAATGAGAGACTTGCCAGCGACAAAAAGAATCACAGACTTTTTTTCAAAAAATGAGTGATTATTATACTGCTCATGATGTACAATAAATAACCATATGTGTATATGATGCTTTTTATTGCAAGGTTGTGTTTTGTTCGATTATCCAAAAAAATCAGTTAGCCGAACCACCCCTGGTCCTCTACTGTAATATGCAGAACTTTGAATCTGGTACATGCTTTTGGCTTGCTGGCTTTTCTTTCTTAAGTATTATAAGAACTTCTGAGCTGAATAAGCCTGTGTTCAAATGCAGCAATTTTAAAATTTTAGATCAAATGTGTTGGTTTACAAAAGTGATGGTTAAAAAAAAGACAATAATTAAAAACACGAGGTTTGAGATTGTTTTGCGGGTTATTGTTTGGATCACACTGCTTAAAAGTAACTTTAAAATTTTTGCATAAATATCATCTAGTTCTATTTCGTCAATAAAACAAAATTTGACTTGACATTCTTAGTTTGTGACTGCGACTTAAGAACAAATAAAACATAGAATTTCATTCCTCAAAAAATTCGTTATCATATTTATTGTTTTATTAGCAAAAAGTTGCGGAATGAGTAAGCAATAAACATTATTAAAAGAATTAAATTAGAAAAATGACTTACAAGCAAATATTTTCTCTAATTTTTAGCTGTATGCATGCGCAGAAATTAATTCGTGTGCAAACTTTATTTTCTCTTTCAAATTAAAACTTATAACTCTGATTTCTCGATTTTTGTCTCAAAAACGTAGTGATCTCTAAAAAAAGGTTTTACTTCTGAAATCTTTTGCGCGCAAATCTTTTATGTTAACTACTTTTAGCACTGAAGTGCTAGGTGCACAGCTCAGAGGAAACGTCGCTTACAAGCTATAGATATAAGTGATATATTTTGAGCAAAATTAAGCAAAGCAACAATAATTAACATAATAATCTATTAAAATGGTTGTTAGTGATTTTCAGTTTCGCTGCTTATTAGCCTAAATCAGGGATACTCGACTATATTTTGCAAAGATCCAGTAAAAAAATACAAAATTTTCTGAGGGCCGGTCACTTCTATAAAACTTAATACAATCAATGGTGTTACCAAGGTGTGCAAAAAACTTTTGAATTGAAAAAGAAATACAAATAATTTTCTGTATGTTTATAACAACATTTAGTTATGTATCATTTTGAAAAGGTCCAAAATCAACCATCAAAAGGTCCGGATTTGGACCGCGGCCCCAAGCTGAGTACCCCTGGCCTAGATATTTAAAACTTTTTAAAGTTGATTTTTTATAAACTTTTCTGCTGGCTTTAAAAATTAAAAGTTTTCTAATTTTGTTCTCTAAAAAAAACCAAAAATTTTTCTCGGTTATTAAGAATTTCTCAGTTTCTTTTTTACACTTTCATTCTTTCTTCTTTTGAAAAACATTTTCAACTCCAAAGAAGTTTCTGAACACAAACGGAATCACTGTTAGAGGAAGCCTCGTTAGGAACCAAACCTGAAAAGCAGATAAATCAGCTTGTCAAGATGACCGGTTGTTTTTCTAAAAACTTTTTTTTTTTTGAAAAATTTTAGTCTTTGTAGCAAGTTCAAAATCTGTTTAGTACTAAAATGTAATACCGGTGCATAAAAAATTAAGGTACTTTCCTGTTATCGCCCCACCATCTATTGCTTTCTGCTATTTTCAATATATTTCTTTTGGTTTCTTTTTTATTTCACTTTGGTGCTGAAAGGGGTATTTTGGGTTAGTTTCACAAAAAAAATTTCTTACGGTGATTTCTTGAAGAGACCCCAAAAGTCTTCGGTTTTCGTTCACTATTTGCTGATGGTTGGGCGATAACAGAAAAGTACCAAAATTAAAAACAAACATACAACAAAAAATTAAAGTGTTGTCTTTTTCTTCGTCGAATGGCCGCATCAGCCCGATTGCAAGCTTTTTGAATTAAGTAGAGTCACCACCTAGGTAAGCACGCTAACTCTATTTAAAAATTTGTCGTAAAACGCGTTTATGAAGAGCACAACGAAAAACACTCGGGTAGGCTGAGCATCGAACTCGCATTTTGAGCTCCGAAGTTTCTTATGACACAGAGTTATAACGCTCACAAATTATGGCAATCAGTTTTTATTTTAATTGCAGTGCTTTTGACCGTAATCTAATTGAAGCTTTCTAAATCGAAAATAGATTAACAGCTTTTGTTTTTTAGTTTGTACAAAAACTTATAAAAGTTCCACGACGTTAAAATCAAAACAGTTACTGCATACACATTACATATAGCATTTCCTTATTGAACTCAAACTTTATCTTTATTTCCTAACTTTTTTTGGTAACTGAGGGCAATATCTAGTAATAAAAGCTACGTCTACAATTTTTAGCACTTGGTCACCAGCCGATGTGGGTTACATGCCGAGAGGCTTTGCAACTGGTCTAGTACACCATAGTTCAGGCATGTCAAACTTGAGGCCAGGTGTACTAATTGCTGCGTCCTATGCAGCTTTCCGTTTTTGACACATTTTTTTTATCTTTTGAAGCATCTTGGAAAATTTGCAATAAAATACAATAAGGTTTTAACAACAATATGCAGTTTTGGGACTTTCTTTAATCCAAACAGCTTAAAAACAGCAAATCTATGAATTCAAAACCTTTAAAGCGCATAAAAAATTATATCAACTTTATTTAAACTCTTTAAGAAAAATTTTAAATATTTTGATTTTTATCGATTGAAGACCAACTTTGATTACGATCATTTGTTAAACACCAACAATTCCTCAAGCAAACAATCCTTTATAATTATTTGTGATCAATTCGGCTTTGATTAATACGAATTTTATTTTTAAAATTGCTTATTTTAGCTTTTTTAAATTTATAAAAGCAAAATAAGGGAACTTTTCGGTAATTTAGTGTAGACGCTAAAGTAAACATTGGACATTTTATTTCACAAATATCAAAAAATGCTTTCGATCTCATTCACGCCCTGAATAAGGCCCACATAAGTTTACCAGTTTGACATGCCTGCAATAGTTACTATGTTTTAGTATTTGTGTTTTTATGAGGCTTAACCTTATGGGTCCGTATATTTATAAAAAACTCTTAAAAACAAAAAAGTAATAAAAATTGTAACTAATTAGAAACGCTGAAGATAAGCTACAGTAGGATTTTCGCCATTGTTTGGTTGTTTAATTGCAAATCAGTATCATAACGCAAAATTTTTTTAGTGTATTTTCAATTGATTTTCAAACCATTTCCAAAAATTCAAATAGATATTTTTGTTATTTCTAGTGGATCTATAAATATACCTCTTGAATTCAAGACTTTTGTATTTACTACATTGACTAATAATGAGAATTTTTAGCACCCTGAATAATGTATAAACTTCTCTTTGTTCGTTTTTATTGTCTAAACACTATTTAATTAAATACAGTTTTAAAACCAAATCTTATAAAATTGTTCTCACAATATTGTTGAATACTTATCCGTAAACGAAAACTTTTGTTTCATTTCTGTAAAATTTACCGAAACTACAACTGCAATTCCAAATTAAGTTAACACCAGTGATATTAAAATAAATTATGCAGAGTAAAAATGACTCCAAATATTTTTCAACAACATAACAACATGACAACTGTTGGAACCGAACCGGGACCATGTCAATCGGAGATTCACAAAAAAGCGCTTCTTCCTTCTCGACAAGAGTCTCGGATTTAATCCACACATTAAGTAGCTACAATATCAAGTCACTTCCAACACATGAAACACTTTTGCTTTTGCAACTACTGTATAACCATGATTACCAGAAGTTCATTCATGCAATCTTTGATATAGAAAATTTTTGCCATCGAGGAGTATTTGGTGCTCATCCTACATTTTGCAAGTATATTCACACATTGTCCAGCAGGACAACAATAAAGGTTTTCAGAAATAATTCGGTCTACAATTATAAAATAACCAAATATTTTTCTTTAGTTAATTGTTGTTTTTCTATTTTAAATTTAATAAAATATGAATTTAATTTTAAACTTTTTGTCAAAGTTGTAAAAGCAGAAGAAATTATCACAACGGCAAACGACCAAGGACAAAGGACGAAAACAGACACGGGAAACGCAACTTAAAATATCACCTAAGACGATTGCGCAAGCGCGTTTGAAAACTAGTGTTTCACAAAAAATAGCAATTTTTATAACGAATTTTCATAAACCAATAGGTTTTCAAGGCCAAACAAAAGAGAGAATAAATTAAAGCTTTGCACTCCGTTTTTCATTCGCTATCTACCTGAACGGCGTGTTGCCAGCAGCCACTTATAGAGATTCCTTTGTCAGCTGCGGCAAGCACAGCTGCAACGAACTCATCTGGATCAGGCATCAGCAACTTGTTTTTTAACGGTATTCCAGCAGTCATATTGGTGCGAACGAAGCATGACAACACAGACTGTAACAAAACAAATGAATAAGCATCGTGGACGAGTGGTTAGAGCGCCGGTATTGTTATCGACATGGTGTCGGCTCATAACCTACTCGCACCATCCTGTTGTGTCCTTAAAAAAGACACTTTACGGCACATTCCCCTGCTTTGGTGTTCTTGAAAAGCAGTTCTAAATTTCAATCATATCTCCATTAAATTTCAAGCGGACAGCAATATCTTGACATCTCCGGAAGCAGGGAGGGTAATTGATTACCCTTTGTAATAGTGCCTCCTTCGCTTTCCAGCGAGTCATGAGGATAAATACAGAGATAAAAAAAATAGTGTTAATTTATTGCTAAACATTAAAAGTTGGTTATTGGAATTAAATTGGTTATTGGAATTCAATAAAAAAAAATTATTTGTGGTATAAATTTTAAAAATAAAGCATGAAAGTTTATTTTTAAGTTTTTTGTCTAAATGTCATTGGAAAAATTGCTGCAATGAGCAAATTTTAAAATGTAGACGGTTATACACGAGTATAGAAAAATAACACACAAAAAAAGAAAGAAGAAAAAAGATGTTCGTTAATAATTGGCCAAAAATTCACCAGAAAAATTTTAATAATTTCTGCGTTGACTTTGTAACTGCAGATAAACAAAAAATCAACTTTCAAAAATTTAATAAAATTGGCGAAAAAGTTTCAAAAAAGTCTTTAAAAAAATATAATTCATTTACTTTTAAGTTTCTTGTATTTTTACTTTTAGATGAAATTGTATCTTTGTTGGTTCAAACTATTTCGCATACCTGAACAGTAATTCCTTTGTCTTTGTACTCATGAGCAAGATTTTCAGAAAAGTAACTCATAAAAACTTTTGTGGCGCCATAAAGGGAGTACAGAGGTATCAACGCGGTGGCTGAGGATATGTTCAGAATCAAGCCTCTGTGTTTTGAAACCATCCCAGGAAGAACGATTTGGGTCATCTAAATCAATTATGAAATAAAATTTACAGTTAAAAAAAACTTACTGCTACTATATTTTTTTATATTATTATTTTGCTAAAAATTGAAGCGCTGTTTTTAAACATTTTACATCTGTACAAAAAGAAGCTCTTTGTTTATTGTCTAGAAAACCGACGACATCGTAGGACTACCGTCAGTGATTATTTATATTTTACGTGAGCTAATGAATGACTTGGTATTTTTTATTTGATTGCTATTTTTAGATTCCAGATGTTAATGAAGTAGATGTAGAGAAGAAAAATATAGAAATCGTTGTCGTCTTTTGGAAAGGGGTCAGACACAAGCAAAACTGAGCCGAGGGTTTATCTTTTTACTACTTCAGGCTGCTGCACTGCCCGGATCAGATGCTGGCAGTAATGGTATTAAACCAAACAGATTTCGTCATCTAGAACTCTCAGACTTTGTGCTCCATGTAGTGTCGAATGTATGGGACACGCTATTAAGACGTGGTCTGCGGTTTGTTCAATGTTGCCGCACTCGTAACGCTGTGAAGAAGCAAGACCCCATTTGTGCATGGACGAATCGAAACGCCCATCAACAATCTTCAGGCGATTGGGCTAAGCCCAAGTTGTTTGTGGCAAGCTCATTCAACAAGCCAGGTCCTATTTCTGGGTATCAAAACTTTAAACCTGGAGGTAGTCTCACAATACTTTGTGCTCCTTCTATAATTCGTCTACCGGGGAGCATGGATGCCTAGTTCGGCAATAGTTTTCGCGCAGCTGGCACTAGCGGGTGTCTACATTCTAATCTCTCTTAGTGGGCATCTGAAGACCCAGTTAAAAGACTATGCAGTATATGGTCCAGGTCCAGAATGCCAGGGTTAGCAAAGTAAAGTTTCAACCTTAGTCGGCAAAGATCAGATAGCTTGATGTTTGAAAGTATAGACAGCGGGTCCATTGGAGTGGGACGCAGGCATCCAATGACATTGCGCGAAGCGTCATTTAAGCCAATTCCTATGAGACGAGAGTGGGCGCTAGGATAATAGACTGTTGCTTAATATTCAGTTGTCGAGTAGGCCAGAGATAGGGTTTCAGTTTGTTTTTTTTGTGACTGAAGAAAGAATAACCGACAGGCGCAAATAGATAGATACGAAAAAAACTGTTTTAATTGACAACGGGGAAGTTGTGAAGAGACTTTGGGGTCATCTTGTCTACAGTCACAAAACACTACAGTCTACAGACACAATAGAGTAGCTGAGCGCAATGTTTCCAGAAGAGTTCAACAATATCAGCTCGCTTTCATTAGCAAACTTTCTAGCGGTTGCGTAAGGCAAATCATAAGTATGAATGTTAGAAAAGGGGGAGCCAAGAACAATAGAGAAATATAGACGTATGTAATTCAAAAAATAGAAAAGCATAAAAGAAATAATAATTTGGTTTGAAAATAGAAAAGCCAACAAATAACTCGGGCTATTTTCTGATTTGTCATCTTTGGACAAAAATTATTTCCTTAACCACTGTTTAAACAAATCACAATTTTTAAATAGTTCAAACCATAAGCTGAAGTCTTTTTGATAATTGATACGGTGTAAATATACAAGAAACAGCTAATTTAAAAGAGCATTTTGTCAGCATAAACTTTACATTTAAACTTTTTAAATAACTTGATTCGATATGAGAGTTAAAAGTCAAACCAAACAAAATTTACAATTTTATTTTTCCCCATCTATAACTCCCATTTTATGATTTTTTTATGAAGTTCTTCCAGACAAGTAGTTCTGTGCTACTTCCAACAAAAAAGGACTCTTTTAGCAAAAATTTATATAGGAGCTTACAAGCAATGTAATCTTTAACACAGTATCGCACAATTTTATTTCTTTACTACTATTCAAGATTTGTAGCTTGTACCTACTAACGATAAAGCCGAATCAAAAAGATCACGCTTTCTAACTTACACTGCTGTACTAGAAGCATCTGCACTTTATATTATCCACGCTTGTCTAACCAGTTAATTATAATCAATAGTTTGTCAGTTTTACCACATCCCTTAAATCAATTCACAATTGTATTAGGTTAATTGTTCAAATCACTCACACTAAACAAGCATAGATATCCGACATACCTTCAACATGGCCGTTATATTGACCCTTGTGATGTCACGTATGCGTTTGGACAAATCGTGCTGGTCAAGAAAGAGACAAGGGTCGTTAACAATACCGACGTTGTTTACTAAAACACCGATATCAGTATTTTGAAGAAACACTCTTATTTCATCATAGATGATTTCGTCGTCGGTGAAATCAATTTTCAGATGTTTGACTAAGACTTGGTGCTTTGATCCTGTAAAAGTAACAAATTCCAATTAAATGAACTAAAACTAATCTTTCTTGAAAACTAAAGATTTACAAACAAGAATTGAAACATGTTTTTTTACTCGTTGAACAGGCTAAAAGAGCAATGCTTCGCAACAGGTGTGCCGCGGCACAACAGAACAAACACAAGTGTGCGGCAAAAAACAGAAATGTAAACACATTATTCAAAATAAAAAAAAATTTCTTTTTCAGTAGTGACCAAAAATCTATAAGCTTCAAAAGTTTCGAAAATTTTGAAAGATTTTATTTGCCTGAACATATAGAGGAAAAAAATGCTAAAAGTATTAATACGAACAACCACAAATACGTGAGACCTTTTTTTTTGCTCTTTACCTGTCTTCTACATCAATTTTTTAAAGTACAAGAAAACAACCTGAAACTGGTGGACCTGGCAAACTAAAGTGTTTAACAACTGGTCAAGACCAACACAAAAAAAATAACAAAAAAGGTCTTCATTTGTGAAGATTCAATTAAACTTTTCAAGCTTTTGTGCCCACGAATTCAAGTAAAAACCAAAAAAAAGGCTTTCAATTTAATTGCAGAAGCATAAATATTTTCACCCTGTCTCAAGTGTACCGCGAGAGCGAAAAGATTGCTGAGCACTAGTCTGCATAGTTTGAGCATGTTGAGGTTCCCCCTTTTATGCAGCATTGCTCCTCACGTGGTGTTGTTGCAGAACAGGCAAACCGTCAACAGCAAATAGGTCAGGTTTAGCGGGGTTAAAATTCAAATTTTTTGCGCATGAGAAAGAAATAATTACGACTTCCGAGACAGATCCGTATTGCGAAAAACAAACAAGAGTTCAAATTGATTTCTCTTAGTTATGTAAATGAGCAAAACCTTTTCGATTCGGTTAAATTACATTGCCGCGTATTTATTTTGAATAAATTAAAGTTTTGTTTTGCAAGTACAGTGAACAAGCAGACTCCGCATCTGTTTTTTTAATGCTTTAACGTATACCGGTATTGTTTGTTAATGCTTTCTTTGTATAAATTCATATTATATTTTTGTGCATTTATTTGTCTTAGCACGGCTGCAAAATAAACATAGACACACGTTGTAGGTTTAGATTTAAACAGAACAGTTTTTTAGTCAATTAATAAATAGTAAGAGCAGTGGATAAATTTTTTTGCAATCAGTAAGCAGTCACGAAAATGTAGTTATATATTTTTGCTCTTCTAATACCAAAATTTCTTCAAACTCAAAGTGACACGGCAAAAAGAGGTTTAATGAAATTTTATATGAACTTCTATTTTTTGTAGAATAAATTTCAAATTTCAAGTATTCTACTTGTACGTTATTCTATCAGTTTTTTCAGGTCAGTGCTTATCAGAAAATGATAAGCACTGACCTGATAATGATAATAAATAAAGTTAAACTTGATGTGATGAGATAATGATAAAATTAAACGGTTGTGATTTAGCAGAGAGATTAGATACCATTGAAATTGACTCAAACATTTTCTTAAACAAGTTGTTTCGTCATGGGATAAATCGATTTTTCTCACAACTCTTTTAAACGCCTTGAGCTTTAATTGCAAAAACAACCTCTTTAGGCAAATAAACTTTATTGAATCTTATTTCATTCTTTACCCGGTTTTTGGAATTCCTTAAAAGCTTTATTCAAATAAAATATTTCAATAATTTTTTTGTATAATAGTTCGTCACAATTCGAACAACCTTCATTGGTAAACTGATTAAATAAAACACTATTTTTCGATTATTTCCTTTACATGATAGTCTACATTACTTGCTTATACAGTATATAATATGTTTAAGAAAACAAAATTAAAAAATTTTCAAAGGGTCAAATCTAATTCGAAGAAAAACCGATTGGAGTGAGAGTTTGTTTTTGAAAGAAAGTAATTGGTTTAAAAGAAACTAAGTTCTTCTTGAGCATGTTAATAAATTTGAAAAAAGTTCAAAAACTTTTTGGGCCTGTTTTGGGCCCTCAAGAACAATTTGCTCGACGTTTTTTTCTCTTTTTATCAGCCACTAGTTTTGTTTCTTCTTTACTCTCACTCCAATCGATTTTTCTTCGAATTAGACTTAACCTTTTCAAAGCTCATATAAATGTTGCCAAAAATAATCTTATTTCTTCTACACAATGCAACCCGACTGCTTAAATTTTCATTAAGCATTTTTTGATAATCATCAGCCAGTAAATTTAACATGCAGTATGGGCCTGCTTGGATTTAAAAGTTATGCAGTTCGATTTACATTTAGTTTTAAATACATACGAAAGCACACTTATCGTACATGACGATGACAAAAAAGTTCTTTTTTAAACAAATAAAACTGATTTATGCTGTTCGATTTACTTTTATATGTTTATATCCTTATGCAATCGGATTTACATTTAGTTTTAAATACATACCAAAGTATACTTATCGTACATGACGATGGCAAAAAAAAAATTTTTTAAACAAATAAAACTGGTTTTTCAATATTAAAAACTATTCAAATATAATGTACTTATTTCCTCGGAAACTTTTTTCAGTTTTTCTTCACTGCGAGAAATCAAAATAATATTTTGTCCTTGTGCTGCCAACTGAAAGAAACAAAACAAAATGCTTAATAAATTTCATCATAAATAGGTTTTGTTCATGGGAAATTATTAAATATTTTACTTGGCAAGCGATTTCTTATGAAAGTTTAAAATTCAGTTTATGATTTTCTGAACTGAATATCATATCATATTAAAAATAGAATGTTCTGTTGTCGTCCTAGTCTACCTTTATTGTAACGTTACATCATAATATCTTTTCAAATAACTTTGAGACTACTTCCCAACACAAGGATAGGTAAAAACTCGTTATGGCTGCTGCATTTTTCTATGAAAATAAAATGAAGCACAAAAGATCTTTAGTTCAAATGAAGGATGGATCTTGCTTTTCAAAGCAAATCGTTCGAGAGACGGTCCAAGTGCCACTACAAAGCAGGTCTGCCCAATCTTTTACCCATTGCCGGCCACATTTTTGTTAGTAAGCTGTTAGAATGAAAATTATTGTATTTCGAGTTTTTTTTTACGCGCCATTGAAAAGGAAGGTCAAGTAGCACTGCAATCATTAAAGTTAATTGAGCATCTGATTAAAATTTTTTTGCGGGTCTCCAGTTGGGCAGCCCTATTATAAAGGCTAGTTTGTTTTTAAAAGCCATAGATCTACAAAGATAAAGTGAAAACTGTGTTTGTTCTTACCTTGGTCAAGTCGACAGTGTGGCCGAGTAGGTCAGAGCGCCCAATTGTTAATTTGCGCGATCTCAACGATCTCAGTTTAACTCCTTCTCTCGTGCTTATGTTGTGTTTTAAAAAAGACACTTTACCGGATTTTTGTTGCTTGATGATCGTAGCAAGCAGCACTAAATTAGAGTCATATCCCCACATAAAATGTAAAAATCCATAAAAAGAACATTAACGAATAGCAATATCTGGTAGGCTATTTTAGACAGCAGGTCGGGGTAATTGCTTTATGATTAATGTAGTATTTAGGGTCAAAACATGAATAAAGATAATGATAATCTTTCGAGAAAAAACTTTTTTGTTCTTCAATTTAAAGCAGTAATTTCAAACTTTTCTGCACGACACCACACAATTTAAGTATGAAATTTTCTATCGATTCCTTATAATATAATGTTTTTCAACATTTTTCGCAAGGAAAGTACACTTTCGACAGCAAAAAATCTGTACACCTTAGTTTTAAATCGAAAGTTCTCAAACGTTCCTGCCCTTCGACTTAAATTTAAGTGTAAAAGTCCAAATATGGTTATGCCGCCTTAATTTTTTTTGTTTTTACATACTGAAATTATACAAAAGGGTTGTATTAATTTATAATGTGCATTGTGCACTGTGCACTGTTCAGAGTTAACTTAAAACTATTCGAAATTTTTAAAACAGTAGTAATATCCTATTGTTTGGTAGCTTCCGTTTTAATGTTCACTTGACGTAGTGATAAAAGATCATTTATTTTTTCAATGCAATGAACTTATACATTGGTAAAAAGAAATATAAAGAATGATCCGAACGTGACCTTTTTCTAAAATGACATTATTAAAAAATTTTACAAAAAAGATCGTAACAACTCGTGCTGCCCGCAAGCCCTAGCCACAAGCCGCCTTTGCAGCAAATACTGGTGTGTGGTATTTAGGGTTGCCAACTGTGACAAGTTTCAATAAAGGACATATGGAAAATAGATATAAACATAATTTTCAATCCCATCCATATCACTATATATATGCATCAGTGGCGTGCGGTGACCTCTGAGTCTGGCCATGCAATTTGCATACCAAAATCTGATCATGAAAATAGGTATGTTATGGATGTGAGATTGTAACTTTTAGTCGTAATGTCATGGTGATCAAGAACAATTTTCGCCCTAGATTTTTGATGATCTCTCTAAAAAAAAGGTCATCACTTGAAATTGTTGCCTGGTAATGCACTTTTTCTTCTGAAAATGCAGTGATCTCCATAAAAAAAGTCATCACTTCAAACCAGTCTCCAATTTCTTACTTTTCGTCCTAAATTCGTGCTATTGTCTAAAATAACGCAAAAAAACTGGTCTTCGTCTCAGATCGGCCTCAGATTTTATCCCGAACAAGTTATATTTCTCATCGAATTGAACGATATCTACCTCATTGCGCAAAAGTTCGTCATGCAATTTCTAAAAATTTGGTCTTGCAACGCATGACTTGCATGCCCTGACCGCACGCCTCTGATAAATGAAAAATAGATCATAAAAAAATAAAAATGAAAAATAGTGTAAATCTTTTTATTTTTTAAAATTGTGTTTGGTTTGACTTTTTGCTGCTTTCAACAATTGAGGGTCTTCTTTTGTTTTTTCAGCAAATTCTAAACAGCTGTCTTTGAAGTTAAAGTACAGGAATATGAAAAGCTTATTTTTTATTATTTCTGCAGAGCATCTGTTTCTTTCATTTCGCCATTTTGAAGAGATAACACTAAAAATCCTTTCACAGTATGCTGATAAACCAGCGGTTCCCAAACTGTGCGCCGCGAGCTTTGTCAGGGGAGCCGCGAAAGCATGCGAAAGTTGTACTTACTGCTTTTCTCACAATAATTGCAGTGTGAAAGTTGTTAGCAGCAACGTTCCCTTCAGAGAACGATTCCGATTGAGGACCTTTTTTTTTCAAAGAACATCCTGATTTTCGGAGAAAAATAGGGAAATCGGAGATGAAATCGAAGTGAAAACCTTTTTTTTTTTTTTTAGAGATCACCCTGATTTTGGGAGAAAAATAGGGAAATCAGAGATGAAATCGAAGTGAAGACCTTTTTTTTTCAGAGAACGTTATGAGTTTCGGAGAAAAAAAGGTTGTTCAAAGAAGTAATTGAACTGAATACCTTTTTTTCATTACGGCGCCGCGAGTGTTGTTAAGTTTTCAAAGGGCGCCGTGAAAAAAAGTTTGGGAACCGCTGCGATAAACCATTTCTTCTAATGATTTAGGGGGGAGGGGGCAAATAATTTTTTTTTGAAAACAACTTGGAAAGTTGCTGAGAACGTTTAGAAATATAAGAATGTTGATTCAGTGTTTGCAAAAATTAAATCAACTTTAAAATACACTTTCTAATCGCAAAATTGGCAGTAAGTAAAACGATATTTAAAATAAAGGACATTTCTGTACTTCATAAAGGACAAGGACGGAAAGGGTTAAATAAAGGACTGTCCTTTCCAATAAAGGACGGTTGGCAACCCTAGTGGTATTAGTACCATAAAAATTGAATTAATTACCGCATTTAACAAGCTAAATATACTTCTGGAGATTTTTTATAAATCAACTTTACTACAAGATTAAACTTTTAACAATTAATTGTAAGAAAGGATTGAAAAGAAAAAACAAAACATCAAATACAAATGGTTAAATTATTTGTAAAAAGTAAAGACATAGATATATAAAATAAAAATTATCTTTGCTATTGTTACACTTTACTATTTTTGTTGGTAAATCATAAAAGTTCGGTTTTAAAGCAAAAAAGCTTATTAATATTTACTTGAAATGCAATGGCCTTTCCAATCCCATCAGTTGCTCCAGTTATGACTGCAAAACAACATGTTCGTTAAATAGTGCTAGATAAGTTACGCAGTGAATATGACACGATATCAACTTTTGTCGTGATCTTGCTGAAAAGTTTCGGTTTTTGTCCCACGTGCTTAAATAAAATCTGTGCCGACCCGCCTTTAGAACTGCAGAGCCCGGTGCCCTTAACTATTTGCGTAGCAGTTTTAGGTATTATCATCGATGTTTCAAAAAATTTTTTTTAAATATCTTTTGATTTTCTTCACGTAGTTTAAGTTCTATTATGTTGCCAAAAAACTTTTAAAGATTTTAAATTGGCAGCTTCTTAAGTTTTTTAAATGCAGCTCAGAATATCACGCAAAATGACGTATTTTATGCGCAATCTAAAAAAGCTTTATGTCGAGGCGTCCAACTGTAACATTTGGCAAACCGATTGATTTTATGTGATCCTTTTTTTAAAGTAGAGACCAAGAAAAAGATCTTTATCCGAGTTTAAACAGTAAAAATCTTTTTTAATACACATTTAGCACAAAAAAGGTCTTACTTGAAAAATTCGGCCGCGATGATTTATTCACTTAGCCCGCGACTATTTTTCTTGAAGCAAAATTAAATTTCGCTGAAAAAGATAGGCGCTTCTGCTCTACTTGATATTTTGAACGAATGTTTGGGCTGCAATAAAAGTAGCTTATTCAATCTGATCAGCGAGGCGTGAACCGTTTAAAGCTCGCTTTTTTGGCGTAAAGGCCCGTTTCCACTACGAGCGTGGAATGGAGCATTCTTTGTTTTTTTTTTATTGATTTTTTTGCTTCGCATCGTTTAGATTTTATAAGCGCGGAAAGATCGATAAAAGAAAAAAAATTAAGCAGGGAAAGATCAACGCTCGAAGTAGAATGGAGCGTTGTTTGTTTCTTTTAATGATTTTTCCGCACTTAATATCTAAGCGAGCGCTAAGCGAAACAAAAAAGCAATAAAAGAAACAAAGAATACTTTATTTCGCGCTCGTAGTGGAAACGAGCCTTTAAGCATTTTGATCAAAATTCTTAGTAAGTTGAAAAAGTTTAATATTCTTCTTGTTAACACTAATCGTGTTTTACAAATGGCAGATGGTAACTTGCTTTAAAGAATTAGCATTTTGAAGAATTGAAGGAGACAAAATTTACCAGGCTTGCAATAATTTAAAAAAACTGATATTAACAAAAAAAGGTAGATAAATTTTAGATTAAAAAATTTCTAAATTTGACTCTTGGTAAAGAAAAAGATTGTAGGCCTATTCGTAGTTTAATATTGATGTACATTAAAAACATGATTGGATCTGAGAATGCATTCAGGCGAACATGTTTAACTACTCGCAAATTGTATGATTGCATATATGCACCTGCTACATTTCCTCTTTTTAGTTTGTTTGCTTGTTTACCGCTTTTTGTATTGCTGCGCCTCCTCGTTTTTTACTGGCCAATTGCCACTGAATAGAATGACTAAATCAATTTCGCCTGTAGTTTCAACAGAAAAAAATTGCTAAATTCCTGCAAAGATAATAGAAGTTCCTGTAGCGTCATAGCAGTGGCCGAGGTGATGTAACGGAAGTCCTTCGTTTGAAAAATCTTGATTAACATTTTGCCAGTACTATGAGCTTTTGCAATCCTTGTTTTTAATCAAAGGTTATTCGGGTGGTTTATGGTCTGTCTGAGAACCTTGATCATTGATTTGGAGCCAAAAATTTTTAGCATTAGTCAAAGCGTAATTTCATAAATAAAAGAGAAAGTTTTTTCTCATAGGCCAAATAACGTTGCTAATGCACTAGTGCTCAGGCGGCCGAACTTTTTAGTTTCGTTAAGCAAATATTTATTCTAAAATGGTTCGTGACTCACTACGTGTTGTAAAGTTTTCAATGACTCTAGGCCCACGCAATGCCGGCAACGAAGGTGCAGTGGTTAGCGTTCCTGGCAAATTATGCCCTGACTAGTCACTACCAAATCGTAGCAATATTCTGCAAAAAAGCAACCAGAAACAGGTACTACTCGGGATCTCTGAAAGTTGTCTGGGTAATGCGATAAAGCGGTTGCCCTACCTATGTTTATCGCCTCCGTCATTTGATCCCGCAAATTAGAAGAAATAGTAACATAGAAACAAACCGTATGGACATAAACGATTTACTATGAAACCGTAAACACAAAAATAAACAATATATTTGCCAAACATTGATTTTCAATGAAAAGGATATCACTGCGCTTTTGCAACAAGATTCTTATTAATAATTCTTGGGTCTATTGACGAGAGAGCACAGCGAATATCTTGCTCAACTTCAAGACGTTTCTGTTGCTTGGTCTTTACATTTAAAACCTTTGAAAAGGAAGATTCACATAGCCATGTACAATTAATTGGAAATAACTTTTTTAGAGTAGTTTTGCTTTATTTTTGGATACGACGATGTTATTCTTAGCCAGAAACCCGTGTCCGAGAAAGCTTCAAACACATCTTAAAAGCTGAAGTCGTTTTTCATGTCAATAAATTGATCCAGTTCCTCTTCTACTTTCTTAAAGAAACACAGAAAAGGATTTTTTGCAAGTGATAGGTCATCTCTACTAAGTTCGGAAAAGTATGATTTGAATTCTCATTCCAGTTTTTTAAGATGTTGAGCAGCAATGATCTTTAGTTCATCGTCCAAATTGGAAATATTAGCTAGACTGTTAAACATTGTGAATTACCTTTTTGTACTTTACATCTCCATTTTGAGCATTTTTCAGAAAACGCATTGATCAAATCTACAAAGTAAATAAATTTTTTTTCTTTTTTTTGGAATTGTCAGATTTAGATTATTGAAAGATGTCCACCAAGTACGTCAAACAATGTAATGATTTCTGAATAAGAAAAGTGAATTGCTAACAGGTTTTACTGTATATCATTTAAAAATGTTTTTAGGTCATCACGAAGCTCAAACACTCTGAATAAAACGTTACCTTTAGAAAGCTACCAAACCTTTATTTATACAGAGGGTTTATATGCTCAAATCCCCATGTTTTCGCAAAGTTTTCTGAATAGACGTGTGTGTGTAAAACGCTACTTTTTACAAAATTTACTACAAGTATACACATTCGTATCTTAATAGTAACGTTAAGTACATCTTGCAGTGCACAAAGTAAAGTTTTGGAAGCTAAACCTTTCTGGTAAATGAAGCAATATGTAACAAAATGTTAGGTGTACAAGTGCTCGAAATCCACTTTTGCACCCAAGCAATGCTGGGGCACCATCAGTGAACACATCACACAAATTTTTTCCGGCAATTCCATTTTCATTAAAAAAGTGGTTCACTTTTTCCATTACATCTGACGCCTTTGTACTGGTGTCCAGGGCACTACAAAAAACTAATTATTTTTTTAAAGATGTGCTAACTGCGTATTCAACAAAAAGCATAAGTTGAGAGACTCAAGCTATATCAACAGACTCATGTAGCTAGATGAAAAACAGACTAAAAAGAGACTTATCTTTTATTTAAGAGATTACTCGTTCCTCAACGTCTTCTGACATTAACGCAATTCGTCTTTCTACAGTATTATTTGATAAAGGAATAGAGTCAAGCCTCTTTTCGTACTTCTCGCCCAGTAGGCTATAATTCTAGCAATGGCTAGCGCACTAGGTTAAATAACAGTTTCATCTACAGTATATTTTAAGATTTTTTTCTGCTTGGCTATTGTTTGGCTAACAACAAAAGAAGCTTCAGTAAGTTGCTCATCAGTATGTTGAAAGTTACCTGTTCTGTCAAGTCTTTGCATTTATCGTTCATTTCTAGTCTCTTAAAAAATTCTATGTTTCTCTCTTTTAGCTTAGGATGATTTGTATTCAGGCGATGGCTCAATTTACTTGGTCTCAAAGAATCATTACTTAAAACTCGGTAGTATACAACACTTTTTTTCAACGCCTTGATCATTCAATGTAGTAAAACCCAGATTCTATGTAACTGCCATTCTATTTCCTTTGAACCATTGAACTATTTGCAGTGTTTTAGTAATAATATAACTTTCCAACTTTTCGAACTTTCACCTGTTTCGAAATGCAATGACAATAAAAGTTACAGCATAGCCAGCCCTATTTTTGAATGAAATAAACACCCATAGTTTTGAGACAAAGCAACTCCTTAAAACTCCATCGTGTCAAAACAATGCATATAATTATTTCCAGGAGATTTTTGATTCGTGACAGATAGACGTCACCACTAAAATAGCTCTTTGGCTTAGTGAAAATCGTCTCATGACCTACTACTGCTCCATGGCCCACAGTTTGAAAACCAGTGAACTAGTGGAAAGGCGTCTTATTTGAACTAATTTTATCAAAACCTTACGTAGGCAAGGCCAGAGCTTTGAGTTAATTGCAATAAATTTTATTCCAGAAAAACTGGTTTCCGGTTGATTCAAATTCAAAAAACTTTTACCCAAAATTATGAAATTGCATGATTCATGATTTGTTTTGACATCTTTATTCTTTTATTTCATAAAGGTAACATTTTCAAATGGGAAAATTATCAAATGGAAAATTACATGCGATGTTTCATTTTCCCTAGTCAAAATAACTGTTTCATTAAAAATAAGTAAAATATAAGTAAAAAGCAACTACGCCAGTTCGCTGTAAATCTAACGGAAATCGTAATATAAAAGAAATATAACGTCTAGTCAATGACCCACCTTGAGTGAACCTTCACATGAAACAAAAATCTTAAACAAACAAATAAGAATTAAATTTTCCCTACATTTTGGGCTTTATTTTTTAATTTATCAGCGCAAAAATTTACTTTTAAGATCAAATTGAACTCTATAAAACGTTTAGTGTTTATGTTCTGACATCTTCTAACAAAAAAAAAAAAAATCTCGAATAGTTTTGTGATTAAACCGAAAATTTTTCAAAATTTTCATTCTTTATTTATTATTTGAAGACTGATAACATTAACAAAGTCAAAACAATTGAAATTTCACGTAGCTTAAAATAAAAGCCTGTTTTTTAAAAAGCGGCTCTGCAAAATACTTTTGTATTTAATAATTAATTGAAATTTCATACGGATATTCAACCAAAACTAGCTTTTAAACAACCTACTTTTGATATTGCGTCACGAGTTAGTGTTACATTAGTGATTTCCTGCCTTTAATTGAGACATTTCTCGCCTCTTGCCTGCTTTGAAAATTCCTATTTCTCTCTATAAAATATAACCTCGAAAAAAATGTAGTTTATAAAAAGTTTTGGATATTTACGAATTTGAATTAAACAAAACTGTTCCAACTCATTGCACAATCTCCTTAATTCTTTTTCTAACTTTATGAAACTTTTTTTGGATAGGGCATTCCTATTTGGCTGAGAAACTGTCGATAATAACTTTTTTCTATTAGCAGCTGTGAAGATAAAAATTTAAGAAGGTTTACAAAATTGAATGTAAATATTAAAACCAATAAAATAGTTCTTTTAAACTAAGTTTTAAATCGTCAAAGCACATACCTGACCATTTACCATATTTGGAATAATCCACCGGTGCAGGAGAGATATAAACCGTGAAAGCGAAATGCAAGGATGTCGTTAGTTTAAAAAGAAAATAAACTACACAAGCCCCACCAATCAAAGTTAAAAAATCCATTTGGAAACAAAGGTTAATCCAAGGAGCTTTGAAAAAAAAGATGTTTTAAATTTCCTAAACATGTAAACATGACACTAGCGTACCACTAGACGGTTCGTTTCGTGGTCTAATTTAAAACTTAATGCGCACGAAATTTTGGAAAGTAAAATTTATCAAAACAGCTGCAATTCTGCAGAAAAAATATAAATTAAACAGTAAAAGAAATTCGTTTTGATCAAATTCTAAAATGTGTTCTTATAACTTCACTTTAATCAAGTGCTCTCTACAACTTTGACACGATAAGTGTCCTGAAACTCAAGAAAACAAGCTGCAATTTTATTGTTGGAAAATCTAGTTTTTTTAACATACCGAGATTTTTCAGACAAACTGATTGTGTTCGAGTAAAAATTGCCAAATAAAAGCTTATGAAATCAATATTAGCTTACCGTAAAATATGATATAAACAAATAACTCAATAACTTAATTGAATAACTCAAGTCTTTTAATATCTCTATGCATAAAACCCTTTTGGCTATTCTGATGCAGTAAAGTTACTTTACAATCCTCTTTGATTTTCAAAACTAGAAATAACAAATTGCTTTTTGATTTTATGTTATCAGACTTGAGTTAGCGCGAACTTTTGAAAAGGTAAGGAAATAGCGCGAATCAATTTAAAATGTTATGCAGAAAGGTTAATTTGTAGCTTTAAGAGCATACAAGTGGCCTATTTTTTAAACAAGTCGAAATAAAAGAAAATGTAATAGTGACTTGAAACTGAATAGACTAAAATCAGTGGCGGTGTCACGACTAAAACACAATAATAATAGACGAGTAAAATGTTTAGTACCAATACTTTTTCATCAGTTTATTTTACCGAGAACAAAACTTTTAGTAAAGGCATTTTTTTTATTCTTCACACCAGTTAAAAAAACAAAACAATTCTTTGAGAAACCCCCTGCGAAGCACCGAAAAGTTCAACTAATTAAAATAAAAACCTGGCACCTCCTTTTGTAAAAGGTTTACGTGCAATAAGAAATACAATAACGTTGTGATCACTTACTATCCTTAAATTAATTTTACTTTCTCAAATCGTACTTCAAAAACGCTCCTTTTTTAATTTCTAAAGAAACTTCTAAAAACTTTCAGAAAAAAGCCTTGAGAAAACAAGTACGAAAAGAGCCTGGGATTGTTATGTTGAGCGAACTTTCCGACTTTATCGCAAAAACATAAGTTGATTGAATTTTTGACTAAGAACTCATTTTAAACTAATTGCTTTATTTGCTTTTGACTGCACTTTGATATTTTGATATTTGAGCTGTTCAGATTTATTCAATGGCTAGATTTTTCGTCAACTCTAAGGGAACCAAGAAAAACCAAGAGAGACAATAGTACAACTCAATTCCGTGGTAACTCTTTGATCTTTATGTAGATTATTTTCTCCGTCACATTTGAAACTTCTTGAACAATACAATTTTGAACTTTTTTTTCGGTCTTCATTCACAAAGTTTGTTTTTTTTTTGAAGAGTGTTTTCGCCTACCTGCCTTGGTCTATCTTACTACACGTAGTCTCAGTTGTTATTAATATCAAACTCATTAATTGTATAAAACTTATTAATAGTATGAAAAGTTATTATAGTATGAAAAATAACTGCTAACGATTGCAAGTTTTGGATTTGATTGCAGGCTGTTGCTAATATAGCTTGGTTGCTGGATATCCTTTTATTTTTTTAAAGAACCAAATAATTTAAAACGAGAAACATCGGATTCGTTTATTAAACAATTTATTTAATTATTATACGAGAAGCTATATATTCTTTTATGTTTTCTTATATCTATATATTCTTCTATGTTTTCTTATATCGTTTCTTTACTAAAAAGCAATGCATTTATAAAAAAACGTTGTTTTCACATTTCTAAGTTTGGCTTTCAAAGTTGGGTACGATTTCAGAATGCGACCCTTTGTCCTGTCTTATTCATCTGAAACGATACAGCGGCGGCTTTATTTAATAAAGCATGACTACACAAAACCACTTACGTATAACGTATGACTGCACAAACCCATTCAAGTAATTTTACGTCACTGGTGCAAGCTTTTCGATTCGTTTTTCCTTTCAACATTAATTACAGGAAACAAAAGTTTAAAATACGGTCCAGGAAACTCTAATAGTACAATATATACAATTGAAATTCATAAACTAATTTATGGTTTTTTAGAAGATTTTACTGCTTGGGCATAAGTCAAAACAATAGTTTCCGTAACACAAGCTGGAAGAACCTTTGTCATTGGCATGTTCTAGTTAAAACGCTTACAGTAAATGTTGCCAAAGTTGATCACTAAAGCAAGTTTTTTTTGCAATAAAATCGTGGAAAATTTGCATTTATTTTTAAAAAAGCTGTATTTATGCACTAGCATTTCAAACTACAGAAATTTATTTAGGTATAATGCTAAATATTTCCAAACACTATCTGGGGAGAAATGGCGATCTTGCCAACAGTTTGTAAAGCATCCCAAAAAACTTCGCTCCACAGTGCATAAAGTTACTTGGCAATTTAATTATTTCCATGCAATTCTGGACTGATATCAGGTCATTTCTGCAATAATTGCTTTTAGATCATTATTCAATTCGAATAGGTGACCCAAATATAATTTACACATGTATATTTATTAATGAAAACACTAAAATAAAATAAAAATTAAAATTCAAAAATTCATAACAGCCTGTTTCGCCAAAGACGGCTCATCAGGTGGAATCTATGAAGTAATAAAAAAACGTAGAATATAAAATATTAAAACGTATTAAAAATTTAAAAACCGAAAATATATAATATTTTCGTTATATATTTATAATTTTCATATTTTTATATTTATAAATAATTATATATATATATAATTTATATATAAAATATAATAATATTTTCGGTTTTTAAATTCTTAATATTTTGTAATATTTTATAATCTACGTTTTTTTATTATTCATAGATTCCACCTGATGAGCTGTCTTTGGCGAAACAGGCTGTTGTGGATTTTTAATTTTTATTCTATTTTGATGTTTTCATTAATAAATTCTACTCTAGCTGTTTGGTTATCGAGCTCTGTACCAGCGAAGTAAGGCAAAGAGATATATTTAAATATTTTTTTTAATTTGCACTTTTACATTTTACGTAGTACTTAATAAAAGTTGCCGTAAAAAGTTAAGCAAAAAGAAAAGTTTTTATGAAATCATCGCATTTCATAAATTTTGAATGTTCGGAAGCTGTAAAAAAGTTACAAAACTATTAAAAATTAGCGTCTGAAAAATATCTTTCGACGCTGAAGGCGCTGAAATATGGAATATAGCAAAAATGTCAGTTCAAATCGAGCTAAACTCTGTGATTAAATCGCAGTTGGAATTTTAAAGATTTCGTAATCAAGCTTACGCTAGTAGAGTCTAATTGCGGTGACTGTACTTCGAATATATTTTCTTAATCAAATCATATTTGGTTGTACATCTTATCTCGGTGTAGCTTGCTGTCACCATAATGCGGCTACAATAAACTGAATAAAGCACTAAAGGCCCGTTTCCACTACGAGCGTGGAAAAGAGCATTCTTTGTTTCTTTTATTGATCTTCGATTGAAGCGAGTGGTCAAAATTGAAGCGAGCGCAAAAAAAAAATCAATAAAACAAATAAGTATGCTCTTTTCCACGCTCGTAGTGGAAACGGGCCTTAACTGTCTTTGCAACTGTGCGATAAAGGCCGCGCTTTTCTTTTGAAAAAAAAAACAATTTTTTTACGTTAAGATTGAAACCAAAGATCGATTGTTGATATAGCTTAATTTAGATCATTCCTTGCTATCTCGCTACTAAGTCAGTGGTTGAACTTTGGCTGAGTAAAAGTGTCTTGTTTATTTTTTGGCTTTTTAGATTTATTTATAATAATTGTTGATTGTTACTTTTACCAGAAGGCATCTTCATTCAAAAGCCTTCAAGTTTTTTGATGGTTCTTGACCTTTGCACGGCTACTTGCTTATAATTCTCTACAATTGTCAAAACTGTATTTTAAATGTGTGCAAGGTGAAGTAAATGTCGCTGTTCACCAGCTAGCAACTTACAACTCAACCGATTCACCAGCTAGCAACTTACAACTCGACCGCTCCATCAGTAACACCTTACTAATCGACCGCTCCAACAGCTAGCAACTTACAACTTGACTGCACCATCAGCTAACAACTTATGTATTTATGCAATCCGATTTACATTTAAAAAACGTATACAATACATACGAAAGTATACTTATCGTACATGACGATGGCAAAAAACTTTTTTTAAACAAATAAAACTGGTTTTTCAATATTAAAAACTATTCAAATATAATATACTTATTTCCTCGGAAACTTTTTCCAGTTTTTCTTCACTGCGAGAAATCAAAATAATATTTTGTCCTTGTGCTGCCAACTGAAAGAAACAAAACAAAATGCTTAATAAATTTCATTATAAATAGGTTTTTGTTTATGGGCAATTATTAAATATTTTACTTGGCAAGCGATTTCTTATTGAAAGTTTAAAATTTAGTTTATGATTTTCTGAACTGAATATCATATCATATTAAAAATAGAATGTTCTGTTGTAGTCCTAGTCTACCTTTTTTGTAACGTTACATCATAATATCTTTTCAAAAAACTTTGAGACTACTTCCCAACACAAGGATAGGTAAAAACTCGTTATGGCTGCTGCATTTTTCTATGAAAATAAAATGAAGCACAAAAGATCTTTAGTTCAAATGAAGGATGGATCTTGCTTTTCAAAGCAAATCGTTCGAGAGACGGTCCAAGTGCCACTACAAAGCAGGTCTGCCTAACCTTTTACCCATCGCCGGCCACATTTTTGTTAGCAAGTTGTTAGAATGAAAATTATTGTATTTCGAGTTTTTTGTTACGCGCCATTGAAAAGGAAGGTCAAGTAGCACTGCAATCATTGAAGTTAATTGAGCATCTGATTAAAATTTTCTTGCGGGTCTCTAGTTGGGCAGCCCTAGTTTGTTTTTAAAAGTCTAGTTTGTTTTTAAAAGCCATAGATCTACAAAGATAAAGTGAAAACTGTGTTTGTTCTTACCTTGGTCAAGTCGACAGCGTGGCCGAGTAGGTCAGAGCGCCCAATTGTTAATTTGCGCGATCTCAACGATCTCAGTTTAACTCCTTCTCTCGTGATTATGTTGTGTTTTAAAAAAGACACTTTACCGGATTTTTGTTGCTTGATGATCTTAGCAAGCAGCACTAAATTAGAGTCATATCACCACATAAAATGTAAAAATCCATAAAAAGAACTTTAAACAAATAGCAATATCTGGTAAGCTATTTCAGACAGCAGGTCGGGGTAATTGCTTTATGATTAATGTAGTATTTAGGGTCAAAACATGAATAAAGATAATGATAATCTTTCGAGAAAAAACTTTTTTGTTCTTCAATTTAAAGCAGTAATTTCAAACTTTTTTGCACGACACCGCACAATTTAAGTATGAAATTTTCTATCGATTCCTTATAATATAGTGTTTTTTAACATTTTTCGCAAGGAAAGCACACTTTCGACAGCAAAAAATCTGTACACCTTAGTTTTAAATCGAAAGTTCTCAAACTTTCCTGCCCTTCGACTTAAATTTAAGTGTAAAAGTTTAAATATTGTTATGCCACCTTAATTTTTTTTGTTTTTACATACTGAAATTATACAAAAGGGTTGTTTTAATTTATAATGTGCATTGTGCACTGTACACTGTTCAAAGTTAACTTAAAACTATTCGAAATTTTTAAAACAGTAGTAATAATATCCTATTGTCTGGTAGCTTCCGTTTTAATGTTCACTTGTCGTAGTGATAAAAGATCATTTATTTATTCAATGCAATGAACTTATACATTGGTAAAAAGAAATATAAAGAATGATCCGAACGTGACCTTTTTCTAAAATGACATTATTAAAAAACTTTACAAAAAAGATTGTAACAACTCGTGCTGCCCGCAAGCCCTAGCCACAAGCCGCCTTTGCAGCAAATACTGGTGTGTGGTATTTAGGGTTGCCAACTGTGACAAGTTTCAATAAAGGACATATGGAAAATAGATATAAACATAATTTTCAATCCCATCTATATCACTATATATATGCATCAGTGGCGTGCGGTGACCTCTGAGTCTGGCCATGCAATTTGCATGCCAAAATCTGATCATGAAAATAGGTATGTTATGGGTGTGAGATTGTAACTTTGAGTCGTAATGTCATGGTGATCAAGAACAATTTTCGCCCTAGATTTTTGATGATCTCTCTAAAAAAAAGGTCATCACTTGAAATTGTTGCCTGGTAATGCACTTTTTCTTCTGAAAATGCAGTGATCTCCAAAAAAAAAGTCATCATTTCAAACCAGTCTCCGATTTCTTACTTTTCGTCCTAAATTCGTGGTATTGTCTAAAATAACGCAAAAAAACGGGTCTTCGTCTCAGATCGGCCTCAGATTTTATCCCGAACAAGTAATATTTCTCATCGAATTGAACGATAACTACCTCATTGCGCAAAAGTTCGTCATGCAATTTCTAAAAATTTGGTCTTGCAACGCATGACTTGCATGCCCTGACCGCACGCCTCTGATATGCATCATAAAAAAATAAAAATGAAAAATAGTGTAAATCTTTTTATTTTTTAAAATTGTGTTTGGTTTGAATTTTTGCTGCTTTCAACAATTGAAGGTCATCTTTTGTTTTTTCAGCAAATTCTAAACAGCTGTCTTTGAAGTTAAAGTACAGGAATATGAAAAGCTTATTTTTTATTATTTCTGCAGAGCATCTGTTTCTTTCATTTCGCCATTTTGAAGAGATAACACTAAAAATCCTTTCACAGTATGCTGATAAACCAGCGGTTCCCAAACTGTGCGCCGCGAGACTTTGTCAGGGGAGCCGCGAAAGCATGCGAAAGTTGTACTTACTGCTTTTCTCACAATAATTGCAGTGTGAAAGTTGTTAGCAGCAACGTTCCCTTCAGAGAACGATTCCGATTGAGGACCTTTTTTTTTTTAAAGAACATCCTGATTTTCGGAAAAAAATAGGGAAATCGGAGATGAAATCGAAGTAAAGACCTTTTATTTTTTAGAGATCACCCTGATTTTGGGAGAAAAATAAGGAAATCGGAGATGAAATCGAAGTGAAGACCTTTTTTTTTCAGGGAACATTATGAGTTTCGGAGAAAAAAAGGTTGTTCAAAGAAGTAATTGAACTGAATACCTTTTTTTCATTACAGCGCCGCGAGTGTTGTTAAGTTTTCAAAGGGCGCCGTGAAAAAAAGTTTGGGAACCGCTGTGATAAACCATTTCTTCTAATGATTTAGGGGGGGAGGGGGCAAATAATTTTTTTTTGAAAACAACTTGGAAAGTTGCTGGAGAACGTTTAGAAATATAAAAATGTTGATTCAGTGTTTGCAAAAATTAAATCAACTTTAAAATACACGTTTTAATCGCAAAATTGGCAGTAAGTAAAATGATATTTAAAATAAAGGACATTTCTGTACTTCATAAAGGACAAGACGGAAGTACGTGACTTCCTTTCTTCCTGTTTGCGCCGACTCAAAATTCCCAAGATCTGGAGAAGAGCACTTGTGGTCGCGATCCCAAAACCAGCAAAGCCCGTGGGGGACCCAAAGAGTTATCGACCGATATCTCTGCTCTGTGTCCCCTACAAGATCCTCGAGAGGCTTATCTACGCCCGCGTTGAACCATTAATCGATCCACTGCTCCCTAAAGAGCAGGCTGGGTTCCGACGCGGGAAGTCAACCGTAGATCAAGTTGTTCTGCTAACCCAGAACATCGAGGATTCTTTCGAGGCTAAAAAGAAGGCCGGTGCCGTATTTATCGACCTGACAGCTGCTTATGACACTGTCTGGCACCGTGGCCTTACCTGCAAGCTGCTGAGACTACTTCCGGATAAGCACATGGTCAAAATGATCATGGAGCTTGTCCGAAATCGAAGTTTCACCCTTACCACCGGTGACAGCAAGCAAAGCAGGCTACACCGTCTTAAAAACGGCGTTCCTCAGGGATCGGTCTTGGCTCCCCTCCTATTTAACATCTATACGTACGATCTTCCTTCCATGATTTCCAAAAAGTTTGCTTATGCTGATGATTTAGCATTGTTGCACTCTTCTGGAAACTGGAAAGACTTGGAGGGGACCTTAAGCCAAGACATGTCCACACTGTCAGCGTATCTCCAGACTTGGAGGTTGAAGCTCAGTCACACTAAGACGGTGACGACAGCCTTTCACTTAAACAACCGAGAGGCCAAACGTGAGCTAAAGGTCTACAACAATAGTAGACTTTTACCGTTCTGTCCAACCCCTACTTACCTTGGGGTAAAACTGGACAGATCGCTCACGTTTCGTCATTATTTAGTGGCATTGCGCAAAAAACTATCATCGCGCGTCACACTGCTGAGGCGACTCGTGGGCTCGGGATGGGGTGCTGGTGCTAAAACACTACGCATAGCCACCTTGTCTCTAGTCTACTCAACAGCTGAGTACTGTGCGCCAGTCTGGTGTCGCAGTGCTCACACTCGCCTCATTGACAGTGTCTTGAATGACGCCTTGCGCATAGTTACTGGATGCCTGCGTCCCACTCCAACGGACCACCTACCTGTACTTTCAGGCATCCAGCCAGCTGAGCTTCGCCGACTGGGAGCGACACTCTCCTTGGCTTACCGTGGATCTCTGGACCCCGATCATATTTTGCATGGTCTTTTAAGTGGGTCCTCAGATACTGGCCAAGTGAGACTAAGATCCAGACGCCCTTTTGTGCCAGGTGCGCGGAATCTCTTGGACAATCTTGCCAGACTTGGCATCCGCGCCTCTGAATGGACAAATCATAAATGGAACGCGGAGTACTGTGAAAGTGCTTCCAGGCTCCGTGCTTTTGTGCCCGGGACCAGTGTCAGGCCTGTTGGGATGGGCTTACCCCGAGCAGCTTGGGTTAAGCTCAACCGCCTGCGGACTGGTGTTGGGCGATTCCATTCGTCCATGCACAAATGGGGTCTCGCTCCTTCACCGAATTGCGAGTGTGGCGCCTCAGAGCAAACCGCAGACCATGTACTAACAATGTGCCCCATACATCGGGCACCACATGGAGCACGCGGTCTGACGGTTTTGGATGACGAAACTCGATGCTGGCTTAATAACATCACTGCCAGCATCTGATCCAGGCAGTGCAGCAGTCTGGGGTAGTAAAAAGATAAACCCTCGGCCCCAGTTCTGTTTGTGTCTGGCCTGGAGTGGATGCCCTTCAAACGATGACGACGACGACGACGACGACGACGACAAGACGGAAAGGGTTAAATAAAGGACTGTCCTTTCCAATAAAGGACGGTTGGCAACCCTAGTGGTATTCATACCAAAAAAATTGAACATGTTAAAGTTTTTTTATCAGAAATCTATTACCCTTCTTTCAGTAAAGTTCAAATAGAATCTATTTGAATAAGAAACTGATGATGACCTTTATAGGTCGAAATCGATTTTTCATAATAATACAGTTGGTTTTTAAATTTTAACTTTTATTTGCTATAATAAATTGAAAGTTGACCGATTTTATTAATAAATTCATGCATCGCAAAAAAATTGAATTAATTACCGCATTTAACAAGCTAAATATACTTCTGGAGATTTTTTATATATTAACTTTACTACAAGATTAAACTTTTAACAATTAATTGTAAGAAAGGATTAAAAAGAAAAAACAAAACATCAAATACAAATAGTTAAATTATTTGTAAAAAGTAAAGACATAGATATATAAAATAAAAATTATCTCTGCTATTGTTAGACTTTACAATTTTTGTTGGTAAATCATAAAAGTTCGGTTTTAAAGCAAAAAATTTATTAATATTTACTTGAAATGCAATGGCCTTTCCAATCCCATCAGTTCCTCCAGTTATGACTGAAAAACAACATATTCGTTAAATAGTGCTAGATAAGTTACGCAGTGAATATGACACGATATCAACTTTTGTCGTAATCTTGCTGAAAAGTTTCGGTTTTTGTCCCACGTGCTTAAATAAAATCTGTGCCGACCCGCCTTTAAGAACTGCAGAGCCCAGTGTCCTTAACTATTTGCGCAGCAGTTTTAGGTATTATCATCGATGTTTCAAAAATTTTTTTTTAAATATCTTTTGATTTCCTTCACGTAGTTTAAGTTCTATTTTGTTGCCAAAAAACTTTTAAAATTTAGATTGGCAGCTTCTTAAGTTTTTCAAATGCAGCTCAAAATTTTCACGCAAAATGACGTATTCCATGCGCAATCTAAAAAAGCTTTATGTCGAGGCGTCCAACCGTAACATTTGGCAAACCAGTTGATTTTATGTAATCCTTTTTTTGAAGTAAAGACCAAGAAAAAGATCTTTATCCGAGTTTAAAAAGTAAAAATCTTTTTTAATACACATTTAGCACAAAAAAGGTCTTTACTTGAAAAATTCGGCCGCGGTGATTTATTCACTTAGCCCGCGATTATTTTTCATGAAGCAAAATTAAATTTTCCTGAAAAAGATAGGCGCTTCTGCTCTACTTGATATGTTGAACGAATGTTTGGGCTACAATAGAAGCCGCTTATTCAATCTGATCAGCGAGGCGTGAACAGTTTAAAACTCGCTTTTTTGGCGTAAAGGCTCGTTTCTACAACGAGCGAGGAATGGAGCATTCTTTGTTTTTTTTATTGATTTTTTTGCTTCGCATCGTTTAGATTTTATAAGCGCGGAAAGATCGATAAAAGAAAAAAAAATTAAGCAAGGAAAGATAAACGCTCGAAGTAGAATGGAGCATTGTTTCTCTCTTTTATTGATTTTTCCGCACTTAATATCTAAGCGAGCGCTAAGCGAAACAAAAAAGCAATAAAAGAAACAAAGAATACTTTATTTCGCGCTCGTAGTGGAAACGAGCCTTTAAGCATTTTGATCAAAATTCTTAGTAAGTTGAAAAAGTTTAATATTCTTCTTGTTAACACTAATCGTGTTTTACAAATGGCAGATGGTAACTTGCTTTAAAGAATTAGCATTTTGAAGAATTGAAGGAGACAAAATTTACCAGGCTTGCAATAATTTAAAAAAACTGATATTAACAAAAAAAGGTAGATAAATTTTAGATTAAAAAATTTCTAAATTTGACTCTTGGTAAAGAAAAAGATTGTAGGCCTATTCGTAGTTTAATATTGATGTACATTAAAAACATGATTGGATCTGAGAATGCATTCAGGCGAACATGTTTAACTACTCGCAAATTGTATAATTGCATATATGCACCTGCTACATTTCCTCTTTTTAGTTTGTTTGCTTGTTTACCGCTTTTTGTATTGCTGCGCCTCCTCGTTTTTTACTGGCCAATTGCCACTGAATAGAATGACTAAATCAATTTCGCCTGTAGTTTCAACAGAAAAAAATTGCTAAATTCCTGCAAAGATAATAGAAGTTCCTGTAGCGTCATAGCAGTGGCCGAGGTGATGTAACGGAAGTCCTTCGTTTGAAAAATCTTGATTAACATTTTGCCAGTACTATGAGCTTTTGCAATCCTTGTTTTTAATCAAAGGTTATTCGGGTGGTTTATGGTCTGTCTGAGAACCTTGATCATTGATTTGGAGCCAAAAATTTTTAGCATTAGTCAAAGCGTAATTTCATAAATAAAAGAGAAAGTTTTTTCTCATAGGCCAAATAACGTTGCTAATGCACTAGTGCTCAGGCGGCCGAACTTTTTAGTTTCGTTAAGCAAATATTTATTCTAAAATGGTTCGTGACTCACTACGTGTTGTAAAGTTTTCAATGACTCTAGGCCCACGCAATGCCGGCAACGAAGGTGCAGTGGTTAGCGTTCCTGGCAAATTATGCCCTGACTAGTCACTACCAAATCGTAGCAATATTCTGCAAAAAAGCAACCAGAAACAGGTACTACTCGGGATCTCTGAAAGTTGTCTGGGTAATGTTATAGTATGTGACATCATAGCGCACGGCTCTACTGCCTTCTTCTCTCTGGTTTCATAAGTGTGGTTAACCGCGTGATAAACTATTAGTATAACTTACAGATTCAGTCGTATAACTATCGTGTAACTCCGTATAAATAAAAGAGCTAACTGCAGATTCTAGTGGAACTCATAACATGGCGTCGTCGACAGTCAGCTTATAAATTTGTTTAAAGAAAATAAGCTTACGAACCATTATAAAAGTATACTGCAAGTTCGTGATCGGAGATTTGTAAAAGATTGAAGATAAAAGAGACATGGCAAGAAATAATCGAGAGCTGCAAGCAGAATTAGAAGCAGCAAACAAACGTATAGCCGAATTATCTCAATCTAATCAAAACGCGAATAGTAATATTAATAATGATGAACCTCCTTCTTGGTTAAAAACTTTTTTAGAAGCACAGTTATCAATGCAAAGACAAACACAAGAACAGAATGTCGAAAATCAGAGACAAATGCAGCTCGAAAGTCAGCGACAATTGCAACAAATAATCGAAAAATTTTCGCCACAGCAGCTGGCCCAATGCGCGAACAGCGAGAGAAGCGAATCACGTGAGCAAACCATTGACGTCAACAATTTTAACAACGAGGCAAGGCGAACTAAAGCGGACGCACAAAAGCCTTCGACACTGCAGGTGGGAATTTCGTTAGCTGAATTTGCGAAATGGCGTAAATCGTACAACGATTATGCTACGGTCTCGCTTGCAACAGAGCTGCCATTGAGCAGTCAGTTGGCATTGCTTCGCGGTTTTTTTTCGATGGACATGCGAGAAGCCGTAGAACACGTACTTCTTATCCCGGATGATACGACACTTAAACCAGACGAAGTGTTAGACAAAATTAAAAATTACATCCGGAGTCAAAGAAATATAGCGTTAGACTGCGTCGCATTTGAAGAGAGAAAGCAAGCGGCTGGCGAAAACTTCAATTCGTTTTTAATCGCGATTAAAACTTTGGCGAGAGACGCAGACTTGTGCAATGAATGTTTAAATCGTCGTTTAGTCACAAAAATCATGTCGGGAATATATGACAAAGAGACTCGAACAAAGCTCCTAGCCATGTCCCCATTACCTGATCTTCAGACCGTCACTGATTTATGCAGATCGGAAGAGTCAGCAAAACTAGACGACGCGCGAATAAGCCGACAGCTGAATGAGAGAAAAGCGTACCAAAGCAAATTTCGCCGAAATTTCTCTAAATCTAAAGAGCGCACTAAAACGCCCTGTACAAAATGCGGTAAAAAGACCTGCCCACCAAAAGGTCAAACCCACTGTCCCGCAAAGGATACAGAGTGCTTAATATGTCGCAAAAAAGGTCACTTTACATCAGTGTGCTTTCACAACAAACCCGGGTTCAACAGACGCGAAGAAACGAAGAAAAAGTTAACCGGACAAATCAAGCGTAGATGCAATGCTAACGCAAATTTCGCTAACTCCGCGGCGCCCAAAATAACTGTTAATCTTTTTTCTCTTAAACATCGTAACCCGTTAGGTTCCACAGAAGCTACACCAGACACAGGTGCCGAAGCAAGTCTTGTTGGGGTAAACATCATTCAACGGCTCGGAATAGACCTTGATAATCTAATGCCGCCAAATCAAGACACTCTTAGTGCAGTAAACCGGCAGACCGTAACATGCGTAGGGACTTTCCCATGCATCATCGAATACTGCGGCCGATTCGTGGAAGAAACCATTTACGTCTGTCCTGAGGTAGAAGATTTTTTGCTTGCTTGGTACGTATGTCAACAGGTTAACATTCTACCTGACACGTATCCTCAACCGATAAATTCATCAAAAACACCTCGAAAATTAGCAAGCATATTAAAAGCAGAGAACACAAGATTCATTATATCAGAGAACCCAACTGCAGCAGAAATTAATAAAATTGAGAACAAATTGATAAAATCGTACAGCGATGTGTTTTCTGAAGACACAACATTACGGGAAATGAACAGTAAACCCATGAAAATTTCCTTGAAAGATGATGCTGTTCCATTTGCTTTACCTGTTCCACGCCAAATACCTTTAGCTTTCAGAAAGATAGTGAAGACAGAGCTTGACCAACTCGTACAAGCCGGAGTCATTGCACCAGTAACAGAAGCAACTGATTGGGTGCACCCTATGGTCGTTGTACAAAAACCCAATGGTGGAATTCGTCTCTGTATTGATTTGCAGAAATTGAACAAATACGTACGCCGTCCATATCATCCATCTAAATCACCTGCCGAAGCTATTTCGAATATTTCTTCTTCGTCTAAATTTTTCTCAACATTAGACGCCACTAAAGGATACTGGCAAGTACCTTTAGAAAAAGAAAGTCAAGACTTTACCACATTCATTACGCCATTCGGAAGATTTAAATTCCTTCGAGCTCCGATGGGACTAGCTTCTTCTCAAGACGAATATTGCGCAAGAGGCGATGAAGCTCTGCAAGGCATTGAAAAAGTCGAAAAAGTGGTAGATGACATTCTTATTCAAGGCGAAACTGCACAGGAGCACTTGAATACCGTAGTGGCTGTACTAAACAGATGTCGAGAACACGGTATTACTCTTAATCCGAAGAAAGTGCAGTTACTACAAAGTGCTGTGAGATATGTCGGATATATAGTGAGCAGCGACGGTATTAAAGCAGACCCCACAAAAATTGAAGCAATCTCTGAATTCCCTGCTCCAACAAACATAACCGAATTACGATCTTTTATGGGCATGGCAAACCAGCTGGGCGGATTTACTCACCTACTCAGTGAAGCAGCAGGCCCACTTCGGGACTTGCTCAAACCAAAAAATGCTTTTCTCTGGTCACCCCAGCATGAAGAAGCATTTACAAAGACAAAAGAAATTCTTTGTAGCCCCCATATTTTGGTTGCATTCGACCCCAATCTGGAAACGATGCTGCAAACAGATGCATCTCGGTTGAAAGGTCTAGGTTTTGCACTTTTGCAAAAACATCAAGAAACGTGGAAATTGGTTCAAGCAGGATCACGTTTTATAACTGAGACTGAGGCCAACTACGCTATGGTTGAACTGGAATTGCTCGCTGTTGTTTGGGCTATGCGTAAATGCCGCATATATCTGCAAGGCTTACCCAAATTCGAGCTGATAGTAGATCACAAGCCATTAGAGTCAATCCTGAATACCCAGACACTCGATATGGTGGATAATCCCAGGATTCAGAGACTTAAAGAAAAACTCAGCGCCTTTATATTCCACACCACCTGGAGAAAAGGCAAAGACCATGTGATCCCCGACGCGTTGTCACGAGCACCGTGCCGCGACCCAGAACCAGAAGATATCATAAACGTAGACACAACCAGAATGATCTGCAAAAACGTTTCTACAATTCTGAGAGGAAAAGACCCAGAAGTCACAAAAGAAACATTTATCGATCCAATGCTGGAAGACTTAAAAGAAAGTACTCAGCAGGACGAAGCAGCACAACAATTAATCACTGCTATTAAAAGCAACTTTTCAAAAGGAAACGAATATCCATTAGCTCAACCTTTCAAAAAGCTGAAAGATCAGCTTACTTTCGAAGATGGATTAATTCTCCTGAACAGCCATCGCATTGTGTTGCCGGTACAGAAAAGAAAAGAAATACTGACAAAGCTACATGCCTCACATCAAGGCATCGAAAGAACAAAACAAAGAGCGCGTCAAATAGTGTACTGGCCAGGAATCAATAGCGACATCAAAAATACCGTTGAAGCCTGCACGAAATGCCAAGAGCACCAACCAAGCTTGCAACAGGAACCATTACAACGCGATCCCCTCCCATCAAGACCCTTTGAACACGTATCTGCAGATTTATTTTATTATGCCGGTAAGACTTACCTGGTTTATGTAGACCGTCTGTCGGGATGGATTAAGCTCAGCGAGTTCTCTCATGACCCTAGTTCACATCAGATAATCAGCACTATAAGAAAATGCGATAAAGCGGTTGCCCTACCTATGTTTATCGCCTCCGTCATTTGATCCCGCAAATTAGAAGAAATAGTAACATAGAAACAAACCGTATGGACATAAACGATTTACTATGAAACCGTAAACACAAAAATAAACAATATATTTGCCAAACATTGATTTTCAATGAAAAGGATATCACTGCGCTTTTGCAACAAGATTCTTATTAATAATTCTTGGGTCTATTGACGAGAGAGCACAGCGAATATCTTGCTCAACTTCAAGACGTTTCTGTTGCTTGGTCTTTACATTTAAAACCTTTGAAAAGGAAGATTCACATAGCCATGTACAATTAATTGGAAATAACTTTTTTAGAGTAGTTTTGCTTTATTTTTGGATACGACGATGTTATTCTTAGCCAGAAACCCGTGTCCGAGAAAGCTTCAAACACATCTTAAAAGCTGAAGTCGTTTTTCATGTCAATAAATTGATCCAGTTCCTCTTCTACTTTCTTAAAGAAACACAGAAAAGGATTTTTTGCAAGTGATAGGTCATCTCTACTAAGTTCGGAAAAGTATGATTTGAATTCTCATTCCAGTTTTTTAAGATGTTGAGCAGCAATGATCTTTAGTTCATCGTCCAAATTGGAAATATCAGCTAGACTGTTAAACATTGTGAATTACCTTTTTGTACTTTACAACTCCATTTTGAGCATTTTTCAGAAAACGCATTGATCAAATCTACAAAGTAAATAAATTTTTTTTCTTTTTTTTGGAATTGTCAGATTTAGATTATTGAAAGATGTCCACCAAGTACGTCAAACAATGTAATGATTTCTGAATAAGAAAAGTGAATTGCTAACAGGTTTTACTGTATATCATTTAAAAATGTTTTTAGGTCATCACGAAGCTCAAACACTCTGAATAAAACGTTACCTTTAGAAAGCTACCAAACCTTTATTTATACAGAGGGTTTATATGCTCAAATCCCCATGTTTTCGCAAAGTTTTCTGAATAGACGTGTGTGTGTAAAACGCTACTTTTTACAAAATTTACTACAAGTATACACATTCGTATCTTAATAGTAACGTTAAGTACATCTTGCAGTGCACAAAGTAAAGTTTTGGAAGCTAAACCTTTCTGGTAAATGAAGCAATATGTAACAAAATGTTAGGTGTACAAGTGCTCGAAATCCACTTTTGCACCCAAGCAATGCTGGGGCACCATCAGTGAACACATCACACAAATTTTTTCCGGCAATTCCATTTTCATTAAAAAAGTGGTTCACTTTTTCCATTACATCTGACGCCTTTGTACTGGTGTCCAGGGCACTACAAAAAACTAATTATTTTTTTAAAAATGTGCTAACTGCGTATTCAACAAAAAGCATAAGTTGAGAGACTCAAGCTATATCAACAGACTCATGTAGCTAGATGAAAAACAGACTAAAAAGAGACTTATCTTTTATTTAAGAGATTACTCGTTCCTCAACGTCTTCTGACATTAACGCAATTCGTCTTTCTACAGTATTATTTGATAAAGGAATAGAGTCAAGCCTCTTTTCGTACTTCTCGCCCAGTAGGCTATAATTCTAGCAATGGCTAGCGCACTAGGTTAAATAACAGTTTCATCTACAGTATATTTTAAGATTTTTTTCTGCTTGGCTATTGTTTGGCTAACAACAAAAGAAGCTTCAGTAAGTTGCTCATCAGTATGTTGAAAGTTACCTGTTCTGTCAAGTCTTTGCATTTATCGTTCATTTCTAGTCTCTTAAAAAATTCTATGTTTCTCTCTTTTAGCTTAGGATGATTTGTATTCAGGCGATGGCTCAATTTACTTGGTCTCAAAGAATCATTACTTAAAACTCGGTAGTATACAACACTTTTTTTCAACGCCTTGATCATTCAATGTAGTAAAACCCAGATTCTATGTAACTGCCATTCTATTTCCTTTGAACCATTGAACTATTTGCAGTGTTTTAGTAATAATATAACTTTCCAACTTTTCGAACTTTCACCTGTTTCGAAATGCAATGACAATAAAAGTTACAGCATAGCCAGCCCTATTTTTGAATGAAATAAACACCCATAGTTTTGAGACAAAGCAACTCCTTAAAACTCCATCGTGTCAAAACAATGCATATAATTATTTCCAGGAGATTTTTGATTCGTGACAGATAGACGTCACCACTAAAATAGCTCTTTGGCTTAGTGAAAATCGTCTCATGACCTACTACTGCTCCATGGCCCACAGTTTGAAAACCAGTGAACTAGTGGAAAGGCGTCTTATTTGAACTAATTTTATCAAAACCTTACGTAGGCAAGGCCAGAGCTTTGAGTTAATTGCAATAAATTTTATTCCAGAAAAACTGGTTTCCGGTTGATTCAAATTCAAAAAACTTTTACCCAAAATTATGAAATTGCATGATTCATGATTTGTTTTGACATCTTTATTCTTTTATTTCATAAAGGTAACATTTTCAAATGGGAAAATTATCAAATGGAAAATTACATGCGATGTTTCATTTTCCCTAGTCAAAATAACTGTTTCATTAAAAATAAGTAAAATATAAGTAAAAAGCAACTACGCCAGTTCGCTGTAAATCTAACGGAAATCGTAATATAAAAGAAATATAACGTCTAGTCAATGACCCACCTTGAGTGAACCTTCACATGAAACAAAAATCTTAAACAAACAAATAAGAATTAAATTTTCCCTACATTTTGGGCTTTATTTTTTAATTTATCAGCGCAAAAATTTACTTTTAAGATCAAATTGAACTCTATAAAACGTTTAGTGTTTATGTTCTGACATCTTCTAACAAAAAAAAAAAAAATCTCGAATAGTTTTGTGATTAAACCGAAAATTTTTCAAAATTTTCATTCTTTATTTATTATTTGAAGACTGATAACATTAACAAAGTCAAAACAATTGAAATTTCACGTAGCTTAAAATAAAAGCCTGTTTTTTAAAAAGCGGCTCTGCAAAATACTTTTGTATTTAATAATTAATTGAAATTTCATACGGATATTCAACCAAAACTAGCTTTTAAACAACCCTACTTTTGATATTGCGTCACGTGTTAGTGTTACATTAGTGATTTCCTGCCTTTAATTGAGACATTTCTCGCCTCTTGCCTGCTTTGAAAATTCCTATTTCTCTCTATAAAATATAACCTCGAAAAAAATGTAGTTTATAAAAAGTTTTGGATATTTACGAATTTGAATTAAACAAAACTGTTCCAACTCATTGCACAATCTCCTTAATTCTTTTTCTAACTTTATGAAACTTTTTTTGGATAGGGCATTCCTATTTGGCTGAGAAACTGTCGATAATAACTTTTTTCTATTAGCAGCTGTGAAGATAAAAATTTAAGAAGGTTTACAAAATTGAATGTAAATATTAAAACCAATAAAATAGTTCTTTTAAACTAAGTTTCAAATCGTCAAAGCACATACCTGACCATTTACCATATTTGGAATAATCCACCGGTGCAGGAGAGATATAAACCGTGAAAGCGAAATGCAAGGATGTCGTTAGTATAAAAAGAAAATAAACTACACAAGCCCCACCAATCAAAGTTAAAAAATCCATTTGGAAACAAAGGTTAATCCAAGGAGCTTTGAAAAAAAAGATGTTTTAAATTTCCTAAACATGTAAACATGACACTAGCGTACCACTAGACGGTTCGTTTCGTGGTCTAATTTAAAACTTAATGCGCACGAAATTTTGGAAAGTAAAATTTATCAAAACAGCTGCAATTCTGCAGAAAAAATATAAATTAAACAGTAAAAGAAATTCGTTTTGATCAAATTCGAAAATGTGTTCTTATAACTTCACTTTAATCAAGTGCTCTCTACAACTTTGACACGATAAGTGTCCTGAAACTCAAGAAAACAAGCTGCAATTTTATTGTTGGAAAATCTAGTTTTTTTAACATACCGAGATTTTTCAGACAAACTGATTGTGTTCGAGTAAAAATTGCCAAATAAAAGCTTATGAAATCAATATTAGCTTACCGTAAAATATGATATAAACAAATAACTCAATAACTTAATTGAATAACTCAAGTCTTTTAATATCTCTATGCATAAAACCCTTTTGGCTATTCTGATGCAGTAAAGTTACTTTACAATCCTCTTTGATTTTCAAAACTAGAAATAACAAATTGCTTTTTGATTTTATGTTATCAGACTTGAGTTAGCGCGAACTTTTGAAAAGGTAAGGAAATAGCGCGAATCAATTAAAATGTTATGCAGAAAGGTTAATTTGTAGCTTTAAGAGCATACAAGTGGCCTATTTTTTAAACAAGTCGAAATAAAAGAAAATGTAATAGTGACTTGAAACTGAATAGACTAAAATCAGTGGCGGTGAGTCTTGTGAGTCAAACTTTATTATTCAAGGCAAGCCATTTTCTCGCTTCAAGCAAGTGAAGTTTACGACGCCAATTTGCTTTTTCTTTCGGTTGTCACAAACTCTGTGCGTCATTTTGCCTGACATACTTTTCTTTTAGCCCTTGAAGAACTGTGCACACCTCTCATAACCATCATGCTAATACAAATTTTAACAACCATATGAATTTTAGTTGTTACGTTGAAATGGGTTAAAAAAAATACCTTCCAAAATTGTTGTCATGTGCAATTTTTTTTGTATTTGTGTCTTGTTTTATTATACTGTCGCTTATTTTATAGCTGTTATGTTAATGCACGCTTAAATTCAATTTTTTTTAGACTTATATTATTTTTTATATTTATCAATTAATTACGCAGATCATTGTCGCCTATGTTTGATTTGCAGTGCTCAGCCGTCGTCATCTTATACAAAACTACCACTTCACGACCACAATTTGACAACTTCAAACAAACTTCTGAATTGCACCAAACTTTATTTACAAAAGGCGTTGCCATTTAAATAACTTTTAAAAAAATAACCGAATTGGAATCAACTACTATATTGAAGATGCAAGCGAAGATATCGATCGAACAGTTTCAATTTCTCGATGAAGAACTTTTAACACCTACTTCCAACAACTTGATTGCTATAATTTTCTTAACTGTTAAATAGTTTCAAAAATACTGTTTTGCTGTTGGATGTGTTTGTGATGCTATGTCAATTTTTATAATTTTGAATTTATGTATAATTATTTCAAATTATGGATTGAAAACTACATGTCTCATTATATAATTTTCAACAATCATGAAATATAATATATCCGTAGAGGTGATTAAAGATTCGTCAATAACGTTTATATTTGAAATAAAAATTTATATTGGAAATATATTGGAAATATTTTTATTTTTGGCAATATGAACTGTCTTAATGGTGCGATTCGAAGTTATTTTCACAAACATTTCATTTACAATTTCACAACACTTACACTTCATCACTCCAATATTTCGTGTTTTACATATCACACACATAATCCAACATTTCCATATTATGTTTATAATATTTTAGTTTTTGAATTACTGGTTTCAAAATGTAATTTAATTTTTTCCTATACATGATTTTCCAATTTTTTTAATAATTTTTAATTATTTTGTCTTTCTGTTATTTTATTTTCAAATTTGCGTCCACAAATTTTTTTTTTGCAACTAGGGGGAGAATGTCGTGATTCGTGTATGCTGAATGCGTGGTTGCAGCATGTTCGGCTTATGCTTTGTTTTATCGGTCGTGCCCCGCTTCTCATAATATTCATCGTGTGAAATTTTGTGTAAAGGCGTTTCTATGTCTCACGGTCGGTGACTTGTACATTCAGTCATGTTCACTAAGTATGGTAACCTGACTGTACGATTTAGTAGACAGGTGACGAAATAATGCATAACGTGATAGCGCTACTCTGAGATAGAAACGTGTTTTTACTATAATAAATTCAATAAAGTTTATTTGATATAAGTTTTGATTATACTGTGTTAGGGTTAGTTTTAGTAAAAACAACCTGCTACTACTATTGTTACCACTACTATTTTAATAGCCTACCACGTCTAGGCCTTTCTATAAAACAATTTCTTGTTCTATTGAAAAAGCTGTGGATAGTAGACTAGTGTTTTTGTGCCATTATTTTAGTGTTAATTTTAAAAGTTTAAAGTAGACCGCACAGCGAGTCCCTCTCTCCGTGGCTTCAAATTCTTCAACTAGAGGGAGCTATCTGAGCTTTCCTCTATCACACCGCTGGCTTTCACACACGTCTTATGGTTTTATAATATATATCAAAGTTGAGATTTCGATATAAAAGCATAACAGGCTTGCACAAGCCAACGACCACAATTATTTAGTCGACAATACTGCCCAAACGATGCAGCTAACGATGCAGCCAACGATGCAATCGCAAAACGAATTTTCCCAAGTTTTGCTTGCGATCTACAAACTCACTCTTCAAACTATAACAATAAACCAAATCACCGAACCACTTGATCACCATGAAAGGGAATAAATTTACCAACATCTCAATTTATAGTGTGCTCGCCACGTGTAAGTGAACCAATCAGATTTCATTAGGATCACTGCACGCGATTCGCGCAAAAGGCAGTGAACGCAAACAATAGAATTAGTAAGAGGTTTCAAAAAAAAGACTTCTATACAGTTAATTAACTTTTTTAATTACAGTGCGAGTTCTATTTTTTTTTATGATAACGTCGACTTGAACACTAAAGGAACCTGCTGAGTGTTTAAAGTAAAAATTCCAAGTTTTATTTATTGTACCACAATGATTTTAACATGTCGATTATTTTCTTTTGATCATCTTAAAGGAATAGCTAAGCTTATTTTTGTTTTTGCTATGTTCTAGTTTCTTGCGCTAAAAGTGTCATTCAAGGTTGCATAAAAAAAGAATTTCATACTCTTTCAATATACATACTTAAATGTTGTAATAAAATATTATTTCGGGTTGAAAAAGCGAGTTTTTTAAAGGTAGTCCACTTTCGTAAATTTGCCGAAAAGCAGAGATTGGTTTCAGAAAGTTAACAACTTCGGCGGTTTTATTGATCATATGATTAAAAGTAAAATTCTTTCACAGTTGTAATTCCCTTAGAGAGGTTATTTCTGTTCACAGAAGAAGAAACTCTATTTCAGCTTATGACACTGTCTGGCACCGTGGCCTTACCTGCAAGCTGCTGAGACTTCTGCCGGGTAAACACATGGTCAGAATGATTGTGGAGCTTGTCGGAAATCGAAGTTTCACCCTTACCACCGGTGACAGCAAGCAAAGCAGGCTACACCGTCTTAAAAACGGCGTTCCTCAGGGATCGGTCTTGGCTCCCCTCCTATTTAACATCTATACGTACGATCTTCCTTCCATGATTTCCAGAAAGTTTGCTTATGCTGATGATTTAGCATTGTTGCACTCTTCTGGAAACTGGAAGGACTTGGAGGGGACGCTAAGCCAAGATATGTCTACACTTTTAGCGTATCTACAGACTTGGAGGTTGAATCTCAGTCATACTAAGACGGTGACGGCAGCCTTTCACTTAAATAACCGAGTGTTTCGTTTTGATGTTGTATTAATAAATTGAACTTTGATTATAAGCGTCTTTATTATCTTATTTTCAATTATATTTTCACTGGTGCGTCGCATGTTCAGCAAACTTTTCCAAAGGCGTCGCAACGAAAAAAGTTTGAGAACCACTGATCCATACAGTTGGATGAATCCACTGATTGAATTAATTTAGCTTTACTGCTTGTATTTGTAAGATAGTGTGGTGACGCCAATGCTCACGACGACCTACTTTTTTGGAAAAAACTTCCAACAAGAACAACTGCCGTTGAGATATTTTGTTGCTTGACATCTACTTTGCTAACAAAGCTATTGATTGGAAAAAATGTGTAGGTGTGTGCACAGATGGTGCTGCATCTATGACTGGTTTCCATGGTGGCGTTGTTAAGCAAATCAGGCAAAGAGCAGAACAAGCTAAGTGAACTCACTGCTTTTTATGGTACTACGACAATTGATCAAACGACAGTTGAACGAACGACAGTTGATCGAACGACACTTGATCAAAACGAGACTTGATCGAACAACACTTGTTCGAAACCACACTTGATCAAAATGGCAGTCGTAAAAAAAAAGATTTACGTTGATATGTTTTTGCGATTAAACAATCTCTTTGTTACTATAAATTGGATTTATAAAAAGCAGAGGCCGTTGTAAGAAGCAGCTTGTTTTCATTTTTTATAGTTTTTTGTCAATGTCAAGGTCAGGGTTTTTTAACAAGGCTCCTGGGTAAAACATTTTTAGAGGGGCAACAAGTACATTTCTTCTCATGGTTATATTTCGTTTGATGCCTATTTCTGCCATTTTTTTGCATTCTTTTTACATTGTAATCAGTTATTTAGGGTGGGGATCGTGCTATGGCTTCACCCTTGCAGATCGTTTGCAGAAATTAGATACAGATTCAAAACGAAAACCTTTTTTTAGAGATTACTATGTTTTTGGGACAAAAAATGGAGAAAATTGGGGTAGATTCAAAGTTATAAATTTTTTCTTTCATTATTCGATAAAGTGTCGTTTTGATCATGTGTCGTTTTGATCAAGTGTCGTTTCGGTCTACTGTCGTTTTCATCAAATTTTGTTTCGATCAAATGTCGCTTTGATCAAGTGTCGTTCGATCAAATGTCATTCGATCAAGTGTCGGATCACGGTTTTTTACACAGGAAAAACCTTACTACAGGACAGACATCGCCAGTACTTAATGATTTTATGTCTGTAGCTGTAAAAACTGTCATCTATACTATGAAGAATGCCTTACACTCGGGATGTTTTACTGTTTTGTGCGACAATTTTGATGCAGATCACTTGCACTTCTTTTATCACAGTGAGGTTAGGTGACTTTTCAAATGACGCGTTTATCACAGTGAGGTTAGGTGACTTTTCGAATAAAGCGTTCTTAATCGTCTCTTTGAATTGAGACGTCAAGTTTATATGTTTTTACAGGATCAACGATCACCTCTTGCTGAGCATTACGTTGATGACTACTGCCGTGCAAAACTGGCTAACCTTTCAGATATATTTTGACCAGTAGAATCAACTCAACATGTCAATGCAAGTTGCTGACAAAATTGAGGGATTTAAGAAAAAGATAAATTTCTGGAAAAGAAAGGTGAAGGATAGACAATTTGATACGCTCCCACTGCTCAATGATGAAACCCTCGAATCAATACCTCATGTAGATATTTCTGAACAAATATTTTTGCATTTGGCACAATTACTGCAAAAGTTTGATTTCTACTTTCCAGAGGATTTACGTCCTTGAAATTTATGAATTTTTAGCCCATTTGCTGTTAATTCTATAGTAAAGGGTGCGGCTTTGGCCAGAGGACTTGAAAATAAACTCATCGAACTTTCCGAAGACAGCACGCTGAAACTTAAATATCAAAAAGTAGATCTTATTTCATTTTAAATCTACACAAGCAAGGAATACTCTTCACTATCAGAGCGCGCAACAAAATTCCTCTTGCCATTTATCACCACATACCTTTGTGAGTTCGGATTCTCTACTGTAGCTGTGACTAAATCAAAGTCTCGAAACCGCCTAAACCCGGACTCTCTCAATGCTTCGTTACGTGTGAGCTAGTCTTCTATCAAGACGCGACTGGATCTGATAATATCTAAAATGCAAGCTCAAATTTCGCATAAATTTCGCTTTTTGGGCGATCCATAATGAGATTTAGATATTATCACTAAACGAATGTATTCTCATAAATTGTATGTGAATACATTCGTTCAATGATAATATCTAAATCTCATTGTGGGTCGCCCAAAAGAAAAATAGCAATAAAAGTGGGTCGCAAACTGAAAAAAGGTTGGGAAGCACTGATTTAAGCAATAACTGTCGAGCACAAATATCTAAACCAGCGTTTCTCAAACCATGGGTCGCCAAGACTATGTGGATGGGTCGCGAAGGCTTGTAAATTACCGCGCGTAAAAGAAAAGATCTGCGCACACAAGATTTCAGAAGTGAAGAACCTTTTTAAGAGATCATTACAATTTTAAGACGAAAATCAAGTAATCAGACTCAGATTTAAGGTGAGAACCTTTTTTTTTTTTTTTTTAGAGAACACCCTGATTTTGGGACGAAAATAGGTGTTTTTAGCCGGCTGAGGCCCGCAAACTCGAATAATTTTGAAAAGTGGCCCACAAGAGTGCAGAAGTTGGACCACCCTGGCTTACATAACAATTTCGTTTCTTTTTAATCAAAATAAGCGCTCACTCAAATTTATTTGGGTCGCAGTCACATTTGTAAATAGTTGTTTTTAGCGATTTTGGGTCGCAGAAAAAAACGTTTGAGAAACACTGATCTAAACTATAGCCCAGTGGTTTCCAATCTTTTTTATATGGCGGCACACTATTCAGCTATTTAAATTTTCATCCATACCACAACCACATATAACAGCATAAATACATTCATCCTAACATAAAATTACTAACAAAATATAACAAAAACAAAAAAACAAAAAAAAAGAAAGAAACCATAATGAATGTTTTGGATTGCGTCAGCCCTCTTCAGATGAATAAAATGATTTGAAGAAATAAGTACTGTAATTTAACCCTATATGGACAAATTTAATTTTGTGCTCAATAAAAATTATTTCAACTATTTTTTAGTGACAGTAGCTTTCTATTACACAATATTTGACTAAATATTAAAAAAATTTTTATTTATTTTTAATATTTTTAAACGTGCCAGATCTGTCCCACTGGTCCATAGTACGAAAAATCAAAACGTTATATATCATGCAATAATTGAACCATAAAAGTCAAAAACGAGTACACAAGTAATTTTACATTACAATTTGAATACTTTTAGCTTTTGTGAAATGTTTTAAAACAGTTTTATTTTTGTTCAGGCAAAGAAACATTTCGTATTTTATGCAAAAAATGTAAGTTTTGCTTGTGTACCCAGGCAGTTTGCATTTGGCTCTTTTTTCTATGTAATCTAAATACTTTCTTCACTTTGATGGTTTTTGTAACTGGATTTACAATAAACATATTCATCATTAGAGTCACTTTCTGCTAAAAATTCATTTTCGCTCTCCCCATTTTCACCCCCAGCGATAGCTGCCCAATTCTTTATGTCATAAAAATTTCGAACATTCATAAGTAATTTATTATTACACTATATTTACTCAAAATATTAAAAAAAAATGCAACATAACACTCAGATTATATTTAGATCTTCAGCATATAAATCAAACTTTGTGGACCAGGTGGACAGATCTGGCACGTTTAAATTAATCGATACCACATTAATCACAATAAGCAAACATTAAAAATTTTTTATTGATATGATAGAACTGCTTTTACTAAATACAAAAAAATTTTATTTGGTCAAAAAATTTGGTTGCTTATCAAGAACTACTTAATGCAAAATAGTAAGTATCAGCATTTTTTACTAACCTTGCCAAACAACCAAAGAACTGACTATTACTTTCACACTGGTTGAAGTTTTAGGGTTTCTAACTCAAAACTATACCAACTAGATATGACAAATCTAAAAAAATCGTTTATTTAAAAAAATTTCTAAAAATGTTCACTAAATAACGTTTTTTTGAAACGTGCCAGATCTGTCCCATTTGTCCATTTAAACAAAAACGAAGTCAATGATCTGAATTACGCAATTGTTCAACAAATCTTTTTTCTCGCACGCGTTTTCTTAAGGAAATTAATTTAAATTTAAAATGCAACCGCCAAATTGACAACAACAACGCCGATACACCGAGCAAATCCAACTGACACAAAATAATAATCTAAAATATATTTAATAAAAATTTTATGTTAGGATGAATGTATTTATGCTGTTATATGTGGTCGTGGTATGGATGAAGAAAACATTATACTCTCTCCCTAAATTGTATTTAAATTTTCGCGGCGAACCCATTATATTGGTTAATAATAAAAAGGCTTTCATTGAAAATTTGTCAATGATTTCTCAATTTTTGTCCCAAAATCATGGTGATCTCTAAAAAAAAAAAAAGGTTTTCGCCTGAACTCACGCTCTTTCTTTCCTTCCGAATCTCACGTATAAAAACCGCAAAATTCAACGTCTCTAAATAGTTTTTTTCAAAATCTTTCGCAACACGCCTGCAGACCTCTGACGGCACATCAGTGTGCTGCGACACACTGGTTGGAAACCACTGACTGAACATATAGCTTGACTGAACAAAAATCTTTTTGTTCGTTTTAAACAGTACTTCGTTGGCTATGTCATGTCCAACGTTAACTTAAAGTCAGGGTGAAAGGCAATTTCGTACCTCATAATAGGATTAACTAGTTTTACTAAAATAACTTACAAGGTCAAAAAAATACAAGAAGCGAAACGAAAGTTATGAATACAAAATGAAATGTTTGTGACTTTAATCGAAGCAACGTAATATACAGTATAAGATATATAACATTTTCATATTGAGGTGAAACAACCTTGCTTCTTCAAATTCAACTTCTATATACGTATATTTCATTACTATCTTTGCAAGCTACAACATACACACTATACGACTGAACAAAAAAAAAGGAAACTTACTTAAACTGAATCTAGGGAGAAATAAAAATTGGCGTAGGAATGCAACGTATTACTATTACGTCAAAGGGATAAATTGTTTCTGCCCAGCAAATTATGTCAATTGTCATTGTTAATTTTTCTTCAATCATTAACTAAGTTAGACTCGTAGTATTAGAATCAAATGCAAAAATAGAATGAATTTAGCAATATTTTAGTCCAAAACTTTAATTCATCGTAGAATTAGAAATTAAAACGCCAATTCAATGTAATAAAACCTTCTACTTTGTTGCAGTTTTAATTTAATTCTTTATAAAAAAATTTATCATTTTTTGCTCGAACCTACATATGCTATAGCAAAAAAATATTAAATATAGGACGTATATAATTAAATTAAACTGCGAGAATGTCCGTGATGATGATGATAAACCGAAATTATTTATAACTCTATTGAACAATTTTTTAGAAAACGCAGTGTTTTCATGTATTTCCTGTTTTTTTGATTTTGTACCCGATAGACTAGAAAATTGTTTAACGTCATAAATTAAAACAAAAATTATTATAAAGTATTTTGCATTTTCTTTCCAAAACCAAAATACGCCAGCATTGCAATAAACTGCTATTACATAAATTTCTCTTAAGCTTTTTTTTGACGGTGGTTCTGTTACAAAGCAGTTATTTTGTCGATGTTTACTTTGTGATAATCAAGTGTATAATATACCGGTAATCTTAGGCCAAAAAGCTCGTTCAAATCGAGCCAAATTCTCTGGTTAAATCTGCATCAGAATTTTAAACTCTTCAAAAAGGAGCTTATGGATATATATTACAAAAGCGGTGACTGTACTTTAAGTAAACAAGAGCATCAAAGTTATCCAAACAACTAAATACCACTAACAACTAAACAAACAAACAAACAACTAAATATTTTTTTTTTTTTTAAAAAAAATAAATAAACTAAATACCAAACAATCTCACTGAAAATAGGACTTTTCTAAATTTAGTGCAACAAAAAAAAGTTAATCTTGCTTCCATATTACTTGTTTGATCAAAAACCGCTTTTTAAAGCTTTTCTTTATTTTTTCCTTATAAAATCAAATTCAAAAGAAAATTAATTGCAGTAGTTGACAGAATGATTTATTATTACGCCAACAACTAACTTCAAAGCAAAAACGAAACAAAGACTTGGCTTTTTCTTGTACATACAATTTTTTTTGAAAAAACCCAACATTAAGACTTTTGAAAAAAAGGAAATTTCAAATTTTCCAGTGTTTTAGCGGAAAAAACCTTTGCTTGTTGCACTTAAATTTTTTTGAAAAGGTGTCAGGATTTTGTAAGCTCAAAATTAAAGAAATATACATATATTTTCTTAAAACTTTAACAACGCTGCTAAATCATTTGCTGATTCCTAAGTCTATATATAGAACTTTTTTCATTTTAAAAACCTTGGAGTTCTAAAAAGTTTTGGTTAAAAAAAAAGTTTCTTTCTAAAATCTAATGGTTTTATATTAACATATTTTCTCAGTTTAATTACATGTTTACATTTGTTTTATATTTTCATCCCAGTGCAGCTTGCTATCGCTACTACGTGGATTGCAATAAAGTACTGATTGCCATTTTAACTGTGTAATAGAGGGCGCAATTTTTGTTAGAAAAACAACCTTTTTCCTATGCATAGATTGAAACCACAAAAACGAGTTTAAGATTCAAATCTCGGCAAAGTCCGTGATTGTTCTGGAACTTAATTTAAATTATAAATACTTTGCCATCTTGGTGCTGCTTTGTCGCTTTCCACTATAAGCACGTTACAATCAGATCGCTAAACCTTTTATCGATTTTTTATTCATCGCAATGAAGCGTACATCAAGCAGAAAAATGATCGGAAGCCATAGCTGAAAGTTAACTGGAATTGTTTCTCGCTTGAAAAATACTCGTCAACTCAACGATTCGTATGATCAACACCATGGTAATTTGGATCGCGCTGCACGCGTTTAAGGTGATCAAGACAGCTGAAAAAATCTTCCAGAAAATATTTGAGGTGGGAATCAGTGCATAATGATCACCACAGGTTTAATTGACTGTTATGAGTATTAAAAAATACAAGCACTCCATTTCACCTACTTTGATTGTAGGAAAGATTGATAACAAAGTAAATAGCAAAAAGGCTATATCTGCAAATCTTTTTCCACGAGACCAACTCATAGACTTAAGTTTTTTTTCGGCCACTACTTACAACAATAAATTATAATAGACAACAAGCAGATTTAACAGCCGTCAAGAAAGGGAAGCATTAACGTCAAGCGCAAAAGCCTGAAACAGATAATTTAATGGGAAAATTGCGAAGGATGAACATGAACCCATATTATCAGTAGTGTATTTAGGGTGGGCATTGTGCCATAAGCCTTCCTTGAAGATCACTAATACATAGGGTTACCATACGTTGGACACTAATTTTAGTGCCATGGCCCTCTTAGAGATCTTTTGGGAGGAAAATCCTCTGGAAAACAAAGACAGATGCCATGTGCAGACGCCTTTTTTTGTTTATCAAGATCAATCACTAGATTTCAGAGATCAAAATTATGAAATCCGAGATCGATTTAAAGAGAAGATCGTTTTTTCTACCACTTGAATAAATTTCTCCATTAACCACATGTGGTTGTGGTGGTATGCCTCCCCCTTTTCAAAAATCCTCGGTACGCCAATGCCTATTATTTATTTACTTTTACAATAAAATTAAAAGAAAAAACATTAATGGAAGTTTCAGTTATTATAATTTTTTTAGTGACCATCACTGATAACAAATTAAAAAAATTATTTTGTTTTTGAAGTGGGAGTATTGAGTTTTCAGGTTTTGAAGTTGTTTGATGTTATTGTGTATTTGCATTAATTATTCGTTTTTTTTTGTAAAACAGATTTGATAGTAAGTTTTCTTACAACTTCTTATTCATAATTTTATTGTATGCAAAAGATAAAAATTTACTAAGAAATAATATTGAAATTAGTTGTTTTAAAAAATTCTGTAAAAGACATAAATAGCAGATAATTAAAACCTTATCAAGATGTGTAGAATAAACTTCTACTCTGTTGTTGCTAAAACCGAGTAATCAGTGATGGCCTTACAAAAGGGGAAGTCTGGTGCAAGAAAAATAGGAGATCCGTTTTTTGTGTTCCAAAATATTTTTGGTCCAAAAAAAGCAATTTCTAAAAAAGTCATCACTTTAAGGGGGCCTTGTTTTAGTGTTTCATAATAAAGTGATCTCTAAAAAAAAGGTCATCACTTTAGGAGGGCCACTATCATGGTGCTACTATGAAGAAATAGAGCAATATTTTGTTTAGGGACGCCATTTTTTTACTTTTTTTAGGGGGCATGGTACGGAGGCTCTGTTTGCTCCGTATTAAAGCCATCACTGCAAGTAATTTTTTTTTTTGAAATAACCAACGGTACTGACGGAAACCTAAACTCTTTCAATTTTGGTAGTCCTTAAAAAGCCTGTTTTCTTTAGAATTCTTTCTGCCAACTTTTGTCAGAAGAAATCGTTGGCAATATCGAACTGCAAGAAAACGTGGTTTACATGAAATTGGAAAGCATCAAAAGTAACGACGTTTGGTTAGAAAAAGAGAGCACACGATTGGTTCCGGGCTCGCTTGCGCTACAAGCGAGAAAACTTCAGTCCAAAGACGAACTCTTTCTGGCGACAAAGAGAGAGTTAAAGAAACTCTATGATTGAGCGTTGCCACGTAAAAAGATGATCGGCATATAGCTAAAATTGGGAACCAGTTAAAATCGAATTTTCGCGAGGAAAAATTCGATATTAAATGGTTCTCAATTTTAGCTACAGGATTGTAGGGATTTTAGGGATTATATTGGTAAGAATATTAGATATGTTTTAATATTTACATATCTGAACACCAGCATGAAACCTATTAAACCGTCAAAATGAAAAGAAGATAGTTAATTTTTCAATTGTTGATTTTGAAACTTGCTTTTTTACTTAAACTTGAATAGCTCAAATCATTTTTTTTTATATTAGTTTTTTTAAGAGGTTGTGCATTGTGTTTTTTTTATACCTGACGAAGTTCTCCCTAAGTAACAGACAAATGTCGTGTTTTGAAATTTATCTTTACAAAATATATAGCCTATGTTCATTATAGTGTTTTCAAAAATTTTTTCTGGTTTCTGAGTTTTATACCAAAAGTGCTAAATTGAAATTTAAATAAAGATTTATCTCTGGTGCCTGTGTTTCATTATTAAGACTTTTTAATACATATTTTGAACTGGTTAGTTTGAGATAATTCGGTATTGATACAAGCTGCATGATGTGATCGAAAAACGCTCAGGTTCGATGTTAATTTAAGAAATGATTGCCTCCTTAATAACATCTCTGGTCCATTTGGTAAATGAAACTTAAATATGGACATTAATGACCAACTTTCAACACAACGCAGCAGTCTTGGTGAGATTGCCTATCATGATAGTGCACCACTCAAGTAATTTCCCGTTTTCGATCTATCATCATACTCTGCTGATAAATCTTTAATAAGTAACTCTAATCGTCAAAAGAAATATGAGTTGAAATGCTTAATGAAATTGATATTTATAAGATATCAAACCACTTAAAATGAGAAGCATATACTCGAGTTTCGCTCATGTTAGAGCTTGTTAGTGATGTATACTTGAGTAAGCTAGAGATCTACAGTAACAAGAAAAGAGTTTTAACAAAAGCGAAACTAGGGTCCAGTGCTTCTCGTTTCAAGTGGCTTAGTTTCTTATACATAGTCTAAGTACCTCGTGTTCATAATAAAATTTTGATATTTTCAAAACGAAAACTATTCGAAAAATCATGCAAACCTCTTGTTATTATGTTATGTTTCTTTTACTTGTAAAACATGGTCAAGTCACTAAAAAAGTAAACTTCAATAAGCTTGTACCTGTAGGCGATATGTGCTAAGCCAGTTGTTCCCAAACTTCTTTAAAAAATTCCCATGACTCCTTGTAATTTTTTAATGATTTGCGGGCTATCGTCTCTTTCATTTATTATCTATTTTACAATAACTGTATTAATTAACGAGCCGTTGACGCAATTCCCTGTGGTGAACAATAGCGCGAAGCCTTGACGTTTTGCGATGTATCGCGGTATAAAAGTTAAATAGCTTTTTTTAGAGTTAATGGGGAAATTATATATAGAAAATTTCTTTTGCGGACCCCCCGAAAGGTCCGCAGACCCCACTTTGAGAACCAATGTGCTAGGCAGTTGCTTAGCAGCACTTTTATGGTTTCTTTTTCTTTGTTACGTTTTTAATTCTTTTTTCAAATAGAAAGACGGCTTAGAATCGATAAACACCGAATCTAGAAAAATTTGTAGACTTCCTTCTAGCTGTGCCAAATGTTTTATATATTTCGGCAATCTACGGTCGCTTTTTGCATTGCAAATATTATGAAAAAACAAAGCTAACGCTGTAAATTTTTTCTGAGTACAGTAGAACGCCAATTATTTTCCGAAACGCCGATTATTCGAACGCTACCTTAACAAAAGTCATCAAAGCGTGACGCCCGCAAGCAAAAAGCATTGATAACAAATTGTGTTAAGAGAGAAGCGCAAGGTTTGAAACCAATAAGCACTTGATAACGTGTTGGATTTCCTTGAAGTTTCAACCTAATCTAGTCACTACAGTGAGTGATGTTCAACAGAGCTTTTGCGTTTAAAAAAGATGAGAGACTTGCCAGCGACAAAAAGAATCACAAACTTTTTTTCAAAAAATGAGTGATTATTATACTGCTCATGATGTACAATAAATAACCATATGTGTATATGATGCTTTTTATTGCAAGATTGTGTTTTTGTTCGATTATCCGAAAAAATCAGTTAGCCGAACCACTCTACTGTAATATGCAGAACTTTGAATCTGGTACATGCTTTTGGCTTGCTGGCTTTTCTTTCTTAAGTATTATAAGAACTTCTGAGCTGAATAAGCCTGTGTTCAAATGCAGCAATTTTAAAATTTTAGATCAAATGTGTTGGTTTACAAAAGTGATGGTTAAAAAAAAGACAATAATTAAAAACACGAGGTTTGAGATTGTTTTGCGGGTTATTGTTTGGACCACACTGCTTAAAAGTAACTTTAAAATTTTTGCATAAATATCATCTATAGTTCTATTTCGCCAATAAAACATAATTTGACTTGACATTCTTAGTTTGTGACTGCGACTTAAGAACAAATAAAACATAGAATTTCATTCCTCAAAAAATTAGTTATCATATTTATTGTTTTATTAGCAAAAAGTTGCGGAATGAATAACCAATAAACAATATTAAAAGAATTAAATTAGATAAATGACTTACAAGCAAATGTTTTCTCTAATTTTTAGCTGTATGTATGCGCAGAAATTAATTCGTGTGCAAACTTTATTTTCTTTTTCAAATTAAAACTTATAACTCTGATTTCTCGATTTTTGTCTCAAAAACGTAGTGATCTCTAAAAAAAGGTTTCACTTCTGAAATCTTATGCGCGCAAATCTTTTTTTATGTTAACTACTTTTAGCACTGAAGTGCTAGGCGCACAGCTCAGAGGAAACGTCGCTTACAAGCTATAGATATAAGTGATATATTTTGAGCAAAATTAAGCAAAGCAACAATAATTAACATAATAATCTCTTAAAATGGTTGTTAGTAATTTTCAGTTTCGCTGCTTATTAGACTAGATCAGGGATACTCGACTATATTTTGCAAAGATCCAGTAAAAAAATACAAAATTTTCTGAGGGCCGGTCACTTCTATAAAACTTAATACAATCAATGGTGTTACCAAGGTGTGCAAAAAACTTTTGAATTAAAGAAATACAAATAATTTTCTGTATGTTTATAACAACATTTAGTTATGTATCATTTTGAAAAGGTCCAAAATCAACCATCAAAAGGTCCGGATTTGGACCGCGGCCCCAAGCTGAGTACCCCTGGCCTAGATATTTAAAACTTTTTAAAGTTGATTTTTTATAAGCTTTTCTGCAGGCTTTAAAAATCAAAAGTTTTCTAATTTTGTTCTCTAAAAATAGCCAAAAATTTTTCTCGGTTGTTAAGAATTTCTCAGTTTTTTTTACACTTTCATTCTTTCTTCTTTTGAAAAACATTTTCAACTCCAAAGAAGTTTCTGAACACAAACGGAATCACTGTTAGAGGAAGCCTCGTTAGGAACCAAACCTGAAAAGCAGATAAATCAGCTTATCAAGATGACCGGTTGTTTTTCTAAAAACTTTTTTTTTCGAAAAATTTTAGTCTTTGTAGCAAGTTCAAAATCTGTTTAGTACTAAAATGTAATACCGGTGCATAAAAAATTAAGGTACTTTCCTGTTATCGCCCCACCATCTATTGCTTTCTGCTATTTTCAATATATTTCTTTTGGTTTCTTCTTTATTTCACCCTGATGCTGAAAGGGGTATTTTGGGTTAGTTTCACAAAAAAAATTTCTTAAAGTGATTTCTTAAAGAGACCACAAAAGTCTCCGGTTTTCGTTCACTATTTGCTGATGGTTGGGCGATAACAGAAAAGTACCAAAATTAAAAACAAACATACAACAAAAAATTAAAGTGTTGTCTTTTTCTTCGTCGAATGGCCGCATCAGCCCGATTGCATGCTTTTTGAATTAAGTAGAGTCACCACCTAGGTAAGCACGCTAACTCCATTTAAGAATTTGTCGTAAAACGCGTTTATCAAGAGCACAACGAAAAACACTCGGGTAGGCTGAGCATCGAACTCGTGTTTTGAGCTCCGAAGTTTCTTATGACACAGAGTTATAACGCTCACAAATTATGGCAATCAGTTTTTATTTTAGTTGCAGTGCTTTTGACCATAATCTAATTGAAGGTTTCTAAATCGAAAATAGATTAACAGCTTTTGTTTTTTAGTTTGTACAAAAACTTATAAAAGTTCCACGACGTTAAAATCAAAACAGTTACTGCATACACATTACATATAGCATTTCCTTATTGAACTCAAACTTTATCTTTATTTCCTAACTTTTTTTGGTAACTGGGGGCAATATCTAGTGCTAAAAGCTACGTCTACAATTTTTAGCACTTGGTCACCAGCCGATGTGGGTTACATGCCGAGAGGCTTTGCAACTGGTCTAGTACACCATAGTTCAGGCATGTCAAACTTGAGACCAGCTGTACTAATTGCTGCGTCCTATGCAGCTCTCCGTTTTTGACACATTTTTTTTTTATCTTTTGAAGCATCTTGCGAAATTTGCAATAAAATACAATAAGGTTGTCACACTTCATTCATAATTTTAATCATAACGATGTAGTGTATCCCCGTTAAAAGCAGTTCGTAGTTTTATCATAAGAGAATAAATGCGGCTCTTTGAGCGCTGTCTGCGATATACGTCCAATTTGTTATATGGCTCGATACATGTATCTTTTTCTCTTTTTTCTCTTTGTATTGACGTAATATGTTTTGTTTTTGACTAACATCATTGTACTGAAAAATTCGCGTATATTCCACTTGATTCGCGTAACGAACTCTCCAGGGGTTTCTGGCTGAATCTTGAATTTACGAGAAAGTTTACGTCACGTGATTTTGTTTTCTATATAAAGCCGATGCGTAGCGAGAATTATTATTATGATGATCATTATCGTTGTGAGGTAATTTGAAGCGATTCGAGTGGCGGCTCGAGCGAAGGTGATTTTGTTTGGCCACAGGAGGTGGACCGTTAGATTTTTGTGTCGGTGGACAATTGTTGAATTTATTTTGTGCCAGTGGTTGGCAGTTTTGTTCTACAGAGGTAGAATTATTTTGTGTTGATCGAATCAAGTTATAGCGTTGAGTTCGCTTTGCAGTGTGGCAAAGCGTGGAATAGAATTTCGTCGGTCGTGATTTTGTAATACATTTGTTGTTATTAGAGACAGCGGTCTCTGTCTGTTGTGAAGAAAAGTCTTCGACAAAATCAATCCGAGCTTTCGTTAATTCGACTGTATAAATCGTCAGGCTCATAGCAAAACTACTTCTTGAGCCGGAATAAAATAAAATTTAGACACAGCTTTGTTTCAGCGCAGGTATTCGGGTTACCTAGCTCAACTGGTCCTTTGGGATTCCCGAACAAAGTTTGTGACATCTGGGGGCTCGTCGTCCGGGAAGATTTAGATTTTTGTTTAAGAGTGCTGAACACGTGTCTACAGCTTGAAGATGGCGAATAGTTCAATTGAGGAAGAGTTCGAAAGACTGAGAGTCCGTGTGGAAAATTTGAAGATGTCGGAAAAGGCAAAAGCCGATTTCTTCCAAAGCGAATGGAACCGACTATGTGAAAAGGAAGAGAAGGAGAAGGAACGACAAGCGATGTTGGAAGAGAAGGAAAAGGAACGACAAGCGATGTTGGAAGAGAAGGAGAAAGAGCGAGAATTAGAGCTCAAAAGAATGGAGTTTGAAGAGAGGAAAATGCAAATGGAATTAGAGAGGTTGAGGTTGGAACGAGAAGCCAATCGCTCTGCTGGAGAAGGGGGAGAAGCAAACCAGGCGGGGGGCGTACGTGCTTTTGGAGGGGTAAAGTCCCTTGATCTCCCTCATTTTGTTGACGGAAAAGACGACCTTGATAGCTATTTGTTGCGCTTTGAAAGATATGCTACGGTTGCGAATTGGCCCCAGACTAATTGGGCGACTCAGTTGAGTGCTTTGTTGAGGGGGGAAGCTTTGGGCGTGTACTCCAGGCTTTCACAGGAGGATGCTCTGGATTACGAGCGATTGAAGGCAGCGTTGCTAGAGCGATACGACTATACGGAAAAAGGGTATCGCCAACGTTTTAGAGAAGCCAAGCCAGAGGGCGCTGAGAGCCCTGACCAGTTCATTGTAAGGCTTAGAAACTATTTCACGCAGTGGGTGAAGCTTTCTGATATGGAAAGCAGCTTCGAAGGTGTTGTCGAGCTAATGGTTAAGGAGCAGTTTATAAACGCGTGCCCGAAGGAATTGTCAGTACATCTGATGGAGAGCAAGCATAAGGATCTCCGAGAATTGGCAGCGAGTGCGGGGCAGTACTTGACAGCGCACAACAGGAAGCTGTCAAGCCGAGATGTAAGTGCTAAGAAGAGTGTCGGCGCGCCAAGATTGGAAGGCAAGATTCCGGATATCTCTCCTACAACGAAAGGAAATATAAAATGCTTTAACTGCGGGAAAGTCGGGCACAGGGCAAGTGAGTGCTTCTCAAAGATTCAAGAGAGAAACCCCAAAAGATATTGCTACCGGTGCGGTGGAATGGGTCATACTTTTATGCAATGCGAAGAAAGAAATCGATTAGCGCGTGGTGGTGCTGGTGCGCGGGAAAGAGCATACAAGGTTGCTTGCGCCGTGCCTATAAAGAGTTTTAGTGAGATCGGAAATGAAAAACAAGAAGAAAATTACCGAAGTGTAAGTGAAGAAAGAAAAGAAATTGATCAAAAATCACAAGAGTATTTAGAGCTAAAAGATGGACGAAAAATTGGAATTTTGAATGGCGCATGTTTAGACGAAAATGTAAGTAATCAAATGCCTACGTCCATTGGAATGGTCGGAAACAAATCGGTCACAGTTTTGAGAGACACTGGTTGCTCCGGAGTGATCGTTAAGAGGGAGTTGGTCGCGGAAGAGCAGCTCACAGGAAAGGTGGGGTATATAATGACGGTTGCGCGCACTTTACTGAAGGCCCCGTTTGCAAATGTAGAGATAAATACGCCTTATTATAGTGGAACAGTGGAAGCTTTGTGCTTAAGAGACCCGCTGTATCCGTTGATTGTTGGAAATATTCCAGGAGCTAGAGCACCCGATGATCCTGATGAAACTTGGTGCGTGGAGGCGGCAGCAGTTACTCGGTCGCAAGCTAAAAGGAGCACCGAATCAAAACCTTTAAAAGTTGCGGAGGCAACGAATCAGATGGCTGTGACGAAGGATGAGCTCATCAAACTTCAAGGGGAAGACCCATCCTTGTTAAAGTACGTGACGATGGAAGCGCCCTTGGTCAAGAACGGAAGAGAGATCAGCTATATAAAGAGGAAGGGAATTTTGTACCGCATCACCAAAAACATTGATGTAGGAGAGAAGGAATTGAAGCAGATTTTAGTGCCAAAAGATCTGAGGAAGAAGGTGATGGAGATCGCTCACGATACGATGTTGGCTGGACATATGGGTGTCAAGAAGACGGAAGATAGGATACTGACCAATTTTTATTGGCCTGGGATTCATCAGGATGTGGTGAGTTTCTGCAGGTCATGTGATGTGTGCCAGAGAACGGTATCGAAAGGGAGAGTAGCAAAAGTTCCGCTGGGAAAAATGCCGTTAATGGATTTGCCGTTTAAGCGAGTGGCGGTGGATTTGATTGGCCCGATTATGCCGGCAAGTGATAAGGGGCACCGATATGTTCTTACTCTGGTGGATTATGCGACACGTTATCCAGAGGCCGTGCCTCTGAAGAATATTGACACCGAGACAGTGGCAGAAGCACTTTTGGACCTATATAGTCGAGTTGGAATTCCGGAAGAAGTATTGGGTGATCTTGGGACTCAATTTGTGTCGGAATGCATGCAAGAAGTATCAAGATTATTGTCGATCAGGAGGCTGACGACGACACCGTATCATCCGATTTGCAATGGTCTGACTGAGAAATTTAATGGTACGCTGAAGAAGATGCTGAGGCGATTATGTGTTGAACAACCGAAGCAGTGGTATAGGTTTATAAATCCACTTCTGTTCGCGTATAGAGAGGTTCCCCAAGCGTCCACTGGGTTTTCACCCTTCGAACTTTTGTATGGTCGCACTGTGCGAGGACCTATGGCAATTCTGAAGGAACTATGGACAGGTGAAAGTGAATCAACCGAAGTGAAGACCAGCTATCAATATGTGCTGGAGTTGAGAGAGAGGCTGGAGGAAACGATGAAACTTGCTCAGGAGGAGCTAACGAAGAACCAGACTAGATACAAGAGGAACTACGACAAGAAAACGAAGGATCGACTATTTAATAAAGGAGACAAAGTTTTGGTAATGCTACCAACGAACAATAATAAGCTTTTAATGCAATGGAGGGGACCGTACGAAATTATCCAAAGGATGGGAGATAATGGTTATAAAATTTTGGTCGGAAACAAAGAAAAGAATTACCACGCAAACATGTTGAAGAAATATTATGCCCGAGAGGATGAAGTGAAGACCGAAATAGAGAAAGAAGATTTAAAGATGTCAGCTGGTGCGGAAATGTTAATGGATGAAGAGATGCCCAGCATAGACGAGGATTCGTTGTTAGAATTGGGAACATACAAACAAAAGGAAGATGTAAGCGACGTCAAATTGGGCACAGAACTGGGCGACAGCCAAAGTCGACAACTGCAAGCCTTGATGGAAAATTATGCTGATGTTTTCTCAGATGTGCCGGGAAGAACATCTAAGATTGAACACCGGATTAATTTGATAGATGAGGGGCCTGTCCGCTTGAAACCTTATCCTTTGCCGTATGCACTGCGGCAGGAACTGAAAGAAGAAATAAAGGAGATGTTAGATATGGGAGTCATCAGGAAGTCGTCATCGCCGTATGCTTCACCGGTGGTTATTGTGAAAAAAAAGGATGGTTCGAATCGCATTTGCGTCGACTACAGAAAATTGAACAAAGTAACGATTTCGGATCCGGAGCCAATGAGGACTTCGGAGGATCTTTTCCAACAATTAGGGAAGTCAAAGTTCTTTTCGAAAATTGATCTCAGTAAAGGATATTGGCAGATACCCGTAGCAGAAGAAGATATATTCAAGACCGCGTTTGTGACACCGGATGGGACGTATGAATTTCTTCGAATGCCCTTTGGCATGAAGAACTCTGGTGCTACACTGGTTCGTGGGATGAGGGAAGTGCTTTCAGGCATGTCTGGCGTTGAGAGCTATATCGATGATTTGATTGTATTCTCCAGAGATTGGGAGACACACCTGCGAACTTTGGAAGAATTGTTGAAAAGACTAAGTGAGGCCAACCTCACTGCTCGTCCCTCAAAATGTATTTTTGGGGCATCTACGGTAGAATTTTTAGGTCACGATGTCGGATACGACCGGATCACGCCGAACGATGACAATCTAGAGAAGATTGCGCGAGCGAAGCGTCCAGTCACAAAGAAGGAAGTCCGATCATTTTGTGGGTTGCTCGGGTACTATCGGGACTATATTCCTTCGTTTGCGATTATTGCGGCACCGTTGACGGACCTGACGAAGAAGGGGCAGCCAAACTTTGTCAAATGGGGTGAGGCTCAGGAGAAAGCTTTCAACACTCTGAGAGAGGCTCTCCTGAAGCGGCCCATATTAAGACTGCCCGACCATTCGCGAAATTTCACTCTACGCACGGATGCATCCAACAGCGGAATTGGAGCTGTTCTGATGCAGGAGCACGAGGGAAAACTCCACCCCGTCGCGTACGCAAGCGAGAAGTTGACGAATGCGGAGACAAAGTACTCTACACTTGAAAAGGAGTGCTTGGCAATAATATGGGGAGTTGGTAAATTTCGCTTATTCCTGGCCGGAAAGAAGTTCGTCCTCCAAACGGACCACAAGCCGCTGACTTTCCTTAGCACGGCCCGCTACAAGAACGATCGTATACTCCGGTGGTCTCTATCATTGCAGGGGTACGACTTCGTAGTAAAAGACATTGCCGGCAAGGAGAACGTTATGGCGGACTATCTCAGCCGCATAATCGTATAGACTTTCGTGTGAATAACTTCGTGTTTTGTTTTGTAAAATTATTTGCATTTCGTGTGTGTTGTTAAAAATATTATTGCATAATATTTTTCTTTGCGGGGGGGCGTATGTCACACTTCATTCATAATTTTAATCATAACGATGTAGTGTATCCCCGTTAAAAGCAGTTCGTAGTTTTATCATAAGAGAATAAATGCGGCTCTTTGAGCGCTGTCTGCGATATACGTCCAATTTGTTATATGGCTCGATACATGTATCTTTTTCTCTTTTTTCTCTTTGTATTGACGTAATATGTTTTGTTTTTGACTAACATCATTGTACTGGAAAATTCGCGTATATTCCACTTGATTCGCGTAACGAACTCTCCAGGGGTTTCTGGCTGAATCTTGAATTTACGAGAAAGTTTACGTCACGTGATTTTGTTTTCTATATAAAGCCGATGCGTAGCGAGAATTATTATTATGATGATCATTATCGTTGTGAGGTAATTTGAAGCGATTCGAGTGGCGGCTCGAGCGAAGGTGATTTTGTTTGGCCACAGGAGGTGGACCGTTAGATTTTTGTGTCGGTGGACAATTGTTGAATTTATTTTGTGCCAGTGGTTGGCAGTTTTGTTCTACAGAGGTAGAATTATTTTGTGTTGATCGAATCAAGTTATAGCGTTGAGTTCGCTTTGCAGTGTGGCAAAGCGTGGAATAGAATTTCGTCGGTCGTGATTTTGTAATACATTTGTTGTTATTAGAGACAGCGGTCTCTGTCTGTTGTGAAGAAAAGTCTTCGACAAAATCAATCCGAGCTTTCGTTAATTCGACTGTATAAATCGTCAGGCTCATAGCAAAACTACTTCTTGAGCCGGAATAAAATAAAATTTAGACACAGCTTTGTTTCAGCGCAGGTATTCGGGTTACCTAGCTCAACTGGTCCTTTGGGATTCCCGAACAAAGTTTGTGACAAAGGTTTTAACAACAATATGCAGTTTTGGGACTTTTTTTAATCCAAACAGCTTGAAAACAGCAAATCTATGAATTCAAAACCTTCAAAGGGCATAAAAAATTATATCAACTTTATTTAAACTCTTTAAGAAAAATTTTAAATATTTTGATTTTTATCGATTGAAGACCAATTTTGATTACGATCATTTGTTAAATACCAACAATTCCTCAAGCAAACAATCCTTTATAATTATTTGTGATCAATTCGGCTTTGATTAATACAAATTTTATTTTTAAAATTGCTTATTTTAGCTTTTTTAAATTTATAAAAGCAAAATAAGGGAACTTTTCGGTAATTTAGTGTAGACGCTAAAGTAAACATTGGACATTTTATTTCACAAATATCAAAAAATGCTTTCGATCTCATTCACGCCCTGAATAAGGCCCACATAAGTTTACCAGTTTGACATGCCTGCAATAGTTACTATGTTTTGGTATTTGTGTTTTTATGAGGCTTAACCTTATGGGTCCGTATATTTATAAAAAACTCTTAAAAACAAAAAAGTAATAAAAATTGTAACTAATCAGAAACGCTTAAGATAAGCTACAATAGGATTTTCACCATTGTTTGGTTGTTTAATTGCAAATCAATATCATAACGCAAAATTTTTTTAGTGTATTGTCAATTGATTTTCAAACCATTGCCAAAAATTCAAATAGCTATTTTTGTTATTTCTAGCGGATCTATAAATATACCTCTTGAATTCAAAACTTTTGTATTTACTACATTGACTAATAATGAGAATTTTAGCACCCTGAATAATGCATAAACTTCTCTTTGTTCGTTTTTATTGTCTAAACACTATTTAATTAAATACAGTTTTAAAACCAAATCTTATAAAATATTCTCACAATATTGTTGAATACTTATCCGTAAACGAAAACTTTTGTTTCATTTCTGTAAAATTTACCAAAACTACAACAGCAATTCCAAATTAAGTTAACACCAGTGATATTAAAATAAATTATGCAGAGTAAAAATGACTCCAAATATTTCTCAACAACATAGCAACATGACAACTGTTGGAACCGAACCGGGACCATGTCAATCGGAGATTCACAAAAAAGCGCTTCTTCCTTTTCGACAAGAGTGTCGGATTTAATCCACACATTAAGTAGCTACAATATCAAGTCACTTCCAACACATGATAACACTTTTGCTTTTGCAACTATAACCATGATTACCAAAAGTTCATTCATGCAATCTTTGATAAAGAAAATTTTTGCAATCGAGGAGTATTTGGTGCTCATCCTACATTTTGCAAGTATATTCACACATTGTCCAGCAGGACAACAATAAAGGTTTTCAGAAATAATTCGGTCTACAATTATAAAATAACCAAATATTTTTCTTTAGTTAATTATTGTTTTCCTATTTTAAATTTAATAAAATATGAATTTAATTTTAAACTTTTTGTCAAAGTTATGAAAGCAGAAGAAATTATCACAACAGCAAACGACCAAGGACAAAGGACGAAAACAGACACGGGAAACGCGACCCAAAATATGACCTAAGACGATTGCGCAAGCGCGCTTGAAAACTAGTGTTTCACAAAAAAATAGCAATTTTTATAACGAATTTTCATAAACCAATAGTTTTTCAAGGCCAAGCAAAAGAGAGAATAAATTAAAGCTTTACACTCCGTTTTTCTTTCGCTATCTACCTGAACGGCGTGTTGCCAGCAGCCACTTATAGAGATTCCTTTGTCAGCCGCGGCAAGCACAGCTGCAGCGAACTCATCTGGATCAGGCATCAGCAACTTGTTTTTTATCGGTATTCCAGCAGTCATATTGGTGCGAACGAAGCATGACAACACAGACTGTAATAAAACAAATGAATAAGCATCGTGGACGAGTGGTTAGAGCGCCGGTATTGTTATCGACATGGTGTCGGCTCATAACCTACTCGCACCATTCTGTTGTGTCCTTGGAAAAGACACTTTACGGCACATTCCCCTGCTTTGGTGTTCTTGAAAAGCAGTTCTAAATTTCAATCATATCTCTATTAAATTTCAAGCGGACAGCAATATCTTGACATCTGCGGAAGCAGGGAGGGTAATTGATTACCCTTTGTAATAGTGCCTCCTTCGCTTTCCAGCGAGTCAGGAGGATAAATACAGAGATAAAAAAAATAATGTTAATTTATTGCTAAACATTAAAAGTTGTTTCTTTTAAATTGGATATTGGAATTCAATAAAAAAAATTATTTGCGGTATAAATTTTAAAAATAAAGCATGAAAGTTTATTTTTAAGTTTTTTGTCTGAATGTCATTGGAAAAATTGCTGCAATGAGCAGATTTTAAAATGTAGCCGGTTATGCACGAGTATAGACAAATAACACAAAAAAAAGAAAAAAGAAAAAAGATGTTCGTTAATAATTGGCCAAAAATTCACCAGAAAAATTTTAACAATTTCTGCGTTGACTTTTGTAACTGCAGATAAACAAAAAATCAACTTTCAAAAATTTAATAAAGTTGGCGAAAAAGTTTCAAAAAAGTCTTTAAAAAAATATAATTCATTTACTTTTAAGTTTCTTGGATTTTTACTTTTAGATGAAACTGCATCTGATTGTTTAAACTATTTGGCATACCTGAACAGTTATTCCTTTGTCTTTGTACTCATGAGCAAGATTTTCAGAAAAGTAACTCATAAAAACTTTTGTGGCGCCATAAAGGGAGTACAGAGGTATCAACGCGGTGGCTGAGGATATGTTCAGAATCAAGCCTCTGTGTTTTGAAACCATCCCAGGAAGAACGATTTGGGTCATCTAAATCAATTATGAAATAAAATTTACAGTTTAAAAAAACTTACTGCTACTATACTATTTTTATATTATTATTTTGCTAAAAATTGAAGCGCTGTTTTTAAACATTTTACATCTGTACAAAAAGAAGCTCTTTGTTTATTGTGTAGAAAACCGACGACATCGTAGGACTACCGTCAGTGATTATTTATATTTTATGTGAGCTAATGAATGACTTGGTATTTTTTATTTGATTGCTATTTTTAGATTCCAGATGTTAATGAAGTAGATGTAGAGAAGAAAAATATAGAAATCGTTATTGTCTTTTGGAAGGGGGTCAGACCCAAGCAAAACTGAGCCGAGGGTTTATCCTTTTACTACTTCAGGCTGCTGCACTGCCCGGATCAGATGCTGGCAGTAATGGTGTTGAACCAAACAGATCTCGTCATCTAGAAATCTCAGACTTTGTGCTCCATCTAGTGTCGGATGTATGGGACACGCTATTAAGACGTGGTCTGCGGTTTGTTCAATGTTGCCGCACTCGTAACGCTGTGAAGAAGCAAGACCCCATTTGTGCATGGACAAATCGAAACGCCCATCAACAATCCGCAGTCGATTGGGCTAAGCCCAAGTTGTTTGTGGCAAGCTCATACAACAGACCAAGTCCTATTTCTGGGTATCAAAACTTTAAACCTGGAGGTATTCTCATAATACTTTGTGCTCCTTCTATGATTCGTCTACCGGGGAGCATGGATGCCTAGTTCGGCAATAGTTTTCGGGCAGCTGGCACTAGCGGTTGTCTACATTCTAATCTCTCTTAGTGGGCATCTGAAGACCCAGTTAAAAGACTATGCAGTATATGGTCCAGGTCCAGAGGCAGTATATGGTCCAGGTCCAGAGTGCCAGGGTTAGCAAAGTAAAGTTTCAACCCTAGTCGGAAAAGATCAGATAGCTTGATGTTTGAAAGTATAGACAGCGGGTCCATTGGAGTGGGACGCAGGCATCCAATGACATTGCGCGAAGCGTCATTTAAGCCAATTCCTATGAGACTGGAGTGGGCGCTAGGATAATAGACTGTTGCTCAATATTCAGTTGTCGAGTAGGCCAGAGATAGAGTTTTAGTTTGTTTTTTTTGTGACTGAAAAAAGAATAACCGACAGGCGCAAATAGATAGATACGAAAAAAACTGTTGTAATTGACAACAGGGAAGTTGTGAAGAGACCTTGAGGTCATCTTGTCTACAGTCACAAAGCACTACAGTCTACAGACACAATAGAGTAGCTGAGCGCAATGTTTCCAGAAGAGTTCAACAATATCAGATCGCTTTCATTAGCAAACTTTCTAGCGGTTGCGTAAGCTAAATCATAAGTATGGATGTTAGAAAAAGGGAAGCCAAGAACAATAGAGAAATATAGACGTATGTACTTCAAAAAATAGAAAAGCATAAAAGAAATAATAATTTGGTTTGAAAATAGAAAAGCCAACAAATAACTTGGGCTATTTTCTGATTTGTCATCTTTGGACAAAAATTATTTCCTTAACCACTGTTTAAATAAATCACAATTTTTAAATAGTTCAAACCATAAGCTGAAGTCTTTTTGATAATTGATACAGTGTAAATATACAAGAAACAGCTAATTTAAAAAAGCATTTTGTCAGCATAAACTTTACATTTAAACTTTTTAAAATAACTTGATTCGATATGAGAGTCAAAAGTCAAACCAAGCAAAATTTACAATTTTATTTTTCCCCATCTATAACTCCCATTTTATGATTTTTTTATACAGTTCTTCCAGACAAGTAGTTCTGTGCTACTTCCAACAAAAAAGGACTCTTTTAGCAAAAATTTATATAGGAGCTTACAAGCAATATAATCTTTAACACAGTATCGCAAAATTTTATTTCTTTACTACTATTCAAGATTTGTAGCTTGTACCTACTAACGATAAAACCGAATCAAAAAGATCACGCTTTTTAATTTACACTGTTGTACTAGAAGCATCTGCACTTTATATTACCCACGCTTGTCTGACCGGGTAATTATAATCAATAGTTTGTCAGTTTTGCCACATCCCTTGAATCAATTCACAATTGTATTAGGTTAATTGTTCAAATCACTCAGACTAAACAAGCATAGATATCCGACATACCTTCAACATGGCCGTTATATTGACCCTTGTGATGTCACGTATGCGTTTGGACAAATTGTGCTGGTCAAGAAAGAGACAAGGGTCGTTAACGATACCGACGTTGTTTACTAAAACACCGATATCAGTATTTTGAAGAAACACTCTTATTTCATGGTAGATGGTTTCGTCGTCGGTGAAATCAATTTTCAGGTGTTTGACTAAGACTTGGTGCTTTGATCTTGTAAAAGTAACAAATTCCAATTAAATAAACTAAAGCTAATCTTTATTGAAAACTAAAGATTTACAAACTAGAATTGAAACATGTTTTTTTACTCGTTGAAGAGGCTAAAAGAAGCAATGCTTAGCAACAGTTGTGCTGCGGCACAACAGAACAAACGCAAGTGTGTGGCAAAAAAACAGAAATGTAAACACATTATTCAAAATAAAAAATATTTCTTTCGTAGTAGTGACCAAAAATCTATAAGTTTCCAAAGGTTTTATTTGCCTGAAGCCTCATATAGAGGAAAAATGCTAAAAGTATTAATACGAACAACAACAAATACGTGAGACCTTTTTTTTGTTCTTTACCTGTCTTCTACATCAATTTTTTAAAGTACAAGAAAACAACCTGAAACTGGTGGACCTGGCAAACTAAAGTGTTCAACAACTGGCCAAGACCAAAACAGAGAAAGTAGCAAAAACGGTCTTCATTTGTGAAGGTTCAATTAAAATTTTTAGGCTTTTGTGCCCGCGAATTCAATTAAAAATCAAAAAAAAGGCTTTCAATTTAATTGCAGAAGCATAAATATTTTCACCCTGTCTCAAGTGTACCGCGAGAGCGAAAAGATTACTGAGCACTAGTCTGCATAGTTTGAGCATGTTGAGGTTCCCCCTTTTGTGCAGCATTGCTCCTCACGTGGTGTTGTTGCAGAACAGGCAAACCGTCAACAGCAAATAGGTCAGGTTTAGCGGGGTTAAAATTCAAATTTTTTGCCCATGAGACAGAAACAATTACGACTTCCGAGACAGATCCGTATTGCGGAAAACAAACGAGAGTTTAAATCGATCGCTCTTAGTTATGTAAATGAGCAAAACCTTTTCAATTTGGTTAAATTACATTGCCGCGAATTTATTTTGAATAAATTAAAGTTTTGTTTTGCAAGTACAGTGAACAAGCAGACTCCGCATCTGTTTTTTTAATGCTTTAACGTATACTGGTATTGTTTGTTAATGCTTTCTTTGTATAAATTCATATTATATTTTTGTGCATTTATTTGTCTTAGCACGGCTGCAAAATAAACTTAGACACACGTTGTAGGTTTAGATTTAAACAGAACAGTTTTTTAGTCAATTAATAAATAGTAGGAGCAGTGGATAATTTTTTTTGCAATCAGTAAGCAGTCACGAAAATGCAGTAATATATTTTTGCTCTTCTAATACCAAAATTTCTTCAAACTTAAAATGACACGGCTAAAAGAGGTTTAATGAAATTTTATATGAACTTCTATTTTTTGCAGAATAAATTTCAAATTTCAAGTATTCTACTTGTACGTTATTCTATCAGTTTTTTCAGGTCAGTGCTTATCAGAAAATGATAAGCACTGACCTGATAATGATAATAAATAAAGTTAAACTTGATGTGATAAGATAATGATAAAATTAAACGGTTGTGATTTAGCAGAAAGATTAGATACCATTGAAATTGACTCAAACATTTTTTTAAACAGGTTGTTTCGTCATGGGATAAATCGATTTTTCTCACAAACTCTTAAACGCCTTGAGCTTTACTTGCAAAAACAACCTCTTTAGGCAAATAAACTTTATTGATCTAACTTCATTCTTTACCCGGTTTTTGGAATTCCTTAAAAGCTTTATTCAAATAAAATATTTCAATAATTTTTTTGTATAATAGTTCGTCACAATTCGAACAACTTTCATTGGTAAACTGATTAAATAAAACACTATTTTTCGATTATTCCCTTTACATGATAGTCTACATTACTTGCTTATATATAATATGTTTAAGAAAACAAAATTAAAAAATTTTCAAAGGGTCAAATCTAATTCGAAGAAAAACCGATTGGAGTGAGAGTTTGTTTTAGAGAGAAAGTAATTGGTTTAAAAGAAATTAAGTTCTTCCTGAGCATGTTAATAAATTTGAAAAAATTTCAAAAAAATTTTGGGCCTGTTTTGGGCCCGCAAGAACAATTTGCTCGGCGTTTTTTTCTCTTTTTATCAGCCACTAGTTTTGTTTCTTCTTTACACTCACTCCAATCGATTTTTCTTCGAATTAGACTTAACCTTTTCAAAGCTCATATAAATGTTGCCAAAAATAATCTTATTTCTTCTACACAATGCAACCCGACTGCTTAAATTTTCATTAAGCATTTTTTGATAATCATCAGCCAGTAAATTTAACATGCAGTATGGGCCTGCTTGGATTTAAAAGTTATGCAGTCCGATTTACATTTAGTTTTAAATACATACGAAAGCACATTTATCGTATGTGACGATGACAAAAAAGTTCTTTTTTAAACAAATAAAACTGATTTATGCTGTTCGATTTACTTTTATATGTTTATGTACTTATGCAATCCGATTTACATTTAGTTTTAAATACATACGAAAGTACACTTATCGTACATGACGATGACAAAAAAGTTCTTTTTTAAACAAATAACACTGATTTATGCTATTCGATTTACTTTTATATTTCTATATACTTATGCTATCCGATTTACATTTAGTTTCAAATACATACGAAAGTATACTTATCGTACATGACGATGGCAAAAAACTTTTTTTAAACAAATAAAACTGGTTTTTCAATATTAAAAACTATTCAAATATAACATACTTATTTCCTCGGAAACTTTTTCCAGTTTTTCTTCACTGCGAGAAATCAAAATAATATTTTGTCCTTGTGCTGCCAACTGAAAGAAACAAAACAAAATGCTTAATAAATTTCATCATAAATAGGTTTTTGTTCATGGGCCATTATTAAATATTTTACTTGGCAAGCGATTTCTTATTGAAAGTTTAAAATTTAGTTTATGATTTTCTGAACTGAATATCATATCATATTAAAAATAAAATGTTCTGTTGTAGTCCTAGTCTACCTTTTTTGTAACGTTACATCATAATATCTTTTCAAATAACTTTGAGACTACTTCCCAACACAAGGATAGGTAAAAACTTCTTATGGCTGCTGCATTTTTTTATGAAAATGAAATGAAGCACAAAAGATCTTTAGTTCAAATGAAGGATGGATCTTGCTTTTCAAAGCAAATCGTTCGAGAGACGGTCCAAGTCCCACTACAAAGTAGGTCTGCCTAACCTTTTACCCATCGCCGGCCACATTTTTGTTAGCAAGCTGTTAGAATGAAAATTATTGTATTTCGAATTTTTTGTTACGCGCCATTGAAAAGGAAGGTCAAGTAGCACTGCAATCATTGAAGTTAATTGAGCATCTGATTAAAATTTTCTTGCGGGTCTCTAGTTGGGCAGCCCTAGTTTGTTTTTAAAAGTCTAGTTTGTTTTTAAAAGCCATAGATCTACAAAGATAAAGTGAAAACTGTGTTTGTTCTTACCTTGGTCAAGTCGACAGCGTGGCCGAGTAGGTCAGAGCGCCCAATTGTTAATTTGCGCGATCTCAACGATCTCAGTTTAACTCCTTCTCTCGTGATTATGTTGTGTTTTAAAAAAGACACTTTACCGGATTTTTGTTGCTTGATGATCTTAGCAAGCAGCACTAAATTAGAGTCATATCACCACATAAAATGTAAAAATCCATAAAAAGAACTTTAAACAAATAGCAATATCTGGTAGGCTATTTCAGACAACAGGTCGGGGTAATTGCTTTATGTAGTATTTAGGGTCAAAACATGAATAAAGATAATGATAATCTTTCGAGAAAAAACTTTTTTGTTCTTCAATTTAAAGCAGTAATTTCAAACTTTTTTGCACGACACCGCACAATTTAAGTATGAAATTTTCTATCGATTCCTTATAATATAGTGTTTTTTAACATTTTTCGCAAGGAAAGTACACTTTCGACAGCAAAAAATCTGTACACCTTAGTTTTAAATCGAAAGTTCTCAAACTTTCCTGCCCTTCGACTTAAATTTAAGTGTAAAAGTTTAAATATTGTTATGCCACCTTAATTTTTTTGTTTTTACATACTGAAATTATACAAAAGGGTTGTTTTAATTTATAATGTGCATTGTGCACTGTACACTGTTCAAAGTTAACTTAAAACTATTCGAAATTTTTAAAACAGTAGTAATATCCTATTGTCTGGTAGCTTCCGTTTTAATGTTCACTTGCCGTAGTGATAAAAGATCATTTATTTATTCAATGCAATGAACTAATACATTGGTAAAAAGAAATATAAAGAATGATCCGAACGTGACCTTTTTCTAAAATGACATTATTAAAAAACTTTACAAAAAAGATTGTAACAACTCGTGCTGCCCGCAAGCCCTAGCCACAAGCCGCCTTTGCAGCAAATACTGGTGTGTGGTATTTAGGGTTGCCAACTGTGACAAGTTTCAATAAAGGACATATGGAAAATAGATATAAACATAATTTTCAATCCCATCTATATCACTATATATATGCATCAGTGGCGTGCGGGGACCTCTGAGTCTGGCCATGCAATTTGCATGCCAAAATCTGATCATGAAAATAGGTATGTTATGGGTGTGAGATTGTAACTTTGAGTCGTAATATCATGGTGATCAAGAACAATTTTCGCCCTAGATTTTTGATGATCTCTCTAAAAAAAAGGTCATCACTTGAAATTGTTGCCTGGTAATGCACTTTTTCTTCTGAAAATGCAGTGATCTCCAAAAAAAAAGTCATCATTTCAAACCAGTCTCCGATTTCTTACTTTTCGTCCTAAATTCGTGGTATTGTCTAAAATAACGCAAAAAAACGGGTCTTCGTCTCAGATCGGCCTCAGATTTTATCCCGAACAAGTAATATTTCTCATCGAATTGAACGATAACTACCTCATTGCACAAAAGTTCGTCATGCAATTTCTAAAAATTTGGTCTTGCAACGCATGACTTGCATGCCCTGACCGCACGCCTCTGATAGCATCATAAAAAAATAAAAATGAAAAATAGTGTAAATCTTTTTATTTTTTAAAATTGTGTTTGGTTTGACTTTTTGCTGCTTTCAACAATTGAAGGTCATCTTTTGTTTTTTCAGCAAATTCTAAACAGCTGTCTTTGAAGTTAAAGTACAGGAATATGAAAAGCTTATTTTTTATTATTTCTGCAGAGCATCTGTTTCTTTCATTTCGCCATTTTGAAGAGATAACACTAAAAATCCTTTCACAGTATGCTGATAAACCAGCGGTTCCCAAACTGTGCGCCGCGAGACTTTGTCAGGGGAGCCGCGAAAGCATGCGAAAGTTGTACTTACTGCTTTTCTCACAATAATTGCAGTGTGAAAGTTGTTAGCAGCAACGTTCCCTTCAGAGAACGATTCCGATTGAGGACCTTTTTTTTTTTAAAGAACATCCTGATTTTCGGAAAAAAATAGGGAAATCGGAGATGAAATCGAAGTGAAGACCTTTTTTTTTCAGGGAACATTATGAGTTTCGGAGAAAAAAAGGTTGTTCAAAGAAGTAATTGAACTGAATACCTTTTTTTCATTACAGCGCCGCGAGTGTTGTTAAGTTTTCAAAGGGCGCCGTGAAAAAAAGTTTGGGAACCGCTGTGATAAACCATTTCTTCTAATGATTTAGGGGGGGAGGGGGCAAATAATTTTTTTTTGAAAACAACTTGGAAAGTTGCTGGAGAACGTTTAGAAATATAAAAATGTTGATTCAGTGTTTGCAAAAATTAAATCAACTTTAAAATACACGTTTTAATCGCAAAATTGGCAGTAAGTAAAATGATATTTAAAATAAAGGACATTTCTGTACTTCATAAAGGACAAGACGGAAAGGGTTAAATAAAGGACTGTCCTTTCCAATAAAGGACGGTTGGCAACCCTAGTGGTATTCATACCAAAAAAATTGAACATGTTAAAGTTTTTTTATCAGAAATCTATTACCCTTCTTTCAGTAAAGTTACAATGACGATTTTATTTAACTGATCAAATTGCGATGCATGAATTTATTAATAAAATCGGTCAACTTTCAATTTATTATAGCAAATAAAAGTTAAAATTTAAAAACCAACTGTATTATTATGAAAAATCGATTTCGACCTATAAAGGTCATCATCAGTTTCTTATTCAAATAGAATCTATTTGAATAAGAAACTGATGATGACCTTTATAGGTCGAAATCGATTTTTCATAATAATACAGTTGGTTTTTAAATTTTAACTTTTATTTGCTATAATAAATTGAAAGTTGACCGATTTTATTAATAAATTCATGCATCGCAAAAAAATTGAATTAATTACCGCATTTAACAAGCTAAATATACTTCTGGAGATTTTTTATATATTAACTTTACTACAAGATTAAACTTTTAACAATTAATTGTAAGAAAGGATTAAAAAGAAAAAACAAAACATCAAATACAAATAGTTAAATTATTTGTAAAAAGTAAAGACATAGATATATAAAATAAAAATTATCTCTGCTATTGTTACACTTTACAATTTTTGTTGGTAAATCATAAAAGTTCGGTTTTAAAGCAAAAAACTTATTAATATTTACTTGAAATGCAATGGCCTTTCCAATCCCATCAGTTCCTCCAGTTATAACTGAAAAACAACATATTCGTTAAATAGTGCTAGATAAGTTACGCAGTGAATATGACACGATATCAACTTTTGTCGTAATCTTGCTGAAAAGTTTCGGTTTTTGTCCCACGTGCTTAAATAAAATCTGTGCCGACCCGCCTTTAGAACTGCAGAGCCCAGTGCCCTTAACTATTTGCGCAGCAGTTTTAGGTATTATCATCGATGTTTCAAAAATTTTTTTTTAAATATCTTTTGATTTCCTTCACGTAGTTTAAGTTCTATTTGAAAACATGTTTAACTACTCGCAAATTGTATAATTGCATATATGCACCTGCTACATTTCCTCTTTTTAGTTTGTTTGCTTGTTTACCGCTTTTTGTATTGGTGCGCCTCCTCGTTTTTTACTGGCCAATTGCCACTGAATAGAATGACTAAATCAATTTCGCCTGTAGTTTCAACAGAAAAAAATTGCTAAATTCCTGCAAAGATAATAGAAGTTCCTGTAGCGTCATAGCAGTGGCCGAGGTGATGTAACGGAAGTCCTTCGTTTGAAAAATCTTGATTAACATTTTGCCAGTACTATGAGCTTTTGCAATCCTTGTTTTTAATCAAAGGTTATTCGGGTGGTTTATGGTCTGTCTGAGAACCTTGATCATTGATTTGGAGCCAAAAATTTTTAGCATTAGTCAAAGCGTAATTTCATAAATAAAAGAGAAAGTTTTTTCTCATAGGCCAAATAACGTTGCTAATGCACTAGTGCTCAGGCGGCCAAACTAATGCACTAGTTTCGTTTCCAAATTAATGCACTAGTTTGCTAATGCACTAGTTTCGTTAAGCAAATATTTATTCTAAAATGGTTCGTGACTCACTACGTGTTGTAAAGTTTTCAATGACTCTAGGCCCACGCAATGCCGGCAACGAAGGTGCAGTGGTTAGCGTTCCTGGCAAATTATGCCCTGACTAGTCACTACCAAATCGTAGCAATATTCTGCAAAAAAGCAACCAGAAACAGGTACTACTCGGGATCTCTGAAAGTTGTCTGGGTAATGCGATAAAGCGGTTGCCCTACCTATGTTTATCGCCTCCGTCATTTGATACCGCAAATTAGAAGAAATAGTAACATAGAAACAAACCGTATGGACATAAACGATTTACTATGAAACCGTAAACACAAAAATAAACAATATATTTGCCAAACATTGATTTTCAATGAAAAGGATATCACTGCGCTTTTGCAACAAGATTCTTATTAATAATTCTTGGGTTTATTGACGAGAGAGCACAGCGAATATCTTGCTCAACTTCAAGACGTTTCTGTTGCTTGGTCTTTACATTTAATAACTTTGAAAAGGAAGATTCACATAGCCATGTACAATTAATTGGAAATAACTTTTTTAGAGTAGTTTTGCTTTATTTTTGGATACGACGATGTTATTCTTAGCCAGAAACCCGTGTCCGAGAAAGCTTCAAACACATCTTAAAAGCTGAAGTCGTTTTTCATGTCAATAAATTGATCCAGTTCCTCTTCTACTTTCTTAAAGAAACACAGAAAAGGATTTTTTGCAAGTGATAGGTCATCTCTACTAAGTTCGGAAAAGTATGATTTGAATTCTCATTCCAGTTTTTTAAGATGTTGAGCAGCAATGATCTTTAGTTCATCGTCCAAATTGGAAATATCAGCTAGACTGTTAAACATTGTGAATTACCTTTTTGTACTTTACATCTCCATTTTGAGCATTTTTCAGAAAACGCATTGATCAAATCTACAAAGTAAATAAATTTTTTTTCTTTTTTTTGGAATTGTCAGATTTAGATTATTGAAAGATGTCCACCAAGTACGTCAAACAATGTAATGATTTCTGAATAAGAAAAGTGAATTGCTAACAGGTTTTACTGTATATCATTTAAAAATGTTTTTAGGTCATCACGAAGCTCAAACACTCTGAATAAAACGTTACATTTAGAAAGCTACCAAACCTTTATTAATACAGAGGATTTATATGCTCAAATCCCCATGTTTTCGCAAAGTTTTCTGAATAGACGTGTGTGTGTAAAACGCTACTTTTTACAAAATTTACTACAAGTATACACATTCGTATCTTAATAGTAACGTTAAGTACATCTTGCAGTGCACAAAGTAAAGTTTTGGAAGCTAAACCTTTCTGGTAAATGAAGCAATATGTAACAAAATGTTAGGTGTACAAGTGCTCGAAATCCACTTTTGCACCCAAGCAATGCTGGGGCACCATCAGTGAACACATCACACAAATTTTTTCCGGCAATTCCATTTTCATTAAAAAAGTGGTTCACTTTTTCCATTACATCTGACGCCTTTGTACTGGTGTCCAGGGCACTACAAAAAACTAATTATTTTTTTAAAGATGTGCTAACTGCGTATTCAACAAAAAGCATAAGTTGAGAGACTCAAGCTATATCAACAGACTCATGTAGCTAGATGAAAAACAGACTAAAAAGAGACTTATCTTTTATTTAAGAGATTACTCGTTCCTCAACGTCTTCTGACATTAACGCAATTCGTCTTTCTACAGTATTATTTGATAAAGGAATAGAGTCAAGCCTCTTTTCGTACTTCTCGCCCAGTAGGCTATAATTCTAGCAATGGCTAGCGCACTAGGTTAAATAACAGTTTCATCTACAGTATATTTTAAGATTTTTTTCTGCTTGGCTATTGTTTGGCTAACAACAAAAGAAGCTTCAGTAAGTTGCTCATCAGTATGTTGAAAGTTACCTGTTCTGTCAAGTCTTTGCATTTATCGTTCATTTCTAGTCTCTTAAAAAATTCTATGTTTCTCTCTTTTAGCTCAGGATGATTTGTATTCAGGCGATGGCTCAATTTACTTGGTCTCAAAGAATCATTACTTAAAACTCGGTAGTATACAACACTTTTTTTTTCAACGCCTTGATCATTCAATGTAGTAAAACCCAGATTCTATGTAACTGCCATTCTATTTCCTTTGAACCATTGAACTATTTGCAGTGTTTTAGTAATAATATAACTTTCCAACTTTTCGAACTTTCACCTGTTTCGAAATGCAATGACAATAAAAGTTACAGCATAGCCAGCCCTATTTTTGAATGAAATAAACACCCATAGTTTTGAGACAAAGCAACTCCTTAAAACTCCATCGTGTCAAAACAATGCATATAATTATTTCCAGGAGATTTTTGATTCGTGACAGATAGACGTCACCACTAAAATAGCTCTTTGGCTTAGTGAAAATCGTCTCATGACCTAATGCTGCTCCATGGCCCACAGTTTGAAAACCAGTGAACTAGTGGAAAGGCGTCTTATTTGAACTAATTTTATCAAAACCTTACGTAGGCAAGGCCAGAGCTTTGAGTTAATTGCAATAAATTTTATTCCAGAAAAACTGGTTTCCGGTTGATTCAAATTCAAAAAACTTTTACCCAAAATTATGAAATTGCATGATTCATGATTTGTTTTGACATCTTTATTCTTTTATTTCATAAAGGTAACATTTTCAAATGGGAAAATTATCAAATGGAAAATTACATGCGATGTTTCATTTTCCCTAGTCAAAATAACTGTTTCATTAAAAATAAGTAAAATATAAGTAAAAAGCAACTACGCCAGTTCGCTGTAAATCTAACGGAAATCGTAATATAAAAGAAATATAACGTCTAGTCAATGACCCACCTTGAGTGAACCTTCACATGAAACAAAAATCTTAAACAAACAAATAAGAATTAAATTTTCCCTACATTTTGGGCTTTATTTTTTAATTTATCAGCGCAAAAATTTACTTTTAAGATCAAATTGAACTCTATAAAACCTTTAGTGTTTACGTTCTGACATCTTCTAGCAAAAAAAAAAAAATCTCGAATAGTTTTGTGATTAAACCGAAAATTTTTCAAAATTTTCATTCTTTATTTATTATTTGAAGACTGATAACATTAACAAAGTCAAAACAATTGAAATTTCACGTAGCTTAAAATAAAAGCCTGTTTTTTAAAAAGCGGCTCTGCAAAATACTTTTTTATTTAATAATTAATTGAAATTTCATACGGATATTCAACCAAAACTAGCTTTTAAACAACCTACTTTTGATATTGCGTCACGAGTTAGTGTTACATTAGTGATTTCCTGCCTTTAATTGAGACATTTCTCGCCTCTTGCCTGCTTTGAAAATTCCTATTTCTCTCTATAAAATATAACCTCGAAAAAAATGTAGTTTATAAAAAGTTTTGGATATTTACGAATTTGAATTAAACAAAACTGTTCCAACTCATTGCACAATCTCCTTAATTCTTTTTCTAACTTTATGAAACTTTTTTTGGATAGGGCATTCCTATTTGGCTGAGAAACTGTCGATAATAACTTTTTTCTATTAGCAGCTGTGAAGATAAAAATTTAAGAAGGTTTACAAAATTGAATGTAAATATTAAAACCAATAAAATAGTTCTTTTAAACTAAGTTTTAAATCGTCGAAGCACATACCTGACCATTTACCATATTTGGAATAATCCACCGGTGCAGGAGAGATATAAACCGTGAAAGCGAAATACAAGGATGTCGTTAGTTTAAAAAGAAAATAAACTACACAAGCCCCACCAATCAAAGTTAAAAAATCCATTTGGAAACAAAAGTTAATCCAAGGAGCTTTGAAAAAAAAGATGTTTTAAATTTCCTAAACATGTAAACATGACACTAGCGTACCACTAGACGGTTCGTTTCGTGGTCTAATTTAAAACTTAATGCGCAAGAAATTTTGGGAAGTAAAATTTATCAAAACAGCTGCAATTCTGCAGAAAAAATATAAATTAAACAGTAAAAGAAATTCGTTTTGATCAAATTCGAAAATGTGTTCTTATAACTTCACTTTAATCAAGTGCTCTCTACAACTTTGACACGATAAGTGTCCTGAAACTCAAGAAAACAAGCTGCAATTTTATTGTTGGAAAATCTAGTTTTTTTAACATACCGAGATTTTTCAGACAAACTTATTGTGTTCGAGTAAAAATTGCCAAATAAAAGCTTATGAAATCAATATTAGCCTACCGTAAAATATGATATAAACAAATAACTCAATAACTTAATTGAATAACTCAAGTCTTTTAATATCTCTATGCATAAAACCCTTTTGGCTATTCTGATGCAGTAAAGTTACTTTACAATCCTCTTTGATTTTCAAAACTAGAAATAACAAATTGCTTTTTGATTTTATGTTATCAGACTTGAGTTAGCGCGAACTTTTGAAAAGGTAAGGAAATAGCGCGAATCAATTAAAATGTTATGCAGAAAGGTTAATTTGTAGTTTTAAGAGCATGCAAGTAATATATTTTTTAAACAAGTCGAAATAAAAGAAAATGTAATAGTGACTTGAAACTGAATAGACTAAAATCAGTGGCGGTGTCACGACTAAAACACAATAATAATAGACGAGTAAAATGTTTAGTACCAATACTTTTTCATCAGTTTATTTTACCGAGAACAAAACTTTTAGTGAAGGCATTTTTTTTATTCTTCACACCAGTTAAAAAAACAAAACAATCCTTTGAGAACCCCTGCGAAGAACCAAAAAGTTCATCTAATTAGAATAAAAACCTGGCACCTCCTTTTGTAAAAGGTTTACGTGCAATAAGAAATACAATAACGTTGTGATCACTTACTATCCTTAAATTAATTTTACTTTCTCAAATCGTACTTCAAAAACGCTCCTTTTTTAATTTCTAAAGAAACTTCTAAAAACTTTCAGAAAAAAGCCTTGAGAAAGCAAGTACGAAAAGAGCCTGGGATTGTTATGTTGAGCGAACTTTCCGACTTTATCGCAAAAACATAAGTTGATTGAATTTTTGACTAAAAACTCATTTTAAACTAATTGCTTTATTTGCTTTTGACTGCACTTTGATATTTTGATATTTGAGCTGTTCAGATTTATTCAATGGCTAGATTTTTCGTCAACTCTAAGGGAACCAAGAAAAACCAAGAGAGACAATAGTACAACTCAATTCCGTGGTAACTCTTTGATCTTTATGTAGATTATTTTCTCCGTCACATTTGAAACTTCTTGAACAATACAATTTTGAACTTTTTTTTTCGGTCTTCATTCACAAAGTTTGTTTTTTTTTTGAAGAGTTTTTTCGCCTACCTGCCTTGGTCTATCTTACTACACGTAGCTCAGTTATTATTAATATCAAACTCATTAATTGTATAAAACTTATTAATAGTATGAAAAGTTATTATAGTATGAAAAATAACTGCTAACGATTGCAAGTTTTGGATTTGATTGCAGGCTGTTGCTAATATAGCTTGGTTGCTGGATATCCTTTTATTTTTTTAAAGAACCAAATAATTTAAAACGAGAAACATCAGATTCGTTTATTAAACAATTTATTTAATTATTAAACGAGAAGCTATATATTCTTTTATGTTTCTTATATCTATATATTCTTCTATGTTTTCTTATATCGTTTCTTTACTAAAAAGCAATGCATTTATAAAAAAACGTTGTTTTCACATTTCTAAGTTTGGCTTTCAAAGTTGGGTACGATTTCAGAATGCGACCCTTTGTCCTGGCTTATTCATCTGAAACGATACAGCGGCGGCTTTATTTAATAAAGCATGACTACACAAAACCACTTACGTATAACGTATGACTGCACAAACCCATTCAAGTAATTTTACGTCACTGGTGCAAGCTTTTCGATTCGTTTTTCCTTTCAACATTAATTACAGGAAACAAAAGTTTAAAATACGGTCCAGGAAACTCTAATAGTACAATATATACAATTGAAATTCATAAACTAATTCATGGTTTTTTAGCAGATTTTACTGCTTGGGCATAAGTCAAAACAATAGTTCCCGTAACACAAGCTGGAAGAACCTTTGTCATTGGCATGTTCTAGTTAAAACGCTTACAGTAAATGTTGCCAAAGTTGATCACTAAAGCAAGTTTTTTTTGCAATAAAATCGTGGAAAATTTGCATTTATTTTTAAAAAAGTTGTATTTATGCACTAGCATTTCAAACTACAGAAATTTATTTAGGTAAAAGCTAAATATTTCCAAACACTATCTGGGGAGAAATGGCGATCTTGCCAACAGTTTGTAAAGCATCCCAAAAAACTTCGCTCCACAATGCATAAAGTTACTTGGCAATTTAATTATTTCCATGCAATTCTGGACTGATATCAGGTCATTTCTGCAATAATTGCTTTTAGATCATTATTCAATTCGAATAGGTGACCCAAATATAATTTACACTTGTATATTTATTAATGAAAACACTAAAATAAAATTTAAATTTAAATTTAAAAATTCATAACAGCCTGTTTCGCCAAAGACAGCTCATCAGGTGGAATCTATGAAGTAATAAAAAAACGTAGAATATAAAATATTAAAACGTATTAAAAATTTTAAAACCAAAAAAAATTTTTAATTTAACATTAATTTTATTTGCCCCAACAGACTGTTTCGCCTGCCTGGGCTCGTCAGGGGGGCGGTTAAAAATCTGAAAAAAAAAAAAAATATAAATAAATAAAAATACAGTTTAAACGAAGCGCTTGAATTCCGGCGAAAAAGCGTAAAACAACAGCAAGAGAAAAACAAGAGAAAAACTACGGTTGTAAGGTTAATCGATAAATGAATTTTATTGCCAAAGAAAAAGTGTTTTTTACGTAGCTTGCTCTATTGTTTGAAAATAATGGGTAAATATAAAAAGTTTGCATTAAAAATGCGTTAAAATTAAATTAAATAGTCTGCACATTGGAAATACGATAAAAAGATGCTAAAGAAATGCGTTTAAAATGACAATTATTAGGAAATGAATTAAAAATTAAAACAGTAAATTTTTTTACAGGGTATAATTTAAAAATATTTTTAGTTCGATAAGTATGTAGTGTAGAGATGGATTGATTTATTTGCTGATCAAGTAAGTGGACAAAGGTGCGATGTAAAAATAAGGTAAACCGAGTTTGTAAATATATTTATTAACTGCCAGCGTAATTAAAACTTCGTAATTTAAATTTACTTCGATGTCGACATTTTGAGACCAACTCCGAGCGTTTATTCAAAAAAATATCTGAAAAATACTGAATAAACGCTCGGAGTTGGTCTCAAAATGTCGACATCGAAGTAAATTTAAATTACGAAGTTTTAATTACGCTGGCAGTTAATAAATATATTTACAAACTCGGTTTACCTTATTTTTACATCGCACCTTTGTCCACTTACTTGATCAGCAAATAAATCAATCTATCTCTACACTACATACTTATCGAACTAAAAATATTTTTAAATTATACCCTGTAAAAAAATTTACTGTTTTAATTTTTAATTCATATCCTAATAATTGTCATTTTAAACGCATTTCTTTAGCATCTTTTTATCGTATTTCCAATGTGCAGACTATTTAATCTAATTTTAACGCATTTTTAATGCAAACTTTTTATATTTACCCATTATTTTCAAACAATAGAGCAAGCTACGTAAAAAACACTTTTTCTTTGGCAATAAAATTCATTTATCGATTAACCTTACAACCGTAGTTTTTCTCTTGTTTTTCTTTTGTTGTTGTTTTACGCTTTTTCGCCGGAATTCAAGCGCTTCGTTTAAACTGTATTTTTATTTATTTATTTTGTTTTGTTTTTCAGATTTTTAACCGCCCCCTGACGAGCCCAGGCAGGCGAAACAGTCTGTTGGGGCAAATAAAATTAATGTTAAATTAAAAAATTTTGTGGTCTGTAAGTTAATTATCTAACTCTGACTCGACGTCATTGAGCACTTTTTTGATGAGCACCGACCAAAAAATTTTGAAAAATTTATAATATTTTTAGTTATATATTTATAATTTTCATATTTTTATATTTATAAATAATTATATATATATAATTTATATATAAAATATAATAATATTTTCGGTTTTTAAATTCTTAATATCTTGTAATATTTTATAATCTACGTTTTTTTATTACTTCATAGATTCCACCTGATGAGCTGTCTTTGGCGAAACAGGCTGTTGTGGATTTTTAATTTTTATTCTATTTTGATGTTTTAATTAATAAATTCTACTCTAGCTGTTTGGTTATCGAGCTCTGTACCAGCGAAGTAAGGCAAACAGATATATTTAAATATTTTTTTTAATTTGCACTTTTACATTTTACGTAGTACTTAATAAAAGTTGCCGTAAAAAGTTAAGCAAAAAGAAAAGTTTTTATGAAATCATCGCATTTCATAAATTTTGAATGTTCGGAAGCTGTAAAAAAGTTACAAAACTATTACGTAAAAATTAGCGTCTGAAAAATATCTTTCGACGCTGAAGGCGCCGAAATATGGAATTTAGCAAAAATGTCAGTTCAAATCGAGCTAAACTCTGTGATTAAATCCCAGTTGGAATTTTAAAGACTTTGTAATCAAGCTTACGCTAGTAGAATCTAATTGCGGTGACTGTACTTCGAATATATTTTCTTAATCAAATCATATTTGGTTGTACATCTTATCTCGGTGTAGCTTGCTGTCACCATAATGCGGCTACAATAAACTGAATAAAGCACTAAAGGCCCGTTTCCACTACGAGCGTGGAAAAGAGCATTCTTTGTTTCTTTTATTGATCTTCGATTGAAGCGAGTGGTCAAAATTGAAGTGAGCGCAAAAAAAATCAATAAAACAAATACATGTAAGTATGCTCTTTTCCAAGCTCGTAGTGGAAACGGGCCTTAACTGTCTTTGCAACTGTGCGATAAAGGCCGCGCTTTTCTTTTGAAAAAAAAAACAATTTTTTTACGTTAAGATTGAAACCAAAGATCGATTGTTGATATAGCTTAATTTAGAATTAGATCATTTCTTGCTATCTCGCTACTACGTCAGTGGTCGGACTTTGGCTGAGTAAAAGTGTCTTGTTTATTTTTTCGCTTTTTAGATTTATTTATAACAATTATTATAAATTATATAGTTATATCTCGTCAAGAAGATACCTTCTGGTAAAAGTAATAATTTGATTGTTACTTTTACCAGAAGGCATCTTCATTCAAAAGTCTTCAAGTTTTTTGATGGTTCTTGACCTTTGCACGGCTATTTGCTTATACTGTAATTCTGTACAATTGTCAAAACTGTATTTTAAATGTGTGCAAGGTGAAGTAAATGTCGCTGTTCACCAGCTAGCAACTTACAACTCAACCGATCCACCAGCTAGCAACTTACAACTCGACCGCTCCATCACTAACAGCTTACTAATCGACCGCTCCAACAGCTAGCAACTTACAACTTGACCGCTCCAACAGCTAGCAACTTACAACTTGACCGCTCCAACAGCTAGCAACTTACAACTTGACTGCACCATCAGCTAACAACTTATGAATTTATGCAATCCTATTTACATTTAGTTTCAAATACATACCAAAGTATACTTATCGTACATGACGATGGCAAAAAAAATTTTTTTTAAACAAATAAAACTGGTTTTTCAATATTAAAAACTATTCAAATATAATGTACTTATTTCCTCGGAAACTTTTTTCAGTTTTTCTTCACTGCGAGAAATCAAAATAATATTTTGTCCTTGTGCTGCCAACTGAAAGAAACAAAACAAAATGCTTAATAAATTTCATTATAAATAGGTTTTGTTCATGGGAAATTATTAAATATTTTACTTGGCAAGCGATTTCTTATGAAAGTTTAAAATTCAGTTTATGATTTTCTGAACTGAATATCATATCATATTAAAAATAAAATGTTCTGTTGTCGTCCTAGTCTACCTTTTTTGTAACGTTACATCATAATATCTTTTCAAATAACTTTGAGACTACTTCCCAACACAAGGATAAGTAAAAACTCGTTATGGCTGCTGCATTTTTTTATGAAAATGAAATGAAGCACAAAAGATCTTTAGTTCAAATGAAGGATGGATCTTGCTTTTCAAAGCAAATCGTTCGAGAGACGGTCCAAGTGCCACTACAAAGCAGGTCTGCCCAATCTTTTACCCATTGCCGGCCACATTTTTGTTAGCAAGCTGTTAGAATGAAAATTATTGTATTTCGAGTTTTTTGTTACGCGCCATTGAAAAGGAAGGTCAAGTAGCACTGCAATCATTGAAGTTAATTGAGCATCTGATTAAAATTTTTTTGCGGGTCTCTAGTTGGGCAGCCCTATTATAAAGGCTAGTTTGTTTTTAAAAGCCATAGATCTACAAAGATAAAGTGAAAACTGTGTTTGTTCTTACCTTGGTCAAGTCGACAGCGTGGCCGAGTAGGTCAGAGCGCCCAATTGTTAATTTGCGCGATCTCAACGATCTCAGTTTAACTCCTTCTCTCATGATTATGTTGTGTTTTTCCTTAACTTTCTGAAAAAAAAGTTATACTTCAACGTCAAGTTAAGACTTTTTTGCATAATACATTTATTATAGGCAAGTCCTTACAACTTTATGAATGCTGTTGTATAATGTAAAATTTAGATTACAAATCAATATTTTATAGAAAAATTCTGTGAATCTTCTGGATAAACTCCTATGGACCCCAGACTAGAAATCCCTAGAGTGGTATTCCAGGGTCAACGTAAGTGTAAATTCCTCTCCTCAACTCATGAAATTCCTCCCCGGTTGGGAACCAGTGATCTAACTGAAGAGTGTGTTGCCAGCAACCACAAGTAGAAATTGCTTTGTCAGCAGACGCCACCACAGCTGCAGCAAATTCATCCGGATCGGGCATCACCAACTTGCTCCTTATTGTCACTCCAGCAATCATGTTCGTGCGAACGAAGCAGGACGTCACGCATTGTTACAGAACAAGTGAATGATTTTGGTTTAATTACAAGACACCAGTTGGTGTTTTTGTTGAGTAACAATGGATATTTGAAATGAATATAAAAAGATCGTGTGCAATACAAATTTTAAAACTAAGGTGCAAAAATTTATTTGAAAAGTTTTTTATCGAAATCGTACCGAAAAAATTGTCGTAATGAAGCTTATTCGAAAATGTAACTGGTTAAAGACAGTCAAAAAATGTAGCCAATAAATAAATAAGATCTCAAGCACCTTTGCGGTGGACTTTTGAGACCGTTTTGGAGATAAAAGAAAAATCAACTTTCAAATAAAATTTTAAAAACAATGAGGTTGGCAGAAAAGTTTTAGAAAGGTATTTTTTAAAAAACAGTTTATTTACTGATAAGTTTCTTGAATTCTTTACTCTAAGACGAATTTGTATCACTGCTAATTTAAACAAATTTGTATACCTGAACAGTTATTCCTTTGTCTTTGTATTCACAAGCAAGACTTTCAGAGAAGTAATTCATGAAGGATTTTGTGGCGCCATAAAGGGAGTAAACAGGAACCATCGAAGCAGCTGAAGAAATGTTTAAAATCAAACCTCTGTGATTTGAAACCATGCCAGGAAGAACGATTTGAGTCATCTAAACCAATGATAAAATGAAATTCACAGTTCAAAAAAGCTTAATTCAAACACATTATATTATTTTGACAAAAATCAAAGCAGTGTATTAAAAAATTTCGCATCTGTGCATAAAGAAAACTCCAAGGAATGAATTTTTTAAACGAACTATTTGTTCATTGTCTGCAGAATTGGAGTAACAGTAGGATTGTCTTCAGTAGGGTTGTGGAGTCAGAGCCGCCGGAGTTGCATGTTTTAATGAGTGGTCGGAGTTGCATGTTTTAGGGAGTGGTCGGTGTTGCATGTTTTAGAGAGTGGTCGGTGTTGCATGTTTTAGGAAGTGGTCGGAGTTGCATGTTTTAAAGAGTGGTCGGTGTTGCATGTTTTAGGGAGTGGTCAGCGTTGCATGTTTTAGGAAGTGGTCGGTGTTCCATGTTTTAGGGAGTGGTCGGAGTTGCATGTTTTAGGAAGTGGTCGGAGTTGCATGTTTTAGGAAGTGGTCAGTGTTGCATGTTTTAGGAAGTGGTCGGAGTTGCATGTTTTAGGAAGTGGTCGGAGTTGCATGTTTTAGGGAGTGGTCGGAGTTGCATGTTTTAAGGAGTGGTCAGTGTTGCATGTTTTAGGAAGTGGTCGGAGTTGCATGTTTTAGGGAGTGGTCGGCGTTGCATGTTTTAGGGAGTGGTTGGTGTTGCATGTTTTAAGGAAGTGGTCGGTGTTGCATGTTTTAAGGAAGTGGTCGGTGTTCCATGTTTTAGGGAGTGGTCGGAGTTGCATGTTTTAAGGAGTGGTCGGAGTTGCATGTTTTAGGGAGTGGTCGGTGTTGCATGTTTTAGGAAGTGGTCGGCGTTGCATGTTTTAGGAAGTGGTCGGAGTTGCATGTTTTAGGGAGTGGTCGGTGTTCCATGTTTTAGGAAGTGGTCGGCGTTGCATGTTTTAGGGAGTGGTCGGTGTTGCATGTTTTAAGGAGTGGTCGGAGTTGCATGTTTTAGGGAGTGGCCGGTGTTGCATGTTTTAGGGAGTGGTCGGTGTTGCATGTTTTAAGGAGTGGTCGATGTTGCACGTTTTAGTGAGTGGTCGGTGTTCCATGTTTTAGGGAGTGGTCGGAGTTGCATGTTTTAGGGAGTGGTCGGAGTTGCATGTTTTAAGGAGTGGTCGGTGTTGCTTTTTAGATATGGCGGAATTGGAAACTGGTGTCGGAGTCGCTTTTTAAGACTTGGGAAAATTGGAGTCGAGATTGGAAGTTGTTTTTTCTGTGTGCTGGAGTCGGAGTCGTTTTGGTTTTTGGAGGCTCTGTTCTACACTAAATTAAGTCTCCATGTTTTTGGAGTCTCCGAAGTTGCACATTTAAGATGAAGTCGGAGTTGTTTTTTAGACATGCTATAGTCGGAGGCGAGAGTCGGAGTCGTTTTTTAGATGTTCTGGACTCGGAGTTGGAATCGGAAAAAATTCCTCGGATTCCACAAATTTGGTCGTCAGTAATGACTTGTATTTTAGAAAGCTAATGAATAAATTTGTCTTTTCAATTTGATTGCTGTCTTTGAAAGTTTAAAAATCGTGCAGTAATTAAAAATTAAAAATAATATACAGTAGAAGTAAACATTTTTAAAATAAAAAAGTATAAAAAAAATCATAGGCATTAAAAAATAAATATAGCTATTTTTGATTTGTCCTCTCTGGACGATAATCATTTGCTTAATCACCGTTTAAATAAATTACATTTTTTTTAAATTAGCAGAAACCAAACTATGCGCTAAAAAATTTTGCTTGGGGCACCGCTTAAATTTGCCGAAAACAGTACTACAACAATTGATCGAACGACACTTGATCGAAACGACATTTGATCAAAACGACAGTAAATCAAAATGAGAATTGGTTGAAACGACAGTTGATCAAAAAACAACAATTGATTTACTTGTGCAGGTTTCTATAACTGAGCAATCTCTTTGTTATTTTAATTTAGATTTATTAAAAGCAGAGGCCATCAGTTAAGGCCCGTTTCCACTACGGGTGTTGAAATGGAGCATTATTTGCTTTTTTATTAATTTTGTTGTTTCTTTCCGAGCTTAAGCGCTAAGCAAAACAAAAAATCAATAAAAGAATCCAAGAATATTCCATTCCATGCTCGTAGCGGAAACAAGTCCTTAGAAACAATCCGTTTCCGACTGGTTGTGTTTTGTGGAAAGCAGAAACCCTAAGGTGTTCGAGCATTTCTGAAAGTGAACCACAAACCATGAATGGTTGAAAAATACTGGCTTCGATTGTTTTGTTTTAGTAAAAATTAAAAAATCATTCGAATGGAACCAAAGTTGTAAAGACTCGTGTTTTGGGTTTGGGTAGGGAAACTAAAAGTCGTCTCTCATTTTATGATGATTCTTTCTGCTATGGCAAACTCTTTTGAGTTTCCTCTTTTTGCTTCATATTGCGCTTTAGAAAGTAATTATTAATTCAGTTTTTATACAAAAATTTATTTTTAGCTTGGTTTATTGATGTAGTTTTTGATAGGTTTGAGGAGAATTATTTTAAAGAATTAAAAGAGAAGAGCAATACCTATGACATCACTCAAAGCAAGTAAGCATTTCTGCAAGAATAGCACCAACTTTCACATGAATAAAAAGTCAGAAACGTCATAAAATCTGAAGACAAATTGTGCTGATAGTTCAAAAACATCACAAGGTTTTTTTCACGGCGCGGGCAGTTTTCTCCTCCTTCTAATTTTAATAGCGTTAAACTGTTACCTGCGTTAAGATGCAAACTTTTATCCGCGCTATCGGTCTTATCGTTGGTTAGACAGAAATTTAAACTTTTCGTTCGCAACCACATTAAGCAAAAATTTATTTTTAAAGCTAATTTTTGTCTACGGTGTAAAAACAGAAAACAAAGATGCTTAAAATTGAAACAGATTATTAAAAAAATTCAACTATTGATTAATTGCAACGAAAAGCATTGTTATTGTAACAAAAATTATTTTTAAACCTGGTTGCCAGACACCAGATTGGAATCGGACGAATTGAAGATATTCAGTTTAATTATTGTTTAAAAAAATTAAAATTGTTATCATATATGACAAATTATTTAATGCAATAGAAAAAAAAAATTTTTTTAAAAGTTCTTTTCAAATTTCTTGAGAAAAAATCATGATGGCTTTCCAATATTTCTTTAAAGAGTTTTTCTTATGATTCGATCAATTGTCGTTTTAGTGTCGTTTCTATCAAGTGTCGTTTCGAATAACTGTTGTTTCGATCAACTGTCATTTTGACCACGTGTTGTTTCGAAGAAGTGTCGTTTCGATCAATTGTCGTTCGATCAAATGTCGGAACCAGGGCCGAAAACTGTCTCAGTTTTTAGTTTTGCCCGTATACACAAAAAATGTAAATTACGACCCAAGATTAGTTCTAAAAAGTACACAATTGCGTGAAGTAAAAGATTTTTTTTTCCAAAGCTTTTCATCTGACACTCTTCAGGGGAAATCGTCAGAATGAAGCAGAATTGAAATCGAACTAAGTTATAAAGGGAAAAAGTAGAGTTCTCATTGGCTGAAAGAAATTAGCCAATGAGAGAAAAGATTAAGAAATTTTCAAAGAGTAGACGAATTCTTTTTGCTTACACAGAAGGGGATTGAGAAATTTAATGAAAGTTGCTTCAAGAGCAGAAAGGTGAAAGGAAGAGCGACCTCGAGTGAGAATAGAAAATTTTTCGTTGCTGTAATGAAGGGCGCATTGGGTGTTGTCAAGAAGATGCTGACCAATGGCGGATTCGTGAAATTGTTGTGGGCGTGTGTTGTTCTTGCAAGAGCGGGAAAGACTTTGGCGGCTGGCCGAGGCACGAGGATCGGTGATGGATCTAGGAACGTGTTGTTTAATTCGCTCTTCTAGCAGTTGAGACGTGCGACCAACGTACCGACTATCGCAGTGACACAAAAACTGGTAAATAACATTGCTGTGATGATGGGAAGGCAACATGTCTTTCTTAATCGCTGGAAGGAGCTGTCGGGTGTTGAAAATAACACGTAGTTCGACGGAGAAAAAGCAGCGTTTCACAGCAGACGTAATCTGGTTTTCGAACTTCATAGAGACGTTTCCAATCCATGGGATGTGTAGGTAGACAGGGCACTTTTTTACTGTGTGGACCGGGTTAGAATTTAGTTGTTGAAGTTTTCGCTTGAAAGCCGAATTGATTACACGTTCCGGGTAGCCATTTCCCAAAAGAATTAAATGAATTTTGCCAAGCTCTTGGTCCAGTTTGCTTTTAGAACAAATCATAAAAGCTCTGTGAACGAGAGTACCAATTAGAGTGATTTTCCGTTTCTGGGGACTAAAAGAGTTCCAACGTAGATATTGGCCAGTGAAGGTGGGTTTCCTGTATACTGAAGTTGGAAATTCTGAATCATGCCTTTCTACCAACACGTCAAGGAAAGGGAGAGAGTGATTAGATTCCTTTTCATAGGTAGAGCGAAGTGAGGGATGAAGGGAGTTGAGCTGGGTAAAAAAAGTGTTGCAGTCTTCTTCATTGTTGAATACAGCGAAAGTATCATCAACGTACCGGAAGTACACTAACGGTCTTTTTGCGATGTTGAAAAGTTTCGCTTCTTGGTAGCCAACAAAAATGTTTGCTAACACTGTACCAAGCGGTGAGCCCATAGCGACGCCGTCGATTTGTCGATGCATGTTGTTATTGAAGCTAAATTCCACAGAGGAGTTGGCTAGCTGCATTAATTCGACAAAAATGTTGCGTGGAAAGGATGGCGCCATTGAGTCGTCATTGTAAACGGCATCAGCGCAGATTTCTATGGTTTCAGCAAGCGGAACATTGGTGAAGAGACTGGAAATATCAAAAGAACAAAGAAAGACAGAGGAAGGAGAAAACGTAAATTTTCTGACTTCTTTTACAAAGGTGAAAGAATCAGACACACAATTAGAAGAAAGGTTTTGGAGAACAGGTTGAAGAAGAGAAGTAAGCCATTTAGCTAGGTGATGTTTTACTTCACGCAATCTTCAAGTTCTGTACCACCAAATGTTTATTCAAATACACAATTACACTGAATGTTTTGAAAGAAAATAAACTTTTTCTATTATGTAATGAAACAACTGCAGATCATGAAAGTATGTAATAATTTAGCAATAATTAAATTTAGACTATTATGAAGTGATTAACAGCATTAAGGCTTAGTTTTGATAATGAAGAAATTTGCTTCCGCCCAAAAGAGGTTAAACTGATTAATTGAAGTAAAAGCTAGAATTAATTTATTTTTACTCTCCTGAAAACTCCGTCATTCTTTTTTTGTGTTCAACATGATTTAATCGATAATTTCTTGGCCATACGTATAATAGTCTAGTGGCAAATTTTGATTTGATTAGGCGCCGATAATGTTTATAATTCTTTGAAAAGCGCCGCCAAAAAAAAGTTTGGAAACCACTGTTCAAATAGTTGAAACCACAAGCTCTTGTAATTAATATGGTGTGAATATACAAAAAATAGCTAATTCAAACAACCATTTGTTATGTCAAAATAGCACTATAATATTCGTTTCACATCTAAACTTTTCGAAATAACTTGATTCGATGGGGAAATCAAGATCATCTAATTGTCGAACCAACCCAAATATACAGTTTTAATTTTCTTTTTTTTCCAACCTACAAACATTCTTCTTATGTTTTTCATTAAGTTTTTTTAGAAAAAAAATATTATCTGTTTTCAATAAGTTGGAATTGTGTTGCAAAACCATACACACAAACAATAGACTATCTAATACAGGTTGAACACTTATTTCTCTGCTATTATTCAAGATTCGTCACCCTAACGATATAGTGCGGAACGAAAAAGACCGCGCCTTCCAATTGCACATTGCTGCTTTACTAGGTTCTACATTATATCATACATTGCTCATGTCTGTGCCACCAGTTAATTACAATCGATAGTTCGTCAATTTTGCTAAACTCTTTAAATCAACGTAAAATATTCGTTTATTGTTCAAATCACTCACACTAAAAAAGCAAAGATATCCGACACACCTTCAACATGGCCGTTATATTGACCCTAGTAATGTCACGCATGCGTTTGGACAAGTCGTGCTGGTCAAGAAAAAGACAAGGGTCGTTACCGATACCGACGTTGTTTACTAAAACACCGATATCGGTATTTTAATAAAACACTCTTATTTCATCGTAAATGGTTTTGTCGTCGGTGAAATCAATTTTCAGGTGTTTGACAATGACTCGATGTTTTAATTCTAAAAAAGTAATTTATTTTAATCACACCGAATAAAAAAACTCTTGGTAAAAATAACAAAACTAGAATGCAAACATTTTTACTTGTTAAGACGCTAAAAGGTCTACAGGGTTCAAGCTTTTTTTAGGTGGCTTTTCATGCAATATTGCCTCTTTCTGTCACAAAGGTAGCGACCCGGGAGGCTAATTTTGATGAAATTGGAAATCAAATTTTTTTTAGAAATAGAAATATATACTACAGTACGTAGTACACCAATCAAGTTATGTAACAAAAAATATACGAGAATTCAAATGAATCACTCTTATTTAAGTAAATGCAAGACAAGTATAACATTTTAAATTTAAATAAATTGCATTTCTTCTGATTTTGTTTGAACCAATTAAGGTCTTGTTTGTAGGTATCAAAGTTGTTAAACCTGCAAATATAATTTGCATGTTTTTTGTGGAGAAATTTTTTGTGGAGAAAAGAGTTGTAAAGATACACAAAAAGGAAGACAGGATATCTCTAATATACAAAATTCTTGGCACTTTTGTCGTTTCTTTTTGATATGCAACAGTGAATTACACTTTTTATTGATACAAGAAATAATTTTATTTCTTCTTCGAATGCTAATTTTAAATCCATATAAAAATAAACTAATTGTATGACCGCAAAATTTTTTTGAACAAATAAAACTGCAATTGCTCATTTACACAATATCAAAGAATACAAAGTATTTGTACTTATTTCGTAGGAAAAACTTTTTTCAGTTTTTCCTCACTGCGAGAAATCAAAACAATGTTTTGTCCTTGTGCTGCCAACTAAAAAAAAACATTGCTGAATAAATCTACAGTTTTTGCTATTGTCTCAATTAATCTTCATGATTTGTAGAAAAACGACGGGGGCTATACTTGGGGCGACCGTCAAACGATTACTTGACCTAAATTCAGAGATGCAAAGATGTTTTGTTCCGGTTAAAACTTTATTTTTTTTTTTTTAGTTTTTATTTGGAAACACGACTAAAATTAGAGCTGTTTACTGAGACGTCCAAGCAGCAAAAAAAGTCGTAAAGTGTCTTTTCCAAAAACACAACTATAGAAGGTTGAGTTTAGGTTTTGAACCTTCACCGCGTCGATCACGTTGCCCATCAATGTGGCGTTCTTAACCACTCTTCCACGCTGCCGTCTAAACAGAATACATTTCTGTTTTCTGTTTCTGTTTATGTAGCATTATTAGTTATTCACTTGACAAGTAATCTTTCATTAAACAATTAAAAAATTCAGCTTAGCCTATGTGTTCTTGAAATGAACATCGTATCACATTAAAAGTAGGGTATTTTCTTACTGTCCTAGTTCACTTTTTTGTAGCATTACACCTTATTTCTCTTTTAAAATAAATGTTGTTATAAAGATTATTTTGTGTTTTGAAAGTCAAATGAAGACGAAAAGTCTACAAAGATAAATTAAAACTGTCTTTGTTCATCGCTTCATTTTCTCTTTAGCGTGGTCGAGTAGATAGAAGAACCGTAATGTTCACGATTGCGATCCCAACAACCTCAGCTCTGCTTCAAGTCTTTTCTTTCAGTTGTGTTTTGAGAAAACACAATCTTTAGCAAGCGGCACGAAAAGATAAATAAAAATCAAAGTAAAAGTAGGCAGCGTTGTTGAGTGGTTAAAGCGCCGGAATTGTGATCAACGTAGTCTCGCTTCAAAACCTACTCGCGCCATTCTGTAGTGTCCTTGGGAAAGACACTTTACGGCACTTTCCTCTGCATGGTGGTTTCGGCAAGCAGTTTAAAATTTTAGTCATATCTCTTTTAATTTCATGCGGACAGCAATATCTTGGCATCTTCAGAAGCAGGTTGAAGTAATTGCTTGTACCTCCGTCGCTTTTCTGCGAGTCAGGAGGAAAAATATAGGAATAAAATAAGTAAAAAATAGAGATGTACCGGAATTCTGTTCCGGCCGGAATTAAAGATTCAGTTCCAGTTCCGGTACCGGCCGCTTAGTTTTATGGTAAAATTGATGTAGGCTGTCATTTACTCAGAGATAGAACCTGCTAAATTGCTTTTATAGGCTACACCTGTCAGTAATGGAAAACCATTCAAAGTAATGGAAAACCATCGGCCCAGATGGTAGGTGCTTTCACGCAGCCTGGGCCGTGAGTAAGTCTGCTCATTGATTTTAAAATGACAGACCGAAACCGAACCTACCAAAACGGAAGGGTATCCACCCATTCCGATGTTCAGTGTGGGTCTGTTAATCGGCAAACGTCCTTTTCAGGACGGGGCAATGTCAGGATAAAACTGCCCTTTTCAGGGCACATTGCCAACAAGTTCCGAAGACCCACTATTCTTCAGCTGAACATCGAAGGCCTCACTGCAAGCAAGATGAATGTTCTTCATCACCTCGCTATGCAGTCTGAGGCACTCGTCATCCTACTGCAGGAGACCCACTGCACTGATGCAGAGAAGTTGGTGCTACCACACTACCAACTAGCTGGGTCTTCTTTAAGCAGGAAGCATGGCCTTGCCACGTTTGTTCACGAGCGACTGAGATACACGCTTTTGGACCAATCTCCACCGACATCGGAGATCGAATGGCTGTGTGTGGACGTTGATGGCTATAAAATAGTCAACGTCTACAAACCACCGCCAACGCGATTGCGAACCCTGGATCTCCCAGTGTTTCCTCACCCCTGTCTGTACGCTGGCGATTTTAACTGTCGTCATGCTGACTGGGGTTATGATGACAACAGTCCGGATGGTGAGTGCTTGGCTGGCTGGGCAAGTATTAATTGTCTTGCCCTCCTATATAATGCCAAGGACGCTGCCAGTTTTTATTCCGGCCGCTGGAACACTGGCACCAATCCAGACCTAGCTTTCGCTAGCGTAGGTCCAAACAGTCGCTTACCGGATAGACGTGTCCTTGAGAAGTTTCCCAGGTCACAACATCGACCCTCGCTTATTACACCACCAAGGTTTGCTATGGCAGTGCCAAGCATGCCTGTTAAGCGATGGAACTTCCGCAAGGCCAATTGGAGTCACTACATTGCTTTGACGAATAAATTCTCAAAGACTTTGTTGCCGCCTGATTCACTTGATGTGGATGCGGCTTACCAGGACTTCTGTAACATCATTAAGAAAGCAGCCAAAAAGACTATCCCACGCGGGTATCGAAACAACTATATTCCGTGTTGGGATGCAGAGTGTGAATCCCTCTATAAAACCTTTCTGCAGTCTCCTCAGGGAGACGACTCAAGTTTGGCTGCTACAACTCTGCTTGCCAAGCTTGACAGAAAACGGAGGGATCGATGGTCCGAAGCAGTTCGGAGCATTGACTTCTCACACTCTAGTCGAAAAGCGTGGAGTATTTTGAACAACCTTACTGGTAGGTCACGACACTCTCCTCGTCATTGTCCCGTTTCAGCCGATGCTATTGCATCTCAGCTGGTTAGAAATGGGAAGTGCGAGGCTGTTGATCGCAAGTCATCTCGACTTGTCTGTAAAGAAGTGTCTGACCTTTGGAGGGCCACAACACCAGACGCAGTAAATATCTCTGACAATTTTTCACAGAGAGAATTTGCTGCTGCCCTTCAACATTTAAAACCAGGTAAAGCTCCGGGTCCTGATTCCATCTGCCCCGAGCTTATACTCCATGCTGGAGCTGCTTTGAAGTCCTGGTTACGTGACTTCATTTCTTCCTGTTTGCGCCGACTCAAAATTCCCAAGATCTGGAGAAGAGCGCTTGTGGTCGCGATCCCAAAACCAGCAAAGCCCGTGGGGGACCCAGGGAGTTATCGACCGATATCTCTGCTCTGTGTCCCCTACAAGATCCTCGAGAGGCTTATCTACGCCCGCGTTGAACCATTAATCGATCCACTGCTCCCTAAAGAGCAGGCTGGGTTCCGACGCGGGAAGTCAACCGTAGATCAAGTTGTTCTGCTAACCCAGAACATCGAGGATTCTTTCGAGGCTAAAAAGAAGGCCGGTGCCGTATTTATCGATCTGACAGCTGCTTATGACACTGTCTGGCACCGTGGCCTTACCTGCAAGCTGCTGAGACTACTTCCGGATAAGCACATGGTCAAAATGATCATGGAGCTTGTCCGAAATCGAAGTTTCACCCTTACCACCGGTGACAGCAAGCAAAGCAGGCTACGCCGTCTTAAAAACGGCGTTCCTCAAGGATCGGTCTTGGCTCCCCTCCTATTTAACATCTATACGTACGATCTTCCTTCCATGATTTCCAGAAAGTTTGCTTATGCTGATGATTTAGCATTGTTGCATTCTTCTGGAAACTGGAAAGACTTGGAGGGGACTTTAAGCCAAGACATGTCCACACTGTCAGCGTATCTCCAGACTTGGAGGTTGAAGCTCAGTCACACTAAGACGGTGACGGCAGCCTTTCACTTAAATAACCGAGAGGCCAAACGTGACCTAAAGGTCTACAACAATAGTAGACTTTTACCGTTCTGTCCAACCCCTACATACCTTGGGGTAAAACTGGACAGATCGCTCACGTTTCGTCACCATTTAGTGGCATTGCGCAAAAAACTATCATCGCGCGTCACACTGTTGAGGCGACTCGTGGGCTCGGGATGGGGTGCTGGTGCTAAAACACTACGCATAGCCACCTTGTCTCTAGTCTACTCAACAGCTGAGTACTGTGCGCCAGTCTGGTGTCGCAGTGCTCACACTCGCCTCATTGACAGTGTCTTGAATGACGCCTTGCGCATAGTTACTGGATGCCTGCGTCCCACTCCAACGGACCACCTACCTGTACTCTCAGGCATCCAGCCAGCTGAGCTTCGCCGACTGGGAGCGACACTCTCCTTGGCTTACCGTGGATCTCTGGACCCCGATCATATTTTGCATGGTCTGTTAAATGGGTCCTCAGATACTGACCAAGTGAGACTAAGATCCAGACGCCCGTTTGTGCCAGGTGCGCGGAATCTCTTGGACAATCTTGCCAGACTTGGCGTCCGCGCCTCTGAATGGACAAATCACAAATGGAACGCGGAGTACTGTGAAAGTGCTTCCAGGCTCCGTGCTTTTGTGCCCGGGACCAGTGTCAGGCCTGTTGGGATGGGCTTACCCCGAGCAGCTTGGGTTAAGCTCAACCGCCTGCGGACTGGTGTTGGGCGATTCCATTCGTCCATGCACAAATGGGGTCTCGCTCCTTCACCGAATTGCGAGTGTGGCGCCTCAGAGCAAACCGCAGACCATGTACTAACAATGTGCCCCATACATCGGGCACCACATGGAGCACGCGGTCTGACGGTTTTGGATGACGAAACTCGATGCTGGCTTAATAACATCACTGCCAGCATCTGATCCAGGCAGTGCAGCAGTCTAGGGTAGTAAAAGGATAAACCCTCGGCCCCAGTTCTGTTTGTGTCTGGCCTGGAGTGGATGCCCTTCAAACGATGACGACGACGATTCAAAGTTGCTTTGCTGCTTCAATTAAAAAAGTTAATAAATAGAAAACTGTCACACAAATTACGACATTACATATCAATACATATTAAATATATAAGGTCGGCCTTAAGTCAGCTACAATGCACTACCGCTAAATACATAAATAAATTTATACACAAGAGTGCCACATGGTGGTGGGCAAAGCGCAATTTATAGCGCAATTGCGGAAGTTGCGCTGCGCTTTTGGTTAAAAAATTATAAGTTGCTCTAAATTACTTGTGCATAGTCCTTTTTTGCAAAAGCACAATCTACTTTGGTTGTTTTGCAATGTAGGCAATTGAAAAGCCGATTGGGATGCGCTTATGATTTGAAAAAGTACATTTCATTTTACTTGATTTAAAAATTACGTTGCGCCGCGTTTAATATGGTTTTTAAAACAGTCTACATTGCGCTCTACATGAATTTCAAAATCACATTGCGCTTGTTGCGCTGCGCTTTACGTGATTTCTAAAACACGTTGCGCTTTACATGATCTAAAAAACGCATTGCGCTTGTTGCGCTGCGGTTTCTCAAAGAAAGAAAAAATGTCCACCTCTGCATATGATTAAAAGCCATTAGCATAAATTGAAACTAATTCGTAGTAGTAACTAAGGTCAGATGATAAGGGCGCTTAATTCCATTGATCTGGCAACAAGTCCACCTAATTATGAGTATCAATAGCACAGGCAAAACCTAACCTTAGAGCAAATCATCGGCAACATTTTATTGCAGTTTGATCAATCTAGCATCAGTCTTATCGACTAGCCTTTTTAAGTAAAGTGATTACTATATTCTACTCCCAACGAAGATAAAAGGCATAAAATAGCTGAACACCACAGTATCATAAAAATAAACTTTTTCACTGAATAATTTTAATAAACGTGTTTATAATATTTTTGGTCGTTATGTTTCAAACATCCAATGCTCAGCAGGGAGTACTTAAATAAATTGCTTTAATGTATACTTCAAACAAAACTGACAGCAAACTTTCAACTTTAGTATTTTTTGAAGTGATCAATCATCTGCACTTGCAATACTATTATCAACGAGCAATTTAACACATGTATTTAACCAGTTTCATGTATCATCAAGATAAATACCACATTTCTAAATAGTTCCGGTTCCGGCCGGATCTCAGTTACCAATTCAGGCCAAATCTGGTTCCGGCCGAAATTGATTATATGAGTTCCGGCATATCTTTAGCAAAAAATAATTGGAGTAATATCACCACATAAAATGTAAAAATCAATTAAAAAACTTTCAACAGAACTGCAATAGTTGGTATCTTCAAAAACAGGTTGTTCTGATTGGTAAAAAAAGCGACCAATCGATAAGAGAAAGAAAATGAGAGCACGCCCGATTGGTCAAGAAAAAAGACCTATCAGAAGCGAAAGAAAAGAGCGTTAGTAAATGAGTTTTAGACTGTAAAGAAATTCCTTGTTTCGACATAAATTACAGTAGATTGAAAAGACTTAATAAAGTAATTTCAAGAACGGACACGTGGAAAGAAGCACAACGACGGATAAGAATAGAGAATTTGGATTTACTGTATTAACTGGCGCGGAGAGAATTTTCCAAAAGATGCTCTCCGATAGCAGAGTCATGGACGGTAATTTGAGAGGTGCTGTTTGTCTTGTGGGCACGGGAAAGAATAGAGTGGTCTTGAGAAGAATGATGGTTCTTGATCGACCTGGGAACGTGTTGCTTAATGAGTTCTTGCAAACTTTGTGATGTATGTCCTACATACCGTCTATCGCAGTGGTAAACACAGTTACATATGTTGTAACGCTAAATTATACACTCATTTGTTACTACTTTGCTGTTGAAACACGTGTTGTTTTTACAACTACGCTTTCTCTACCCGCAACCAAGAAGTATGTATTACCTGACCGTCACCACAACAACGTCATTACAATTTGTGTGCCACTGCGACAGTCGGTACCTGGGACGTACATCACAAAGATTGCAAGAACACATTTAGCAACACGTTCCCAAATTTATCAGGAACCAAGTCGTTTCAATTTATTGTAATTTATGTTGCAACAAGGAATTTCTTTACAGTCTAAAACTCATTTACTAAGGCTCTTTTCTTCTGCTTTTGATAGGTCTTTTTTCTCGACCAATCAGACGTGCTCTTATTTTTTATATAAGCACGCTCTTAGTTCACTCTGACGATTCTTCCCGACGTTCCCCATAAAACGTTTTTGAAGAATAGACACACTTTTTAAAGCTATCTTAAACAATAAAAATTCGGTTCTAAAGTAAAAAAAACTTGTTGTTATTTACTTCAAACGCCACGGCCTTTCCAATACCGTCAGTTGCTCCAGTGATGACTGCAAAACAACATATTTGTTAAAGGTGCTTGATTATTTAAGGCTCGTTTTCACTACGAGCATTGACAGGAATATTTTTTGTGCTTAATTGATTTTTTCCGAGCTTAAGCGATAAGAGAAGAAGATCAATAAAATGAACAAAGAATAGTCCCGACCACGCTCTAAGTGGAAACAAATCTTTATGCAGCGAATGTAACACCATATGTCAAGATGAATTTCAGGTTTTATCATGAATCTGTTCAGGAGTTATCGAAAATTTAATTTGATTTTTGTCCCACATGCGTAAATGGAATGAAAAAATTTATTTTTCATTGTAAGTTTAAGAGAAAAAAAATCTGCTTGAAATACCTCAAAAAATAGACAAGTTTCTCTAACTTCATAACAGTGGCTGGTACAAGTATTTAAAAGTGATAATGGAAGTGTTTTTTTTGAAGAAACTTCATTGATATTTTGCCACCAATAATGAACTTACGGATCCTTGTTTTAAATTGAAAGTTTTTTTTCACTATTTGGGTAATTCATGGTCGTTCGAGAACTATTTTCTTTCTTTTGATCATCGATTTTGAGCCAAAAAATTTTAGCTTTAGTCAAAGCATAATCTCAAGAAAAAAGAGAAAGTTTTTTCGACTAGCCTGAACAAAGTAGCTGATGCACTGATCACAATAATAGTAATGAGCCTTACTCAAGTTGATTTCATTAAAAATTATGAGGCCAAAGCTTTAAGTTGATCGCGAAAAATTCAGTTTGTTTTTAAAAAAAAGCAAGCTTGCGATTGACTTAATTTTGAAAAAGCGTTTACGCAAAATTATGAAATTACATAATTCATGAAGTGTCATATGTTTATTATTTTATTTTATAAAGTAAGAAAATAATTGGTGGCCCACATTTTCAAATGGGAATATTCACAAGCAGAAAGTTTCATATGGTCTTTCTTTTTCTCCTTTTAAACAACTGTTTTATCAAATTTTAAAACAACTTAAAGTAAAAGAAAAAAACAACTATGCCAATTTGCCTTATCTCGCGGAAAACTTCACATTAAAGAAAATATGACGTTGGAAGATTTGAATGAAGTTTTGCATGAAAAAAACGCTAAACCGAGAAAATAGGTTTGAAATTTTCTAAACGTTTCAAGCTTTATTTTCTGATTTATCACTGTAAATCCTAATTTTAAGTTTAAATTCAACTATATGCTTAGTATTTCTGTTTTCACAACTTCTCGCAAAAAATTGTCGAATTGTTTGGTAAGAACAAAATTTTTTTTAATTTTTATTTCTTTTTTATTATTTTGATACTGATAGTATTTGACATTAACTAAGTCAAATTAATTGCAACTCCAAGCCGTAATGGTCTTACAAAAAGGAGGCCCGATGTAAGAAAAAAAGAGCATACTTTTTACCGCGTCAACTTTTTTTCGTCCAAAAAATATAGTGATCTGTAAAATAAAAACCATCACTTTCAATTGAGTACATTATCTCTACTTTTGTTGTAAAGTTAAGATGCAGACAGGGGTCCACTGCCATGGTGTTACTGTGAAGAATTAAAGCAATATTTTGCTTAGGGGGACCACTTTTGGACGTTTTTTAGGGAGGGCAGGGGCGGCCGCTCCGTTCAATCCGTAAAGCCATGACTGACTCCAAGTATCTCACAAAAACTCTGCAAGATAACCTATTTTTACATTTAACTGAAAGCTTGTATTGTCACTGAGTAAAATATTGTCAAGTGTGGTTAAATCAGTAATTTTTAATTTCTTTTGCAACCTCTTTCCTTTACCTACTTTCAAAGTTTTTGTTTCTCCTAATATTACCTGGAAAAAAATGCCAGAAAAAAGTTTTGATTATTTGGATATTTGATAAATTTACACCAGTGGTTCTTAACCTGGGTGCTTTTAATTTTTTGGGGGGCGGAAATATTCAGGGGGCGTTTTTGGGGGCGCTGAAGGTGTACGGTATTTATCACATTGCAGAGACCTTTTTTTCTTTTTTAGAACACCCTGATTTTGGGAGAAAAATAGGGATATCAGAGATGAAATCGAAGCGAAAACTTTTTTTTTAGAGAACACCCTAATTTTGGGAGAAAAATAGGGATATCAGAGATGAAATCAAAAAAAGACCTTTTTTTTTAGAGAATACCCTGATTTCGGAAGAAAAATATGCAAGCCAAGATCAGACCTCTTTTTTTTCTCAGACAACATCAATTTTTGAAAATTCTTGTCTCGGGCTCCTAAATTGGAATATCCACCATTGTGTAGAATCCTATGCACTTCACCGTATAACTCATCATCTTTAGCAGTTACATTATGGTGGGCGACAGCCTATGGAAATCTCTAAAAAGGGGTGCTGGGTAGAAAAAGGTTAAGAACCACTGATTTACACCCTTAACTCATTGCACAATCTCCTTAATTCTTTTCCTCGATTTATGAAATTTTTTTTGAAAGCATTTGTATTTGGATGAAAAACTGTGGATAACAACTTTTTTATATTAGCAGCTGTAGATAAGAAAATTTTAGAAGTTTCACACCAAGGATGTTTAACCTGCGGCCCACTGCTTTGTCAAATTGTTTAGTTATATTGTCATAACTGTATAGAATTTGATGTCCCTGCTGTCATAGTAACATATGGGGAAACAAAGTGAATATTTTAGTTGATTTCTGCGTCGACTGACGTCCAATGAACTGATCCACGAAAACTTTTGTTGCCGGAGCTTACCATAAAGACTCTAGCCCCAAGCATCATTTTCAGTACTCACAATATTTTGCAATTATATTAAAATTGATTGTTATTTCTAAACATTTTTTAAAATATCAAGTGATAGTTGTTAATGATTTTAGTGGTAGTAAAGATAGTAACCTTGAGCCACTGCGGAGTGATTTACAGTAGAATAAGATTACAGTAGTAGCAGCGATAATGATAGTGATCAAAGAGGAAAACGTGTAGATTTATTAAGAGGTGGAAAAAGGATCAGACATTTTTAGAGATTTTGGGTCCAATCGAGAAATTTGACATATGGTCACAATCCAAAGTCGCACCGTTACCCAAGGAGAGTGTCACTCCCAGACGGCAAAGCTCAGTTGGCTGGATGCCTGAAAGTATTGGTAAGTTTGTTGGAGTAGGAGACAGGCATCCAGTGACTATGCGCAAGGCGTCATACAGGACACTGTTTATGAGCTGCGACACCAGACTGGTGCACAGTACTCAGCTGTTAAGTAGATCAGAGATTGGGCAGCCCTGAGCAGTGTTTTAACACCAGTACCCTATCCTGAGCCTGCAAGTTTCCTCAGCAGCGTAAAGTGCTAATATATTTTTTTGCGAAATGCCATTAGATGGTGACAAAACGTAAGCAGTCTGTCGAGTTTTACCACAAAATAAGTAGGGGTTGGACAAAAATAGCAAAAGTCTAATTTTGTTTTAACATTTAGCTCCAGTTTGGCCTTGTCGTTATTTAAATGTAGGCTGCCCTGGTGTGACTGAGCTTCAGCTTTCAAGTTTTTTAGACACATTAAAAATGTAGCCATGCCTTGACTTAAAATTCTCTCAAAGGTCTTTCATTTTCCAGAAAAGCCCAAAAATGCTAAATTGTCTGCGTAGGTAAACTTTCTGGAAAACGTGGAGAGCAGATGTAGACATACATATAAAGGTTGAAAAGAACGAGAGCCGAGACGATCCCTGAGGAACGCCGTTTCTCAGACAGCTATTCTATTTTGCTTGCTGTCACGGGTAGTGAGGGTGAAACTTTGGCTTTAGACAAGCACTATAATTATGCTGATCATGTGCTTATCTGGCTTGCATGTTAGGCCACGGTCTATGTCGTATGTCGCGATCATATCAACAAATCGACAAAAAAATTCTCGATGTTTTCTGTCATTAGAATGACTTGATTAACGGTTTACTCTCAAGGGGACAATGGATTAATAATTGGTTCGACGTGGGCATAGATAAGCCCACGGCTAACTTAATATCCGGCCGGATATGTTAGATTTTCCGCACTTTTGCTAACAGGGCTAAAAAGCAGAAAGAGCCGATTGTTTAACCTTGTAAACAAGTACAATTTGAATAACTTTAGTTAATTTACTGTAAACATACAATACGGTACTGGAATTAAATTTGATTTAGACTAAAACGCCATATATAAAATAAATAAGCACTAAAAAATAAGTGATAAAACGAGATAATTAAACTAAAATAGTGGTAATTGTAATTGACTAGAAAAGACAAGAATTTACAATATTGAAAAAAATTTTTTTTAATTAAATTAATATTTTAAACCTACTTTTTAAATATTTTACCAAGCTGCTTTATAAGATGTTCAGGTAGTATTGTAGTTAGGCTTTTTATTGTATTTCATGAAAAAAATTTTATGTTTGGTAAAGTAAATTGCTAGTTTACCAGCAGTTTACTTTTGCTAGTTGAGATAGCTTAGTTAGTTAAACTATGTGCTTATAAAGTGCATTAGCTATTTTGCAAGTAAGAAACGATAACCTTGGTATGATTAAGATGACAGTCTGCGGAATAGAGCAATCAGTAAAATCGAACTTAGGCTACCGGTTCTGCGAGTTAAATGACATGAAGTTGCTCTGCGAGTTGTTGGTAATATACAGGAAATAAGTTTTTGATTTTTAGATATAATACTGTATATATTGTTTGAAAGAACTAGTGTAATATTAATATCATATAATATAATTTGTAAAAATTTACACAAGAATGCCAAAAAAGCGCAATCGTCACTTTCCAAGGTGCGATCCTACGAAGTACGCTACCGTACGGAATTCATGACCACTGCTCGTGGAGAACTGTTCTGTACACTAATGCTCTACAATTGTGTCGCATGACAGGAAATTTTCAGTAGACAAACATCGTCAGAGTGCAAAGCATTACAAAGCCCTGTCGGCAACATCGCAGCAACGACAGCAGCCGCTAAGCATACCAACAGCTAGTTTCGACTGGAATGATTATGTTAGAACAGTGACAGTTGCTTTCCTTTCAGCAGATATTCCCCTGTACAAACTTAGCAATTCTGACCTGCAGGCCCTTTTTTAATATGTTGGTCAAAAACTCCATCCGAGTCAGCATGCCGAAAACGAATTGATAACATGGAGAAATGTGAAGTTAATCAAATTTGCAATATTCTCTCAAATAAGGTCATTTTCATGGTCATTGATGAAGCTGATATTTCAAGGTCCAAATATGTAAACACCCTAGTTGTAGATTTTAAACAGCCCGAAACAACTTACCTGTTGCATTGCAAGATTCCTGATGCTTCCCCAAATCAAAAAACTGTTGTACATGCCGTAGATGAAGCAATTCGCACCCTCCAAACAGACAGAAATAATTTTGTTTTATTGCTCACAGATGCTGCCAGGTACATGATAGCAGCAGGTCGTGAGGTTGAACAAATGTATCCGAGGCTCTTTCACATTATCTACGTGGCTCATAGTTTTCATAATGCAGCTGAACGAATCCGTGCTAACTATCAGGATGTTGACAAGCTAATTGCTGCAGTAAAAGCTTCAGTGATGAAAAATAAAGATCGAAGAGCAAAGTTTTCAACAATCAACAGTCCCCCGCAACCCCTACTCAAATGCTTCCAAGCATCATAAGCAAAGAGAAATGATTTACATAGAGAAATGATTACAAAGAGAAATGATTATAAACCAAGCATCATAAACAAAGAGTCCAGATGGTAGGTGCTTTCACACAGCCTGGGCCGTGAGTAACTCATTCAAACCCAAAATCACGGTGATCTGTAAAAAAAAGTCTTCCGGACAGGAAATTTAACTTAAATAAGGACATTCTGTCACATAATAATGTACCCCTAGAGGTACCTACATGTACCTCAGTTTGGGAATCCCTGGTCTAGATCCAGGTGAATCTAAGGTCAAAGTCAGGTCTTGTTACAAAATTATATTTGATCCATCCTTGACTTATTGATAATGTTTGATATCAGTGATGAAGGTCTCGAGACAAATTTTCAGGGTCTCGGTCTCGGTCTCGGCCTTTTGCTGGCGGTCTCGGTCTTGGTCTCGTAATGAGCTGGTCTTGGTCTCGTACTTTTTAAATTGGTCTCAAGACCGGACATTTTTGATGTGGTTATGATGATTTACTACTTTCTTCATCATAAACGATTCCCCTTGCGAAATGAAATTGAAAGCCTGTGATTGCCTCGTAAAATGTTTGAGTAAACATAATCAATAAATGGTTTAGTTCAGTGGTTCTTAACCGAGGAGGCACGCCTCCCTTGGGGGGCGTACGTAAATTTTCAAGGGGGCGCGATTGTTAACATGTTTTGCAACACATTCTTTATTTATTTTGATAATCAAAATTACAGGAAACTTGACCTCAGCAAGAATCGAATTGAACAACGGAATTCAGCAAGCTTTTTTTAATTGGATTTTGCTCTCACAAACGGTAACTGTGAGTTCCAATTAAAGCAGAAATAAAAACTCATTTATCTGATTTAAAAAAAAAATTTAATCAAATAAAATTCTCCTATAGATGAGAAGCAAGAAACATATTACAGTGTGAAATAGGCGACATTTTTGATGAAGCACAAAAACAGTTTCTCGAGTTAAAATTTAACTCAGCAGCCAAGGACAAATTTAAAGTGCTGGTCCTTGAGGTGTTTTGGGCCAAATATCTTCCCGTTTACCATCTTATTACTACGGCACACTAATAAATTCTGTGTTTACCTGCGGCACACTTACTCCATGAAGGCGAAAGCCTACTTAATAAAATCTTTACGTTTACATATAGAAATTATATTCACTTCGATTTGATCTCAAATTTCGCTATTTTTCTCCCAAAATCATGGTGATCTCTAAACAAACATATACAGCAAAATGAAACTATATGCGGTATTTTCGGGGTTTGAGCATGCGACCATATAGAGCAAGGCTTTCTTGTAACATGCTGGAGATGCTAGTTTATTTGAAATGTAACTTTGGATTTTTGAAAAAATAAAAATTAATGTCATTAATAAAATTAAATTTTTTTACGAAAAATATTCTGGTCTCGATCTTGATAGTTTCTCGTCTCGGTCTCGAACCTTAGGTTTCGAAATTTTCCGGTCTCGATCTCGGTCTTGGTCTCGAGAAAATTTTACGGTCTCGGTCTCGAATCATGTGGTCTCGACTACATCACTGTTTGATATGTAGATCTAGTTTCGGTCAACTGGGCAAAAGACTTAGAAATATGTCAAAAATTTTTAAAAATCTACTGATTTAGATCAAAAATTTAGATGTAGTTTAGTTAATTATTCATACATTATACAGTACATGGAAAACTGAATGTGAATCTACTGTGTTTATGGGTTGGTTTTAGACAAAATATTATTGAAATTTTTTTATTTTAGGATTCAGGCCTAAAATGAAGAGGCAACAAAGTTTACTTGGGCTTGGGTTTGCGAAAAAAATCCCTAGAATAGAAATTTCAAAACAACAGTCAATTAAAAATAAAATGTCCATATCCAATGCCGTCATAGATGCGGAAAACGCGGGTGCAACAAATGACCTGCAATGTTGTGATAAGGCAGATGCTATTCCAGACTGCTGGAGCAATGAACAATATGACTATTTCAGAAAAAAATATGATGGGTTAATTGTTCGTAATAAAAAGCTCCGCTCTAATCACTGTGCACAACTAGACTCTTTACACAAAAAGGGATATCATGTGTCACTAGAATGGAAAAACTGCAGCATTTCAGCTTCGGGAAAAGATAAAACAGTCCAGCAAGCATCTCTTCGAAAAAAAATGAAAGAACATTTTTCTTCAAAAACACATAGTATTTGCTTAGAGCAACTGCAACATCGTGCAAATGATCAGATTACAAAATGCATGGATGCATTAAATCAGAAACGTATTCAATCCACATGCAGGGTTTTCAATACAGTGTATAGTTTGATAAAGCGAAACCGGCCATTTTCCGATATTGAGGATGAGGTTAAGTTACATTTAAAAATGGGGTGGACACGGGTCATGGACTTCATTCTCGTAAAACTGCTGTCAAAATAATTGATCACATTGCCAAAGAAATAAAAAGTGAAGTATTTGCAAAAATCACTGAATAAAATAAAAAAAATATGTATTATTATAGATGAAGCATCAACCATTTCTAGCAAGTCTGTACATATAATTTTTGTAAAGATTAAAAATAAAGATTTTTCACCAACAATTTTTTTGGACTTGGTAGAGTTAGATAGTCAGGTAGCTGAACAAATTTATAATACCATGTTAGATAGCTTAAATTCTGCCGGATTTAGTAATGAATATCTAAAACAAAATTTAATTGGTTTCTGTTTAGATGGAGCAAGTGTCATGCTTGGCCGGAATTTTGGAGTAGGCACAAGGCTTCAAGAAAATTTGCCTAAAATAATTATCTGGCGTTGCCTTAATCATCGATTACAGCTGGTGTTGGATGATTCTGTGAATGAGATCAAGCAGGTGAATCATTTAAAATATTTATGGACAAAATGTACACAATTTTTCACAAGTCAAATAAAAATCAAGCGGAACTCTTTAATATTTCTCAGGAATTCGGGCAACAAATGTTAAAAATTGGTAGAGTATTGGGCCCGAGATGGGCATCATGCAGCTTAACGTCGACTCTAGCTGTGTGGCGTACATATCCGCCTCTATACAGATATTTCACATCTAATACAAAATTTTCAGGGATAGCTGCCCGTTTTTGCAACAAAGATTTTTTGAAAGACCTAGCTTTAATGATTGATATTTTACATGAAATTTCATTGCTCAGTAATGCCCTCCAAGCAAGAGGCACAGGTTTGTTCAGAGCAGAAAACGTCATGAAGAGGTCTATTAAAGCATTTGAATTACTTAAGGACAACATGGGAAGATATGAAAAAGAAATTGATGAAAGAGTTGCTTCTGATGCATTCAAAGAGATCCAATTTATTGAAAATTACAGATTTGTTAGCCTACCTCGTCAAATGTTACTAGCAGCAATAATAAAAATATAAAAAAAAGACTGGTTGCCGATGATCAAGTTAAAGCTTTAAGCACGGAGCAAGAAAACGTGCTTGAGTTATTTAACTTGTTGGATCAAAACACCTGGAATTTGTTTTAAGCCATTGTACCGTGGGTTGCAGTAGAAAATAAAATTAGCAAACTTAATGAATTTCTACATCATGAAGTGAGTATTAATGATTTCAGGGATTTTGTAGAAAATGTGCTTAATAGCAGTTTCAATGTTTTAATTCCACAGAGTGTACAGTGAGCCAAAAACATTATCAATACAAATGCAATCAGCTCGGCAGAAGCAGAACGAGGGTTTTCATTAATGAATCTTTTTTGCACAGACAAAAGAGGTAGTCTCTTGGTGAAAAAAGTATCAACTTCAATGATAATAAATCTCATCGGTCTTCCATTAGATTTATGGAACCCAATTCCTTCAGTGAAAACATGGCTCAGAAAAAATTACAGTGTTTTATTTTTTTTATTTATTTTCATTTTTACTCACAATCAATTTGAAATTAATCATAGTGCATGTAGAAATAAAGAATGTGAATAAGGAAGCAGCGACTAAATGATGTACGTTATTACAGTACATGCACAATGTCAGTTGCCATTAAAGCGCTGATTGCAACAGGGTAATGACAACAACCTCAGTGCTGATGACAACAGGGTAAAAAAAAAACAACCTAAAGACTATGATCCAAACCAGGTGGCAATTTGGAAATTTTTTGAAGTGACAAAATGAAAGACTGTTTATATTTTTTTAATTAAATGATTAAAAAGAAAAGTATTCTTGTTATATTTCTTAATTTTTTTGAATGTCTGCAGCAAGCAATTCATTATTAAAACAAAATGCTTATTTTATTTATTTAAAAACAGTTTATTATGTACAGACTATTAGCGCATTCACTTTGCACAAAGGAATTAAAAAAGCATAATAGAAAGTTTTTCTATTGTGGTACTTCATTAGGTAACACTTAATTGTTTAATTTTATCATACATATATATACGATCAGAAGTTTTCTGTTTCTTATAACCTGTTCTTAAAAAATTTGAATCCCACCCCTGGATATAAGTGATATATTTTGAGCAAAATTAAGCAAAGCAACAATAATTAACATAATAATCTCTTAAAATGGTTGTTAGCGATTTTCAGTCTCGCTGCTTATTAGACTAGATCAGGGATACTCGACTATATTCGCAAAGGTCCAGTCACAAAAATACAAAATTTTTTGAGGGCCGGTCACTTCTATAAAACTTAACACAATCAATGATGTTACCAAGGTGGGCAAAAACCTCTGAATTAAAGAAATACAAAAATAAGTTTTTGTATGTTTATAACAACATTTAGTTATGTATCATTTTAAAAAGGTCCAAAATCAACCATCAAAGGTCCGAATTCGGACCGCGGCCCCAAGTTGAGTATCCTTGGCCTAGATATTTAAAACTTTTTAAAGTTGATGTTAATTTTCGTAAACGTTTCTGCAGGCTTTAAAAATTAAAAGTTTTCTAATTTTGTTTTCTAAAAAAAACAAAAAATGTTTTTGGTTATTAAGAATTTCTCGGCTTCTTTTCTATACTTTCATTCTTTCTTCTTTTGAAAAACATTATCAATTCCAAAGAAGTTTCTAAACAGAAATGGAATCACTTTCAGAGGAAGCCTCGTTACGAACCAAACCTGAAAAGCAGATAAATAAGCCTATTAAGATAACCGGTTGTTTTTCTAAATACTTATCTTTTTCGAAAAATTTTAGTCTGCGTAGCAAGTTGAAAAATTGTTTAGTTCTGACCGGTAATACCGGTGCATAAAAAATTAAGGTACTTTCCTCTTATCACCCCACCATCTATTGCTTCCTTTAATATCTTTCTCTTGTTTTCTTCTTTATTTCACTTTGGTGCTGAAAGGGGTATTTTGGGTTAGTTTTACCAAAAAAATTGCTCACAGTGATTTCTTGAAAAAACTCCAAAAGTCTTCAGTTTTTGTTCACTATTTGCTGATGGTGGGGCGATAACAGGAAAGTACCAAAATTAAAAACAAACATACAACAAAAAATTAAAGTGTTGTCTTTTTCTTCGTCGAATGGATGCATCAGCCCGATTGCATTCTTTTTGAATTAAGTAGAGTCAACACCTAGGTAAGCACACTAACTCCATTTAAGAATTTGTCGTAAAATGTATTTATCATAGGCACAACGGAAAACACACGAGTAGATTGAGCATCAAACTCGCGTTTTGAACTCCAAAGTTTCTTATGACACAGAGTTATAACTCTGACGAATTATGGCAATCAGTTTTTATTTTAGTTGCAGTGCTTCGACTATAATCTAATTGAAGCTTTTTAAATCGAAAATAGATTAACAGCTTTTATTTTTTAGTTTGTACAAAAACTTATAAAAGTTCCACGACGTTAAAATCGAAACAGTTAATGCATACACATTACATATAGCATTTCCTTATTGAACTCAAACTTTATCTTTATCCCCTAACTTTTTTTTGTTACGGGGGCAATACCAGTGCCAAAAGCTACGTCTATAATTTTTAGCACTTGGTCACAAGCCGATGTAGGTCCGAGGCTTTGCAGCTGGTCTAGCACACCATAGTTCAGGCATGTAAAACTCGAGGCCCTCCGTACTAATTGCTGCGTCCCATGCAGCTCTCCGTTTTTGACACATTTTTTATCTATTGAAGCATCTTGCAAAATTTGCTATAGAATACAATAAGTTTTGACAACAATATGCAGTTTTGGGATTTCATTTTTAATCCAAACAGCTTGAAAATAGCAAATTTATGAATTCAAAATCTTCGTAGGGCATAAAAAATTATATCAACTTTATTTAAACTCTTCAAGAAAAATTTAAAAGATATTTTGATTTTTATTGATTGAAGACCAATTTGTATGTTCTTCATTTCTCTTTGCTTATGATGCTTCCAAGCTACTGACTAAAATACAATAGAACTGCTAAAAATTGAGTCGAGTTTTATGTTAAAAGTAAAGTATAGTGAAAGATATCCCATGTTTTGATTTGATTCGTAAACAATCAAAATTACAAAACTTTTCCGAATTTGCATAAAAGTTATAGCCTTGTTAGGTCAAGTTATGTTTGCGGGCAATTGTTTGTAATAGATATTGTTGAAACTAGTCAGGAAACCAGGCTAAATGTTACTCATTTATTTTTGCTGGTCAAAGTTGGGATGGCAAATACTTTCCAACAAAAAATTGAAAACCGAATGAGCAAAAAACGATTTTTAAAATAGGACAGAAAATTTGATTATAATCAAGTGTTAAATACCAACTATTCTCAAGCTAGCAATCCTTTATGATTATTTGTGATCAATTCGGGTTTGATTTTTAACATTGCTTATTTCAATTTTTTTAAATTTATAACAGCAAAGGAGGAAACTTTTCGTGAATTCAGTGTAGACCTAAAGTAAACATTGGACATTTTATTTCACAAATATCAAAAAATGCTTTCAATCTCATTCATGCCCTGAATAAGGCCCGCATAAGTTCACCAGTTTGACATGCCTGCAATAGTTACTATGTTTTGGTATTTGACTTTTTATGAAGCTTAACCTTATGGGTCCGACTTTCTAAAAAACTCTTAAAAACAAAAAAGTAATAAAAATTGTAACTGATCAGAAACGCTGAAGATAAGCTACAATAGGATTTTCGCCATTGTTTGGTTGTTTAATTGCAAATCAATATCATAACGCAAAAATATTTTTAGTGTATTTTCAATTGATTTTCAAACCATTGCCAAAAATTCAAATAGATATTTTTGTTATTTCTAGTGGATCTATAAATATACCTCTTGAATTCAAGACTTTTGTATTTACTACATTGACTAATAATGAGAATTTTTAGCACCCTGGATAATGTATAAACTTCTCTTTATTCGTTTTTATTGTCTAAACACCATTTAATTAAATACAGTTTTAAAACCAAATCTTATAAAATATTCTCACAATATTGTTGAATATTTATCCGTAAACGAAAACTTTTGTTTCATTTTTGTAAAATTTACTGAAACTATAAGTGCAATTCCCGATTAAGTTAACACCAGTGATATTAAAATAAATTAAAACTACTTTATACGCCCTGCTAGCAGAGTAAAAATGACTCCAAATATTTTTCAACAACATAACAACATGACAACTGTTGGAACCGAACCGGGACCATGTCGATCGGAGATTCACAAAAAAGCGCTTTTTCCTTCTCGACAAGACTGTCGGATTTAATCCAGACATTAAGCAGCTAAAATATGGTCACTTCCAACATATGATAACACTTTTGCTTTTGGAACTATAACCATGATTATCAGAAGTTCATTCCTGCGATATTTGATGTAGAAAATTTTTGCCATCGAGGAGTATTTGGTGCTTATCCTACACATGCAAGTATATTCACACTTTTGTCCAGCAGGACAACAATGAAGGTTTTCAGAAATAATTCGGTGTGAAGTAAAAGATTTTTCTTCCCAAAGCTTTTGATCTGACACTCTTCAGGGGAAATCGTCAGAATAAAGCAGAATTGAAACCGAACTGGATTATAAAGAGGAAAGTAGAGTTCTCATTGGCTGAAAGAAATTAGCCAATGAGAGAAAAATTTTCAAAGGCGAATTCTTTTTGTTTACACAGAAGGTGATTAGGAGATTTAATGAAAGTCGCTTCAAGAGCAGAAAGATGAAAGGAAGAGCGACCTCGAGCGAAAATAGAACATTTTTTCTTGTTGAAGTGAAGAGCGCATTGGGCGTTGTCAAGAAGATGTTGACCAATGGCGGATTCGCGAAATTGTTGTGGGTCAATTTTGGCCTTGCAAGAGCGGGAAAGGCTTTGGCGGTTGTGAGAGGCAGGAGGATTGGCGATGGATCTAAAAACGTGTTGTTTAATTTGCTCTTCTAGGCGTTGAGACGTGCGACCAACGTACCGACTATCGCAGTGGCACACAAACTGGTAAATAATATTGCTGAGATGATGAGAAGGTAACACGTCTTTCTTAGTTGCTGATAAGAGCTGTCGGGCGTTAAAAATAACACGTGGTTCGACGGAGAAAAAGCAGCGTTTCACAGCAGACGTAATCTGTTTTCGAACTTCATCGAGACATTTCCAATCCAAAGGATATGTAGGTAGACATGGCACTTTTCCACTTTGTGAACCGGTTAGAATTTAGTTGTTGAAGTTTTCGCTTGAAAGCCAAATTGATTGCGTGTTCCGGGTAGCCATTTTCTAATAGAATTGAACGAATTTTACCAAGCTCTTAGTCCAGTTTGCTTTTAGAACAAATCATAAAAGCTCTGTGAACAAGAGTACCAATTAGGTTGATTTTTCGTTTCTGGGGGCTAAAGGAGTTCCAACGCAGATACTGGCCGGTGAAGGTGGGTTTCCTGTACACTGAAGTTAGAAATTTCGAATCACGTCTTTCTATCAACACATCCAGGAAGGGGAGAGAGTGATTAGATTTCTTTTCATAGGTGAAGCGTAATGAAGGATAAAGGGAGTTGAGGTGGGTAAGAAAAGTGTTGCATTCTTCTTCATTGTTCAATATTAAATGTTTGCTAATGCTGGGCCGAGCGGTGAGTCCATAGCGACGCCGTCGATTTGTCGATGCATGTTGTTATTGAAGCTGAATTCCACAGAGGAGTTGGCTAGCTGCATTAATTCGACAAAGATGTTACGTGGAAAAGATGGCACCATTGAGTCATTATTGTAAAGGGCGTCAGCGCAGATTTCTATGGTTTCAGCAAGCGGAACATTGGTGAAGAAACTGGAAATATCAAAAGAACAAAGAAAGACAGAGGAAGGAGAAAACGTAACTTTTCTGACTTCTTTTACAAAAGTGAAAGAATCAGACAAACAATTAGAAAAAAGTTTTTGGAGAACCGGTTGAAGAAGAGAAGTAAGCCATTTAGCTAGCTGATGTTGGGCCGATCCGGTCATAGACAAAATCGAACGTAAAAAAAAGAATTCGCCTTTGAAAATTTTTTTCTCATTGGCTAACTTCTTTCAGCTAATGAGAACTCTGCTTTTCTTTTTATAATCCAGATCGGTTTCATTTCTGCTTTATTCTGACGATTTCCCCTGAAGAGTGTCAGATCAAAAGCTTTGGCAAGAAAAATCTTTTACTTCACGCCATCTTCAAATTCTGTGCCATCAAACATCTATTCAAATAATTCGGTCTACAATTATAAAATAACTAAATATTTCTCTTTAGTTAATTATTGTTTTCCTTTTTGAACTTTAATAAAATATGAATTTAATTTTAAACTTTTTGTCAAAGCTATAAAATCAGAAGAAATTATCACAACGGCAAACGACCAAGGACAAAGGACGAAAACAGACACGGGAAACGCGACCCAAAATATCACCTAAGACAATTGCACAAGCGCGTTTGAAAACTATTAAATAGTATTGCACAGAAAATAGCAATTTTTAAAATCAATTTTCATAAACCAATAGTTTTTCAAGGACAAGCAAAAGAGAGAATAAATTAAAGCTTTACACTCCGTTTTTCATTCGCTATCTACCTGAACGGCGTGTTGCCAGCAGCCACTTATTGAGATTTCTTTGTCAGCCGCGGCAAGCACAGCTGCAACGAACTCATCTGGATCAGGCATCAGCAACTTGCTTTTTATCGGTATTGCAGCAGCCATATTGGTGCGAACGAAGCATGGCATCACAGACTGTAACAAAACAAATGAATAAGCATCGTGGACGAGTGGTTAGAGCGCCGGTATTGTTATCGACATTGCCTTGGCTCATAACCTACTCGCACCATTCTGTTGTGTCCTTGGGAAAGACATTTTACGGCACATTCCCCTGCTTTGGTGTTCTTGAAAAGCAGTTCTACATTCAATCATATCTCTATTAAATTTCAAGCGGACAGCAATATCTTGACATCTCCGGAAGCAGGGAGGGTAATTGATTATCCATGTATTAGGGCCTCCTTCGCTTTCCTGCGAGTCAGGAAGATAAATACAGAGATAAAAATAATAATGTTAATTTATTGCTAAATATTAAAAGTTGTTTCTTTTAAATTGAATGTTGGAATTTAATAAAAAAAATTATTTGTGGTATAAATTTTAAAAATAAAGCATGAAAGTTTATTTTTAAGTTTTTTGTCTGAATGTCATTGGAAAAATTGCTGCAATGAGCAAATTTTAAAATGTAGACGGTTATACACGAGTATAGAAAAATGACACACAAAAAAAAGAAAAAAGAAAAAAGATGTTCGTTAATAATTGGCCAAAAATTCACCAGAAAAATTTTAATAATTTCTGCGTTGACTTTGTAACTGCAGATAAACAAAAAATCAACTTTTAAAAATTTAATAAAGTTGGCGAAAAAGTTTCAAAAAAGTCTTTAAAAAAAATAATTCATTTACTTTTAAGTTTCTTGGATTTTTACTTTTAGATGAAACTGCATCTCTGATTGTTTAAACTACGTATTTGGCATACCTGAACAGTAATTCCTTTGTCTTTGTACTCATGAGCAAGATTTTCAGAAAAGTAACTCATAAAAACTTTTGTGGCGCCATAAAGGGAGTACAGAGGTATCAACGCGGTGGCTGAGGATATGTTCAGAATCAAGCCTCTGTGTTTTGAAACCATCCCAGGAAGAACGATTTGGGTCATCTAAATCAATTATGAAATAAAATTTACAGTTTAAAAAAACTTACTGCTACTATATTTTTTTATATTATTATTTTGCTAAAAATTGAAGCGCTGTTTTTAAACATTTTACATCTGTACAAAAAGAAGCTCTTTGTTTATTGTCTAGAGGACCGACGACATCGTAGAACTACCGTCAGTGATTATTTATACGTATTTTACGTGAGCTAATGAATGACTTGGTATTTTTTATTTGATTGCTGGCTTTAGATTCCAGATACGTATTGACGAAGTAGATGTAGAGAAAAAAATATAGTAGTCGTTGTTGTCTTTTGGAAGGGGGTCAGACTCAAGCAAAACTGAGCCGAGGGTTTATCCTTTTACTACTTCAGGCTGCTGCACTGCCCGGATCAGATGCTGGCAGTAATGGTGTTGAACCAAACAGATTTCGTGATGTAGAACTCTCAGACTTTGTGCTCCATGTAGTGTCGGATGTATGGGACACGCTATTAAGACGTGGTCTGCGGTTTGTTCAATGTTGCCGCACTCGTAACGCTGTGAAAAAGCAAGACCCCATTTGTGCATGGACGAATGGAAACGCCCATCAACAATCCGCAGGCAATTGAGCTAATCCCAAGTTGTTTGTAGCAAGCTCATACAACAAGCCAGGTCCTATTTCTGGGTATCAAAACTTTAAACCTGGAGGTAGTCTCATAATACTTTGTGCTCCTTCTATAATTCGTGTACCGGGGAGCATGGATGCCTAGTTCGGCAATAGTTTTCGCGCAGCTGGCACTAGCGGGTGTCTAGATTCTAATATCTCTTGGAGGGCATCCGAAGACCCAGTTAAAAGACTATGCAATATATGGTCTAGGTCCAGAGGTCCACAGAGACAGGGTTAGAAAAGTAGAATGTCAACCCTAGTCGGCAAAGATCAGATAGCTTGATGTATAAAAATATAGACAGCGTCCATTGGAGTGGGACGCAGGCATCCAGTGACATTGCGCGAAGCGTCATTTAAGCCAATTTCTATTAGACCGAGAGTGGGCGCTGGGATAATAGACTGTTGCTCAATATTCAGTTGTCGAGTAGGCCAGAGATAGGGTTTCAGTTTATTTTTTTGTGAATGAAGAAAGAATAACCGACAGGCGCAAATAGATAGATACGAAAAAAACTGTTTTAATTGACAACAGGGAAGTTGTGAAGAGACCTTGAGGTCATCTTGTCTACAGTCACAAAACACTACAGTCTACAGACACAATAGAGTAGCTGAGCGCAATGTTTCCAGAAGAGTTCAACAATATCAGCTCGCTTTCATTAGCAAACTTTCTAGCGATTGCGTAAGGCAAATCATAAGTATGGATGTTAGAAAAAGGGGAGCCAAGAACAATAGAGAAATATAGACGTATGTACTTCAAAAAATAGAAAAGCATAAAAGAAATAATAATTTGGTTTGAAAATAAAAAAGCCAACAAATAACTTGGGCTATTTTCTGATTTGTCATCTTTGGACAAAAATTATTTCCTTAACCACTGTTTAAATAAACCACAATTTTTAAATAGTTCAAACCATAAGCTGAAGTCTTTTTGATAATTGATACGGTGTAAGTGTACAAAAAACAGCTAATTTAAACGATCATTTTGTCAGCATAAACTTTACATTTAAACTTTTTAAAATAAGTTGATTCGATATGAGAGTCAAAAGTAAAACCAAACAAAATTTACAATTTTATTTTTCCCCATTTATAAACTCCCATTTTATGATTTTTTTATGAAGTTCTTCCATTCTGTACCACTTCAAACGAAAAAGGACTTGCTTAACAACAATTTATATAGGAGCTTACAAGCAATGTAATCTTTAATACAGTATCGCACAATTTTATTTCTTTACTACTATTCAAGATTTGTAGCTTGTACCTACTAACGATAAAGCCGAATCAAAAAGATCACGCTTTTTAATTTACACTGCTGTACTAGAAGCATCTGCACTTTATATTATCCACGCTTGTCTAACCAGTTAATTATAATCAATAGTTTGTCACTTTTGCCACATCCCTTGAAACAATTCACAATTGTATTAAGTTTAATTGTTCAAATCATTCACACTAAAAAAAGCATAGATATCCGACATACCTTCAACATGGCCGTTATATTGACCCTTGTGATGTCACGTATGCGTTTGGACAAATCGTGCTGGTCAAGAAAGAGACAAGGGTCGTTAACGATACCGACGTTGTTTACTAAAACACCGATATCAGTATTTTGAAGAAACACTCTTATTTCATCATATATGGTTTCGTCGTCGGTGAAATCAATTTTCAGATGTTTGACTAAGACCTGGTGTTTTAATCCTATAAAAGTAGCAGATTCCGATTAAATAAACTAAAGCTAATCTTTCTTGAAAACTAAAGATTTACAAACAAGAATTGAAACATGTTTTTTTACTCGTTGAAGAGGCTAAAAGAGCAATGCTTCGCAACAGTTGTGCCGCGGCACAACAGAACAAACACAAGTGTGTGGCAAAAAAACAGAAATATAAACACATTATTCAAATTAAAAAAATATTTCTTTCGTAGTAGTGACCAAAAATCTATAAGTTTCCAAAGGTTTTATTTGCCTGAAGCCTCATATAGAGGAAAAAATGCTAAAAGTATTAATACGAACAACAACAAATACGTGAGACCTTTTTTTTTGCTCTTTACCTGTCTTCTACATCAATTTTTTTAAGTACAAGAAAACAACCTGAAACTGGTGGACCTGGCAAACTAAAGTGTTCAACAACTGGTCAAGACCAAAACAGAAAAAATAGCAAAAACAGTCTTCATTTGTGAAGGTTCAATTAAAATTTTTAGGCTTTTGTGCCCACGAATTCAAGTAAAAACCAAAAAAAAAATTTTCAATTTAATTGCAGAAGCATAAATATTTTCACCCTGCCTCAAGTGCACCGCGAGAGCGAAAAGATTACTGAGCACTAGTCTGCATAGTTTGAGCATGTTGAGGTTCCCCCTTTTATGCAGCATTGCTCCTCACGTGGTGTTGTTGCAGAACAGGCAAACCGTCAACAACAAATAGGTCAGGTTTAGCGGGGTTAAAATTCAAATTTTTTGCGCATGAGACAGAAATAATTACTATTTCCGAGACAGATCCGTTTTGCGAAAAACATACGAGAGTTTAAATCAATCGCTCTTAGTTATGTAAATGAGCAAAACCTTTTCAATTTGGTTAAATTACATTGCCGCGAATTTATTTTGAATAAATTAAAGTTTTGTTTTGCAAGTACAGTGAACAAGCAGACTCCGCATCTGTTTTTTTAATGCTTTAACGTATACTGGTATTGTTTGTTAACAGGCCTGGATGGTAGGTGCTTTCACGCAGCCTGAACCGTGAGTAAGTCTGTTTATTGATTTTAAAAATGACAGACCGAAACCGAACCTATCAAAATGAAAGGGTATCCACCCATTCCGATCTTCAGTGTTGGTCTGCTAATCGGCAAACGTCCTTTTCAGGACGGGGCAATGCCAGGATAAAACTGTCCTTTTCAGGGAACATTGCCAACAAGTTCCGAAGACTCACTATTCTTCAGCTGAACATCGAAGACCTTATTGCAAGCAAGATGAACGTTCTTCATCACCTCGCTATGCAGTCTGAGGCACTCGTCATCCTACTACAGAAGACCCACTGCATTGATGCAGAGAAGTTGATACTTCCAAACTACTAACTAGCTGGGTCTTTGTTAAGCAGGAAGCATGGCCTTGCCACGTTTGTCCACGAGCGACTGAGATACACGCTTTTGGACCAATCTCCACCGACATCGGAGATCGAGTGGTTGTGTGTGGACGTTGATGGCTATAAAATAGTCAACGTCTACAAACCACCGCCAACGCGATTGCGAACCCTGGATCTCCCAGTGTATCCTCACCCCTGTCTGTGCGCTGGCGATTTTAACTGTCGTCATGCTGACTGGGGCTACGATGACACCAGTCCGGACGGTGAGTGCTTGGCTGGCTGGGCAAATATTAATTGTTTTGCCCTCCTAAGTAATGCCAAGGACGCTGCCAGTTTTTATTCCGGCCGCTGGAACACTGGTACCAATCCAGATCTAGCTTTCGCTAGCGTAGGTCCAAACAGTCGCTTACCAGATAGACGTGTCCTTGACAAGTTCCCCAGGTCACAATATCTACCTTCGCTTATTACACCACCAAGGTTTGCTATGGCAGTGCCAAGCATGGCTGTTAAGCGATGGAACTTCCGCAAGGCCAAATGGAGTCACTACATTGCTTTGACAAATAAATTCTCAAAGACTTTGTTGCCGCCTGACTCACTTGATGTGGATGCGGCTTACCAGGACTTCTGTAACACCATTAAAAAAGCAGCCAAAAAGACTGTCCAACGCGGATATCGAAATAACTATATTTGGTGTTGGGATGCGTAGTGTAAATCCCACTATAAACCTTTCTGCAGTCTCCTCAGGGAGATGACTCAAGTTTGGCTGCTAAAGCTCTGCTTGCCAAGCTTGGCAGGAAGCGGAGAGATTGATGGTCCGAGGCAGTTCGGAGCATTGACTTCTCACACTCTAGTCGAAAAGCGTGGAGTATTTTGAACAACCTTACTGGTAGGTCACGACACTCTCCTCGTCACTGTCCCGTTTCAGCCGATACTATTGCATCTCAGCTGGTTAGAAATGGGAAATACGAGGCTGTTGATTGCAAGTTATCTTGACTTGTCTCTCAAGAAGTGTCTGACCTTTGGAGGGCCACAAAACCAGACGCAGTAAATATTTCTGACAATTTTTCAGAGAGAGAATTTACTGCTTCCCTCCAACATTTAAAATCAGGTAAAGCTCCGGGACCCGACTCCATCTGCTCAGAGCATGCTGGAACTGCTTTGAAGTCCTGGTTACGTGACTTCATTTCTTCCTGTTTTGCACCGTCAAAATTCCCAAGATCTGGAGAAGAGCGCTTGTGGTCGCGATCCCAAAACCAACAAATCCCGTGGGGGACCCAAAGAGTTATTGACCGATATCTCTGCTCTGTGTTCCCTACAAGATCCTCGAGAAGCTTATCTACGCCCGCGTTGAACCATTAATCGATCCACTGCTCCCTAAAGAGCAGGCTGGGTTCCGACGCGGGAAGTCAACTGTAGATCAAATTGTTCTGCTAATCCAGAACATTGAGGATTCTTTTGAGGATAAAAAGAAGGCCGGTCCCGTATTTGTCGATCTGACAGCTGCCTATGACACTGTCTGGCACCGTGGCCTTACCTGCAAGCTGCTGAGACTTCTGCCGGATAAGCACATGGTCAGAATGATTGTGGAGCTTGTCGGAAATCGAAGTTTCACCCTTACCACCGGTGACAGCAAGCAAAGCAGGCTAAGCTGTCTTAAAAACGGCGTTCATCAGGGATCGGTCTTGGCTCCCCTCCTATTTAACATCTATACGTACGATCTTCCTTCCATGATTTCCAGAAAGTTTGCTTATGCTGATGATTTAGCATTGTTGCACTCTTCTGGAAACTGGAAGGACTTGGAGGGGACGCTAAGCCAAGACATGTCTACACTTTTAGCGTATCTACAGACTTGGTGGTTGAAGCTCAGTCACACTAAAACGGTGACGGCAGCCTTTCACTTAAATAACCGAGAGGTCAAACGTGAGCTAAAGGTCTACAACAACGATAGACTTTTACCGTTCTATCCAACCCCTATTTACCTTGGGGTAAAACTGGACAGATCGCTTACGTTTCGTCACCATCTAGTGGCATTGCGCAAAAAACTATCCTCGAGCGTCACACTGCTGAGGCGACTCGTGGGCTTGGGATGAGATGCTGGTGCTAAAACACTTTGCATAGCCACCTTACCTCTAGTCTACTCAATATCTGAGTACTGTGCTCCAGTCTGGTGTCGCAGTGCTCACATTCGCCTCATGAACAGTGTCTTGAACGACGCCTTGCGCAAAATCACTGGATGCCTGCGTCCCACTCCAACGGACCACCTACCTGTAGTTTCAGGCATCCAGCCAGCTGAGCTTTGCCGAATGCGAGCGACACTCTCCTTGGCTCATTGTGGATTTCTGGACCCGATCATATCTTGTATGGTCTTTTAAGTGGGCTCTCAGATACTCGCCAAGTGAGACTAAAATCCAGACGCCTGTTTGTGCCAGCTGCGCGGAATCATTTGGACAACATTGCCAGACTTGGCATCAGCGCTTTTGAATGGACAAATCACAAATGGAAAACGGAATACTGTGAAAATGCTTCCAGGCTCCGTGTTTTTGTGCACGGGACCGTTGCCAGGCCTGTTGGGATACTTACCCCGAGCAGCTTGGGTTAAGCTCAACCGCCTGCGGACTGGTGTTGGGAGATTCCATTCGTCCATGCACAAATGGGGTCTCGCTCCTTCACCGAATTGCGAGTGTGGCGCCTCTGAGCAAACCGCAGACCATGTACTAACAACAGCGTGCCCTATACATCGGGGACCACATGGAGCGCGAGTTCTGACGGTTTTGGATGACGAAGCTTGATGCTGGCTTAATAACATCACTGCCAGCATCTGATTCAAGCAGTGCAGCAGACTGGAGTAATAAAAGGAAAGACCCTCGGCCCCAGTCCTGTTTGTCTCTGACCTGGAGTGGATACCCCTTCAAACGACGACGACGAAGACGTTTGCTAATGCTTTCTTTGTATAAATTCATATTATATTTTTGTGCGTTTATTTGTCTTAGCACGGCTGCAAAATAAATATAGATACACGTTGTAGGTTTAGATTTAAATAGAACAGTTTTTTAGCCAATTAGTAAATAGTAGGAGCTGTGGATAAATTTTTTTGCAATCAGTAAGCAGTCACAAAAATGTAGTAATATATTTTTGCTCTTCTAATACCCAAATTTTTTCAAACTCAAAGTGACACGGCTAAAAAAGGTTCAATGCAATTTTATATGATCTTCTATTTTTTGCAGAATAAATTTAAAATTGTAAGTATTCTACTAGTACGTTATTCTATCAGTTTTTTTAGGTCGGTGCTTATCAGAAAAGCACTTGATGATGATAAAGTTAACCGGTTGTGATTTAGCAGAGATCAGATACCATTGAAATTGACTCAAACATTTTCTTAAACAAGTTGTTTTACTCATTACTTCGCGTCATGGGATAAATCGATTTTTCTCATAAACTCTTTAAAACGCCGTGAGTTTTAATTGCAAAAACAACCTCTTTAGGCAAATAAACTTTATTGACCTTACTTCATTCTTAACCCGATTTTTGGAATTCCTTAAAAGCTTTATTCAAATAAAATATTTCAATAATTTTTTTGTATAATAGTTCATCACAATTCCAACAACTTTCATTGGTAAACTGATTAAATGAAACATTATTTTTTCTATTATTTTCTTCACATGATAGTCTACATTGCTTGCTTATAGTGTATGTTTAAGAGAACAAAATTAAAAAATTTTCAAAGGGTCGAATCTAATTCGAAGAAAAACCGATTGGAGTAAGAGTTAGTTTTAGAGAGAAACAGAGTTAGTTTTAGAAAGAAAGTAGTTGGTTCAAAAGAAACTAAGTTCTTCTTCAGCATCTTAATAAATTTTTAAAATTTTTTAAAAATTTTTGGACCTGTTTTGGGCCCGCAAGAACAATTTGCGCGGCATTTTTTCTCTTTTTATCTCTTAAAACAACTAGTTTTGTTTCTTCCTTACTCTCACTCCAATCGGTTTTTCTTCAAATTAGAGTTGAATTTTTTAAAGCTCATATAAATGTTGCCAAAAATAATCTTATTTCTTTTACGCAATGCAACCCGACTGATTAAATTTTCATTAAGCATTTTTTGATAATCATCAGCCAGTAAATTTAACATGCAGTATGGGCCTGCTTAGATTTAAAAGTTATGCAGTCCGGTTTACTTTTACATATTTATGCAGTCTGATTTACATTTAGTTTTAAGTATATACGAAAGTACACTTATCGTACATGACGATGACAAAAAAGTTCTTTTTTAAACAAATAAAACTGATTCATGCAATCCGATTTACTTTTATATGTTTATATACTTATGCAATCCGATTTACATTTAGTTTTAAATACATACAAAAGCATACTTATTGTACATGACGATGGCAAAAAAATTTGTTTTAAACAAATAAAACTGGTTTTTCAATATCAAAAAATATTCAAATATAATGTACTTATTTCCTCGGAAACTTTTTTCAGTTTTTCTTCACTGCGAGAAATCAAAATAATATTTTGTCCCTGTGCTGCCAACTGAAAGAAACAAAACAAAATGCTTTATAAATTTCATCATAAATAGATTTTTGTTAATGGGTCATTATTAATTATTTTACTTGGCAAGTGATTTCTTATTGAAAGTTTAAAATTCAGTTTATGATTTTCTGAACCGAATACCATATCATATTAAAAATAGAATGTTCTGTTGTCGTCCTAGTCTACCTTTTTTGTAACGTTACATCATAATATCTTTTCAAAAAACTTTGAGATTACTTCCCAACACAAGGATAGGTAAAAACTCGTTATGGCTGCTGCATTTTTCTATGAAAATGAAATGAAGAACAAAAGACCATCAGTTGAAATGGAGAGTGGCGATTGCTTTTCAAAGCAAACGGTTCGAGAGACGGTCCAAGTGCTACTATAAAGCAGGTCTGTCCAATCTTTTATCCATCGCCTGCCACATTTTTGTTAGCAAGTTGTTAGAATGAAAATTATTGTATTTCGAGTTTTTTGTTACGCGCCATTGAAAAGGAAGGTCAAGTAGCACTGCAATCATTGAAGTTAATTGAGCATCTGATTAAAATTTTCTTTGCGGGCCTCCAATTGGGCAGCCCTATTATAAAAGTTAGTTTGTTTTTAAAAGCCATAGATCTACGAAGATAAAGTTAAAACTGTGTTTGTTCTTACCTTTAGCAAGTCGACAGCGTGGCCAAGTAGGTCAGAGCGCCCAAATTTGCGCGATCTTAACGATCTCAGTTTAACTCATTCTTTCGTGATTATGTTGTGTTTTAAAAAAGACACTTTACGACATTTTTTTGCTTGATGATCTTAGCAAGCAGCACTAAATTAGAGTCATATCACCACATAAAATGTAAAAACCAATAAAAAGAACTTCAAACAAATAGCAATATTTGGTAGGCTATTTCAGAAAGCAGTCGGGCTAATCGCTTTATTTATTTTTTCAATGCAATTAACTTATACATTGGTAAAAAGAAATATAAAGAATGATCTGAGCGTGACCTATTTTTAAATGACATTATTAAAAAACTTTACAAAAAAGATCGTAACAACTCGTGCTGCCCGCAAGCTCTAGCCACAAGCCGCCGTTGCAGCAAATACTGGTGTGTGGTATTAGTACCATAAAAATCGAATTAATTACCGCATTTAAAAAGCTAAATATACTTCTGAAGATTTTCGTCGGCAGCGTGGTTGAGTGGTTAGAGTGCCGTGCTCATGATCAACATAATCTCGGTTCAAAACCCACTAGCGCCATTCTGTTGCGTCCTTGGGAAAGACACTTTGCGCAACTTTCCCCTGCTTGGAGATCTTGGCAAGCAGTTCTAAATTTCAGTCATATCTCTATTAAAGTAAAAACGGACAGCAATATCTTGGCATCTCCGAAAGCAGGTGGGGGTAATTGCTTAAACTACGTATTAGCGCCTCCGTCGCTTTTCTGCGAGTCTGGAGGATAAATATAGAGATAAAAATAAAAAAAATTTTATAAATCAACTTTAATGCAAGATTAAACTTTTAACAATTATCTGTTAGAAAGGATTGAAAAGAAAAAACAAAAACATCAAATGCAACTGGTTAAATTATTTGTAAAAAGTAAAGACTTAGATATATAAAGCAAAAATTATCTTTGCTATTGTTACACTTTACTATTTTTGTTGGTAAATCACAAAAGTTCTTTTTTAAAACAAAAAAGCTTATTAATATTTACTTGAAATGCAATGGCCTTTCCAATCCCATCAGTTGCTCCAGTTATGACTGCAAAACAACATGTTCGTTAAATACTGCTAGATAAGTTATGCAGTGAATATGACACGATATCAACTTTTGTCGTGATCTTGCAGAAAAGCTTCGATTTTTGTCCCACGTGCTTAAATAAAATCTGTAGCGACCCGCCTTTAGTACTGCAGATCCCAGTGCCCTTAACTATTGCGCAGCAGTTGCAGGTATTAACATCGATGTTTCAAATTTTTTTCAAGTATCTTTTGATTTTCTTCACATAATTTACGCTTTATTAGGTTGCCCAAAACTTTTAAGATTTTAAATTGGCAGCTTCTTAAGTTTTTTAAATGCAGCTCAAAATTTTCATGCAAAATGACGTAATTCATGCGCAATCTAAAGAAGCTTTATGTCAGGGCGTCCAACTGCAACATTTGGCAAACGTATTGATTTTATGTGACCCGCGCGGTATTTTCAGAAAAGATGCAAACTAAATAGAGCAATGGTGCTTCTAAAAAAATTTCTTTTTTTGAAGTAAAGACCAAGAAAAAGATCTTTATCCGAGTTTAAAAGTAAAAATCTTTTTTAATACACATTTCGCACAAAAAAGGTCTTTACTTGAAAAATTCGGCCGCAGTGATTTATTCACTTAGCCCGCGACTATTTTTCATGAAGCAAAATTAACTTTCGCTGAAAAAGATAGGCGCTTCTGCTCTGCTTGATATGTTGAACGAATGTTTGGGCTGCAATAGAAGTAGCTTATTCAATCTGATCAGCGAGGCGTGAACAGTTTAAAACTTGCTTTTTTGGAAGAAATTAAGCTCGGAAAGATCAACAGTCGAAAAGAAAAGAAAAAAATTAAGCAAGGAAAGATAAACGGTCGAAGGAGAATGGAGCATTGTTTCTTTCTTTTATTGATTTTTCCGCACTTAATATCTAAGCGAGCGCTAAGCAAAACAAGAAAGCAATAAAAGAAAGAAACAATATTCCACGCGCTCGTGGTGGAAACGAGCCTTAAAGCATTTTGATCAAAATACTTAGTAAGTTGAAAAAGTTTAATATTCTTCTTGTTAACACTAATCGTGTTTTACAAATGGCAGATGATAACTTGCTTTAAAGAATTAGCATTTTGAAGAATTGAAGAAGACAAAATTTACCAGGCTTGCAAAAATTAAAAAAAACTGATATTAACAAAAAAGGTAGATAAATTTTAGATTAAAAAATTTCCAAATTTGATTCTTGGTAAAGAAAAAGACTGTAGGCCTATTTGTAGTTTAATATTGATGTACATTAAAAACATGATTGGATCTGAGAATGCATTCAGGCGAACATTTTTAACTACTCGCAAATTGTATGATTGCATATATGCACCTGCTACATTTCCTCTTTTTAGTTCATTTGCTTGTTTACCGCTTTTTGTATTGCTGCGCCTCCTCGTTTTTTACTGGCCAATTGCCACTAAATAGAATGACAAAATCAATTTCGCCTGTAGCTTCAACAGAAAAAAATTGCTAAATTCCTGCAAAGATAATAGAAGTTCCTGTAGCGTCATAGCAGCGGCCGAGGTGATGTAACGGAAGTTCTTCGTTTGAAAAAGCTTGATTAACATTTTGTCATTATTAATGAGCTTTTGCAATCCTTGTTTTTAATCAAAGGTTATTCGGGTGGTTAATGATCAGTCTGAGAACCGTTCTTTTTTCTTTAATCATTGATTGCGAGCCAAAAATTTTAGCGTTAGTCAAAGCGTAATTTCATAAATAAAAGAGAAAGTTTTTTCTCATAGGCCAAACAACGTAGCTAATGCACTAATGCCTAGGTTGCCAAACTCTTTAGTTTCGTTAAGCAAATATTTATTCTAAAATGGTTCGTGGCTCACTACGTGTTGTAAAGTTTTCTATGACTCTAGGCGCAGTGCCGGCAACGAAGGCGCAGTGGTTAGCGTTCCTGGCAAATTATGCCCTGACTAGTCACTACCAAATTGTAACAATATTCTGCAAAAAAGCAAACACACAGGTACTACTCGGGATCTCTGAAAGCTGTCTGGGCAATGCGATAAAGCGGTTGCCCTACCTATGTTTATCGCCTCCGTCATTTGATACGGCAAATTAGAAGAAATAGTAACATAGAAACAAACCGTATGGACATAAACGATTTACTATGAAACCGTAAACACAAAAATAAACAACATGTTTGCCAAACATTGATTTTCAATGAAAAGGATATCACTGCGCTTTTGCAACAAGATTTTTATTAATAATTCTTGGGTCTATTGACGAGAGAGCACAGCGAATATCTTGCTCAACTTCAAGACGTTTCTGTTGCTTCGTCTTTACATTTAATAACTTTGAAAAGGAAGATTCACATAGCCATGCACAATTGATTGGAAATAACTTTTTTAGAGTAGTTTTGCTTTATTTTTGGATACGATGATGCTATTCTTAGCCAGAAACCCGTGTCCGAGAAAGCTTCAAATACATCTTAAAACAGCGGTTTTCAACCTTTTCTGTACCGTGGCCTATTTTTCAACCCAAGTTAACTTCACATCCCACTTTGGTCAACAAAATTAAATTCCCATCCGAAAATCATAGTGTTCTCTAAAAAAAAAAGTCTTCATTTGGTTGACTGCACAGGACGCCAGAAAAATGCCTAAAAAATGGGACGGATGGCAAGCCCAATTATACATATATATTATACATATTGCTTTCATTTTGATTTATGCTCCATGGCCCACTAAAAAAACCACTGTGACCCACTACTGGGCCATGGCCCATAGGTTGAAAACCCCTGTCTTAAAAGCTGAAGTCGTTTTTCATGTCAATAAATTGATCCAGTTTGTCTTCTACTTTCTTAAAGAAGGAACGCAGAAAAGAATTTTTTGCAAATGATAGATCATCTCTACTAAGTTCGAGAAAGTATGATATGAATTCTCATTCCAGTTTTTGAAGATGTTGAGCAGCATTGATCTTTAGTTCATCGTCCAAATTGGAAATATCAGCTAGACTATTAAACATATTAATTACCTTTCTGTACTTTACATCACCATTTTGAGAATTTTTCAAAAAACGCATTGATCAAATCTACAAAGTAAATAAATTCTTTTTCTTTTTTTTGGGAATTGTCAGCTTTAGATTATTCAAAGATGTCCACCAAGTACGTCAAACAAGTAATGATTTCTGAATAAGAAAAGTGAATTGCTAACAGGTTTTACTGTATATCATTTAAAAATGTTTTTAGGTCATCACGAAGCTCAAACACTCTGAATAAAACGTTACCTTTAGAAAGCTACCAAACCTTTATTAATACAGAAGGTTTATATGCTCAAATCCCATATTTTCGCAAAGTTTTCTGAATAGACGTGTGTGTGAAACGCTACTTTTTACAAAATTTACTACGAGATAAACATTCCTTCCTTGATAGTAACGTTAAGTACATCTTGCAGTGCACAAAGTAAAGTTTTGGAAGCTAAACCTTTCTGGTAAATGAAGCAACGAGTAAACAAAACGTTAGTTGTTCAAGTGCTCGAAATCCACTTTTGCACCCAAGCAACGTTGGGGCACCATCAGTGAACACATCACACAAATTTCTCCGGCGATTCCATTTTCATTAAAAAAGTGGTCCACCTTTTCCATTACATCTGACGCGTTTGTACTGGTGTCTAGGGCACTACAAAAAACTAATTATTTTTTTAAAGATGTGCTAACTGCGTATTCAACAAAAAGCATAAGTTGAGAGACTCAAGCTATATCAACAGACTCATGTAGCTAGATGGAAAATAGACCAAAAAGAGGCTTACCTTTTATTTAAGTGATTACTTGTTCCTCAACGTCTTCTAACATTCGTTTTTCTTTCTACAGGCAATTCGTCTTTCTACAGTATTATTTGATAAAGGAATAGAGTCAAGCCTCTTTTCATACTTCTCGCCCAGTACAATTCTAGCAATGGCTAATGCACTAGGTTTAACAACAGTTTCATCTCAATATGTCACTTTAGAAAATCTTATATCTCAGTAATTGGCAAAATTAGCTGGATAAAATTGATTTCGTTCGATAGGTAAAATCTCCAATTTTTTTTGTTTTGCCAGACCATTGTTATGTCACAAACAAAATTTCAGCTTTTTGCGTAAAATATTATTTCCATCAATTTGCCTCTTATTTGCTTAAAATTTCTTTTTACTGAAAAGGAGAAAGCTTTTTGTGTTTTGGAATTTTATAAAAACAACTCGTGGACATGTGTTCAACGTAAATTTTGGATAGAATTTTCAAAACAGCCACCAGACCTACGTACCATACAAAAACGGCACGCAAATGTAAGGAAAAGGGATGTTTGTGCTCCCGGAAAAAAATTGCCCCATCACTTTCAATTGAAACGATCGAAAGAGTTCGAAACATCTTCCAGCGGAGCCACAGGAAGTCAATCAGAAGAACTAGTCGTGAACTTCAGATGTCTTCAGTAATCGTTTGGCGAGTAATAAGAAAACACCTGCATATGATACCTTATAAACTGCATTTGCTCCAGCATTTGAAGGACACCGACAAACCAGCTCGCGAAGATTTTTGTACGCAAATGCAGGCGATATTGGAAGAAGACGAATTTGATGACCGTCTTGTGTTTAGCGACGAAGCCACCTTCCACCTAACTGGCAAAGTTAACAAACACAACACACGCATATGGTACTGAGCATCCTCATTAAACGCTGGAGCATGTGCGAGATTCTCCTAAGGTAAACGTATTCTGCGCCATATCGAAGAAGCGTGTGCATGGGCCTTTCTTTTTTAAAGGAACAACAGTCAACAGTGAAGCGTACCTTGATATGCTGCAAAATTGGTTGATGGAACTTTGGTCCGACGGAGAGCAAGCAGATTTTTTTTTTCAATAGGATGGGGCACCATCTCACTGGAGTCTCGTTGTAAGACTGTATCTGAACGCTACTCTGCATAGCAGATGGATCGGACGTGCCGGAAATGATGATTGCGGGCTCCTGCATTGGCCCCCTAGATCTCCAGGCCTAACTCCGTGTGACTTTTTCTCTGCGGATATGTAAGAGGCTTGGTCTACGTTCCTCCTCTTCCAACGTCAGTGGATGATCTGAAGACTGGGATAACTGAAGCCTCGATAATCATCGATCCCGATATGCTTGTTCGAGTTTGGCAAGAAATGGAATACCGTCTCGATGTGTGCCGTGTAACCAAGGGTTTGCATATTGAACATTTGTGAAAAGTTTAATAAAACGTTTATTTCTTTGATTTTTGCATTCAAATTTTTGCTGCGTAAACTTCAAGAACATCTTGCAAAAAAAGTTTGGTTTTCATATCTTCAACAGTTATTGAGATATAAGCTATCATAAAGTGACATATTAAGATGAAACACCCACTTTATTATAAAGTTTTTTCTGCTTGGCTATTGCTTGGCTAACAACAAAAGAAGCTTCAGTAAGTTGCTCATCAGTATGTTAAAAGCTACCTGTTCTGTTAGCTGTCGAGTCTTTTCGTTTATTGTTCATTTTCAGTCTCTTAAAGTATTCTATGTTTCTCTCTTTTACCTTAGGATGATTTGTATTCAGGTGATGGCTCAATTAACTTAGTTTCCAAGAATCATTACTTAAAACTCGGTAGTATACAACACTTTTTGAACGCCTTGATCATTCAATGTACGTAGTAAATCCAGATTCTATGTAACTGCCATTGTACTTCCTTCTAAACATTGAACTATTTGCGGTGTTTTTAGTAAAAACCTTTTTAAGGCGGCATTTGCTGTCCAGCGAGACATATATGTCCCAGGAGTCTTGAAAGGGATAATATAACTTTCCAAGTTTTCGAACTTTTACCTGTTTCGAAATGCAATGACAATAAAAGTTAAAGCATAGCCAGCCACATTTTTGAATGAAATAATTGCACATAGTTTTGAGACAAAGTAGCTTGTTAAAACCCCATCGTGTTAAAACAATATATATAATTATTATGGTCCGAAAGAATTATTTGTACCTTTTCATTTTTACGGCCAATGCTTGAATGGCACGTGAAACATTATTTCAGTTGTCGCTTATGATGTTGTAGCGGTTTAACTTGTTATATATCTGTATACATATATGTTCGGTTTCGCTAACTTGTTGTAAGCCTGCTACATACAAATAATACATTCAGACTTTATTCTGTCTCAACTCTTTTTTTTATTGGTTTCTTTTTGTTCACGTTAAAAAATGTGCAATTAAAGGTAATCACCTGCGCGTAGCGCGTTAAAGACAATCACCCACTAAAGTAGCGGGGTCGCTACAATCTTCCCCGCATAAGAAATAAAATGAAAAATAAAAGGAAGTAGTGAACGTAAAACAAGCAAAACAAAATCGAAATAACAACAAAAAGTCAAAAGTACAGTGGCGAATATACATGTACAATATGCACATTGACCAGCGCCGTAAAAAAAACTTGTCTTATATCGGAATGGAATGACACCAGCAGCCGCTTTGAGAAACTCGAGGGAAGGGCCCTTTCCCTGAATCCCTCAAAACAACGTGTAAAGAGCGGGAATTTACCCCAACAGAAAAAAATAAAAGCATATTAAAAACGGGTGTCATAATCGAGGAACCTGGTAGGCCTGTTGACTCTTCTCCCTTTTCGCGTGATAACTTGTGGTGAGGTGAGAGAAGATGAATGAATGTTGTGGGTAGGCATGTTATTCTCAGAAGAGCAAGTTTTGGTTGATGTAGGTAAAGATGGCTTGGTAGGAATAATGTTGCTGTTGCCGGCGCCGAGTTCGCTTGTGGACGGCGATGAGTCGACTAGCCTAAGCTGTTGAGATTTGATATTGTGGTTTAAACCTTCTAAAGAAAGATAAGCCACCTTTAGTCTGTCTACGGAGATGTTGTCAATATGAGTCCGCAAGTCTACAACGAAATATTTGGGGTGGCGCTGAATGATTCGGAAAGGACCTTTGTAGACTGCATGCAGTGGTGGGCGGTGGCTATCGATTTTGATGAAAACATGGGTCGTACTAGGGTCTATAAGGGCCTTGTTCACATGATGTGCTCTGTTGGTACGTCTCGATGCGAAATACGGGATTTGCTGCATATAATGGCTCAAATTTTGAGCGAAGGATGACGAATTAATGTTAAAAGCGTCTTCAGAAACGGGCTCAAAAAATTCTCCAGGTAGTCTTACTGGTTGGCCAAACAAGAGTAATGAAAGACTGTGAACTGCAAAAAAACATTTGGATTCTTTTACTACCAAACCATGTTCACACAACCGCGAAAATACTTGGCAAAGAAGCTGGACGTGCTCTTCATAGCTTTGAAACATAATGATAAGGTCGTCAAGGTAGCAGTAAACTTGAAGTAATCCGCTAACTACTTCGTTCATCAAGCGTTGATAGTAGCATGAGCTTGAAGAAAGACCCATGGGCAAATAATTGTAAAAATAATTGCCAAGAGGGGTAGTGATTGTTAGCTTGTGTTTGTGCAAAGGATTGACGAGAATGTTATAGTAAGCATCGGCAATGTCGATGCTTGAGAACCACTTGCAGCCGTGAGCTATTGAAGCAAAGTTGTTAATATTTGGTAGTGCATATTTTTGAATTTTGAGCAATTTGTTAAGTTGTGTAAAATCTGCACACAGGCGCCAACCTCCGGATTTTTTCTTAACCATTACGATAGGGGACGTCCAAGGACTCTGGCTGCGTTCGAGAACTCCTTGGTCAATCAACCGTTTAAGTTCCACCTTTAAGCCTGATACTGTTCGGGATTCAGACGACGAGGTGAAAGGCTAATTGGAGTTTCTGTAAGAGTGTGGACGTCAGCTATCACTGAGTGTCTGATACAACGCAATCGTTTGTTGCCTTCAAAAACGTTGGAAAATTCATCTCAAAGTGTGTTCACTAGTTGGGCTTGGGAAGTGTCGCCTGATGAAATTCCATATTCGGCAGGGAGAGATGAGGAGTCTTCTGGGGAGGAGCGTTGTACCTCAAGGTTTTCAATTAACCGTTGCGAAGCAACTTGACACAAAACTGATGATGAGCGAGAAAATCGGCTTCTAGGATACCATAGTCGAGTTGGGAGGAAACGTGAAATGTGAATGAGAAAAACCTAGAAAATCCTAGATCAAGCTTAGTGGAAAATAGCCCAGAGGCGATGAGGCGACCACCGCCAATGGTGGGTAAGAAGGTGTTACCCTGAACACTGGAGTGGGAAGAAGTACCACAGCCAGATATAGTTTGAGGTATAACCGAACATGCTGCCCCAGTATCCACAAGAAACCATGTGGTAGTGATTCGGTCCATCACATAAAACAAGGGGGTTTTTTCTATGTTGTCCTGCCTCCAACCCCTTAAGTCATGGAGGCAAGTGCCGCATTTTTTGACAGAGGAGTTCCAGAGTTGCTAAATGCAGGGCATGGTGGACCTTAGCATTTGCGGGCTCGGTTGCCAAATTGCTGGTGATAATAGCACGGCAGAGCGTTGTGTGTATTTTCTTTAGTAGTGTTTGGGGACTGAGTTTGTGTTGTATCTTTGCACGAATACACAGGTTTATTAAATAACAATAATTAAAATTCACAAAAATCACTTAGCCAAAAAACAACCGTATTGAAATAGAATGCTTTTAGTTCGTTTGCTGTAGTAGCTTGATAACTTTGAACTGATTGAAGAACCGAAATAGATGCGCAGATTTAACTGGTTACAATTATGCTTGGAGATACGCGTGTCCAATAATTGATCGAGCAGAAGGCGCTGATTAAGATTAGAAGCGTTTAGGAAAACACTACGTTATCGATTGCACAATATCACAACACCTCCCCAAATAAACTACGACAAAAAATATATATACATATTAGCAACAATATTTTTTTGGAGGTCTCTTTGTTCTCGCTGATCGTCGTGGATTGTATCGCCCGTACTCGTCTCCGGTTGGTAATCTCGGATTGTTGCGTTGGTTCATCGAAGAAGAACTAGATGCGTGGTCAGTCCCGGCTGGAAGTGTTTCTGTAGACAAAACGCTCGTTGGGATTTCACAGGGATCATCATCTTGATCCGAATCGTATCGAGGTCGAAGTTGATCAAGATGTCTTCTCCAAGTTGGTCCTCGAGGAATGACTCGTACATTGACGCTTCGTGTACCATGGACTTTCGTAACTATCGCAGGCACCCATCGTGGGTCACGATCTCTTCTAGGGCCGAAGTACAGTGCGTAACAAGGGTCTCCTAGTGAGTAATGATGTTCGACTTTCGAAACCACTTCCGAGTCTTCAGCATTTGAATGCTTGCTCGCTTGTCTTGACTGTCTTCCCTGCAGGAGATGCGGAATGGATGGAACCAAAGTGTCAATTTTGGTGCGAATTCTTCTTCCATTCAACAATTCGCTTGGTGACAGTCCCGATGCAAAAGGAATTCTTCTATATTGCATTAGAAATTCTTGCAAAGCTTCCTTTGGAGGTAACGAGGATTTTCTCAATGCCTGTTTGAACGATTGTATCAAACGCTCGGCAGCACCGTTTGTTGCTGGATGATAAGGTGCTCCGGTGAGATGTACAATGCCTCGTTGTTTGCACCAAGCTTGGAACTCTTGAGACATGAATGTTGTGGCATTATCGGTCACCAACGTGTGGGGATATCCGAAATGAGCAAATTCTTGTTCAAGTATAGCAGTAGTACTTTTCGAAGACGTTGAGGTTGTTGGATAAATGCAAGGATATTTTGAATAAGCGTCTACAAGGACTAACCAGTTTCTTCCCAGAAAGTTGATCGCATGGTCCAAGTGGAGTCTTGACCATGGTTTTTCTGGCATCATCCACGGATGGATTGAAGGTTTATCCGGCTTATTTTGAAATTGGCCACAGGAAGTGCATTTGCGACATAAATCCTCAATGTCAAAGTCAATTCTAGGCCAATAGACAGTTGACCTGGCAAGTTGTTTCATCCGTTGCATGCCGAAATGTCCAAGGTGTAATAATTTAAGAATATGATTACGTAGGGTTGAAGGAATTATTACCCGTAAGCCGTAAAAAACGCAACCATTCTCTGTTGACAACGAATTTTCCAACTTTTTGAAGTCTTTAAGCTCTTCCGAAAATGCATGCGGCCATCCCTCCTTCACAAATCGCATTACTTGGGCAAGAATTGGATCCTTGGCAGTCTCTCTGACCACAAGCAATGGATTGTCAGGATTGATTTGACGACTGATTGTTCAAATTAAACAAACGCTATCGACATCATCTTCCATCTCCTCCCCATCAAAACTTGTGTCATTTGAAAATGGCAAGCGACTAAGAGCATCGGCATTGCCATGGTCCTTGCTTCTACGGTATTCCACCGTGTAGTCATATTGATGGACTAGTAATGCCCATCGTGCAAGTCGATTCGCGGCCATTGCAGGAGTACCTTTATCAGGGGCAAACAAGGTCACTAAAGGTTTGTGATCGGTAACCACAATGAACTTACGACCGTAGAGAAACTGATGAAATTTCTTCAAAGCGTACACTAAGGATAGTGCTTCTTTCTGTATTTGGCTGTAGCGTCTTTGTGTCGCCGATAAGACTTTAGAAATATTGAGAATCGGACGCTCGCTTCCGTCTGCAAAGCGATGAAATAATACCGCTCCAATTCCGCATTCTGAGGCGTCACAAGATAAACCCAACGGAAGAGATGGGTCATAGTGCGCAAGTACAGTCTCTGTGCATAGTAACCGTTTGATCTTTTTGAAAGATGTCGCTTCTACTTCACCCCACTTCCACTGTTGTCCTTTGCGTGTAAGCTTGTACAACGGCTCGGTGATTTCCGAAAAATATGGAGGTAAGAATTTAGAATAAAATTGCACAGATGCTAAAAAAGATTTTAACGTAGAAATGTTCTTGGGTGTAGGCATTTCTAGTATGGCATCAACTTTGGACCCTTTTGCAATTCCTCGACTTGATAAAGTGTGACCCAGGTAATCAATTGATACTTGGGCGAAAACACATTTTTCACGGTTGCAGCGAAGACCTTTTTCTTCTAGTCTTTTGAACAAAGCTCGCAGGTTCATCAAATGATCTTTTGCGTTGTCACCACTTACCAAAATATCATCGAAATACACGGCAACTCTTCGCAAATTTTGCGTTAACTGTTCCATGATTTCTTGGAAATACCCTGGTGCGGATTTAATTCCGAAAGGAAGTCTTTTCTGAAGTAAAACTCCTTTGTGAGTGCTGAGAGCCAGCTTCTTCTGGCTGTCAGGAGAAAGACAGATTTGATTATATGCATTAGCTAGATCAATCTTACTAAAGCAGTAACCACGTCCTAGCTTGCGCATTAGATCTTCTGGGAGAGGGATTGGTTGACGATGGTCTTCCAGTTGCGAGTTTACAGTCACCGAATAATCTCCACAAACTCGGATGCTTGCTTTTGCTTGACCTGGCAAAGGAGACTTTCGAATAGGAACCACGGGGGTGCCGTACGAGTTAAAATCTGTAAGCTCCCATACACCTCTCTTAATTCCTGCTTCGTATGCTTCGTTTAAATCTTGTAGGATTGAGAACGGAACAGGTCTTGGCTTCTTGAAAATAGGTTTAGCTTCAGGTTTAAACCGTATGTCCAGTGAAAAATCTTTTAGACAACCCAATGTAGATTCAAATAAAGTAGGAATCTCTCCACATAATTGAATACATGCCGCATCTAAAGAGTTTTCTGGACCAGTTGTAGTGACGTGCTCTATCGTTGCAGTAGATTCGGCACAACTTAGGTTTTCTCTGAAGTGATCAGTTAAGTTGGTGAGTTTCAACTTCATCATCGCCAGACGACCTAGTAAATTTAGATTGGGCACCTTAGTGACAATTACAGGAAAGGTCACGTCAGGTGATTTTCCATCAATACTTGCAGTTGATTGGAATTGTCCCACGACGGGTAGCGGGCTACCTTCAGCAACTTGATATTGAACTGATACAGGTTGTAGAATGGGTTTACCCAGCGTTTGCCACGTCGCTTCACAGCAAAATGTGTCACTGGCTCCGCTATCAATTTCAAACTTAATTCTGCGGTCATTAAGTCTAATAGTTTGATAGATGGGTGAAACAGAACATTGGACTTTGTGCACCAATTTCACCCGTTGTTTCACAAGCTTACTGTTACCTCTTAGTCGAGACATGCATACAGATTGCAGATGACCTGTTTTCTTGCAGAAGCTGCAAATAGCTTTAATGTGGGGACAAGCTTTGCTAAAATGTCCAGAATTTCCACACCTGAAGCAGGCGGTTTTCTTTTCTTGCGTTTTGGAAGTTTTGGACTTTGCGTTGCTACCTTGGCTGCTTCTTCCACTTCTTGAGCCACTCTGATGGCGTTGCTAAACTTCAGTTCATCGTCCTTGAGCTTGAAGAGTGTCTTCAAAACTGCTTCGTTGTCTACTGAACAGATGAATTTAGTTCGCAAGGCTTCATCTAAAGGATCTTTAATGGATTTAAAATCACATGTAGCTGCATCTTGTCGTATTCTGCTTGCCAGTTCAGGAATAGTTTCGCCAGGTTTGCGTTTCATGTCAGACCAGAACTTGAAACGTTCTCTGACAACAAATCGTTTTGGGTCGAACTGCTCTGCCATAAACGTCTGAATATCATTCATGGTTAGCTCATGTATGCTTTTGACAGGTTGTTGCTGAGCCGCTAAGTTGCTAAGCATTTTGTAAACGGAGTTAGATTGGTTGGTAAGAAAAATTTGTGCTTGCTTGTTGTCGGGAATAGAGTTAGCAGTGACGAATGTTCGGAACCTTGCCAAATAATCAGTCCATAACTCAGATGTGGAATCGAATGGTTGAAAACTTGCCATCGGTGTTGGAACATTTTCTCGCGGGTTGTTCAAGCTGCTTTGTAAAGTTTTCAGCTGCTCTTGAAGCATTGTCATTTGCTCTTGGTGTTGCTTGTTCTGCTCGCGATGCTCGTCGCGTAAAACTGCCATTTGCTCTTGGTGTTGCTTATTTAACAACAAAATCAGTTCAGAAATTTCACTCATTTTGACAATTCAAGCTTTAATGCAGATTCAACAAATTTTCTTTAAAATTCTTGACGCAGATGAGTTACTTGAATCCTCGTCGCCACTTTTGCCTGTTGTATCTTTGCACGAATACACAGGTTTATTAAATAACAATAATTAAAATTCACAAAAATCACTTAGCCAAAAAACAACCGTATTGAAATAGAATGCTTTTAGTTCGTTTGCTGTAGTAGCTTGATAACTTTGAACTGACTGAAGAACCGAAATAGATGCGCAGATTTAACTGGTTACAATTATGCTTGGAGATACGCGTGTCCAATAATTGATCGAGCAGAAGGCGCTGATTAAGATTAGAAGCGTTTAGGAAAACATTACGTTATCGCACAATATCACAACAGTTTGAATCTTGGAGATATCGGCTAATTGGCGTTGTAAATTTTGAAGTCTGGAATTTACCGATTCGTTGATCAACGTTTGATTATCGTTGTGATCAGAGCGTAATGATTTTGATGAGGGGGAGTTGTGTAGAGAAAGAAGTTTGTCTACATGTTTAGCTAATGCATCTAGTGGTCCGTCCTCATAATGATATAAGCACAACCGTATATGTGAGTCTAAAGATTCGAGCAACTTATGCTTGATGAGGTCTTTCTGAAGAGGGGAGTTTGAGTCGTACTGTGTACCTAGTAGCGTACGTAATTGTATCAAGTATGCGGTTACTGTACTTTGGCCTCTGTGGCAGTCATTCAAAATTTTTTGTAAGCAACCAGATGGCGTCGTTGTATATCGCTCAATCAAAGCTTGTTTTAAAGTGGTGTAGGGAGCGACATTGTTTGTGGTGCGTACTAGTACTATGTCTGTTAGTCCTTTTAAAATGTGGGTGGTTTTACTGAGAGCCTGGATTAAGTGTGAGTATTTAGATATTTCAGATGTTATGTTGTTGTCGTTAAAAATTAATTCAATAGATTGAAAATAGCCTGTTACATTAAATTTCCAAAATTCTGGAAGGTGGACGCTGAATGTAGAATTTTGTCTCAAGCTTGTGTCAGCGAGTGAATAGTGGCGTAATGGTGTGGAGGTGTCACGTGGTCGAGAAAACTGAGGCGTAGCTAGTGAGAAAGTATTCTGTTGGTTAGCATGTAGTGGCGAGGATGACCAACGGTGGTAGAAAATTACGCTAAAAACAAACACAACTGTGATAAAACACAAGCACGAAATTGTTAACAGCATCATACAGTAAGCTACTTCGGAGAACTCGATAGTAATCTCGAAAGACACAGATTATATACGCAGATGTATTATTATTATTATTTTTTTTTTTTCAAGAAACTGCTTCAATGTAAGCTTTAAGCCTACAGCGAATTAATTTACTGTATGGTTAATAACAGATTGTTTCTTACGATTATAATTGTCAAGTAGTATTGTGACGTCACCATCATGTGATAGTCGCTCTAAAATACTACTGTTGGAGCTAGACAGAATGCAAATAATAAAAGCAAAGTAAATAAATGATTTAAAGAACTAAATTCAATTTCGAAAAAAAAATTAAATACTACAAACAAAGGCGAACGTTTAGTAGGTAATTTGTATCGGTCTGCTATTTTTTTTATAACTCCAACTGCTGAGCTGATGGGTGAAGGCAGTCCAGCTGTTTTTTTTTTTTTCTTCTTGTTTTCTTTGTTTAAAGCTTGTTTTCTATTCCAACTGAAATTGTTGTTCTTTCTGTCGGGTCACCAAAATGTAGCGGCTAACTTGATATGTATCCGTATATTTGTTTGGTTTGCTAACTTGTTGTGAGCCTACTACATACAAATAAAAAAACATCCAAACTTTATTTTGTCTCAACTCTCTTTTTTATTAGTTTTTTTGTTCACGTTAAAAATGTGCGATTAAAGGTAATCGCCTACGCGTAGCGCGTTAAAGACAATCACCCAGTAAAATAGCGGGGTCGCTACAATGTCATAAATGTCCTGTACTAACTACGTTTTTATTTCTGAAATCAAAGCAATTCATTTTAGCAATCTCGTTTCAATGCGTTCTCTGGGATTCAGCAACCTCAGAATTTTATTGATACAGTTTAATCGGAAAAGTAAATTTAACAGTTGATTGTTGGTATTTGAAATTGTAATCTTGTAATTAATAGAAAAAATTAAAGAAATAATTGGCAGAATTTATGACAAGTTACGAGTAAGCAAGATAGTTAGAATCTAGGTTGATCTAGGTTGGAGGTTGGACGTTCATCATCAGGAGGTACATTGAATGTAACCTTCAACCTCAAATCAAACAAATTCTTCCCTTATCGTAAACCCAACGACCCCCCTTTATACATCAACAACCAATCCAACCATCCACCATCAATCAGAAAACAGCTACCAGACATGATCAACGACAGGATCTCAAAATTGTCACACAACCAAGACTCATTCAACCAAGCATCCCCTTTATACACCGAAGCTCTAAAGAACAGTGGTTACAAAGCTAGCATGATATACAACAAAGCAGTTTCAGAAGAATCGAAAAACGACGAACAGAGAAAAAAATGCACATATAAAAATAAAAGAAAAAAAACGTTATCTGGTACAACCCTCCCTACAACGAAGAAGTACAGACTAACATAGGAAAAGCATTTTTCAACTTCATAAACAAACATTTCCCCACACACCACAAACTCCACAAAATATGTAACAAATTTAACGTAAAATTAAGCTACAGTTGTATGCTAAACATGATGAACATCATCAACAATCACAATAAGAAACTCCTGCACCCCCACACCAACGACAAAGATTTACCATGCAACTGCAGAAACCTTCCCGACTGCCCACTCAATGGAAAGTGCCGATCAAAATCCATCATTTACAAAGCATCCATCAGTGCTCCCAACTCACCGACCCAACACTATTTTGGCTGCTGCGCAATTGAATTCAAGACCCGTTTTTATATTCACCGACAATCTTTTAATCACCGAGACAAAGCAAACGCCACAGAACTCTCCAAAACAATATGGAAATATAAAGATAAAGGAATCAAACCGCGAATAACTTGGTCAATTGTCTGCAAATCATTTGCATACACCAGCGGGGCCAAACGCTGCAACCTCTGCTTAGCAGAGAAACTCGCCATCTTGCAAGCCGACCAGCGCACGCTCTTAAACAAGCGATCCGAGTTTGTCTCCAAATACCGACACCGGAACAAATTTAAATTAAAAAAAGCTTAGCCTGATTTAATATTAAAAAAAAAAAAATTTTTTTTTCCAAATTTTATTTAATTTTAATCCGATTTTTTGATCTTTAAAATTTTAAATTTGCAATTCTTTATCCCCCACCCCCCACCCGTTTGCGCCATGTTTACTCATCCTCGCTGTCCGTTCACGCCTCGCTACTTCCTTTACAATGTCCTTTCTCTCCTACTATCTACCGCGCATCTGTAATTTGATCGCCAGTCAGTTTTTGCAGCGTCAAATATGTAAATGTAAATGTTTAGTTGGCTTACAATATTTTGAATTTTGAGTCTTACAACTTTAAATTTTCTAGCTTGCTTACTTGAAAATATTTTTAAACTTTTAAAAAATAAAATTTAAAATTTAAAATTTATCAGACTGTTTTTTCCTATTGAATCATCAGGTGGTCACTGTTTCATCCTATTGAATCATCAGGTGGTCACTTATTCAAATAGAATCTATTTTATTCAAATAGAATCTATATAAACAATTCTATTCTATTTGATTTTTATATTTCTATTTGATTCTATATAAACGATTCTATTTATAATAAACAATTTGAATAATAAATAATAATATAATAATAATAAACGATTCTATTTGAATAAGTGACCACCTGATGATTCAATAGGATGAAACAGTCTGTTGTGTTTTTAACTTATAAAGTGTAGTGTTAAATAAATATAATATAATATAATATATATATATATTAATACATTATGGAGACCTAGTACGGAGACCCTATGTTATTTGTATATACTGTATGTATGTATAGACCCTATCGGGTGACCCTATACAAAGATATATACATAAAAGTTTTTGCAAAACGAAATTGATTACAAAAAAAAACGAATTTGATTGCAAAAACAACGAATTATATTTCGCTGTAAATCTAATGGAAATCGTAATATTAAAGAAATATGACGTCTAGTGAATGACCCAGCTTGAGTGAACCTTTGCATGAAACAAAAAGATTAAACAGAAAAATAAGCATTAAATTTTCACTAAATTTTGGCTTTATTTTTTAATTTATCAGCGCAAAAACTTACTTTTAAGATCAAATTGAACTCTATAAAACGCTTGGTGTATATGTTCTGACATCTCTAGCAAAAAAAAACCCCAAACAGTTTTGTGATTAGATCAAAAATTCTTCAAAATTTTCATTCTTTATTTATTATTTTGAAGACTGTGATAACATTAACAAAGTCAAAACAATTAAAATTTCACGTAGCTTAAAATAAAAGCCTATTTTATAAAAAGCGGCTCTGCAAAATACTTCTGTAATTTATTCAAATTTCATACAGATGTTCAACCAAAACTAGCTTTTAAACAACACTACTTTTGATATTGCGTCACGAGAGAGTGTTACATTAGTGATTTCCTGCCTTTAATGAGAAATTTTTCCCCTCTTGCCTGCTTTGGAAATTCCTATTTTTCTCTATAGCCTACAGCCTCGAAAAAAATAATTTATAAAAAGTTTTGGATATTTACTAATTTGAATTAAACGAAACTGTTCCAACTCATTGCTCCTTAATTCTTTTTCTAAATTTATGAAACTTTTTTGGGGAGGGCATTCGTATTTGGCTGAGAAACTGTAGATAACAAATTTTTTATATAAGATAACAAATTTATTCTGTGAATAAGAAAATTTTAGAAGGTTTACATAAATTAAATGTAAATATCAAAACCAATAAAATTGTTCTTTTAAACTAAGTTTTAAATCGTCGAAGTACATACCTGACCATTTACCATATTTGAAATAATCCACCGGTACAGGACAGATATAAACCATGAAAGCGAAATACAAGGATGTCGCTAGTTTAAAAAGAAAATAAACTACACAAACCCCACCAATCAAAGTCAAAAAATCCATCTGGAAACAAAAGTTAATCTCAAGAGCTTTGAAAAAAGAGATGTTTTAAATTTGTTAACCCTTATTTACCTAGGACGTTTTTTCTGTTGACTACCTAAGGGGGTCATCGGAGGACCTAAGTTTATATGTCCAATACTCTTGACAGACGGTAGCTGCGCAGTTGATTTTTTGATATGTTGGAAAAAATTTATTCTAGTTTAGTCAAATGTCTTTACTTTTAATATATTTGCTATTAGTCTCTTCTTATTTTGCATAAAGTTGAAGGTCCTCATATTTTTGTTGATTGCTTTGTTTTGGGACATAATCGGATTAGTTACGGTCTGCTGCCAAAACGAATAACTACTAGGTGACGCAGTAATCTTGACAAACACAGCAAGACGTTCAAAACATTTTTTGACTTGCCTCATGATTTTTGTACACAAGAAGTGTACAAAACTACTCATCAAATTTGCTCAAGTAAAATACCCAAATATTCAGGAATAAATTTTAGGAAAAGTCATAAAATTTGAGGTTTTCATCATCTGAACTTTACAAATTATAACGTTTTTATATAAGGAGAGGTCCTTTGAAGACCCCCCCCCCCTTAGGTAAATTAGGGTTAAACATGTAAACATGACACTACCGTATCACTAGACGGTTTGTTTCGTGGTCTAATCTAAAACTTAATGCACACGAAATTTTGTAAAGTAAAATTCACCAAAGCAGCTGCAATTCTGCAGAAAAAATATAAATTTAAAAAGTAAAAAAAATTCGTTTTGATTAAATTTGAAAAAGGTTCTTATAACTTCACTTTAATCGAGTGCTCTCTACAATTTTGATACGATAAGTGTTCTAAAACTTAAGAAAACAAGCTGCAATTTTATTGTTGGAAAATCCAATTTTTTGACATACCGAGATTTTTCAGACAAATTTATTGTGTTCGAGTAAAAAATTGCCAAATAAAAAACTTATGAGTTATGACATCAATGTTAGCCTACCGTAAAATATGATATAAACAAATAAGTCAATAACTTAACTGAATAACTCAAGTCTTTTAATCGCTCTATGCATAAGATCCACTTTAGCGATTTTGATGCAGTAAAATTACTTCACAGTCCCCTTTGATTTTCAAAACTAGAAATAACAAATTGCCTTTTAATTTTATGTTAGCAGACTTGAGTTAACGAAAACTTTTAAAAAAGTCAGGAAGATAGCACGAATCAATTTAAAACGTTTTGCAGAGAGGTTAATTTGCAGCTTTAAGAGCATACAAGTGGCCTATTTTTAAAACAATTCAAAATAAAAGAAAATGTAATAGTGACTTAAAACTGAATACACTGGAATCAGTGGCGGTGTCACGACTAAGACACAATAATAGTAGACGAATAAAATGTTTAGTACCAGTGCTTTTCCATTAGTTTGTTTTACCAAGAACAAAACTACTTCTTGACCTGAGAACAAAACTTTTAGTAAAGGCATCTTTTTATTCTTCTCACCAGTTAAAAAACAAAACAATTCTTTGAGGAACCCTTGCAAAACACTTAAAAGTTCAACTAATTAAAATAAAAGCCTGGTACCTCCTTTTGTAAAAAGTTTACGCGCAATAAGAAAAACAATAACGTTGCAGTGGTGGGCACGGTACTTCTGGTACCGATATGGTACCAAAAAAATACCGCGTTACCTGTACTCGGTAGTTTTGAATAATACGAATTAATGGTAACGACTAAAACTTTGTCATACATTGGATTTCTTTTGACATTTAAAAATTGTATTTAACAAAACGAAAACAATATTGTATATATCCAACTGTTCGCTTTCAAAAATTAATTATGCTTTAGATGTATTAATAAAAAATATGCCGTGAATATGTTTTTAACTTGATTTTTTGGATAAATTATGCCTTGGATATATGAAAGGCCTAATGAATACGTTGTCTTTTGCTTAGTTTTTTATGCTAAAAAAAGTTTGTCAGGAATCGTACTAATTTTCATATAACCTATTACAGTGGTTTAGTCATAGTTATTACCAAACTTTTTGGGCCACGAACCTCTATTTGCAAATTTTTTTCATCATGGACCCCAATCTTATGTCACATCGATTTCTGCCCAACCAACGAGGAAAGATAAAACAAACCCAAATATAAATAACACAAAATCCGTAAAAAATAAATGCTTATAAACAGGCATACCATATTTCCGTAGGGGTAAACCGGGACGCTTGTTTATAGACAAAAATTCGTCCCTAAAAAGAAGTGTTCTCTAAAAAAAAGGTCTTCACTTCGAATCGTTCTCGGATTTCATGGTATGGATTACTTTACCAGGTATATATGTTGACAAATTTTGTCATATCGTCGCGGACCCCTTGTGCGCTCATTATGAACCTCATTTTGGGAAACTCTGGTTTTGGTGATTTAGTAAAATTACTCAACCATCGCTATCCGTTAAATGTTATGGTAATTTTTTTATATTTTTTCTTGCAAAGCAACGAAATTAGAATTTCATTAAGTCCCTTTCGAATTGGTAAGAGTATGAAATCTGGTGTTTAGTGGATTTTTGATTATATGCAAAGCGTTTTCATTTTTATAATTAGACTACTAGAATGTTTCTTGCAAATGCAATACCTTCAGAAAATATTTACTACACTAAGATTAAGTCCTATAATTTCTGATATACCATATTTAGCGCCGAAAGCGCTAAAGATTTAATATAATTGCACGCAAAAATGCTACTTTTCCAAAGCTACCATGTCTTTTTTGCATAATAATTACTATATGCACATTAACTACGATAATGACTCTTTTTTTGCAGAACTGGTGCAGTAACCATGCACAATTTTTTTAACCATGCACGTTATAATGTATGTATATGTAGTTTAGTTGCCGTCTCCCTATTTGCAACCTTTGCTCTATTTTGTTTTCAATTATAATCAATTGTTCTTTTCGTGATTCGCGTATGCTGAATGCGTGTTTGCAGCGTGTTTGCCTCATGCTCGAGCCTATGCTTTCATTTTATCAATCGTACTCCGCTTCCCATAATGCTAATCTTGTGAAATTTTGCGACAGTGTTTCTGTGTCCCACGGTCGATGATTCGGCGTTGAACAAAGGTAGAAATAATTTTTTCGTTTTTATTATTTTCTACCTTGTTGCCAATCCTACGTAATGACCACCGATCATCGTTTCTCCATTGTTTTTGCGTTGTTATTTTAATGACCAGGCGGCAACAACTTCTAAATTAAATTCTCGAAAAACTAATTTAAAGCCTATTTAAAAAATGATTAAAAATTCTGCTGAGTCACCGCCAGTTTCCACCGATGAACAACCTGGTTCTTACTGCTAACAATAATAAAAATAATTTGGCTTCAAATTCAAATTTTAAACTTATGCCTTTTTGGTCCAACATTCTGCAGTGCACAGAGTATCTCTCGTGTAAAATCGCATTTTTTTTCTATGCTGCGAACAACTCAAAATTGCAAATTGTTGATGGCCTGTGATTTTGTTAAACGACATTTCTTTTTTTTAATGAACACTGACTCATCATATTCGTTGATTAGTGCTTCCAAACGTGAGCTTGAACTAGTCCAGACTTTACTGTTTTATATTCTGCGACATCCAACGTTATCCAAACTTATGATGAACAAACCTTGAAAATTTATTTTAATTCTTATAAAGACTATACTTTGGATTTCATAAAAACTGATTTGCATTTTGTTAATCGGATATGATTTTTTTGGATTTTTGTAGGCTTGCTGTTTAATTGTTGCTCATAACAATATTGTTATTAATTTAAATATTAATGATTCTTTTATTTCAAGTAGAAACATATCAACGTGAACTTCTGCGACAACTGTGACAAAAGACTCACGAAGACGCCGTACGAAAACAATTTATACTTTACAGATACTTCCAACAAATCACACTCCGTTTCATTCGACGTCGATCAACGGAACCTCCTTTTTTCGTCGTACAACATATCAACAAAGACAATTACTAGGTCCGGTCGAGTAATCCATCCACCCATTCGCTATCGAAGTTAAGAACCATATCTTATACTTACTTTTCTTTTTGCTTTTTTTGATTCTTTTTTATTTTTATTTTTTATCGAAGTTTTTCTTGCTTCTATTGATTAAGGCATTTTCTTTTTCATAATTTTGATTTTTCGTTTGTTCCATTGTCAATTAGAGCGTATCTGTAATATTCTTTCTTTTCAAATCGTTTGTTGTTGCATTGCCAGTTAAAACGAACTTCTAATTTTGGTTCTTTTCAACGTTGGGCAAATTACACCCGTCTGAACTTCTATCATAAGCATTAGGCAGACCTAGTCTTGCAATTTTGGGTGGTGATATCCTCACACAACTCACCTGCCAACCAATTAACACAGTTGTCTTGCCTTCGTTAGCTTTTGATAACGATACGAAATTTTTTTTGTTACCTTTGGTTGAGTATGGACGCACCCAAGCTGGTAAACCGCGGATAGGCCAACTTGTGAGTCAAACTTTATTATTCAAGGCAAGCCATTTTCTCGCTTCAAGCAAGTGAAGTTTACGACGCCAATTTGCTTTTTCTTTCGGTTGTCACAAACTCTGTGCGTCATTTTGCCTGACATACTTTTCTTTTAGCCCTTGAAGAACTGTGCACACCTCTCATAACCATCATGCTAATACAAATTTAACAACCATATGGATTTTAGTTGTTACGTTGAAATGGGTTAAAAAAAATACCTTACAAAATTGTTGTCATGTGCAATTTTTTTTGTATTTGTGTCTTGTTTTATTATACTGTCGCTTATTTTATAGCTGTTATGTTAATGCATGCTTAAATTCAATTTTTTTAGACTTATATTATTTTTTATATTTATCAATTAATTACGCAGATCATTGTCGCCTATGTTTGTTTTGCAGTGCTCAGCCGTCGTCATCTTATACAAAACTACCACTTCACGACCACAATTTGACAACTTCAAACAAACTTCTGAATTGCACCAAACTTTATTTACAAAAGGCGTTGCCATTTAAATAACTTTTAAAAAAATAACCGAATTGGAATCAACTACTATATTGAAGATGCAAGCGAAGATATCGATCGAACAGTTTCAATTTCTCGATGAAGAACTTTTAACACCTACTTCCAACAACTTGATTGCTATAATTTTCTTAACTGTTAAATAGTTTCAAAAATACTGTTTTGCTGTTGGATGTGTTTGTGATGCTATGTCAATTTTTATAATTTTGAATTTATGTATAATTATTTCAAATTATGGATTGAAAACTACATGTTTCATTATATAATTTTCAACAATCATGAAATATAATATATCCGTAAAGGTGATTAAAGATTCGTCAATAACGTTTATATTTGAAATAAAAATTTATATTGGAAATATATTGGAAATATTTTTATTTTTGGCAATATGAACTGTCTTAATGGTGCGATTCGAAGTTATTTTCATAAACATTTCATTTACAATTTCACAACACTTACACTTCATCACTCCAATATTTCGTGTTTTACATATCACACACACAATCCAACATTTCCATATTATGTTTATAATATTTTAGTTTTTGAATTACTGGTTTCAAAATGTAATTTGATTTTTTCCTATACATGATTTTCCAATTTTTTTAATAATTTTTAATTATTTTGTCTTTCTGTTATTTTATTTTCAAATTTGCGTCCACAAATTTTTTTTTTGCAACTAGGGGGAGCATGTCGTGATTCGTGTATGCTGAATGCGTGGTTGCAGCATGTTCGGCTTATGCTTTGTTTTATCGGTCGTGCCCCGCTTCTCATAATATTCATCGTGTGAAATTTTGTGTAAAGGCGTTTCTATGTCTCACGGTCGGTGACTTGTACATTCAGTCATGTTCACTAAGTATGGTAACCTGACTGTACGATTTAGTAGACAGGTGACGAAATAATGCATAACGTGATAGCGCTACTCTGAGATAGAGACGTGTTTTTACTATAATAAATTCAATAAAGTTTATTTGATATAAGTTTTGATTATACTGTGTTAGGGTTAGTTTTAGTAAAAACAACCTGCTACTACTACTGTTACTACTACTATTTTAATAGCCTACCACGTCTAGGCCTTTCTATAAAACAATTTCTTGTTCTATTGAAAAAGCTGTGGATAGTAGACTAGTGTTTTTGTGCCATTATTTTAGTGTTAATTTTAAAAGTTTAAAGTAGACCGCACAGCGAGTCCCTCTCTCCGTGGCTTCAAATTCTTCAACTAGAGGGAGCTATCTGAGCTTTCCTCTATCACACCGCTGGCTTTCACACACGTCTTGTGGTTTTATAATATATATCAAAGTTGAGATTTCGATATGAAAGCATAACAGGCTTGCACAAGCCAACGACCACAATTATTTAGTCGACAATACTGCCCAAACGATGCAGCTAACGATGCAGCCAACGATGCAATCGCAAAACGAATTTTCCCAAGTTTTGCTTGCGATCTACAAACTCACTCTTCAAACTATAACAATAAACCAAATCACCGAACCACTTGATCACCATGAAAGGGAATAAATTTACCAACATCTCAATTTATAGTGTGCTCGCCACGTGTAAGTGAACCAATCAGATTTCATTAGGATCACTGCACGCGATTCGCGCAAAAGGCAGTGAACGCAAACAATAGAATTAGTAAGAGGTTTCAAAAAAAAGACTTCTATACAGTTAATTAACTTTTTTAATTACAGTGCGAGTTCTATTTTTTTTTATGATAACGTCGACTTGAACACTAAAGGAACCTGCTGAGTGTTTAAAGTAAAAATTCCAAGTTTTATTTATTGTACCACAATGATTTTAACATGTCGATTATTTTCTTTTGATCATCTTAAAGGAATAGCTAAGCTTATTTTTGTTTTTGCTATGTTCTAGTTTCTTGCGCTAAAAGTGTCATTCAAGGTTGCATAAAAAAAGAATTTCATTCTCTTTCAATATACATACTTAAATGTTGTAATAAAATATTATTTCGGGTTGAAAAAGCGAGTTTTTTAAAGGTAGTCCACTTTCGTAAATTGGCCGAAAAGCAGAGATTGGTTTCAGAAAGTTAACAACTACGGCGGTTTTATTGATCATATGATTAAAAGTAAAATTCTTTCACAGTTGTAATTCCCTTAGAGAGGTTATTCCTGTTCACAGAAGAAGAAACTCTATTTCAGCTTATGACACTGTCTGGCACCGTGGCCTTACCTGCAAGCTGCTGAGACTTCTTCCGGGTAAACACATGGTCAGAATGATTGCGGAGCTTGTCGGAAATCGAAGTTTCACCCTTACCACCGGTGACAGCAAGCAAAGCAGGCTACACCGTCTTAAAAACGGCGTTCCTCAGGGATCGGTCTTGGCTCCCCTCCTATTTAACATCTATACGTACGATCTTCCTTCCATGATTTCCAGAAAGTTTGCTTATGCTGATGATTTAGCATTGTTGCACTCTTCTGGAAACTGGAAGGACTTGGAGGGGACGCTAAGCCAAGACATGTCTACACTTTTAGCGTATCTCCAGACTTGGTGGTTGAATCTCAGTCACACTAAGACGGTGACGGCAGCCTTTCATTTAAATAACCGAGAGGTCAAACGTGAGATAAAGGTCTACAACAACGATAGACTTTTACCGTTCTATCCAACCCCTATTTATCTTGGGGTAAAACTGGACAGATCGCTCACATTTCGTCACCATCTAGTGGCATTGCGCAAAAAACTATCCTCGAGCGTCACACTGCTGAGGCGACTCGTGGGCTCGGGATGGGGTGCTGGTGCTGAAACACTTTGCATAGCCACCTTATCTAGTCTACTCAACATCTGAGTACTGTGCTCCAGTCTGGTGTCGCAGTGCTCACACTCGCCTCATGAACAGTGTCTTGAACGACGCCTTGCGCAAAATCACTGGATGCCTGCGTCCCACTCCAACGGACCACCTACCTGTACTCTCAGGCATACAGCCAGCTGAGCTTTGCCGAATGGGACCCACACTCTCTTTGGCTCATCGTGGATCTCTGGACCCGATCATATCTTGTATGGTCTTTTAAGTGGGTCCTCAGATACTCGCCAAGTGAGACTAAGATCCAGACGCCTGTTTGTGCCAGCTGCGCGCAATCTCTTGGACAACCTTGCCAGACTTGGCATCCGCACTTCTGAATGGACAAATCACAAATGGAAAACGGAATACTGTGAAAATGCTTCCAAGCTCCGTGTTTTTGTGCACGAGACCGTTGCCAGGCCTGTTGGGATACTTACCCCGAGCAGCTTGGGTTAAGCTCAACCGCCTGCAGACTGGTGTTGGACAATTCCATTCGTCTATGGGGTCTCGCTCCTTCACCGAATTGCGAGTGTGGCGCCTCTGAGCAAACCGCAGACCATGTACTAACAACAGCGTGCCCTATACATCGGGCACCACATGGAGCACGAGATCTGACGGTTTTGAATGACGAAACTCGATGCTGGCTTAATAACACCACTGCCAGCATCTGATTCAAGCAGTGCAGCAGACTGGGGTAGTAAAAAGATAAACCCTCGGCCCCAGTCCTGTTTGTGTCTGACCTGGAGTGGATACCCTTCAAACGACGACGACGACGACAAGGCAAGCAGAGCTGTAGCAGCCAAACTTGATTCGTCTCCCTGAGGAGATTGCAGAAAGGTTTTGTAGAGGGATTCACACTCTACATCCCAACACGGAATATAGTTATTTCAATACCCGCGTGGGATAGTCTTTTTGGCTGCTTTCTTAATGGTGTTACAGAAATCCTGGTAAGCCGCATCCACATCAAGCGAATCAGGCGGCAACAAAGTCTTTGAGAATTTATTCGTCAAAGCAATGTAGTGACTCCATTTGGCCTTGCGGAAGTTCCATCGCTTTACAGGCATGCTTGGCACTGCCATAGCAAACCTTGGTGGTGTAATAAGCGATGGTCGATGTTGTGACCTGGGGAACTTCTCAAGGACACGTCTATCCGGTAAGCGACTGTTTGGACCTACGTTAGTGAAAGCTAGGTCTGGATTGGTACCAGTGTTCCAGCGGCCGGAATAAAAACTGGCAGCGTCCTTGGCATTACATAGGAGGGCAAAACAATTAATACTTTCCCACCCAGCCAAGCACTCACCGTCCGGACTGTTGTCGTCGTAGCCCCAGTCAGCATGACGACAGTTAAAATCGCCAGCGTACAGACAGGGGTGAGGAAACAGTGGGAGATCCAGGGTTCGCAATCGCGTTGGCGGTGGTTTGTAAACGTTGACTATTTTATAGCCATCAACGTCCACACACAACCACTCGATCTCCGATGTCGGTGGAGATTGGTCCAAAAGCGTTGTATCTCAGTCGCTCGTGGACAAACGTGGCAAGGCCATGCTTCCTGCTTAAAGAAGACCCAGCTAGTTGGTAGTTTGGTAGTACCAACTTCTCTGCATCAGTGCAGTGGGTCTCCTGTAGTAGGATGACGAGTGCCTCAGACTGCTTAGCGAGGTGATGAAGAACGTTCATCTTGCTTGCAGTGAGGCCTTCGATGTTCAGCTGAAGAATAGTGAGTCTTCGGAACTTGTTGGCAATGTGCCCTGAAAAGGGCAGTTTTATCCTGTCATTGCCCCATTCTGAAAAGGACGTTTGCCGATTAGCAGACCCACATTGAACATCGGAATGGGTGGATACCCTTCCGTTTTGGTAGGTTCGGTTTCGGTCTGTCATTTTAAAATCAATGAACAGACTTGCTCAAGGCCCAGGCTGCGTGAAAGCACCTACCATCTGGGCCAAAGTCCTTCCTGCTGAATTCTTTGACGTTTTATCACTAGTAATTAAGATATAGTCAACAATGTAAAAGGGAGTGCGTTAAACAGCCGGTTGTTTAAAATTCTCTGTGAATATTTAGGTGCCGGTCACAGTGTACTTCTATTTCACAGTAATGTGCGTTGCCTCTCCAGAGGAAATGTTGCTAAACGTGTATATGCGCTTCGTAAAAAATTGCTGTGATTTTTCCAACAATCCAACAAATGTGAAACTCTTATCACTTCCTTGAAGGATGATTTTTTTATTTTGATCCTTGCCTACCTTGTTGATATTTTTGATGCTCAAAATGTGCTAAACAAGAATCTCCAAGGAAAAGACCTAACGGTGTGTGAATTCATAGCTAAAGTCAAAGCATTTCTGGTCAAACTTCGGTTGTGGAGGGGAAATATTTGCTCTGGCACCTTTTCCATGTTTAATACAGTAACAGAATTTCTGTGTCAAAATCCCCTAATTGAGACCAAAAGGTTCTCGGAATTGGTCACTGAACATCTCATGAAGTTGGAAAAGGAAATTGACGGCTATTTTCCAAGTCTTGGTGAAGACGAAGTTGCATATCTTAGGAATCCTTTCACCGCGAACGCTCAGACACTGCAGGCTGGGACTGGTATGCAAGAGGAACTGATTGAACTTCAACATGATGGGTTTACACGCGATGTTTATTCTGAGAAAAATTCGGGAGATTTTTGGTTTACGATGTGCAAGTCGTACAAAAGGATTGCGGAACCTGCTATTCAAGCATTGTTGTTGTTTCTATCAACATGGTTGTGTGAATCGACATTTTCAGTGATGCTTGCAATCAAATCAAAATATCGATCACAGCTCAAAACACCTGAACATGATCTTTGTTGTGCAGTTGCTAATGTTTCACCACGTATTAATGAACTTGTTGCTAAAAAGCAAGTTCATCCATCACATTAGCTAGGACTGCTGAGCTAATTCAACCGATATATTGTCAGTTTGATTGTTGTGTTTGTTTAAGCTTAGATTACATTGTTATAAATAACTTTGTGTTCTTTGATTAGTGCTAATCACGCAGCTTTTTCGTTTTAAACTAAAATAATCAATTCTAAAGATTTAGCAAATTTAGAGGCAATGTAATGAGTTGCCTACCTATAGAAAATAAGTTGTGCGTTCGAGCAAGTTGAGCTTTGCAGCTAAAAATATGAGAAAATTTTGGGGGTACACGAGCGAATTTATAATTATCCAAAGGGTACCCATGAATAGAAAGTTTGGGAAACCCTGGTCTAGCCCAAGGGTCCGCAAATACTTTTTTACGCGACCCAAAAAACTCTTGCGACCCACACTTTTCGTAAGCGGTAGTATTAAATGGAAAATATTCTCAATTAGTTAAGAATTTTAAGGCACTATTCAGCGACGAAAATTTAAAGTTAGGGGCCCGAGGCAAGGATTCCCAAAAATTGGTGTTTTCTAAAAAAAAAGAGCTTTGATCTTGTATTGTCTTTATTTTTCACAAAATCATGGTGATCTTGAAAAAAAAAGGTCTTCACTTTGATTTGATCTCTAATTTTGCTATTTTTCTCCCAAAATCATAGTGATCTCTAAAAAACATATACATCAAAATAAAACTATATGCGGTATTTTCAAGGGGTGGTCCCTAAAATCGAGGGGGCCCTTAAAAAATATATAGAATATCAAGCGATTTCACATAGCTGCTAATCTCGCATTGTGCAACAATAACAAAACAACATGATTGCTCGATGACTACTTAACACGTGATCTGCTCCATTAAGTAACAATGCAATAATAATTATAGATTTAGAATGGTCAAGTTCATTATTATTACACAGATGCGTAGCTTATACTTAGAGTAAATTTAAATAGTTTAAATTATTTCGCGATCCAGAATGGAAGACCCACTATTTGCGAACCTTTGGTCTAGCCTTTATAGTAGAATATTTTATAGCCGAACTTGACTAATGTAATGCTCTGGCGTATATTTTTTGATTTTAAATTTACCGTACATTGAATTACATTATTTATATTTTGTCAGAGTAGGGCTGCCCAACCTGAGACGCACAAAGTCTATTGTTGACGCCCGCTAAAGAATTTGTAATTACATAATCGATCAAATTATTGTAATGCTTAGAATCAATCTAATGACGCGCAGAAAACTCGGAATATATTGGTTAATTTTTGTCTCACTAGAAATTTTTCGCTTTACAGTATATAAGAATAAAACACTTAGGTATATCAAACTGATGACCTTTTTTGTTTGGTCTGTAACTAAATTTGTGGTCCGAATTCCTGTTATCAAGGAGGTTCATTCAAAAATCACACATTAAAATTAAGTAAAGACAAAAAAGAAGATACTTTCATTTCTGCACCGATTGCGACCCGCAATAAACTTTTCGACAAAAGTCGGACCATAATGGTTAAAAGATCGAGCATCCCTGCGTCAGAGTATAAAACAACCTAACATTTTCTAAAACAGCCGTTATCATCGAAATGAATTTCTACCGAGATTAATTTTGGATTTTAATATTGATTTTGTCATAACTTACGACACCGACATTTTTTCTTTTAAAATTATTTAATTTATAGTACGAATTTTAACGTTAAAATAAAACATTGGTACAAACAATTAATGATATTGTATTCAAGCATAGCACAATATATATTCTATTTGAATGTCTTTTGACCTTGTTCACGTATATGTTTGATACAGTTCGCAGCATAATTTAAAAGTAGGAGAGAAGTCCTTTGATAATTTTCGATTACCTCAAACAAATTGCGACAAATATTTATTAAATTTTCACTTTTTTAATTGAATCTACGTGCATATAGTTCAAGTTTTTGGTCATTTTCATTAAACGCTCAGTATAACAAAAAAAAGTAGGCTATTCTATTTAGAGTTATTTCTAACATAAACTCATAGGGAGGAAAAATAAACGCACACCTATCTAGATATTGTACTGTACAGAAAATAAGATATAAAAATGAAATAGTTATTCACGCCAAGTCATTTATGCTAAATTTTAATACCGGTGCGCAGTGTTTTAAAATAATTTCCACTGCTTGTTCTTGTTGCAAGAAAAAATATAAGAAAAAAGCTGGAGCAGGGATCTTTTAGCTCTGCTACATTTGATGTGCTATCTACTTGAATAAAAACAAGACAAATAACTTCTGTTGGTGCGTTTTCCATTAAGTTCAATATTAAAACTTAAAAATGATTGTATTATTTTTTGTGGTAATTAGAATTTTATTAGTTGATTTCACTTCAGAAACATCTTTTTATTTTGTTAAAATTGGTCAAAAATTGGAGTTTGAATAAAGTTTTAAGAAAAACACAGATATTGGTTAAGTGCAGTATATAAAGGTTGAATGGCATAGACTGACGCTGGCGTATAAACAAAAATGATACAATTAATTATATAATGTAAAACTTCAAGCGCGTAAGTAATTAACGATCTTTATTCAATTTAATCAAAACAAAACCTGATATTTAGACTGATAAGTTAAAACAATATTTTTTCAACCAATTTTAATTTTGTTTCTTTTTTTATGCACATTTAAACATGATTAAGATTGATGAAAAAAAATAAGACAAAATAACTTTTATACACAAACCCATCATTCGTTTTCAAGATTTAAAATTTGAATTGATTTTTATCGTATTTCAACTGTATTTATCCTCCAGACTCGTACAAAAACGTTGAAGGCGTTATACTAAGGACAACTTTTAAGCGATATCGTACCTGCTTATTTAATGCTGTATATGCGAGCCCGCATGCAACCAGAAGATCTAGCAGATAAATGCTTTCAGAGATGCCAAGATATTGTAGTGGGTTGGAATTTTTAATTTACTTTTTTAGTTTTTATTTGAGACATAACTGAAATGGTAGCCTATCCAGACTACCCTACTAGCCTAAGTAAGCTAAGCCTAAACAAAAAGTCGCAAAAGAGCTACTGGCTATGAAGTGTGTAAAACGTTCCTAAACCAGACCTTACTTAAAATTAACTAGTAACTAGTACCGAAAAGATGGGGAAAGTACTAGTAAACACTTAACTAGGAAAAATGCCAATTTGTGATAATACTACTGTAAATCAAGAAACTCCTTTAAAACTTCAACCGATATGAAAAACAAAAACATGTCGCAATGCTTGCAAAAAAAACTTTCAATGACCCTAGAATTAGACGGAGTACCGCGGTACTTTATAAAAAAGTACCGCGCTACCGGTACTCGGTACCAAGTACCGACGGTACCGCTAACGGTACTAAAAAAGTACCGCAGTACTTTAGTACGCGGTACTGCCCACCACATAACGTTGTGATCACTTACTATCCTTAGTTTAATTTTACTTTCTCAAATCGTACTTCAAAAACACTTCTTTTATCATTTTTAAACAAACTTTTAGAAACTTTCAGTGAAGGGCCCTTGAGAAAGCAGGTACAAAAAGAGCCTGGGATTGTTATGTTCAGCAAACTTTCCGACTTCATCTCAAAAACATAAGTTGTTTGAATTTTTGAGTGAGAACTCATTTTAAACTAATTGCTTTATTTGCTTTTGACTGCACTTTGATATTTTGATATTTGAGCTGTTCAGATTTATTCAATGGCTAGATTTTTCGTCAAAGTCTAAGGCAACCAAGAGAAACCAAGATAGGCAATAGTACTATTCACTGCGTGGTAACTCTTTGCTCTTTATGTAGATCGACGGTTCCCAAACGGGGAGGAATTCCTCCCCAGGGAAGAATTTCACCATTTTAGGGGAGGAATTTAACTTTTGAGTTAAATCCACTACTACTTTTAACTACCACTTCAATGCAGGAAATAATTTTAACCAGAAAATTGGTAGCTGAATGAAATATTTGAATATTGGTATTGCCAAGCCGTACTGCCCCCCCCCCCCCCCCGAGTGGTGTTAAGTTGACACTAGAATTGACACATTCAACTACTTTCAGAAAACAAACAAGAACAAATTTCACATTGATCGAGAGGAAAATTGAACTAAATTGATATTCGAATTCATTACAACTGTCTAAACTGGCAGTCGTGTTTTTTGTTTTAATTGCTATTTCATTATTTTGTTATTCTCCTGATATTGTACAGCGCTCTCTTGGTATAATGATGCTTGCTCAGTATAGTTTTAATGGCATATCAAGTTTACTAGGTAATTCTTGAACTCTTTCACAGTTAAACTTGTGATTGATGCTGGGTTTCGGGAAGGGGTCCTAACTTTTTTGAAAAATTTTTTCCGAAATAAGAAATTTAATAATCTAGGCTAAAAAATGCGCTGATTTCATATATTGCTATCCCAGTTAATAAAAATCACTTAAATGATAAATTTTAATTAAAAAAGTACATTGATGTTTTTTTAAATTTATAAAATTAAAAGTTTTAATGATTTGTTTTATTTTATTAGTTATAACTTTGCTAAAATTTAAAATGGCTATAGCAGAGTTTAAATAGATTTAGGGTTCAGGTTCATGGAAATGCGGAATAAACAATTAGTCTGATATCATTTCATACTTATAAAAATACAGGGTGTCCATAAAGTCCTACACACATTTAAAATTTTAATATTTCAAAAACCGCATATGGTAGAAACTTTAAATTTGCGACAGTGAATGATACCACCACAAAGTTTTTTTGTTATTTTTTACAGTTTATTTTATTGTTAAAATAAGCAAGAATAAGTCATTTTTAATAAAGGCTTAAATTTGCAACAAAGTATGAAACATGTTGACCATTCAACAAAAAGCACAATGTGTTCTTTGGTACCACAAATTGAAATCACCAACTGCAGTACAACGTAAATTTAGAAATGAGTTTGGAGAAGACCCTCCTCACACTAACAGCATTAAAAGATGGTTTAAAAATTTTATGGAAACCGGCAGCATTTTGGATCGCAAAAGATCGGGTAGGCCAAGTATTGATAAAGAAACTGTTGATGCTGTGCGTGTAGCATTTCATTGCAGCCCAAGGAAATCAATTCGTGTTGCATCAAATAAACTTGCTATTCCTCGAAGCACAGTTGAAAAGTTTTACATAAACGACTTCGGCTCCATGCTTACAAGTTACAAATTGTTCAAGCTCTTAAGCCGGATGATCATATTGAGACATATTGAGAGCAACAAATGGAGCACATGTTGAAGTCTATAAGTAGCATGAAAAATTATATTCTTGAAATATGGGTATTACTTAAACTTCTAGAAAGTTTTTAATATAAAACTTTAATAAACAAACTTTACTTTGCAAAAAACTGTATGATTTTATCTACTTTAGTTATTTTGCAATAAAATTTTGAAAAGTGTTCAAGACTTTATGGACACCCTGTATATCTTATAAAAATTAATTATTGGTTGTAATTTTTTTAATTAAAATTTAGCATCTATCTCTTTTTCACAACCTCATACATATGTTTTTTTTAAATCAGCGCAATTTTTTACTATAAAGTGGTATTTTTGATCGGAAAAAATTTTTCAAAAAACCCCCCGAAACCCAACATCAACCAAACTTGTTAGTTTAAAGTTACCGAGTAAAGATAATTGTCATTAACACTACAGTGGATTATCCAAAAGATGCAACGACTAGAGTACTAAACTAAGGTTGTGCTTCACTCCAGAATGTGCAAGCAGAGTCGTGAGAAAACAACGTTTAAAAAACTTAGTATTTGGGGAGGAATGAAAAGTACCAAAATGGGCTAAGGGAAGAATGCATTCAAAAAAGTTGGGAACCACTGATGTAGATTATTTTCTCCGTCACATGTGAAACTTTTTGAACAATACAATTTTGAACTTTTTTTTGGTCTTTTTTTACAAAGTTTTTTTGTTTTTTTTTTGAAAAGTTTTTTTTTGCCTTCCTGCTTTGGTCTGTCTGATTAGACTTAGTTTCAGTTATTATTAATATCAAACTCATTAATTGTGTAAAACTTGTTAATAGTATAAAACTTATTACAGTATGAAAATTTATTATAGTATGAAAAAAACTGTTAACAATTGCAAGTTTAGGATTTGATTGCGGGCTGCTGCTAGTATAGCTTGTTTACTGGATATCGTTTTATTTTCTAAAGAACCAAGTAATTTAAAACGAGAAATACCAGACTCGTTTATTAAAAAATTTATTTAATTATTAAACGAGAAGCACCTATTATACATTCTTTTATTTTTCTTATATCGTTTCTTTACAAAAAAGCAAAGCATTTACAAAAAACGTTGTATTCACATTTTTAAGTCTGGCTTTCAAAGTTGGGTACGATTTTAGAATTTTTTTATGCGCGAACACAAGCGGGAAGAACCTTTTGTCATTGGCATGTTCTAGTTAAAACGCTTACAATAAATGTTGCCAAAGTTGATCACTAAAACAAGTTTTTGTTGCACTAAGATCGTGGAAAATTTGCATTTATTTTTAAAAAAGTTGTATTTTTGCACTAGCATTTCAAACGACAGAAATTTATTTAGCAATAATGCTAAATATTTTCAAACACTATGTGGGGAGAAATGGCGATCTTTTGCCAACAGTTTGTGAAGCATCCAAAAAAACCTCGCTCCACAGTGCATGAAGTTACTTGGCAATTTAATTATTTCTATGCAATTCTAGACTGATATCAGGTCATTTCTGCAATAATCGCTTTTAAGTCATTATTCAATTCGAATCGGTGACCCAAATATAATTTACATATAAATATTAATGAAAACTTTAAAATAGAATAAAAATTAAAAATCCACAACAGCCTGTTTCGCCAAAGACGGCTCATCAGGTGGAATCTGTAAAGTAATAAAAAAACGTAGATTATAAAATATTAAAAAATATCAAAATTAAACAAACAAAAATATAATATTTTTATATAAATAAATAATTTATCTATAAAATATATAGTATTTTTGGTTTTTAAATTTTTTAATATTTTTTAATATTTTATATTTTATCAATATACATATACATGCATATAAATCAATATATATCAATCAAACAAATTAAATCAATATATATCAATATATCAATCAATATAATCCAGTAATGTTTTACCTTACCGGTACAGTGCTCAATAACACACCGTTAGAGCAAGTATATTATATTTATTAAACTCTATTATAGAATTCTATTTGAATAAGTGACCACCTGACGATTCAATAGGATGAAACAGACTGTTGTGGTTTTAACTAATAAAGTGTAGTGTTTAATAAATATAATAATATCAATCAATATATATAAATCAATATTTATACATGCACAATTTTCAATCAATTAGATTTTTGTTCCAATTAGAAAGTTTGTTAGTTATTAGTATGTCGTGCTATGGTTATGCCAAAAAAAATTTTTTGTCTTTATTTTTGATCGCTGAAAGCGCCGAAATATGGAATATAACAAAAATGTCAGTTCAAATTGAGCTAAACTCTGTGATTGAATCCCAGTTGGAATTTTAAAGACTTTATAATCAAGCTTACGCTAGTAGAATCTAATTGCGGTGACGGTACTTCGAAACATATTTTCTTAATCAAATCCTATTTGTTTGTACATCTTATCTTGGTGTAGCTTGCTGTCGTCATAATGCGGCTGCAATAAAGCACTAACTGTCTCTGCAACTGTGCGATAAATGGAGCGCTTTTCTTAAAAAAAACAATTTTTTTACGCTAAGATTGAAACCAAAGATTGATTGCTGATATAGCTCAATTTAGATCATTCCTTGCTATCTCGCTACTAAGTCAGTGGTTGTACTTTGGCAGAGTAAAAAGTTTCTCGCTTTTTTTTGTTTTTTAGATTTATTTATGATAATTGTTGATTGTTAATTTTACCAGAAGGCATCCTGATTCAATAGCCTTTAAGTTTTTTGATGGTTCTTGACCTTTGCTCGGCTATTTGCTTATAATTCTCTACAATTGTCAAAATTGTATTTTAAATGTGTGCAAATTGAAATCAATGTCGCTGTTTATCAGCTAGCAACTTACAACTCGACCGGTCCATCAGCTAGCAACTTGCAACTTGACTGCTCCATCAGCTAGCAACTTGCAACGCAACCGCTCCATCAGCTAGCAACTTACAGCTCGACCGCTCCATCAGCTAGCAACTTACAACTCCGAAACTAAAATTTTACAAATATATAATCCATTTCAATTATTCTAAAAACAATACATTGTTTTGTAGAAATATTCTAAAATTACATTTCAAATAATCAGGCATCTTCAATATGTTAGAAAGAGCTTTACTCTCTGTGGTTGCATCATTAAATAAATCGCTTTAAAAATAACTTATCTAGAGCAGAAAAAAGCAGAAACACACAAGGCATGCTGGTTAATAATATTGAAAAAAGCAATCACACAAATTTTTAATGAATATTTATTAAAGTTTTTTTTTCAAAACTCAAAAATGATAAAAGCACGGTCAGCATGGAAATGGTTGAAACCTCAGCTGAATATTTGATTATCTTGGTTATCTGTGTTGGCATAAGACACTTTACGGCACTTTCCCCTGCTTGGTGGTCTTGGCAAGCAGTTCTAAATTACAGTCATATCTCTATCAAATTACAAGTGGACAGCAATATCTTGGCATCTCCGGAAGCAGGTTGGAGTAATTGCCTACCCTATGTATTAGCGCCTCCGTCGCTTTCCTGCGAGTCAGGAGGATAGAGATAAAATAAAAAAGTTTAATTTGTTGGCTAATTTTGGCATTTACAGGATATAATTGGCTTAATTAATCACCTCAAAAAGATTAGAAACAATGCCAAATTAAACAAACGAGTAAAAACTGTTTAACTCGGTAGCGTAGTCGAGTGGTTAGAGCGCCGTGATTGTGATCAATATGACGTTGGTTCAAAACCTACTTGCTCTATTCTGTTGTGTCCGTGGAAAAGACAGTTTACGGCATTTTCCCCTGCTTGGTGGTCTTAGCAAGCAGTTCTAAATTTTAGTTCTATTTTTATAAAAACTAAAAAAACGAAACAAAAAATTTCAACCTTTGCTCAATATCTTGGCATCTCCGGAAGCAGATCGGGGTATTTGTTTCCCCTATGCATTAGCGCCTCTTTTACTTTCCTGCGAGTCAAAAAGATAAATATAGCAATAATAAAAATAAAGAATGAAAATAACTTGCTGGTTTTCTTTTTTTTTTCGGTATTACCCCTCTTTATTTTCTTTCTATAATCTTTGGGTAAATTATTTAGAGTAATTTTTAAGACATTTTCTTTTCTACCTCAACACATCAGAAATTTTGTCTTTTGTTTTAAGCAATTAGATTCGTAAAATGGCATTTGCAGAAATTTGTTATGTAGGAAAGAGAGGGCAGTTGAGAGCCGAAATTATCATTATAATCCGTAATGTCTTTTACCAAAGGGAGGCCTGATTGGTGCGACCAAAAAGAAAGAGTCACTTTCAAAGATCCATTTAAAAAAACAATTAAATATTTATTTATTTTTAATATTATTATTTTATCTTTATTTTTATCCTCCTCACTCCCTGACTCACAGGAAATTGTTGGAGTAGCTATACATACAGCAGCTACCAAGCTATTACAATCACCTGCTTCCAAAGATGCCAAGATATTGCGGTTTGGTTGCTTTAAATCTTCGTTAAATTCTCTCACAAACATTTCGTTATCCAAAAAATAATTTAAGTCACTTTCAGTCAATCATTACCACTTAAAAACAAATAAAACATGGAATTTAATTTCTCCAAAATTAAGTTTTTAAACTTATTACTTTATTGGTTCAAGTTTAACAAAAACAATCCCCAAATTAGTTGAAAAATTTAAAAACTACCAAACGTAAAAAAAATGGGAGTTACATCCACTTATATTGACCCAAGCAATATTTTGAGCAAAGTTAAGCAAAAAACAGTTATCAAAATGATAATCTTGTTGAGTCGATTGTTAGCAATTTTAGATTGAGTAGTTTATTGAATATGATAAAAATTATGCTTGAATAAAGAACTGCGTAAAATTGTTTTTAAACTTTTTGTGCTTGTTATTGATTTCCAAAAAACTTTGCGCAGGCTTGGAAATGAAAAGTTTTTCAATCTTTTTTGGGTATAAAATTGCAAATATTCACGGTCATTGAAGAATGTTTTTTTTACAACTTCAATTCTTCTTTTTTTGAAAAAGATGATCTACTCCCAGAAAATTTTTGAAAAGAAACGGCACAGAAGTTGATCGAAAAGGGAGTTTTGTTAGAAACCAAACCTGAAAAACATTGATTGCAAAAAATTTACAGAACTCGGTAGAAAAAAACAATGCATAATAATGAGATGGAACAAGTTGAACAACATTGCTTTTATATAATGCATTTAATCACACACTTTATCGTTAATTACAGAGTCAAGTTGTTTTGTTGTTTCTTCCTTTTTCAGATTACGTCTTAAAATATTATAATTCCAACATTCCTGCAATGCTTTCTATTGTTTTGTTTCTTATACGTGATTTTCGATACGCGATAAAAATATAGTGATAAAACAATTCTTACATACGTTGGTTACGATGCGCTGTTTCGCCTTATTCGCATCGACCAGTCGATGGAGAAAGAAACAGACATAAAAATCACATTAAATATTGTTTTGTTTTCCTATTGAACGTTTATTGGTATGTTTGATGAGTAAATAAATACATACTTAAGTAACAAAATATAATTTTTCTAAAAGTAAAGTGTTTGCGGTAGCTTAAAGAACTTGAAAACGGTGCTCAATTGAACTTGCGAAACACTGCTTGTAGTTATTAAAAAAACACTGTTAAAATGAAATTAAAATAAAATTTTGTCATAATAATAATAAAATAGAAATTTTGAGAATTATATAATTAACAATTAAAATTTTAACAATAACAATTAAAATTAACTTTGTAATGTATAAAATTTTAAAGAGTCTGTATCACAACAATCTACCCAGAAAAAAAAATTGTACGTTTTAGAATTTAGTAATTACTATTATGACAAACAATAAATTTATAGAACAACCTATACAAAAGTAATCGATTAACACAGTTGAATTTTTAAATTAATGCAATTGAATTGACTACCACACTGCATGGACACATTAAATTTAAGCAGCAAGGTTAGATAATAAGGACCACAAAGTTAAATTCAGGTAGGAAAAATTTTTAAAGTAAATATACGAGTATTTTTATGCTGGCATTTGGCGATCATTTCAAATCTTTAAATCTGTTCTGCTAGTAATATTATGATTTTTTTCCGCTAAGCAAAGTTAACAATGCTTTGTGCCATTTCTATGAGATGGTGATACAGACAGTTTAAAATTATGAATAATAAATTATATTGATAATTTTAGTTGTTATAGTTATAATTTTAATGTTAATGGCATATTTGGAAAGTTTCCATTTTATTTCTATTGTTACTATTATTAAGTTTTATTTTATCATTAATATTTTCAATAACTCTATATTTAACGTCTGCAAATACATATTGCACATTTAGATCGCGATTTTTATTGCAATTTTAAATTTTTGTCTCTTTTGCATCGCAAAGCCCCTGACGATTCCTTAATTGGATGCTGTGGGAATGTTTTGTTTTCTTTTTATAAGAAATGAAAAATCTATCTTTTTGAATTTTAGTTTGAGTAACAATTGAAAGTCTGATGTATAGGCCTGCTAACATGGAAAGCTATTTTACGAAAATTAAAACCAAACATAAATCAAATTAAAACTAACAAAAAAGTAAAATTATAACAATCAGCATGGTTAGTTACTTTTTTACTATTATCTGTTTGTGTTAAATTGCAAATCAATACATATATATAACGCAAAAATCTTTGAAGGAGTTATTGTCATAAGTTTTTGACACCATTACCAAAAATGCAAATAAACATCTTTATTATTTCTAGGAACCATGAAGACACCTACTATATGAATCGACAAAATATTGCCACAACCACATTTGATCTATACAAAGAATTATTAGAGTTCTGAGTAAAATTCAAACTTTTTTTTTGTATAATACCGCATAAACATTATTGGATAAAAAAATAGTTATAAGATCAAAAAACTAGGTGTATTTTTTTATAATATTGATGGTTACGTTTAAGTAAAATAAAATTTTTATTTGAACAGCGCAATATGACTACGATCGGAATCAAACTCCAACCATGTCGATCAAAATCTCACAAAAAAAGCGATCGTTTCTTCTTTACCAGACTGTCCAATTGATTAGATGCACACGTTGACAAGCAATAACATCAATCACTAACAACACAGAACAACACTTTTGCTTCTGCAATGTCATTTGTTGGGCAAAGTACCTCAGTGTGATAACACTCTTGACTTGCGAGAAGGGCGCGAGCTCAATGCTTAGTCCATCTGTGTAATTTTTGTTACGATCATAAAAAAGGCACTTCAATGGGGTTTCGCTTCTTACTTACAATGGTGGCTCCGCTTATTACAGAAGAGACAAGTGGGCCAATACCGCAATGGGAACACGACGTCACCAATAATGTGAAATTCATTAATGCAATCTTGATAGTGCACTCTTTGCAGTTGGGGAGTTTTTTGTATCCATCTTGTATTTTGTGAATATATCTATACTTTTATCTAACCGGACAACGATAGAAAAGTGCTATGCAGCCATATTGGATTAATAATATTTTGAATTTATTTCTTTGCATTATTAAAGCAAAAAAACCAGAAAAACAAAAGAGAATAAAACAAACGTTTTCGGCTAACATAAGCCCTCATCAAGTTTCAGTAAATAGTCTTTCATGACTTTAATAATGAAAGACTATTTACTAGGAAACCTGATGAGGGCTTAAGTTAGCCGAAAACATTTGTTCTCTTCTGTCTTTTTTTATTTTTGTCTTTTTTTAATAATGTAAAGAAATAAATTCAAAAATACTTAGTCCAATATGGCTGCTATTTATAGCAATTTTATGATATAAGAAAGTAACCTCTCTCCCAAAGCTGTACAATAGAGAAGTGTTCCTGAGATAATCCTATTCATTTTTAAAAATGACCAAATAATTTTTTTTGTTTTAAATCTTATAATTTATTTTTTTAATTTGATTAAGAACTTTTTATCAAAATAGCCAAAGCAGAAGAAATCGTCAAAGTGTTTTTCCGTAGAATCATATTAACAAACGACCTAGAACACAAGACAAAAATAGACCTGTAGAAACGCGACCCAAAACACCATGAAAGCCAAGTTATAATGGCGTAATCATATTTCAAAATTAGCATGCACAAACACGCGTTTCAATTAATGCTTTCTTCAAAAGCAATATTTTTTCAAGGCCTCGCAAAATTGGGAATAAATTAAAGCCTTGCAATAAATAATCTCAAGCTTTACCCTTTTGTTGCATTATCTACCTCAGTGGCTGTCATTCTTTTTAAATGCTTTTCTGCAGTTGGTCATTTTGCAACTTTTTATTCTTTTCGTCGACAAATCGTTTCAGAAAAGGCTATTACCTTAGTCCAGGGTTCTTAAATAATAGGTTTAATTTGACATTGAAATAAATATTTTTGCAAAAAGTCAATTGAAGACAAAAAACTCTTCCATCGAAGTTCGAGTGTAGGCTTAAATTTTTTGTTAAACGTAAAGAGAAGCCTTTTTTAGTTTTTACTTGACTTTTTTAAAAAAAAGTTATATTTCAACGTCAAGTTAAGACTTTTTTTGCATAATGCATTCAATATAGGCAAGTCCTTACAATTTCATGAATGCTGTTGTATGATGTAAAATTTAGATTACAAATCAATATTTTATAGAAAAATTCTGTGGGCCTTCGGGATAAATTATTATGGACCCCAGACTAGAAATCCCTAGTGTGGTATTCCAGTGTCAACGTAAGTGTAAATTCCTCTTCTAAACTCATGAAATTCCTCCCCGGTTGGGAATCACTGATCTACCTGAAGAGCGTGTTGCCAGCAACCACAAGTAGAAATTCCTTTGTCAGCAGACGCCACCACAGCTGCAGCAAACTCATCCGGATCGGGCATCACCAACTTGCTCCTTATTGTCACTCCAGCAATCATGTTCGTGCGAACGAAGCAGGACGTCACGCACTGTTACAGAAACAAGTGAATGATTTTGGTTTAATTACAAGACACCAGTTGGTGTTTTTGTTGAGTAACAATGAATATTTGAAATTAATATAAAAAGATCGTGTGCAATACAAATTTTAAAACTAAGGTGCAAAAGTTTATTTTTTAAAGTTTTTTATCGAAATCGTACCGAAAAAATTGTCGTAATGAAGCTTATTCGAAAATGTAACTGGTTAAAGACAGCCGAAAAATGTAGCCAATAAATAAGTAAGATCTCAAGCACTTATGGGGTAGACTTTTGAGACCGTTTTGAAGATAAGAGAAAAATCAACTTTTAAATAAAACTGTAAAAACAATGAGTTTGGTAGAAAAGTTTTAGAAAAGTTTTTTTTTTAAATAGTTTATTTACTGATAAGTTTCTTGAATTCTTTACTCTAAGACGAATTTGTATCACAGCTAATTTAAACAAATTTATATACCTGAACAGTTATTCCTTTGTTTTTGTACTCATGAGCAAGACTTTCAGAGAAGTAATTCATGAAGGATTTTGTGGCGCCATAAAGGGAGTAAACAGGAACCATCGAAGCAGCTGAAGAAATGTTCAAAACCAAACCTCTGTGATTTGAAACCATGCCAGGAAGAACGATTTGAGTCATCTAAACAAATAATAAAATGAAATTCACAGTTCAAACACTGTAACCATATTTTATTATTTTAACAAAAATCAAAGCAGTGTATTAAAAAAATTCGCATATGTGCATAAAGAAAGCTCCAAGAAATGAATTTTTTAAACGAATTATTTGTTCATTGTCTGCAGAATTGGAGTAACAGTAGGATTGTCTTCAGTAGAGTTGTGGAGTCAGAGTGGTCGGTGTTGCATGTTTTAGGGAGTGGTCGGTGTTGCATGTTTTAGGGAGTGGTCGGTGTTGCATGTTTTAGGGAGTGGTCGGTGTTGCATGTTTTAGGGAGTGGTCGGAGTTGCATGTTTTAGGGAGTGGTCGATGTTGCATGTTTTAGGGAGTGGTCGGTATTGCATGTTTTAGGGAGTGGTCGGTGTTGCATGTTTTAGGGAGTGGTCGGTGTTGCATGTTTTAGGGAGTGGTCGGTGTTGAATGTTTTAGGGAGTGGTCGATGTTGCATGTTTTAGGGAGTGGTCGGTGTTGCATGTTTTAGGGAGTGGTCCGAGTTGCATGTTTTAGGGAGTGGTCGATGTTGCATGTTTTAGGGAGTGGTCGATGTTGCATGTTTTAGGGAGTGGTCGTTGTTGCATGTTTTAGGGAGTGGTCGGTGTTGCATGTTTTAGGGAGTGGTCAATGTTGCATGTTTTAGGGAGTGGTCGGAGTTGCATGCTTTAGGGAGTGGTCGGTGTTGCATGTTTTAGAGAGTGGTCGGTGTTGCATGTTTTAGGGAGTGGTCGGTGTTGCATGTTTTAGGGAGTGGTCGATGTTGAATGTTTTAGGGAGTGGTCGGTGTTGCATGTTTTAGGGAGTGGTCGGTGTTGCATGTTTTAGAGAGTGGTCGATGTTGCATGTTTTAGGGAGTCGCCGGAGTTGCATGCTTTAGGGAGTGGTCGGTGTTGCATGTTTTAGGGAGTGGTCGGTGTTGCATGCTTTAGGGAGTGGTCGGAGTTGCATGTTTTAGGGAGTGGTCGATGTTGCATGTTTTAGGGAGTGGTCGGAGTTGCATGCTTTAGGGAGTGGTCGGTGTTGCATGTTTTAGAGAGTGGTCGGTGTTGCATGTTTTAGGGAGTGGTCGGTGTTGCATGTTTTAGGGAGTGGTCGATGTTGCATGTTTTAGGGAGTGGTCGGAGTTGCATGTTTTAGGGAGTGGTCGGCGTTGCATGTTTTAGAGAGTGGTCGGTGTTGCATGTTTTAGGGAGTGGTCGGTGTTGCATGTTTTAGGGAGTGGTCGATGTTGAATGTTTTAGGGAGTGGTTGGTGTTGCATGTTTTAGGGAGTGGTCGGAGTTGCATGTTTTAGGGAGTGGTCGATGTTGCATGTTTTAGGGAGTCGCCGGAGTTGCATGCTTTAGGGAGTGGTCGATGTTGCATGTTTTAGGGAGTGGTCGGTGTTGCATGTTTTAGGGAGTGGTCGGTGTTGCATGTTTTAGGAAGTGATCGATGTTGCATGTTTTAGGGAGTGGTCGGTGTTGCATGCTTTAGGGAGTGGTCGGAGTTGCATGTTTTAGGGAGTGGTCGGTGTTGCATGTTTTAGGGAGTGGTCGGAGTTGCATGTTTTAGGGAGTCGCCGGAGTTGCATGGTTTAGGGAGTGGTCGGTGTTGCATGTTTTAGGGAGTGGTCGATGTTGCATGTTTTAGGGAGTCGCCGGAGTTGCATGTTTTAGGGAGTGGTCCGAGTTGCATGTTTTAGGGAGTGGTCGGTGTTGAATGTTTTAGGGAGTCGCCGGAGTTACATGTTTTAGGGAGTGGTCGATGTTGCATGTTTTAGGGAGTGGTCGGAGTTGCATGTTTTAGGGAGTGGTCGGTGTTGCATGTTTTAGGGAGTGGTCCGAGTTGCATGTTTTAAAGAGTGGTCGGTGTTGCATGTTTTAGGGAGTGGTCGGAGTTGCATGTTTTAGGGAGTGGTCGGAGTTGCATGTTTTAGGGAGTGGTCGGTGTTGCATGTTTTAGGGAGTGGTCGGTGTTGCATGTTTTAGGGAGTGGTCGATGCTGCATGTTTTAGGGAGTGGTCGGTGTTGCTTTCTAGATTTGGCGGAATTGGAAACTGGAGTCGGAGTCGCTTTTTAAAACTTGGGAAAATCGGAGTCGAGAGTGGAAGTTGTTTTTTTCGGTGTGCTGGAGTCGGAGTCGGATTTGTTTTGGTGTATGGAGGCTTTGTTCTACATTAAATTAAGTCTCCATGTTTTCGGAGTCTCCGAAGTTGCACATTTAGGATAAAGTCGGAGTTGTTTTTCAGGCATGCTATAGTCGGAGGCGAGAGTCGGAGTCGTTTTTTAGATGTTCTGGACTCGGAGTTGGAATCGGAAAAAATTTCTCCAACTCCACAAACCTGGTCGTCAGTAATGACTTGTATTTTAGAAAGCTAATAAATGAATTTGTCTTTTCAACTTGATTTTTATCTTTGAAAGTTTAAAAATTGTGGAGTAAGTATAATCAAGAATGATATAGAAGTAAACAGTTTTAAAATATAAAGGATAAAAGAAAATCATTGGCATTAAAAAATAAAAATACAGTAGCTATTTTTTGATTTGTCCTCTCTGGACGATAATCATCTGCTTAATCACCGTTTAAATAAATTAGTTTTTTTTAAATCAGCAGAAACCAAACTGTGCGCTAAAAGATTTTGCCAGGGGCACCAGTTAAATTTACCCAAAACAGTACTACGACAGTTAATCGAACCACACTTGATCGAAACGACACTTGATCAAAACGACAGTAAATCGAAATGACAATTGGTCGAAACGACAGTTGATCAAAAAAAAACAATTGATTTACTTGTGCAGGTTTCTATAGTTCTGCAATCTCTTTGTTATTTTAAATTAGATTTATTAAAAGCAGAGGGCATCAGTTTATGCTCGTTTCCACTACGAGTGTTGAATGGAGCATTATTTTTTTTTATTAATTTTGTTATTTTTTTCCGCGCTTAAGCGCTAAGAGAAACAAAAAAATCAATAAAAGAATCCAAGAATATTTCATTCCATGCTCGTAGCGGAAACAAGTCCTTAGAAGCAATCCGTTTCCGACTGGTTGTGTTTTGTGGGGAGCAGACAGTCTTAGGTGTTCGAGCATTTCTGAAAGTGAACCACAAATCATGAATGGTTAAAAAATACTGGCTTCGATTGTTTTGTTTTAGTAAAAATTAAAGAATCATTTGAATGGAACCAGAGTTGTAAAACTCGAGTTTGATTTTGTGTGGGGAAACTAAAAGTCGTCTCTCATTTTATGATGACTCTTTTTGCTATGGCAAACTCTTTTGAGTTTCCTTTTTTCGTTTCATATTGCGCTTTAGAAAATAATTATTAATTCATTTTTTATAGAAAAATTTATTTTTAGCTTGGTTTATTGATGTAGTTTTTGATAGGTTTGAGGAGAATTATTTTAAAGAATTAAAAGGAAACAGCAATACCTATGACATCATACAAAGGAGGTAAGCATTTCTGCAAGAAAGGCACAAACTTTCACATGAATAAAAAATCAGAAAATCTTAAGACAAATTGTGCTGATAATTCAAAAGCATAGCAAGATTTTTTTCACGGCGCGGGCAGTTTTCCCTTCCTTCCAATTTTAATAACGTTAACCTGTTACTGCGTAAAATGCAAATTTTTATCCGCGCTATCGGTTCTATCGTTGGTTAGACAGAAATTAAAACTTTTCGATCGCAACCAAATTGAGCAAAAATTTCTTTTTAAAGCTAATTTTTGTCTACGGTGTAAAAACTGAAAACAAAGATGGTTAAAATTAAAACAGATTATTAAAAAAATTCAACTAATGATTAATTGCAACGAAAAGCATTGTTATTATAACGAAAATTGTTTTTAAACCCGGTTGCCAGACACCAGATTGGAATCGGACGAATTGAAGATATTCAGTTTAATTATTGTTTAAAAAAATTAAAATTCTTATCATATATGACAAATTACTTGATGCAATAGAAACAAAAAAAATTGTTAAAAAGTTCTCTTTAAATTTCTTGAGAAAAAATCATAATGGCTTTCCAATATTTTTTTAAAAAGTTTTTCTCATGATTCGATCAATTGTCGTTTCAATGAAGTGTCGTTTCGATCTACTGTCGTTTCTATCCGGTGTCGTTTCGATCTACTGTCGTTTCTATCCGGTGTCGTTTCGAATAACTGTCGTTTCGATCAATTGTCGTTCGATCAACTGTCGGGTCACGGCCGAAAACTGTCGCAGTTTTTAGTTTTGCCCGTACACACAAAAAATGTAAATTTAAATGGGCTCATTACGAAACAAGATTAGTTTTAAAAAATATACCATTGCACTTAATGTTTTGAAAGAAAATTTTTCTGTTACGTAATGAAACAACTGCAGATCACGAAAGTAATAGTTTAGCAATAATTAAATTTAGACTATTATGAAGTGATTAACAGCATTAAGGCTTAGTTTTGGTGATAAAGAAATTTGTTTCCGCCCTTTTATCCCAAAAGAGGTTAAAGTGATTAATTGAAGTAAAAGCTAGAATTAATTTATTTTTTACAGTCCTAAAAATTCCGTCATTCTTTTTTTGCGTTCGACATGATTTAATTTGTAATTTCTTGGTTATACGTATAATAGTCCAGTGCCAAATTTTGATTTGACTAGGCGCTGATAACGTTTATAATTCTTTGAAAAGCGCCGCCAAAAAAAAGTTTGAAAACCACTGTTTCAAATAGTTAAAACCACAAGCTCTCGTAATTAATATGGTGTGAATATACAGTACAAAAAATAGCTAATTCAAATGACCATTTTGTTATATCAAAATACTACTACAACATCCATTTCACATCTAAACTTTTCAAAACAACTTGATTCGATGTGGAAATCAAGATCATCTAATTGTCGAACCAACCCAAATATACAGTTTAAATTTTCTTTTTTCCAACCTACAAACATTCTCCTAATGTTTTTCATTAAGTTTTTTCAGAAAAAAAGTATTATGTATTTTCAATAAGTTAAAATCGTGTCGCAAAAGCATACACACATACACACAGGTTGAACACTTTTATTTCTCTACTATTGTTCAAGATTCGTCACCCTAACGATATATTGCGGAACGAAAAAGACCGCGCCTTCCAATTGCACATAGCTGCTTTACTAGGTTCTACATTATATGATACATTGCTCATGTCTGTGCCACCAGTTAATTACAATCGATAGTTCGTCAGTTTTGCTAAACCCTTTAAAGCAACGTAAAATATTCGTTTATTGTTCAAATTACTCACACTAAAAAAGCATAGATACCCGACATACCTTCAACATAGCCGTCATATTGACCCTAGTAATGTCACGTATGCGTTTGGACAAGTCGTGCTGGTCAAGAAAGAGACAAGGGTCGCTACCGATACCGACGTTGTTCACTAAAACACCGATATCGGTATTTTGAAGAAACACTCTTATTTCATCGTAGATGGTTTCGTCGTCGGTGAAATCAATTTTCAGGTGTTTGACAATGACTCGATGTTTTGATTCTATAAAAGTAATTTATTTTAATCACGCCGATTAAAAATACTCTTGGTAAAAATAACAAAACAAGAAGGTAAACATTTTTTACTCGTTAAGACGCTAAAAGGTCTACAGGGCTCAAGCCTCTTTTAGGTGGCTTTTTATGCAATATTGCCTGTTTCTGTCACAGAGGTAGCGACCCGTGAGACTAGATTTAATGAAATTGAAAATCAAATTTTTTGTAGAATTAGAAATGTATACTACAGCACGTAGTACACCAATCAAGTTATGTAACAAAAAAGATACAAGAATTCAAATAAATCACTCTTATTTAAGTAAATGCAAGACAAGTATAATATTTTAAATTTAAATAAATTGCATTTCTTTTGATTTTTTTAAAACTAATTAAGGTCTTGTTTGTAGGTAACAAAGTTGTTAAGCCTGCAAATATTATTTGCATGTTTCAACGTACGGTACATCATCTTTTTAAGAAATTTTTCGTGAAGAAAAGAGTTGTAAGGATAGAAAAAATAGACGACAGGATATCTCTAATTTACAAAATCCATGGCAACTTTGTCGTTTCTTTTTGGTATTCAACCGTGAATTATACCTTTTATTGCTAAAAAAAATAATTTTATTCCTTCTTCGAATGCTAATTTTAAATCCATATAAAAATAAACTAATTGTATGACTGCAAAAAAATTTTTTTTGAACAAATAAAACTGCAATTGCTCATTTACTCAATATCAAAAAATATAAAGTATTTGTACTTATTTCGTCGGAAACGTTTTTCAGTTTTTCCTCACTGCGAGAAATCAAAACGATATTTTGTCCATGTGCTGCCAACTGAAAAAAAATTGCGGAATAAATCTATAGTTTCTGCTATTGTCTCAATTAATCTTCATGATATGTAGAAAAATGACGGAGGCTATACTTGGGGCGACCGTCAAACGATTACCCGACCTAAATTCAGATATGCGAAGATGTTTTGTTCCGGTTAAAATTTTATTTGTTTTTTATTAGTTTTTATTTGAAAACACAAATGAAATTAGAGGTATTTGCTGGGACGTCCAATCAGAGAAAAAAGTCGTAAAATGTCTTTTCCAAGGACATTACAACAGAAGGTTGAGTTTAGGTTTTAAACCCGTGTCGATCACGTTCGCCATCAATGAGGCGTTCTTAAGCATTCTGCCACGCTGCCGTCAAAACACAATTCATTTCCGTTTTATGTTTCTGTTTATGTGGCATTATTAGTTATTCACTTGACAAGTCATCTTTCATTAAAGAATTAAAAAAATTCAGCTTACAATATGTGCTTTCATGTTCAATGTACGTTCAATATAAAAAATTCAGCTTATGACAACGTATTACATTAAAAGTAGGGTATTTTCTTACTGTCCTAGTTCACTTTTTTGTAGCATTACACCTTATTTCTCTTTTAAAATAAATGTTATTACAAAAAGATTATTTTGTGTTTTGTAAGTCAAATGAAGACGAAAAGTCTACAAAGATAAATTAAAACTGCGTTTGTTTATCGTTTCATTTTCTCTTCAGCGTGGTCAAGTAGGTAGAAGAGCCGTAATATTCATGATTGCGATCCCAACAACCTCAGTTCAACTCCAAGTCTTTTCTTTGAGTTGCGTTTTGAGAAAACACAATCTTTAGCAAGGGCACGAAAAGATAAATAAAAGTCAACGTAAAAGTAGGCAGCCTAGTTGAGTGGTTAAAGCACCGGAATTGTGATCAACATGGTCTCGGTTCAAAACCTACTCGCGCCATTCTGTAGTGTCCTTGGGAAAGACACTTTACGGCACTTTCCACTGCTTGGTGGTTTCGGCAAGCAGTTTAAAATTTTAGTCATTACTCTTTTGATTTCACGTGGAAAGCAATGTTTTGGCATCTTCAGAGGCACGTCGGAGTAATTGCTTGCACCTCCGTCACTTTCCTGCGAGTCAGGAAGAAAAATATAGAAATAAAATAAGTAAAAAATAGAGATGTACCGGAATTCTGTCCGGCCGGAATGGAATTAACTCCATTGATCTGGAAACAACTTCGGGCACAAGTCCATCTAGTTATGAGCATTGTTGGCACAGGCAAAACCTTACCTTAGTGCAAATTATCGGCAACATTTTATTGTAGTTTGATCAATCTAGCATCAGTCTTGTCTACTAGCCTTTTCAAGTAAAGTAATCACTTGAGCAAGTTTTTGTTGCACTAAAAAATTGAAAAAATTGCATTTATTTTTAACGAAAGTTGCAAAAAGTTGCATTTTTGCACAAGCATTTTAAACGATAGTGATTTACTCAAGCGATTTATTTACATATAATGCTAAATATTTGCAAACATTATTAGGGAAAAATGGCGATCTTTTGCCAACATTTTGCCTAGCATGCTAAAACTTCGCTTTACAGTGAGCGCATGAAGTTGCTAGGCAATTTAACAATTTGGCATACAGTTCTAGACTGATGTTTGGCCGGGTCATTTCTACAATTGCTTTTAGATCACTGTTCACTTAAAATCGGAGAGCTAAATACAATTTTATTCCAGCTGGATCGCTGCCAAATTCAAATGTGTAACCTCTTTTATAGGCTTTAGCAACAGTATATTTTGTGCTCTCTTTTTCTTCTTCTTCTTCTCCTTTCGGCCTTTCCCTTGAATCAGGGTAGCCACAGCGTATTATCTTTCTCCAAACCGTCCTGTCTTCAACGTCCGTCTCCTTCGCACCAACTTCCCCCATATCTTCTTTCACTACATCTAAAAATCTTCTCTTTGGCCTCCCTCTTTTCTTCTTTCCCCGTAATTCCATTTCCATTATCTTTCTTCCTACATACTCTTGGTCTCTCCTCATAATATGTCCATACCACCGCAGCCTGCACTCCCTCATCTTCATTCCTAACCGTTCTACCTTAACTGTACTCCTGATCCACTCATTTCTAATCTTGTCTTTTTTTGTCACTCACATAGCAAACCTGAGCATTTTTATCTCTGCGACTTCCATCTCTTCCACTTGTTTCTTTTTGACCGCCACCGTCTAAAGTCCATTCTTCGCTTTCACCACAAACTGCCCTGTACCTTCGAAAGCATTAACAATTTCACAAACTTACGAAATGTTTTTGGCATAGTATTCTGCTGCCTTTAACCAACTTCACCATCTGGTGACTACGGGTTGCGGGGGACTGTTGATTGTTGAAAACTTTGCTCTTCGATCTTTATTTTTCACCACTGAAGCTTTTACTGCAGCAATTAGCTTGTCAACATCCTGATAGTTAGCACGAATTCGTTCAGCTGCATTATGAAAACCATGAGCCACGTAGATAATGTGAAAGAGCCTCGGATACATTTGTTCAACCTCACGACTGTCCATTTGTTCAGCTGCTGTCATGTACCTGGCAGCATCTGTGAGCAATAAAACAAAATTATTTCTGTCTGTTTGGAGGGTGCGAATTGCTTTATCTACGGCATGTACAACAGTTTGTTGATTTGGGGAAGCATCAAGAATCTTGCAATGCAACAGGTAAGTTGTTTCGAGCTGTTCAAAATCTACAACTAGGGTGTTTACATATTTGGACCCTGAAATATCAGCTTCATCAATGACCATGAAAATGACCTTATTTGAGAGAATATTGCAAATTTGATTAACTTCACATTTCTCCATGTTATCAATTCGTTTTCGGCATGCTGACCCGGATGGAGTTTTTGACCAACATATTAAAAAAGGGCCTGCAGGTCAGAATTATTAAGTTTGTACAGGGGAATATCTGCTGAAAGGAAAGCAACTGTCACTGTTCTAACATAATCATTCCAGTCGAAACTAGCTGTTGGTATGCTTAGCGGCTGCTGTCGTTGCTGCGATATTGCCGACAGGGCTTTGTAATGCTTTGCACTCTGACGATGTTTGTCTACTGAAAATTTCCTGTCATGCGACACAATTGTAGAGCATTAGTGTACAGAACAGTTCTCCACGAGCAGTGGCCATGAATTCCGTACGGTAGCGTACTTCGTAGGGTCGCACCTTGGAAAGTGACGATTGCGCTATTTTGGCATTCTTGTGTAAATTTTTACAAATTATATTATATGATATTAATATTACACTAGTTCTTTCAAACAATATATACAGTATTATATCTAAAAATCAAAAACTTATTTCCTGTATATTACCAACAACTCGCAGAGCAACTTTATGTCATTTAACTCGCAGAATCGGTAGCCTAAGGTCGATTTTACTGATTGCTTTATTCCGCAGACTGTCATCTTAATCATACCAAGGTTATCGCTTCTTACTTGCAAAATAGCTAATGCACTTTATAAGCACATAGTTTAACTAACTAAGCTATCTCAACAAAACTTGACCTCGAAATACTAAACACAATCTATTTCCGTCTGTGCGGGCTTGGCTAAAAGCCAAGTCATACTTCGACTTCTAATTGAGTTCGGGCAATGTCGTACTTGGCTGGGGTTACAAATCAAGCTGCTTTGAAAATGAGAAGCACCAGACTCGAGTTTCGCCCTTGTTAGAGCTCGTCTGTAATGCTTATCTCACTGCGAATCGATCCCACTACCTGTGGTCTCCCAGGCAGGAGACATCATCACTAGATCAGACAACAATTTGACTCAAAGCAGCTACAATTAGTTCTCGGATTTGCAGCACAAGGCGCACCTCATGTCCGAGATTAACCCGACAAGTGATTAAACAAGTGTTTACTCTCTTAGAACTTGCCGAGCGGATGAAGAATTTTTTATTTTATATAGTTAAATACGAGGATTTAGTTGATTACAAGTCAAGCTGCTTTGAAAACGAGAAGCACCAAACATTGGCTAGGGTTGTAGAACTTCTAGCTTGTAGGGTAACTGTTACGTCATAGATAACATTGAGACCCAGGCAATGCGTCACATAGCTTTTTGTTATGCAATCAAAGAGAACAGAACTGTACTGAAATAGTTTTATAGCATGTTTTTTAAGTCACACTTTCGTTTTGCACCATTCTTGATAAAAGTTGCAGTAAAAAGTTGTATGTAAAAAAGAAAAAAGTTGCAATCTAAAATTCCTAAAAACAGCTCAAAACATTGTACTACATAAATTCTGAGTATTTAGGAAGCTGTCGGAAGCTGTAAAAAAAAGTTCAAAAGTTGCAAAAACTTGCCCAAGTGATCACTGTATTCTATTCCCTACAAAGATGAAAGACATAAAATAGCTGAACAGCCACAATATCATAAAGATAAACTTTTTCACTGTACAACTTAAATGAATATGTCTATAATATTTTTGGTCGTTACGTTTCAAATATCCAGTGCTTAGCAGGGAGTGCTCAAATAAAATGCTTTGATGTATACTTCAAACAAAACTGACTGCAAACTTTCTACTTCAGTATTTTTTAAAGTGATCAATCATCTGCCCTTGCAATACTATTATCAACTGGCAATTTAACACATGTATTTAAGCAGTTTTATGTCTTATCAAAGTAAATCCTGCATTTCTAAATAGTTTTAGTTCCGGCCGGATCTTAGTTACAATTTCGGCCAATTCCGGTTCCGGCCGGAATTGATTATATGAGTTTCGGCACATCTCTAGTAAAAATAATTAGAGTAATATCACCACATAAAATGTAAAAATCAATCAAAAAACTTTCAACAGAACTGCAGTAGTTGGTATCTTCAAAAACAGGTTGTTCTGATTGGTAAAGAAAGCGACCAATCGAGAAAAGAAAAAAGGAAAATGAGAGTACGTCTGATTGGTTGAGGAAAAAGACCTACTAAAAGCGAAAAAAAAGCGTTAGTAAATGAGTTTTAGATTGTAAAAAAATTTACAGTAGATTGAAAAGACTTGATAAAGTTGTTTCAAGAATGGACAGGTGGAAAGAAGTTTAATGTCACTGTATAAATTGGCGCAGAGAGGATTTTCCAAAAGATGCTGTCCGATAGCAGAGTCATGGACAATAATTTGAGAGGTGCTGTTTGTCTTGTGGGCATGGGAAAGAATAGAGCGGTTTTGAGAAAAATGATGGTTCCTGATCGACCTGGTAACGTGTTGCTTAATGCGTTCTTGCAAACTTTGTAATATATGTCCTATACCGACTATAGCAGTGTTAAACACAGCTACATATGTCGCAACGCTAAATTACTACACCCATTCGGCGTTACTACTTTACTGTTGAAACACGTGTTGTTTTTACAACTACGCTTTCTCTACCGCAACCAAGAAGGATGTATTACCTGCCCATCACCACAACAACGTCATTTATCAATTTGTGTGCCACTGCGACAGTCGGTACCTGGGACGTACATCACAAAGATTGCAAGAACACATTAAGCAACACGTACCCAGGTCGATCAGGAACCAAGTCGTTTCAATTTACTGTAATTTATGTTGCAACAAAGAATTTCTTTACAGTCTAAAACTCATTTACTAACGCTCTTTTCTTCTGCTTTTGATAGGTCTTTTTTTTGACCAATTAGACGCGCTCTCATTTTTTATATAAACACGCTCTTAGTTCGCTCTGACGATTCTTCCAGACGAATGCCAGATAAAAGTTTTCGAAGAACGGACACGCTTTTTAAAGCTATTTTAAACAATAAAAATTCGGTTCTAAAGTAAAAAAAATTTGTTGTTATTTACTTCAAACGCCACGGCCTTTCCAATACCGTCAGTTGCTCCAGTGATGACTGCAAAACAACATATTTGAAAAAAGGTGCTTCATTATTTAAGGCTCGTTCCACTACGAGCGTTGAGTATTTTTTGTGCTTTATTTATTTTTTCCGAGCTTAAGCGCTAAGAGAAGAAAATCAATAAAATGAACAACGAATAGTCCCGCCCACGCACTAAGTGGAAACAAGTTTTTATGCAGCGAACGTGACACTATAGGTCAAGATGAATGTCAGTTTTTGTCATAAATTTGTTCAGGAGTTATCAAAAATCTAATTAAACTTTTGTCCACATGCGTAAATGGAATGAAAAAATTTATTTTTCATTGTAAGTTCAAGAGAAAAAAATCTGCCTTAAATACGTTAAATTTTATTAGCAGCTGTGGGTAAGAAAATTTTAGAAGGTTTACACCAGGGATGTCTAACCTGCGGCCCACTGCTTTGTCAAATTTTTAAATTATATTGTGATAACTGTACAGAATTTGATGTCACTGCTGTCATAGTAACATATGGGGAAACAAAGTGAACAATTCAGTTGATTCCTGCGTCGATTGACGTCCAATGAACTGATCTACGAAAACTTTTATTGGCGGAGCTTATCATAAAAAAGCATCATTTTCAGTATTCACAATGTTTTGCAATCATATTAAAATTGTTTGTTATTTCTAAACATTTTTTAAAATATCAAGTGATAGTTGTTTACGACTTTAGTGGTAGTAAAGATTATAACTTTGAATCATGTGGAGTGATTTAGAATAAGATTACAGTAGTAGCAGCGATATTGCTAGTGATCAAAAATAAAAACGTGTAGACTTATTAAGAGGTGGAAAAAGGATCAGACATTTTTAGAGGTTCTGGGTCCAATCTAGAAATTTAGCATATGGTCACAATCCTGGGTTGCACCGTTACCCAAGGAGAGTGTCACTCCCAGACGGCAAAGCTCAGCTGGCTGGATGCCTGAAAGTATTGGTAAGTTCGTTGGAGTAGGAGACAGGCACCCAGTGACTATGCCCAAGGCGTCATACAGGACACTGTTTATGAGGCTGCGACAACAGACTGGTGCACAGTACTCAGCTGTTAAGTAGATCAGAAATAGGGCAGCTGTGTGCAGTGTTTTGGCACCAGCACGCTATCCTGAGCCTGCAAGTTTCCTCAGCAACGTGAAGCGCTAATATACGTAGTTTTTTGCGTAGTTTTTTGCGCAATGTCACCAGATGGTCACAAAACGTAAGCAATCTGTCGAGTTTTACCATAAAATAAGTAGGGGTTGGACAAAATTAATAAAAGTCAAATCCTGTTGTAAACATTTAGCTCCCGTTTGGCCTCGTCGTTATTTAAATGTAGGCTGCCCTAGTGTGTGACTGAGCTTCAGCTTTCAAGTTTTTTAGACACATTAAAAATGTAGTCACGACTTGACTTAAAATTCTCTCAAAGGTCTTTTATTTTCCAGAAAAGCGCAACAATGCTAGATTGTCTTCCCACGTAAAATTTCTGGAAAACGTGAAGAGCAGATGTAGACGTACATATAAAGGTTGAAAAGAACGGGAGCCGAGACCGATCCCTGAGGAACGCCGTTTTTCAAACAGCGAATCCTATTTTGCTTGTTGTTACCGGTAGTAAGGGTAAAACTTTGGCTTCAGACAAGCTCCATGATTATGCTGATCATGTGCATATCTGATTTGCATGTAAGGCCACGGTCTATGTCGTATGTCGCGGTCATATCGACAAATTGAAAAAAATTCTCCATGTTTTCTGTCATTAGAATGACTTGATCCACGGTTGACTCTTTGCGTCGAAACACAGCCTGCTTTTAAGAGGGCAATGGATTAATAATTGGTTCGACGTGGGCATATATAAGCCTTTCGAGGATCTTGTAAGAGAGACATAGAAGAGATATTGGCTGATAACTTTTTGGGTCCCTACGGGCTTCATCGGCTTTGGGATCGCGGCTATAAGCCATCTTCTTCAGATCTTGGAAATTTTGAGTCGGTGCAAAAAGGAAGAAAGAAATTCATATGTCACAAACTTTGTTCGGGAATCCCAAAGGACCAGTTGAGCTAGGTAACTCGAATACCTGCGCTGAAACAAAGCTGTGTCTAAATTTTATTTTATTTCGGCTCAAGAAGTAGTCTTGCTATGAGCCTGACGGTTTATACAGTTGATGTAACGAAAGCTCGGATTGATTTCGTTGAAGACTCTTCTTCACAACAAACAGAGACCACTGTCTCTAATAAGAACGAATGTATTACAAAAATCGCGTCCGACCAAATTTCTATTCCACGCTTTGCCAAACTGCAAAGCGAAATCAACACTATAACTTGATTCAATCAACACAAATAATTCTACCTCTGTAGAACAAAGCTGCCAACCACTGGTGCAAAATAAATTCAACACTCGACGACCAATACAAAAATTAACGGGCCTCCCGCGCTCAACCAAATTACTTCCACTGGAGTCGTCTCCAAATCACATAAATAATTGTCTCCAAACACACAAATCATAATAATCCGCTATGCAACGGCTTTATATAGAAAAAAGATCACGTGACGTAAATTCGCTCGTAAATTCGAGATTTAGCCAGAACTCCCTGGAGAGATCGTAACGCTCGAATCAAGTAGCATATACGAGAAGATTCTACTATCTTCGAAATAGCAAATCTTGAACAAAACATATTACGTCATACTGTCGGCGCAGAGAGAAAAGAAGATACATGTAACGAGCAATAGAACAAATTGGACGTATATCGCATAATACAGTGTTTCTCAACCCCGAGTCCGCAGACTCATTTGAGTCCGCGTAATGTTTTGGTAAGTCCGCGAGTACATTAACTTTATAAATTTTTGTTCAATTATTATCTGTACATGTTACACCCATTCCCATTTGTTAGGTATTGTCCGTCATTGAGCTTCATCTTAATATTTCAGATAAGTTTTGCCGCCTTTTTCACGATACCGAATTTTGTAATCTTGCGCATTAAGATGTCATAAAAAAATTTAACAAGCTCTCTCAGAAGAAATGTGGTTTTCACCGGTCAAATATATGGTTCTGTCGTTAAAAGACGATTTTTGGATCAGTTTATTTGAAAGAGTTCAGCCAAGTTAATTTATTTAACTTTTGTTATTTTATTCAAGTTAAGATATTTAACAAGTTAATTTAATATCTATTCATGGCAAAGCGAAAGTATAATTTGCATATAATGATGATTACTTGCAGCTGAGATTTACTTCCGTTGAGGTAAATGGTGAAGCAAGGCTACTTACTGTGTGTGTTGTGCTAAAAAGTCTTAGTTCACAGCTCTTTAAAAGAAGCAAAACTTTGTCGGCACCTGGAAGCAAGCCATGAAAAATTTGTCAACAAAACTCTTGATGTGTTTAAAGAAAAAGAACATCAGGTAAAGCGAAGTCGCATTGATTTCCCAGCTGCTTGGGGAGGAGTAGCTTACTCTTACAATAAAGCAGTGCGTGCTTCTTCCTTTGTTTCTTGGGAAATTGTTCGAGAAAAAGCACCTCATACAGCGGTGGAGAACTTCATTAAACCAGCAGCTGTGGAAATGGCCAGGATATTGTTTGGTGATGCCGTTGCTAATAAGTTAGCTATGGTTCCTTTGTCAAATGACACCATCAAGTGGCGTATTCAAGAAATATCAGAAGGTGTTCTGCAACAAACTATTGCTTCTGTAAAGCGCAGTGGAAAATTTAGTTTGCAATTGGATGAGACAATAGATATCGGAAATGATGCACAGCTCATGATGTTCGTGCGATACCTTGACACAAACGACTATATGGAGCAGTTTTTGTTTTGCCGTCCTCTTGCCAAAAATACTAGGAGAGCAAATATTTAAGAAAGTAAATTCGTTTTTTAAAAAACATCACTTCAATGGTCTGACTGTGTGTCTGTTTGCGAGATGGCGCTACGTCCATGATGGGATGTAAAAAGGGCTTTATGAGTTTGTAAAAAAGGAAAATAAAAACATTTCAGTTGTTCATTGTCTTATCCAAAGAGAAAATCTGACAGCGAAAGAGATACAAGGAGACCTTGCCATAGTTTTCAAAGAAGTTGTATCTGTGGACAATTTTATTAAATCTCGTCCCTTGCACACTCGTTTATTTCGTGTATTGTGTGATGAAATAAGGCTGAACACAATGGGCTTCTGTTCCATTCTAACATTCGTTGGGTATCGCAAGGAAAGGTGATGGAGAGAGTGGCTAACCTACGAAATGAAATTAGCATCTTTTTAAAAGAACAGAAACATAGATTTTTTGATCGCTTTGGCGATGACGAATAGATTGCCAAGTTGCTTTTCTTAGCTGATTTTTCATCCGTGTAAACCAACTTAATAGCCCTATGCAAGGAAAAGATAAAAAATTTTTAGATGTATCAGAAGGCATTGATGCATTCAAAGATAAAATAGAATTGTGGATGCATCAAATGAAAAGTGGGAAGTTGGCTGCTTTTCCAGCATTGAATTTATTTGTTTAGGGGAAAAATATTGATTTGCGCAGCATTACACGAATCTTTCTTGAGCACCTCAATGCATTTGTTTCTGAGCTGGATCGATATATTCCTTCTCACAATTATAGCAAAATATTTAACTGGGTGCGAAGTCCGTTTGAGGTGTCAGCGCTAGAGGTTTATTTAGAAATGGGCTGCATTGCTGAACAGTTGATAGAACCGCAAAGTCGACATATGTGGAGAGACAAGTTTAAAATTGTTTCTCTGACTCAATTTTGAGCGAATGTTCGGTCGAAGGAACCTAATCTTTCTGATTTCTGCAAGCAAGCAACAAAAGCTCTTTTGGCTTTTCCGACTACATACTTGTGTGAGGCTGGCTTTTCAACATTGGCAATGGTTAAAACTAAGCACTGGAACCAACGTCAACGGGAAGACGATGCCAGATGTGCATTGACGACCATAATTCCTGATTTCGACAAACTTATGAAATAAGTTTAGGGACAAGGTTCTTACTTAGATTTTCAGTGCATGTGTTCCCAATTAATAAACCGCTTTTGCTTTTTAACTTACTATTGTAGTGCTGAACTAAATTATTTTTTATTCCTATTACTTGAGTCCGCAAATACTTATGCTAATGGGGAAATAGTCCGCGGGATAAAAAGGTTGAGAACCTCTGGCATAATACAAGAGCAGCGATCAAGAGACCCAATTATTCTTTTATAACGAAACTATGAATTACTTTTAACGGGGAAAAATTACATCGTTATGATTAAAATTATTGTGAAGTGTCACATCATATAACTGGAACTTTAAGCAGCTCCAGCACGGAAGTTTTTAATACTAATTACGTAATAATTTAAATAGTTTCTAATTTCACTGAAATTCCTGATTTTAATACTTGTCTTTAGGTCATGGCATTTTGATACTAAAAAAAGGAATTTTCATATATTGTATATGTAATTTTGCGGCCCGCTAAATATATGTAAATTTATAATTTGACCCATTATGAAAAAAGGTTGGACATTCCTAGTTTACACAAATTGTATGTAGATACCGAAACCAATAAAATAGTTCTTTTAAATTAAGTTTTAAATTGTTAAAGCACATACCTGACCATTTGCCATATTTGGAATAATTTACCGGTGCAGGAGAGATATAAACCGTGAAAGCGAAATACAAGGATGTCGCTAGTTTAAAAAGAAAATAAACTACACAAACCCCACCAATCAAACTCAAAAAATCCATCTGGAAACAAAAGTTAATCCGTTTTTTGTGGTCTAATCTAAAATTTAATGGACACGAAATTTTGCAAAGTAAAATTGACCAAAGCAGCTGCAATTCTGCAGAAAAAATATAAATTAAATAGTAAAAGAAATTTGTTTTGATCATATTCGAAAAAGTGTTCTTATAACTTCAGTTTAATCAAGTGCTCTCTACAATTTTGATACGATAAGTGTCCTGAAACTCAAGAAAACAAGCTGTATTTTTTTTTTTGGAAAATCTAACTTTTTTAACATACCGAGATTTTTCAGACAAACTTATTGTGTTCGAGTAAAAAATTTCCAAATAAAAGACTTATGACATCAATGCTAACATACCGTAAAATATGATATAAACAAATAAGTCAATAACTTAATTGAATAACTCAAGTTTTTTAATCGCTCAATGCATAAGATCCACTTTAGCTATACTGATGCAGTATAGTTACTTTACAGTCGATTTTGACTTTAAACAAGCGGTAAGTTGGTTTTTAATTTCATGTACGCAGATTCGAGTTACGGTTAACCTTTAAAAAGTTCATCAATGTTGCACGAATCAACTTAAAACGTTTTGCAGAGAGATTAATTTGCAGCTGCGAGAGCACAAAAGTGGCCTTTTTTTAAAATAAATCGAAGTTTAAAAAAATGTAGAAATGACTCGAAATTGAATGAACTAAAATTTAAAAGTAGTCGCCAAAATAGCTTCAACTCAAATATGAGAACTAGTTTAATTGAGAATCAAAAATCAAGAAATTAAGAAAGTGTGAAAATGAATAAATACATGTCATTGGAAACAGTGACGGTGTCACGACTTAAACATAGTAACAGACAAAGAAAATATTTAATCGGCTACCTGTGTATTTTTATAAGTTTGCTTTTTAGTTTTTTGGCAGCTTGGTCTAGTGCTTAAAAGCGTTGTAATTGTGATCGACATAGTCTCAGTTCAAAATCTATTTGCGCCAATCTATTGGCTTCTACATAGAGACACTTTATCGCACTTTATCTTGCTTGATGGTCTTGGCTAACAGTTCATAATTTCAGTCATATCTCTATAAAAACTAAAAACCAAAATAGAAAATTTTAAACGGACAGCAATATCTGGGCATTGACGGAAGCAGGTCTTTGTAATTAGTTGCCCTATGCAGTGGCGCACCAAGGATTCTTGAAAGGGCGGGGCGCTTACAACTATAATCAAATATGCTTAGCCGAAATTTTTTTCAAGAGGTAAAAAACGATTTTCTCTTTGAATCTATCTCGGTTTCATCGATTTTTCGTCCAAAAAACATAGTGGTCTATAAAAAAAAGATTTTCACTTTGAACCTGCTTCTGATTTTCTCCGCGGGGGGTCATGGCACAATATCCCCTAAATACGCTACTGGCCTTATGTATAGCACCTCCGACGGTATCCTGCGAGTCAGGAGGACAAATAAAGAAATAAAATAAGAACAAAATACTTTTGACTTTTACTGTTTGTAGTGAAGGCATTTTTTCATTCTTCACATAAGTTTAAAGAGAAAACAACAGTACTTTGAAGAACTCTTGCGCAAGCACTCAAAAAGTTTCCAGAGTTAAAAAGATAAACTGGCTCCCCTTTGGTAAAAAGCTTACCTTCAGTAAAAAGTGCAGTAACGTTATAATCACTTACTATCATTAATTTAAGGTTACATAGAACTGTATTTCTAAAACGCTCCTTTTTTATCCATCTCAAGAGCAACGCCAAGTGGCTTCAAGTAGAATACTCTCGAAGAAGTTGTTACGAAAAAAGCTGAAGTTATTATGTAAAGCCGGCTTTCCCATTTCCTCCAAAACCTAGTTACCGGTAATTGAATTTTTACTAAATATTCAACCCAAATTTTCTGGTTTATCTGTGTTCTTGCTGCGTTTTGATATTTGAACAATTTAAATTTATGCAATGAGTAAATTTTTCTTCAAAGTCTGAAGGAACTGAAAAAAATTAAGGAAAACATTAGCGCTACTCACCTCCGCAATATACCACTTTGGGTACCGGTTAAATATGCAGTCTACCTAGCACATGCAGTCTACAATCTGGTTGAGTATGCAGTTTACAATCCTTATGCGGTTTACTATCTGATTTAGTAAGAATCATATACATAGACTGCATACTAAACCAGTACCCTATTTTGTAATTGTATATCAAAAATTTTTTCCATTACATTTGTAACTTTACTATAAAAAGATGAGTATAGGGAATCACTCCTAACTCTGCCACTGCTTTAATGAATATAATCAAAATCACTTTTGGCCTGCAATATATTTAATTGATCGAGAAAATGCACACACAGGGGTAATTTGACCTCTTACCTTCGAGGCAAATGACACATTACTGTGCAAAAGTACAAAGACTCATTCGATTTCGACCAATATCACATTGGTACTTCGCTGTTTACGACCGCATTGCGCTAATTTTCAACAGCCAGGACAATTACTGGTGAAAATTGACTTGGTAAAGTGCTTTCCAATTTGTAACTTTCCAAACAACAGAATTTCGAGCACTTTTTCTGTTTATCCTTCCTCAGAAAATAATCTTTTTTTTACCTGCCCACGTATCGGTCCGTCTTACTAAATTTATTCCAATTAATAGCTTGTTAGCAGTATGAAAAAAGTAGAAAACTGTAAAATATAGTATGTTTTAGTTTTGATTGCGGGCACATTTGCTAATATAACTTAGTTGCTGGATATCTTTTTACTTTTTTTCATTGAAAAGTAATGCATTTATAAAAAAAACGTTGTTCACACATTTCTAAGCCTAACTTTTACGATACGTCATTTTAGAGAGCCACTTTTTACTAATAGAATAGTGTTCTTGCTTTAGTTTAAGTCATTCAAAACTATATAACAATTGCTTGTTTAATTAAGCCCGACTTTTGGCTACATGAAACTATTCAAGTTTGGCGAATTTAAAGCACATTACGTAATCATTCTATTTCATCAGCTTTCATTTCCAAAATGAATTACAAGAAATATCTTGAAATACGGTCTTTTTATTTGGAGCATAATATCTACATTTGAAATTTATAGGCTGATCTATAGCTTTTCAGTACGTACTACTGTTACAACCTGAAACAAAACAAAAGCTCCGTTTTGCCTCGAGCAAGCGTGTTGACTTTAAAAGTTCGACAGGGGAAATAGAAGCAGCTAAGTTGTAAGAATTGTATCGTGCATTAGCTGGCACAACCTTTGTTAGATGTGCGCTAAAAGGCTAACAGAAAATGCTGCATGAGCTAGCTATTTTTCCAACGCTTATAACCTGTGCTTGTATGATTAACCAGTGATTTTTCAATTATTAACTTGCTTTTAAGCTTTTCCTCAAAATCGCTGTTTGTAATTTTTCAATTTGAATTGTTTCCGGCATGGTTTGTTTTGGCGTTCAGTTGGCCAATACTAAATTCGGACAATGGCGTACGCACGTGCTATAGCTAGTTGTGCCGTCAGGAAAGGCAAGTGAGGCAGTGCCTCACCTGTGAAAATCAAATAAAGAAGAATATTGAAGTTATAGTCTTTGCAAAATAGATGCAACTTGCAAATAGTTGAAAAAAATTAGTAAAAATTACACTGTACGTAGCAGTAGTTTAATTATTTTGGCTTTTTAACCCTACGTTCAATCGTTGTATTTTCAGTGCTTTATTCATTTTGTCAAGCGTTCTTGTCAACAAAATTGCTTATACACGCTAGTGAGGCAGCTTCAAGATTTACCTACCTTCAAAAAAAAAGAAACAAAAGTGAAACAATACAGCGCTTTTTTCTCTTTTGGTGAAAATATCTGTTGAAATGAGAGAGATTTTAGGCATGCCGCAATTGTGACATCGTAAAAAAAAGTTTTCTTACTGCCCACATTTGCTAAAACAAGCAAATCGGTTTGTTCTTCAGTAAGTCCAAATACACGTGCTGTGCAACTGCAAAGCAATACATTTATTTTAGGTTTTAGTAATGGAAGATGATTTAGTATTTAAGCTAAGAAAATTTTCAACATTAAGCTTTCATTTTATAAGATTTTATAAGATTTCAACTCGAGTCTGGTGCTTCTCATTTTTAAGCAGTTTGGTTTCAAGTATTAAGCTTTCAATTTAATTTTGGTATATGTTAAAAGTCTTTTAACAGAAATAGATTACCCTTTTTCCAGTAAAGTCAAATTGACGATTTTATTTAACTGATCAAATTGCGATGCATAAATTTATTAATAAAATTGGTCAAATTTCAATGAACCGAATATTTAATATAGAAAATAAAAGTTAGACATTTAAAACAAACTAAATCATCGCGAAAAATCGATCTCGAACCTATAAAGGTCATCATCCGTTTCTGTAAAAAACCTGACATCACTGAATGCTTTATGGTCATATTTGTAGAACAACAAGATAAAACTTTATCGGATTGGTGTAAAAATAAATGGATTAATTATTTGAATGTTAAAATTAATATTACTAGAATTTTTCTGTCTTATAATTGTTATTGAGCTTAAACCTGTTTATTTGTTCGCTATTGTTCAAACCATGTGGTTCAAACATGTAAGAGCATGAAGGGCCCCATTAAGGTTTGAAAAAGCTTCGCGGGCCGCAAAGATAAAATCTAGGTCAGGGTGGTCGAACTTCTCCACTCTTGTGGGCCACTTTTAAAAACGCTTATTTTCGTCTCAAAATCAGGGTGTTTTCTAAAAAAAAAAAAGGTCTTCAATTGGAATCGATCTACGAAGTTCCTATCTTCGTCCCAAAATCATAGCGTCCTTCAAAAAAAAGGTTGACGCTGCTTGTAATCGACAAGACTTGTGCAAAATTGTTCCGCGGGCCGCATGCCCGTAGTTGGACCACGCTGGTTCAAACTATATACACTGTGAGAAAACTACAGTAGCTTTGTTGATCTTTTCAGTCAACGGTTTCAATCTTAGCGGGAGTTTGCGGTTTTTTTAATTACACTACAAGTTTTATGGTGTTCGCTTTTTATCGTCGTTACATGATTGATAATAATCATTACGTCAGGTATTGTGTCGTTTGCCTTGTAGTTTTTATGGAAGTTTCACTTTGTGCTTTTGAGTCAGGACCCGATTTGTAAGAGTAGAGTTTTTTTAAATTTTCAAACAAATTTCGTCAAAAATAATTCAATTTAATTTTTTACAGAAACTGATAATGACTTTTATAGGTCGAAATTGATTTTTCGTGATAGTTGGTTTTAAATTTTAAATTTTTATTTTCTATATTAAATATTCGGTTCATTGAAATTTGACCCATTTTATTAATGAATTTATGCATCGTAATTTTGGTATATTTATAATTCAGTGCTTGAACCTTAATTTTCGGCAGCATTTTTATAATTATTGGTGGGTTTTAGCACAAGCGTAGGCTTACCTTACTACCGAGATCGCGTTAATCTCCCAGGCAATCAGAAGACTCAACGTACATATAAAGCAAACACAAACGCATGCACCAACATATACGCTAACGCAGTTTTAAGGCCCGTTTCCACTACGAGCGTGGAAAAGAGCATTCTTTGTCTCTTTTATTGATCTTCGATTGAAGCGAGCGGTTAAAATTGAAGCGAGCGCAGAAAAAAAGCAATAAAACAAACAAAGAATGCTTTTTTCCACGCTTGTAGTGGAAACGGGCCTTTATAGAATTAATATTTTTTGCGCTATTCTTATACATCACCACAAAAAAAAGGATCTGACAGCACCGAAACGAATAAACGCGCCACAAAGTTTGCTCAGGCATGATAAAAACAAAGATAAAAAGCACTCCTGTATCTTTAGACAATCGTCGGGAACTAAGTTTCAAGTCAATTTAAGCCAGTAATTCTTAACAAAAGACACACCTCTTTGAAGGGAGTCAAAAAAATTCAGGAAGATCAGTTTTAATTACACATTTTTAACAATGCATATATTTTACCATTTTGAAAATTTCCAATTAAATGTGGCATCTTTCCATGGCAAGAAAATACTTTTTAGTCCTCTTTCCACGATTTTGATTTTTTATTCTACCACTTCGTTTTTTACTTCACCGAAAGAAATTTTTTAGAAGACACCGAAAAATCTTTGAATCTTCAGGAGTTCATGGGTCAACGAACAATCGAAAGTTTTTCGCTAACACTAAAGCTATATTTTGGAGGTCATGGTTGTGCCAAAAAGGTAGGTTATTTTCCTAAAAATTTAAGAATTTAAGTCCCTTTAAGAATTTAAGAATTAAAAATTAAAAAAAGGCTTAGGCTTCCCCGTTAGGTGTGAAGCCAAAAAAAACATTTTTGACCGACAAAATGATGAAAAAGAGATTGAATTTCGATAAGAATTACTAGCATTGGAGGTCTCAACAAAAGCAAAAAGTGATGTTTTCAGGCGAGAGCACGTTCCGACTGGTCAGGGCCCAGTTAAAAGTGGTAAGAAGGCCGCTAAACGTACCAAGGCATGATCCACTATAAACCTGTAGGACAGTTAAGCACTAAGATAATGTAATGGTTTGAGGTGCATTTAGTGGTACCACGGTAGAGGAGGATTATATTCCTTTCCACAAATGTTACAATGAAAGGATTCAACTATCTCGAAATGTTGAACGATCACTTGCTGCCTTTTTGGAGCATTCACCAGCTAACTCATTTTATACTGAATGGTGCCCCAAGTACAAATCAAACTCCTAGCCAAAAAAGAAAAAGAAATACCTGTTTTAGAGTGGCAAGGGAGCTCTCCGGATCTTCATTCTATTGAAAATGTATAGAACGTGATGAAAAATAAGATCCAAGAACCTCAACCATCAAATATCAATGAACTTAAACGTAAGAAACACTTGTAGGTTACTATGGACATCGAATATTTTGAAACGTTGGCCGATTCAATGCCTCAGAGATTAAAAAATGTCATTCAAGCGAAAGGCTGTATGACCAAATATTAGATATCAAAACTTCCGTTTTGTCGTATAAAGCATATTTTTGGACATGATTTCCGATGTGCTGTAAGAGAGATTGTACCCCGGATACATCAGCTTCTAGAGAAAAAATAGTTACATGTCTCGCATTAAATTGTGTTTTCTGTTATTTATTAGAGTTATATGGTAATACAGTAAATACCGGTAGGTTACATTTGAGCTAAAAAAGTTATTTAGGAGTCAGGTGGAACGCAATGTAGTAAAACAAGAATGAGTAATACGCGATCGGAAGAAGTTTGAAAAACACTGTCCTACAGCGTAGGTGAGAAACGCCAGCCTCGAGGCCGCATGCGACCTCATGAGTTTTTTGTGTAGCCTCATGATAATTTAAAAAGTTATAGAATTATGTTTCAATTAAGACGATTATTGATAACAGGAAGCCTTTTTTTAGAGATTAATTCTTTTTAGCGACGAAAATGAAGAAAACCAAAACAGATTTAAAGTCATCACTCTATTTTCTTGGGCATTTAAACTTATTCGCCCTCCATTGTTACTGCCTAATGCAAATATGGCCTCTAATAATAACAAGGTTTCCCACCTCTGTCCTATACGCTGGACAGCTTCAATCGTCCCAGCTTCTCTAATCGTCCCTGCCTCAATTGTTTGACACTTATGTCACACTTTTTGTTTGTTTTTTCTTTTTCTTTTGTTTCTTTTTTGTGAAATCAACAAATGTGACATGAGTTTATTCAACTTACTTAAGGCGTTAAAAAAATAAACTTAAACTTAAACTTGAACTTCTCTATTTGTCAATCGCAGGGTTTCTAAACTGGGGGTCAATAGTGACCTATCCATAGGTTCCACAAGATTATTCTCTAAACTGATTTGAGATCCACATTGTATTTTAAATAAAAACATTCTTAACAACAAAAAAACTTGTCTTCAATAAGCGCATTATAAAAACTAAAAAGAGGTACTTACCTGACGTTTAAACAAAAATTTTATTGCGAACGTCAAATAAACCAAAAAAGAAGCAAAATGAAATTTTATTTAAACTTGTAGGAAAGACCCCTTCTTTATCTTCACTTGACTTTTATAAAAAAATTTACGTTTGAAGGTCAAAATTTTTGTTTTTTTGGGGATGGGCGCCAAAATTTTTTTTCGCACGAGGCAATTTTTTTGGGTTGGATAGAAACAATTTTAGTTCAGGTTTAAAACTAAATTTCGGGTCAGAATTTTGGAGCTAATCACCTGAAAGACCAAAAAAAGTCACCAAGTAAAACAAAAAAAACACCTTTTTTGTTATAAAAAAATTAGGTGAACAAGAATATCAATTAATTAAATTAAAGTGACGACCTTTTTTTATTATTAATTTTTGTTTTCATCTAAATTTTGAAGAGGAGCACAAAATTTAAGATTCGAAAAGTTAATGTAAAACAAAAAAAAAGTTCATCCTTTAGTTAAACAACTGCTATTCTCGTGGACGGAACTTAATTTTTTTTATGATGAACGAGGCGTTGAACTTTATTTTTTGTTTTTAATTAACTTTTCGGATCTTAAATTTTGCATACTTGTTCGAAATTCAGTTAAAAACCAAAATAAAAAATGTCATCAACTCTTTTTCATGTCAATTCATTGTCGTGGTGGGATTTTTATTTTTTTTACTGTATAGATGCAGAAAGATATTTATTTTTACTTTTATTTTGAGTGCCTTTTAAAAAAAGTGTTTCTCTTTATCAATTTTGCGCCATTGGTAACTTGGTGTTTGTCAAATCAGTATTTATAAGCTTTGCCACATGTAATTTTGGTCCAAATTATGTGGTTGTACTAACAAATCCAAACCAATGTTTCTATATTGCGAATTTCAAAATGCACTATCAGCCCAACTCTGCGGCTTTAATTTGAAAGTATTACAAGGCAGGAAACAATTACCCCTTGATTCCAGCCCTCCTGGTATTGGAGTCCAGAGTGTTAATAAAGTTAGCCAAGTGGTCCACGTGTTTTAACGAGTTTAAAAACCCTGTTCTAACAATCAATTAAAGGCGCTTTATGGTCCCTTGACCAACGGGAGGGTTTCTTAGCCTGCCCGACCCTTCGAGGTCACCAGTGTTTGCACTCCCATCCTTGTTTGAGAAATGCACTTTTGACTTGTGACTTCTAAAAGTGTATTGCAACTTTTTAAAGATTTTTTTTGTGTATGTGCTTTTCAAATCTTCGACGTTAATGCACTGGTGCGGTGACCATGCACAATCTTTGGCATGTTATAACGTATATCGTTTGGTTAATTGCCGTCTCCCTATTTGCAACCTTTACTCTATTTTATTTTCAATTATCAATTGTTCTTTTGCATGCAAATAAAAACAAACTGTTACTACTACTAAAAGTTGGAACGAGACAGGGCGAAATAATTATTTCATTTGTTAATTATATACTTAATTTTAATTTAAGGTCCTTTGGACAGCATTAGTTCCTTCCATTCGGGATGTTTGAGTGTGATCCGGCCTTGATTCTGTATTTAATTATCAAATTTTGATACCTTGCAAGACAATATAAAAAATATTTGATTAGCAATTGTTTCTAGCTCGTTCGGTTGAAAGCGGATTACTTCTTGCGCCTTCGCTCCGCCAGAAAAGCACCGCTAACACAAGTAACACATCTTTAGCTAGAGCTCTCAAAACAAACGTAATTAAATTGAATTTAATAAAACAACACTTGCTATTTTTTCTTGTTTTGTTTGGTAGCAACGATCTTTGAATGGCTGCTTGCAGTGATGGCCTTACAAAAAGGCAGGTCCGGTGCAAGAAAAGTAAGGGAGGGGCCGCTATTTAATATTCCAAGGCAAAGCAATCTCTAAAAAAGGTTATTGTCATAGTGGGAGCCATTTTTTAGTGTATCAAAAAAATCTTTATTTTAGACATGCCATCGTCCTGGCGCTACTATGAAGAAATGCCTGGAGCAGTATCTTGTGTAGGGAGGGCACTTTTTGATGTATTTTAAGGGGACCCAATGCGGCCGCTCCGTTCGCACCCTATTAAAGCCATCACTGGCTGTTTGGTAAAAGCGCAGTTTTAATTGTGGCCGCGATCGAAACGATATTAGGTCTATTCCTGCTTTCGTCATTTTGTTTTATCTTGGAAAAAGTCACTTTACTTTTTTTGGTGGTCTCAGTAAGCAGTATTTAACTACATCAGAAAAATAAATTCGAACGGACAACACTATCTTGGCATATCCTGTAGCAGTTCAAGGCAATCGCTTAACGATTACTTCAAGTTTAACGCCGCTGACGTTGTTCCGCAAGTCGGGAGACAAAATGCTAAATGAATTGAAGCAGTTATGGAAATTCTGGTTAGTTTTTAATCTCAGCTACTAGGTCTACATTGTCCAGTAGTGGCTGCTCGCGCATTGAAGCTGCAGATTGCGTCAACCCCAAATAGTTGAGCAGCAGCTGTAAATATTATCAGCAAGGCTTAAAAAATTATAATTATTAATTGCGGAGCTGCAGCAGCAATGCGCGAGCTGCCATTGCTGTCCAGCTAAAGCGAACGACATTCATCAGGGGTTGGATTTGAAGTTGAGGTGCGGGGGAACAAGGGATAAGGGCTTGGCCTACTCTTGTTTGAAGATAAATATTACGTTGTAAGTCAATATAAGCTTTTAGGTCGGATTCTGGTCACGTTTCAGATTTACTTTTCAAAAAAATTCGGACTGACACAATAGCACAAAAAACAACCATAAATTAGAAATATAACGCAGCTATTTTAACATTAAACTTTGAGCATTTTGCCAATCAAAATTAAAGCACATAAATGAAAAAAATTAGCAGTCTTGAAGAAACTGTATTTGCATAAACAGAAATGGAAACTTGATTTTTTAAATATACTGTAGAAGTGTACAATAGGCAAACGAAAAATATAATTTTTAATACAAACAAATGAAAAACTAAAGCTCTGGCGTTTAAACAACACTGAATCTGGCGCTTGTACAACACTAATTTTATCATCGTTTAACATAAAAAATCTCATTGAGGTTTTCTTCCATAAATCCATTGCTAGAACTTGATTTGGTTGGTAATTGTAGCAAACGTAATTGAGCAGGAACAAACATCAAGCAACATTTCACTAAAATAACGAGTAATCGCACAGGAAAAAAATGAAAAAAAAATATAGAAATAGATAGTCTTACAAAAGTAATGCCTTTTAATTTTTCTAATATTTTAAACATTTTAATAGTTTATTTTTGTTTATTTTATTTAATTTTTCTTATATTTAACCTTTAATTTTTCTAATATTTTAAACAAAAAAAAATATTTTAAGAAATTAACTTTTCGTTTTATAAAAGCAAAAAAATTAAAGAGCGCCAATTGCATTTTTTCAGATTTTAATAAATATCAACGATTTCTTGATTAACTTTTTAAGCACTGTGTCCAGCACTTTATCCCAATTTCTCGCCACCAACTACAAACAGCGCCACGGGGGAAAGCTGGGTCGATCAGAGGATGTATATTTATTTTGCAGTGCAACGCTTACGAGTTGGTAAATTATCACCAAATATGGGCTATTTGTTCACTATAAAATGACTACTATGTAGAAATGACTGAGTGCGATAACACTGAGTTGCGAAGAACGCGAGTTCGATGCTCAGTCAACTCGAATGGTTTCTATAACGGTATATCACAGCAAATTTTTAAATGGGGTCACGCTGCTTGCCGACAATGGTGACTCTAGTTAATACAGAAGGCAGCGGCCAGGTACACACAGTCGTACGACAAGTAGTAAAGTGTTCTTTGCCTTTAAGATCACTGACTTTATTGTTTCTTTTTTCTTTTTCCTCTTAAATTGACCGATCGTTTCCATATCCATTCAAACAAAGAGTCGGGAATATTTCTGGCCATCCAGCCCTGGAAATTGTAAATAAATTAGCAGAGTAAAGTCGCTCTGAAGAAACCATAACCAACTAATTTTAATTGTTAAAAGCACTGAGAGTCACAAATAAAAACTAAACGATTTTCAAAAATCAACAAGAGCAGAATTGTAACATAGAACTAAAATAATGAAGTCCGACGAAGATTTTAAGTGTGTAGATAAAAAAGCGGAGGATCTACCGTACTTCACCTGGAAAGCATGTTTGATGTGGGCATGAGTGCGTCGCTCTTTGCCGGCAGTGTAAAGGAGACCTCGGGCAAACGCATCAGCTGTGACGGCGAAAAAGGACTTTCCTGCCTCTCCTGCCATCTTTGATGCGATCAAAAATGGCATGCAGCACTACAAGAAAGTAAAAACTGCAAGCGTGCAAAACAAGGATTTTCTACAGAGCACAATCACATTTGTTAAAGACATAAAGACGTCTGTGTCACACACTTTACTTGGGAATCAAAAAGGACCAGTTCAACTAGGTAACCCAAATATCAGCGCTGAAGTAAAGCTGTGTCTATTTTTTTATTTATTCCAGCTCAAGAAATACGTAGTTTGCCGCGAGACTGAAGTTCTTAATACAGTTAGTTCCGGCTAACTTCGACAAACTTCAAAACGATTTCAGCACCCAACTGCGAATAATAACGGCAACAACTTTCTTCTAGCAAGCTATAAGAATGAATTAGCACCCCGATGGCCAATATTAATCCTAATATTTCGTCCGCTACAATTCTATCCCTCTATAGAACTAATCTTCGATTACACTGGCATAAAACGATTCCAACAATTGTCAATCAACTAGAGCAACTCAACTGAATCTTCGACAGGAACGACTCAAACAACTGGAATGAAATGAAAACAAAATGCACACATGACGCCAGATTACGGTAGAAAACACTCGAATATCAAAATTAAGGTTTAAAACAGTTTACATTTACAATAGGTCATTGTTCGCGTTTACCTATAACAGCCAACGAAGAAATCGGGACTAAGTAGTCAGAAGTCTGCTTAGATAAAAAAAAAACATTTAATTAATGATTCCATAACACTCTTAAGAGAAAAGAAAATTCTAGAAGCTAACGGTTACGTGCTCTTGATCAGCTTGACACGTGTTTAAGATTATAATTGATAAAACCGCAATTAAAACAATTACAAAACAGTTTGCAAATAGTAAATAAATTAAATAAATTAAGTGGGGGTTTACCAACTATGCAATTATTAATTGCCATGAAAATATTATGTCATAATAAAATTTAAAACTAATGAAAAGACAGAACAATAACAATGGATTTGTGAAGCTAAGATCGTATATTGCAAATGAAGTGAGACAGTCTGTCTTTCGTAATTCCGGAAAAGTGTTTCTGATTTCATTTTTGAAAACTTCACAGACAGGTAACGAGAAAAAAATGACCGAAATATCTTTATCTATTAAGGTTTACCTGCGATAATGCACAGTCAAATGCAATTAGTTTAAAAATCATGTTTGCAAAAAGCTACTACAGTAAAATTTGGCTAATTGGTCATCGTTTGATTCGTCAATTCGTCACCTCTTTCTATACCTGAGAAGCATTTTGTTCAGCTAATACGTCATTTGCAGTTTTGCTTTTGATGTTTAAGCAGTTAGTTTAACACGTCTGGAAATTCAAACAAATTAACGATCCTTATCTGAGAATTGTTGCACCTTGCAATTTGTTTATCTAATTTATACAAGAGTTGCGAAGCACGACCAGACTCCCCTTTGAAAAACGCTGAAAATCTTTGAAGTTTACTAATCATTTAAAAGGTGTTAGATTAAATGGAGGAGTCTAGATAGAGTAGAGGAATTAAAGAGTTTAAGTTAAATGATAAAAAAGTTTTCCCAATTTCCATTGATAGTAGCGCTTTCTGCAGTTGATTTCAAAATTACTGCCACAAGCAAAGTTACATAAAAAAATTAGGATTCCAAGATGCTATATCACTATAAAATTTTTGCAAATTATTGTAGCAAGTATTATTTTCACCAACTTCGTTTTATATTTTCTGTGTATCGGTATTGCATGGTTTGGGTTATGAGTGTATTGTTGTATTCAATCATAAGGTCATAAACTGGTATTCCACTGCAAGTTAAAGCACTACTGTATGTGTACGAGTTACTATGATAAAGTATACGAGCTGCTTTGATAGAGTTTTAAACTGATTGCATAATTTGTCACTTCGCCTAAATCGTCACCTTTTGTAATCTCTTGAGGTGACGAATTAGGCAAATTCTACTGTATAAACTTCACCTGTATGGTCACTCCCTTATCAGCGTATTCGATGGCGAGAGCTTGCGAAAAGTAATCAACAAAAGCCTTCGTCGCGCCGTAGACCGGAAACATCGGCTGCAGAGCGGTTCCGGAAGAAACGTTCACCACCAAACCGCGACCTCGCTCGACCATCCCCGGCAAGACAATCTGGTGCATCTGGAACAGTTAAGGAAAACGACGCTGCGCATGAACGGTCGCAGGTTCAAATCATTGTTGGGTCAAAATTTGTGAAGTCGGAGCGAGATCATGCTGCAGACATATGATAGGGTCAGCAAATAAAGTCGAAGTGCAAGAACCAAAAATGCTATAGATTTTGCTTTGCCTAACAAAACTATTACTATGTAATTATCAAATTACACTTCCTACTAACCCTCTTCCTTTTTTTTTTGCATTTTTTTATCATAACTATTAATAATAATAATATTAAAACTTAATGTTGACACCTCAATGCACACCATATCCATTCTTCTAAATTTTCCCAAAATATTTACTCGGAAAGCACTCTTTCATGCATTATTATGACTAAATTCTTTGGCATACCTTGCTTTTTCTTAGCCCATGGTGTCTTTTTCCGGGTCAAATTTTTGCCAAAAACCTATCGTTGGCCGAAACTGTTCAGCAAAAAAGCGAAAATTTTTTATGATCTTCACTTCGACTTTAACCGAACAATTGCAAATCGACCTGCGTGAAAACTAAAATTCGGTCCCAAATTCAGTTAAAAACCAAAAAAAGGTCTTTACGGGCATAATATAACGGGCATTTTCGATAGTAACTTCTTAAGAAACAACAGTAATGACTTTTTCCTATGTTCAACAGAATTGGAAGGCCGAATTCTAGTTTTCAGAAGGCCGATCCACAATTGAACAGTTAAAGTCAAGGCGAAAACCAAAAATACCTTCACTTTTTTTGCTGAACAGTTTTAGCCCACAATAGGTTCCTGGAGAAAGTTTGGCCCGGAAGCATATAGTTTAAGTCAAAGTGAAGATTAAAAAGAAAAGTCTTCCATTTGGTTTCCGCAAAAAAAATCTTGCGTGTTTACTAAATGAAGGGACAAACCCAAAATTTTTTATATTTCGAATTTTGTTCAACGGCAGAGCAAAAAAGTTGATTGAGCATCTGATTAGAAATTCTTTAGCGTGTCACGGGTTTCGGTAGCCATGTCTTATCCCTTGCTAAGCAATTTTGATAATTTTATGCATACCCGAAACATTTCGAATTTCATAACGTTCATCCGCTATACTGTAAAAAGTTGTTAAATAACAGAAAGCTTTTTTTAATTACTCTAGTTTAAGCTTTTGTTAATTTTCAAGCGTTCGATAATCTATTTTGAATAAACTATTTTTTGTCTCGAAGCTTTGAGACAAAATCAAAAATAAACAGTTAATATATTTTTTATACCGCCTAAAAAGCCTCCCCAAAACCACAGTAAAAAGCTTTTTCAACTTTGAAAAAGACGTTTTTTATTTACACACCTTCATTAAAGAGATCATATTGACACGAGAAATATTCTTTATGTGATCTGATAAATTAGGAATTTCCAAAAAATCTTCCAGCGGCGATGCAATTCCGACGTTGTTCATAAGAAAACCAATATCTCGGCCAAGTAGAAACTTTTCAATTTCGTCATAGATTGAATCATCATCAGAAAAATCAACTTTTAGATATAGAACTTGAACATTGTGTTTAGAAACTAGGGATAAAAAAGAAACTTAGAAAAAAAAAGAGTTGAAACCTTATAAAAGATTTTTACAGCTTTATTAAAGTATATCAATTATTTAAAAAAATTTTTAAGATATACAAACACATTACGGATTTCTTGAGCAACAGTTTTCAATTTTTCATCATTTCTGGCCAAAAGAATAATGTCTTGTCCTTGAGAAGCTAGCTAAAAATAATAAAAAAACTTTTTTGAATGTTTAAAAAAACTTTCACATAAAAAATATACCGCAAATCTTGATTAAACTGTTAAACAAAAAATTTTGTTATCTACCTATAATCTAAATTACACTCATTTGATACTAATGAATATAAAATAAAATAATGGTTCTCCAGTTACAAAAAAATTGAACATACATAGGAAAAAAGCAAGTAAGTAACAGCATGTATCTATTTGTAAGTAATGTAATCATTTGAATTTGTAACGTTTAGCTAAATTCACAACATTTACCATAGATAGTTGATCTCAATTATCATAGTAAATTTATAAAAAATTTTATGCTCACCTGAAAAGCAGTCGCTTTTCCTAAACCGTCAGTTGAGCCAGTGATAACTAAACAATTCCATTCAACAATTTTAGAAAATTATATCAATATGTTGAATAGTAGTCATAGCAAATCTAGACAAAAGCAATGCATTCAAGCATTTTTTAATAAGTATTCAGCTATTTATCATTTCTTAAATTGCAGAAAAATTTGTATTTTACAAAATTGTTTTCAACTGCTTTGTTTTTCAAATGCAACTTACTAAAATTAGCAATTACATTTATTTACATTCATACATGTATTAACATTAAATTTCTGAGAAATTGAAAATAAAACTGATAAAACTAGTTTCTGAAAAATTGAAAATAAAACTGAAATTTAACAAATGTTAAATTAGATTTTCAAGAAAAATTGGTAAAAATCAGCTTAAATTTACTTTTTAAACATATTGTTAAGTTTTAAAGTTTAAGAATTTTGCATGAATGTTAGGTGCACTGGCTATTGTTACTCAACAGTATCAAATTTTTTACTAGCTAATTTTATGTGACTCTAAGAAATGTTTTGCCAGTTATTGTTATGCCGGTCAAGTAAACAAATTCTTCCAATAAGAGTGCTTAAGTCTATTTGAAAATTAACATAAAAAAATGACTAATTATTTACTAAGGCCAAAAATATACTTTTAGAAAGGAACAAAGAGGCCTGTCTTTCATTCTTCTTTAAAAATTTATCAGATTTATATATAACATAAAATGCAAGTATGAAAGTTTTTGGAAAATTTTGTGATAAACACTGCCTTGGCTGCTTTTATTGAAATTAAATAGCAGGGTTGAATATAAAATAATTTGGTTGATTTTCAACAGTTGTAATTAACTATAAAAAGTTAAGTTCTAGCTAAGTGTGACAGACCTTAAATGTAAACCTGAGAAATGGAAAAAGCAAGTCAGTCCCAAAAAATCAGTTTGGCTTAGATTTATTAAGCACGTAAAAAATATCACTTTTATGGAGAAAGATTCAAGTTTCTTCCCAAAATTTAAAAAGATAGCTCCCTCCTGCTAATGTCTAAAAATATAACTGTTGCTTGAGTAAATAACCAAAGAGCATAAATTCTCAGTGTCAATTCTTGTGACTCCTAACTACACTAGTTACTTTATATTTGTAATATAATTATAATTATTTATATCTAATTAACTAACCAAAGTATAAAATTAGTATGATAGTTTAGTTACTGTCAAATAACAATAACTATAATTTCCATTTCAAATTTTGATCTGTTATTTAACAGGTAATAATTTTAATTAACAGTAATTTTTGAAAACTATATTAAAAAACTCTTTTATCAAGAGGTACCAGTATTTTGTTTTTCAGAAAAAATTTCAACAAGTTAAAATGCATATTACACAAATATTTAATAAATGATTTAATGTAATAATTACCTGACCATGATCCATATTTTAAGAAGTCAGAACGTGATGAAAAGCCATACATTTTGACAACATAAAAAAACTTTTTAAACATTTTTAACAGGAAATATGAGGTGGTTGCTGCCCCAATAGCAGCAAAAGCTTTAAAACAAAAGCCTTCTTTATCACTAAAACTTACAAACAATTGTTCCATTATCTGTAAACATCAGTACAAAATTTCAATAAAAATAGTACAGTACAGTATATACAGGGTGTGACAAAAGCAATGCAAAATGAGAAATTTAATTAAAATAAACATGTAAAACATTAAAGTTGGAACATAGAAAGAAAAATTGAAATAAAAGTTGAAACATAGAAGTCAGCTGAAAAATGAGTCAAACAAATCATAGATTCTTAACAATCTTTTAAAGTATGATTGGAGTCATAAAATAATTGTTCCAAGATTTTGCTTTACTTTTGTCACACCCTGTACAAATAAGCAACAATGCAATAAAACAAGAGCAATGTTATTAAGCTTGTTAATTCTATGTCAATTGCCTCAACAAACAAGGATTATTTTCACAGGCTATTTTATAAAGAACCTATTTAGAAAAGCAATGTACATAAACACTATTTTAATAAAAAAAAAGTCTTAATAACAACATTTTGTTATCTACAATTGTTTAAACTTTCAGAGTTTTATAAAGATCAATATTATTTTTTAGTCTACCCTAAAGTAAAATTGCTTTCAGGGTTAATAGTTTTACATCAAATTCAATTGGTAATTTAATTGTTAAGCATCACAAGGAAAAAACTGAACAAAAAATAAAACTACCAAACTTAAATTTAAAAAAAGAAAAATCAAACACATCAGAAAATACAACAAAAATAGACAACAAAGTTTAAACAATAAATGACAATTATGATTTTATAAATTAATAACAAATAAACTATTGTTACTTGTAAAAATTTCACAACAACAAACTGGAAAAAAGAAGAGTATCAAGCTTTACACTTTACTGTTTTAACAACTTGATCTTTTCATATATCACTCATATTTTAAAACAATCATACTTACAAAAACCATTAAGATTCTTTTTTTTTTTGTTTAAAGATACAAAAAAAATTAAGAAAAAATCGCTGTAATGTTGAAACTGCCATTAAATAAATAATTGTTCGATTTAATTTTTTCCATTCTTTGTCATATTTTCTTAGAACAGCATTATTTTCAACTAGAAACTGTCTATGAAATGTGGCCATTGAATCAGTGTCTTTTTTATCTTTTAATGCATTTGCTTGCATATAATCCTTGTGACTCTTGACATATTTTTTGTTATGTTCCAACCAAAATTTATGATGCCACTTTTGAGCTTCATATTGAATATCTTTGAGCTTCTTTTCCAGTTTTGTATCTGTATCATTATATTTAAATACTAGAGGTCTAACATTAGATAACTTGTCTGGCTTTCCAACATACATATCATGAGATAAAAACCTCAAATTCAATTTTTTATTTAAGTTAGATGTTAATGCATAAAAAATCTTCATAATTCTTAGATAATTCTAAAATTTTTAATAAATGTTAAAAAAATGAATAACCACTGACCACCATAATGAAAACAAAACTTTAATACTGGTACAGTGTTTTTAAAAATTAATTAATTCAATTTATTTCAATTTACTTTAGAATATTATATACTTATGCAATGGAGACAGCAGAAATAATTATACAGTCTTTGATGTCCACTGCCATTCTAAGATATTATTAAGTCGTTACAAAAATAATGGCCGCTTGAAGTACTGTGTCTTGCAAACTATTTTAACATTGTATTTGTTGTTTATTTTAGGTCAATTTTGGTATACATAATAATTGATGTATGCTCTTAAATATTTTTTAACTTATTTTCAGGCAAAAATATTTTTAAATAATATATATAAGCCCTTAATTATAAACACAAAATTGTTCATTGTCAAGACTGCATACCCATCACCTGCCTTTTTTATCTTCAAGGCTCTGATCTACACTACGGAATTTCTGAAAACACCTTCGTACTGTCCAATCACTTGTATACCCATCTCCCCATGCTCTGTTGATATTGGCAACAGTTTAGAAGGCATTGTTACTGAATTGGACTCATGCAACATAAGTAAGCAAAGGTCATGTTTTTTTGTATTCATCATTAAGAGTTTATATTATTTAAAAATATTTTTGCCTGAAAATAAGTTAAAAAATATTTAAGAGTATATACACATCAATTATTATGTATACCAAAATTGACCTAAAATAAACAACAAATATAATGTTAAAATAGTTTTGCAAAACACAGTACTTTAAGCAGCCATTATTTTTGTAACAACCTATTAGTATAAGAGTACTTTGTAAAAAAAATATAAACACCAACATCAAACAATAAAAAGCAAACAAACAGATTAATAACTTGTACCTGAATATATTGAATTAATGTCAAATTATTGTTAATAAAGAGTTACAATTAATTTGTGTAACAATTTTATTGCCTCCTGCCAGTAAGCTTACTGACATGTGGTAATAAGGTTATAACTTTTGAATAAATAATTGCTGTCATACAACGGTTTAGGAATGGCTAATACAGTGACATAAGATTGGTAACTGCCACCTGACAATGAACTCACATGACCTCTACAAGTGGGAAATGAATACATGAAATGATTAAATGGTTAAAACAGTTTTCAGCAAAACATTTTACGAAATATAAAAATTGATAAAAATCAAATTTTACAAGTTAAAAATTACAAGATATAGCACTGACTAAAAGTACATGGCATAGCGATATTTAGTGGGCTTGTGATCACTTGATCTATTAATTGTCAGTTCAATATTCACACAAGGCGTTCTTGTTGCTGAGGTGGGATGTTCATGTTAATTAATTTTATATAACAAAGAAATTATTTATCAATTAACATTGAGTATACAATAATGCATTTCATTTAGTTCCTGCCGCTTTATTCACAATCTTTATTTCTATTTGCACTATGTGTAATTTTGAGTCGATTATGAGTAGAACTAAAAATGAATTAATTAAAATCAATTAGTATTTTTTATGATTTTTTTAAAATAATTAACAACAAAAAATAAAAAGTTTTAAAAATATGTTGTGGAAACGATAAATTTTACAAGATATATTGATATCAAGCAAAATGAGGTTGCAAGCAAACACTTCAAAAATTTCTCAAGCTTACTTCAGTTTACCAGACCCTAAGCTTCAAAAATTCCATCAAAATAACAATTAAAAATTTACTAAACCACAAAAAACAAAACTACATATTTATTTAAAAACAGCGATTGGTCTACCTTCGAGACAATGCATTTGTACCTTTCATACATCAGAAAATATAGATTCTAAATTGAAATGAGAGAACTACTGCATGGTACCGTATTTTGCCATTTGAAAAACTAAACTGAAGACTAATCGCTCAATCATAAGAGGCCCTTTCCACTACGAGCGTTAACTGGAGTATTCTATCTTTGTTCATTGATTTTTTTTACTTATCTTCGAGCTTAATTCTAAAACTTACACATTCCATTTATCGGAACTACAAACCAGGTTGCTCTGACCACTGTGATTCTAGCAGAATAACTCTCATATCTTACAGAAAAAAGAAAAAAAGCGAAAAAACCTTACGCAAATGACGCAAACCTTCATTCATTTCTATGCTACAAAAGAGAGCAACAATCTTCCACTATTCAGGATTAATTTAAAATATGTTCCCTATCGATTCAAATGACAAATTTGATATCACATTGATCAGAATTTTACGTAGATTTCAGATATAAATTCAAGTTCCGGCGACACTATATTAGTTTTCGAACAAAATGCACTTGAATGACCTCCGCTTTACAAGATAATAATTAGCATCGACAGCATTTTGAGTTAAAGTGATTTCGATTTACGCTATTTGAAAGTTCATTTTGACCATGTTCCCTATCGATTCGAATGACAAATTTGATATCACATTGATCAGAATTTCACGAAGATATCAGATATAAATTCAAGTTCCGGCGACACTATATTAGTTTCCTAACAGAATACAGTTGAATGACCCCCGCTTTACGAGATAATAATTAGCGTCGACAGCATTTTAAGTTAAAGTGATTTCGATTTACGCTAATTCAAGGTTTATTTTGACCATGTTCCCTATCGATTCGAATGACAAATTTGATATCACATTGATCAGAATTTCACATAGACATCAGATATAAAATCAAGTTCCGGCGACACTATATTAATTTTTGAACAAAATGCACTTGAATGACCCCCGCTTTACGAGATAACAATTAGCGTCGACAACATTTTGAGTTAAAGTGATTTCGAATTACGCTAATTCAAGGTTTAATTTGACCATGTTCCCTATCGATTCGAATGACAAATTTGATATCACATTGATTAGAATTTCACGTAGATATTAGATATAAAATCAAGTTCCGGCGACACTATATTAGTTTCCTAACAGAATACAGTTGAATGACCCCCGCTTTACGAGATAATAATTAGCATCGACAACATTTTGAGTTAAAGTGATTTCGAGTTACGCTAATTCAAGGTTTATTTTGATCATGTTTCCTATCGATTCGAATGACAAATTTGATATCACATTGATCAGAATTTCACATAGACATCAGATATAAAATCAAGTTCCGGCGACACTATATTAGTTTTTGAACAAAATGCACTTGAATGACCCCCGCTTTACGAGATAACAATTAGCATCGACAGCATTTTGAGTTAAAGTGATTTCGATTTACGCTAATTCAAGGTTTATTTTGACCTTGTTCCCTATCGATTCGAATGACAAATTTGATATCACATTGATCAGAATTTCACGAAGATTTCAGATATAAATTCAAGTTCCGGCGACACTATATTAGTTTCCTAACAGAATACAGTTGAATGACCCCCGCTTTACGAGATAATAATTAGCATCGACAGCATTTTGAGTTAAAGTGATTTCGATTTACGCTAATTCAAGGTTTATTTTGAGCATGTTCCCTATCGATTCGAATGACAAATTTGATATCACATTGATCAGAATTTAACGTAGATATCAGATATAAATTCAAGTTCCGGCGACACTATATTAGTTTTTGAACAAAATGCACTTGAATGACCCCCGCTTTACGAGATAACAATTAGCATCGACAGCATTTTGAGTTAAAGTGATTTCGATTTACGCTAATTCAAGGTTTATTTTGACCTTGTTCCCTATCGATTCGAATGACAAATTTGATATCACATTGATCAGAATTTCACATAGACATCAGATATAAAATCAAGTTCCGGCGACACTATATTAGTTTTTGAACAAAATGCACTTGAATGACCCCCGCTTTACGAGATAACAATTAGCATCGACAGCATTTTGAGTTAAAGTGATTTCGATTTACGCTAATTCAAGGTTTATTTTGACCTTGTTCCCTATCGATTCGAATGACAAATTTGATATCACATTGATCAGAATTTCACGAAGATTTCAGATATAAATTCAAGTTCCGGCGACACTATATTAGTTTCCTAACAGAATACAGTTGAATGACCCCCGCTTTACGAGATAATAATTAGCATCGACAGCATTTTGAGTTAAAGTGATTTCGATTTACGCTAATTCAAGGTTTATTTTGACCATGTTCCCTATCGATTCGAATGACAAATTTGATATCACATTGATCAGAATTTAACGTAGATATCAGATATAAATTCAAGTTTCGGCGACACTATATTAACTTTTCAACAAAATGCACTTGAATGACCCCCGCTTTACGAGATAACAATTAGCGTCTATTACATTTTGAGTTAAAGTGATTTCGATTCATGCTATTTGAAGGTTTATTTTGACCATGTTCCCTATCGATTCGAATGACAAATTTGATATCACATTGATCAGAATTTCACGTAGATATCAGATATAAATTCAAGTTCCGGCGACACTATATTAGTTTTTGAACAAAACGCACTTGAATGACCCCCGCTTTACGAGATAACAATTAGCATCGACAACATTTTGAGTTAAAGTGATTTCGAGTTACGCTAATTCAAGGTTTATTTTGACCATGTTCCCTATCGATTCGAATGACAAATTCAACATCACATTGATCAGAATTTCACGAAGATTTCAGATATAAATTCAAGTTCCGGCGACACTATATTAGTTTCCTAACAGAATACAGTTGAATGACCCCCGCTTTACGAGATAATAATTAGCGTCGACAGCATTTTGAGTTAAAGTGATTTCGATTTACGCTATTTGAAGGTTTAATTTGAGCATGTTCCCTATCGATTCGAATGACAAATTTGATATCACATTGATTAGAATTTCACATAGATATCAGATATAAATTCAAGTTCCGGCGACACTATATTAGTTTTTGAACAAAATGCACTTGAATGACCCCCGCTTTACGAGATAATAATTAGCGTCGACAACATTTTAAGTTAAAGTGATTTCGATTCACGCTAATTTAAGGTTTATTTTGACCATGTTCCCTATCGATTCGAATGACAAATTCAATATCACATTGATTAGAATTTCACATAGATATCAGATATAAATTCAAGTTCCGGCGACACTATATTAGTTTTTGAACAAAATGCACTTGAATGACCCCCGCTTTACGAGATAACAATTAGCATCGACAGCATTTTGAGTTAAAGTGATTTCGAGTTACGCTAATTCAAGGTTTATTTTGACCATGTTCCCTATCGATTCGAATGACAAATTCAACATCACATTGATCAGAATTTCACGAAGATTTCAGATATAAATTCAAGTTCCGGCGACACTATATTAGTTTCCTAACAGAATACAGTTGAATGACCCCCGCTTTACGAGATAATAATTAGCGTCGACAGCATTTTGAGTTAAAGTGATTTCGATTTACGCTATTTGAAGGTTTAATTTGAGCATGTTCCCTATCGATTCGAATGACAAATTTGATATCACATTGATCAGAATTTCACATAGATATCAGATATAAATTCAAGTTCCGGCGACACTATATTAGTTTTTGAACAAAACGCACTTGAATGACCCCCGCTTTACGAGATAATAATTAGCGTCGACAACATTTTAAGTTAAAGTGATTTCGATTCACGCTAATTTAAGGTTTATTTTGACCATGTTCCCTATCGATTCGAATGACAAATTCAATATCACATTGATTAGAATTTCACATAGACATCAGATATAAATTCAAGTTCCGGCGACACTATATTAGTTTTTGAACAAAATGCACTTGAATGACCCCCGCTTTACGAGATAACAATTAGCATCGACAGCATTTTGAGTTAAAGTGATTTCGATTTACGCTAATTCAAGGTTTATTTTGACCATGTTCCCTATCGATTCGAATGACAAATTTGATATCACATTGATTAGAATTTCACATAGACATCAGATATAAAATCAAGTTCCGGCGACACTATATTAGTTTCCTAACAGAATACAGTTGAATGACCCCCGCTTTACGAGATAATAATTAGCATCGACAACATTTTGAGTTAAAGTGATTTCGATTTACGCTAATTCAAGGTTTATTTTGAGCATGTTCCCTATTGATTCGAATGACAAATTTGATATCACATTGATTAGAATTTCACATAGACATCAGATATAAATTCAAGTTCCGGCGACACTATATTAACTTTTCAACAAAATGCACTTGAATGACCCCCGCTTTAAAAGATAACAATTAGCGTCTATTACATTTTGAGTTAAAGTGATTTCGATTCACGCTATTTGAAGGTTTATTTTGAGCATGTTCCCTATCGATTCGAATGACAAATTTGATATCACATTGATCAGAATTTAACGTAGATATCAGATATAAATTCAAGTTCCGGCGACACTATATTAGTTTTTGAACAAAACGCACTTGAATGACCCCCGCTTTACGAGATAACAATTAGCGTCGACAGCATTTTGAGTTAAAGTGATTTCGAGTTACGCTAATTCAAGGTTTATTTTGACCATGTTCCCTATCGATTCGAATGACAAATTTGATATCACATTGATCAGAATTTAACGTAGATATCAGATATAAATTCAAGTTCCGGCGACACTATATTAACTTTTCAACAAAATGCACTTGAATGACCCCCGCTTTAAAAGATAACAATTAGCGTCTATTACATTTTGAGTTAAAGTGATTTCGATTCACGCTATTTGAAGGTTTATTTTGAGCATGTTCCCTATCGATTCGAATGACAAATTTGATATCACATTGATCAGAATTTAACGTAGATATCAGATATAAATTCAAGTTTCGGCGACACTATATTAGTTTTTGAACAAAACGCACTTGAATGACCCCCGCTTTACGAGATAACAATTAGCGTCGACAGCATTTTGAGTTAAAGTGATTTCGAGTTACGCTAATTCAAGGTTTATTTTGACCATGTTCCCTATCGATTCGAATAACAAATTCAATATCACATTGATCAGAATTTCACGAAGATTTCAGATATAAATTCAAGTTCCGGCGACACTATATTAGTTTCCTAACAGAATACAGTTGAATGACCCCCGCTTTACGAGATAATAATTAGCGTCGACAGCATTTTGAGTTAAAGTGATTTCGATTTACGCTATTTGAAGGTTTAATTTGAGCATGTTCCCTATCGATTCGAATGACAAATTTGATATCACATTGATTAGAATTTCACGTAGATATCAGATATAAATTCAAGTTCCGGCGACACTATATTAGTTTCCTAACAGAATACAGTTGAATGACCCCCGCTTTACGAGATAATAATTAGCGTCGACAGCATTTTGAGTTAAAGTGATTTCGATTCATGCTATTTGAAGGTTTATTTTGACCATGTTCCCTATCGATTCGAATGACAAATTTGATATCACATTGATCAGAATTTCACATAGACATCAGATATAAAATCAAGTTTCGGCGACACTATATTAGTTTTTGAACAAAACGCACTTGAATGACCCCCGCTTTACGAGATAACAATTAGCATCGACAGCATTTTGAGTTAAAGTGATTTCGAGTTACGCTAATTCAAGGTTTATTTTGACCATGTTCCCTATCGATTCGAATGACAAATTTGATATCACATTGATCACAATTTCACGTAGATATTAGATATAAAATCAAGTTCCGACGACACTATATTAGTTTCCTAACAGAATACAATTGAATGACCCCCGCTTTACGAGATAATAATTAGCATCGACAACATTTTGAGTTAAAGTGATTTCGATTTACGCTAATTCAAGGTTTATTTTGATCATGTTCCCTATTGATTCGAATGACAAATTTGACATCACATTGATCAGAATTTCACGTAGATATCAGATATAAAACCAAGTTCCGGCGACACTATATTAACTTTTCAACAAAATGTACTTGAATGACCCCCGCTTTACAAGATAACAATTAGCGTCGACAGCATTTTGAGTTAGAACGATTTCGAGTTACGCTAATTCAAGGTTTATTTTGACCTTGTTCCCTATCGATTCAAACGACAAATTCAATATCACATTGATCAGAATTTTACATAGATATCAGATATAAATTCAAGTTCCGGCGACATTATATTCACTTTTCAACAAAACGCACTTGAATGACTACCGAAATCACTTTAACTCAAAATATTGTCGATGCTAATTGTTATCTTGTAAAGCGGGGGTCATTCAACTGTATTCTGTTAGGAAACTAATATAGTGTCGCCGGAACTTGAATTTATATCTGATATCTACGTGAAATTCTGATCAATGTGATATCAAATTTGTCATTCGAATCGATAGGGAACATGGTCAAAATAAACCTTGAATTAGCGTAAATCGAAATCACTTTAACTCAAAATGTTGTCGACGCTAATTATTATCTCGTAAAGCTCGGGTCATTCAACTGTATTCTGTTAGGAAACTAATATAGTGTCGCCGAAACTTGAATTTATATCTAAAATCTTCGTGAAATTCTGATCAATGTGATATTGAATTTGTTATTCGAATCAATAGGGAACATGGTCAAAATAAACCTTGAATTAGCGTAACTCGAAATCACTTTAACTCAAAATGTTGTCGATGCTAATTGTTATCTCGTAAAGCGGGTGTCATTCAAGTGCATTTTGTTCAAAAACTAATATAGTGTCGCCGGAACTTGAATTTATATCTGATATCTATGTGAAATTCTAATCAATATGATATCAAATTTGTCATTCGAATCAATAGGGAACATGCTCAAAATAAACCTTGAATTAGCGTAAATCGAAATCACTTTAACTTAAAATATTGTCGACGCTAATTGTTATCTCGTAAAGCGGGGGTCATTCAAGTGCATTTTGTTGAAAAGTTA